>JAUIMM010000005.1:16720000-17920000 GCA_031769625.1 Taudactylus pleione | reverse complement strand
GCCCTAAGCTGCTTGCACACCAACTAGGAACCTGGAAAATGTTGAAATATCTAATTGTGACTACACCAAAAAAGGGAAATCAGATTTGTACTGTTAAGTGTTTCTTGTGGCTGTTTGACCCAAAAATACAACACACACTCTTATTGGCCCAAATGTGAAATCCTTGCAGGAACACTATACTTATGTCAGGGTAAACAATATGTGGTTGGACAAAACGAATGAGCCAGAACGTAACTTCAAACAAAACAATTTATTTACAGAATGTTGAACAAAAAAAAACTACTCCCTAAGGAGGACCGACATACGGTCAAGGACCACCAGCACCCCGATGATTTGGCTGTGCATCTGGGCCACACATCCGGCTAAATTTGCCCGAAGCCTCTGTTCCTCTGTGGGTGAGAAAAAATTGGGGATTAATACAACAATAGTGAAACCACATAAAAAAACAATAAAAAAAAAAAAAAAAAACTGCATTAAAATTCATCACACTAAAATGGTGTAGGGCAAAAATACAAGGCCTATGTCCAAATTCAGACAGGTGTGCTATGTGTATGTTGAAAACAGCAGTAACAGGTTACGGCAAACGACCAAAACCACTTATTTTTAGGTTAAACAAACAAAAAACATAAAATTATAAACAAAAAACAAACAGTTTGTGTTGAAAAAAAACAGCAAAAAAAAACATACCGGAAGACCCAACGCCAGCTACAGAAGGCCCTCCATCGTCCTCCTCGGAGGTGGGTCCATTCCCCAAAGATCGGGGCGGTGTAATGACCGACTCCGGGGAGGGGGTCATTCGAAGAGGGGTGGTTGGAGGAGAGGGGGAATTGGGACGGAGGGGAAGGAGTCCAGAAAAATCTGGCTGTGGGTGTAGGAAGGCTGGGGAGGAGGGGGGAATAGGGGAAGGAGTGGAGTTGGAGTGTTGGCTGGGGGTGGGGGAGAGTGGCCGTGCTCGCCGTCTGGCGGGACGCTGATGGCGTAGTCTTTGCTGGGCCCCTAAAAGATGGTAAACAAATTGTGGTTAGATCCAACACAAATCCGCAAACAAAATGAATTTCAAATGCACCCCCAAACCCCAAAAAAAAAAATTAGAATGAATAAATATGAAAGACAGGGAAAACATGGCCATGCAGATATGAGGAGAATGAATACATATGAAAGACAGGGAAAACATGGCCATGCAGATAGGAGGAGAATGAATAAATATGAAAGACAGGGAAAACATGGCCATGCAGATAGGAGGAGAATGAATAAATATGAAAGACACGGAAAACATGGCCATGCAGATAGGAGGAGAATGAATAAAGATGAAAGACAGGGAAAACATGGCCATGCAGATATGAGGAGAATGAATAAAGATGAAAGACAGGGAAAACATGGCCATGCAGATATGAGGAGAATGAATAAATATGAAAGACACGGAAAACATGGCCATGCAGATAGGAGTACAATGAATAAATATGAAAGACACGGAAAACATGGCCATGCAGATATGAGGAGAATGAATAAAGATGAAAGACAGGGAAAACATGGCCATGCAGATAGGAGGAGAATGAATAAAAATGAAAGACAGGGAAAACATGGCCATGCAGATATGAGGAGAATGAATAAAGATGAAAGACAAGGTAAACATGGCCATGCAGATATGAGGAGAATGAATAAATATGAAAGACACGGAAAACATGGCCATGCAGATATGAGGAGAATGAATAAATATGAAAGACACGGAAAACATGGCCATGCAGTTAGGGCCACAAAGACAAACATGAAAACCACAATCCATTAAACTTACTCGCAGCGATCTGCATGCGAAAGCATGCCAGCAAGCGGGGCGTCCGCCGTTGCAGGTCCGACCACCTGCGCTCCAGCTGCCCGATATGGCGGCGTGAGCCGAAGGAGCGCAGGCGGGCCCGAACCTCCGCATATGCGGATCGCTTCTCCCGGTTGGTGATGGGTGGAGGCTGGCTGGTTATCCGCCGATCCATCACCTCCGTAAGCACCAGCAGCTCGCGCCTGGTGAATGCGGAGGCTCTCATGATGGCAATGGAGTTTTTCCAAAAAATCATTTTTGATAAAGTGCTCAAAAATTTTCTGATTGGCTAATGTATTTAGGATATTAACAGGAGCAATTCTATTGGTTAGTGTATGAGTCATGTGTTCGACAGGGCCAGAAATCTGAGGAGACTTATGATAGGCTTAATGCAGTGACATGCGTAAGCAAATTTACATTAAAAAATGAACTCCATGAAATATGCGGGGCTAAAAACAAATAGACCAATTATTTAATAGGGGTTAACATGTATTTTGACAAATAAAAGCGAATGTTTAAGCCGTACGTATTCTGCGGGTAAACACAAACACGGACATAAATAAAGTTTATTGCATTGTGTAAAAAAAAAAAAAAAAACAATTAAGCTAATTGATATATTGATTGGCATGTTACGATTGAGGGAGGTAGGCAGAATAAACGAGCAGTTAATCGAAATGTCTCAGGCCAACTTCCGGGTAGTACTAGTGCGTGCGTTCCCTTCAAACCACTTCGGGGATGTACGCTCGCTATTTGGCACGCTCGTTAGTTAGAGGAGGGGTCGCCTGAGTTTGGGGAGGATGTTTTGATGCGAACGAAAATACGAGCGTGTGCCTGAATTTAAATATTTCTTTACGTTCGCCCAACGTACGAACGGCCACTTGCGTCCGGGTCTGAATGAGGGCCTTTGTTCCCTATATTTCCAGAACCAGGACTGGCTCACTGAGCCCGGTGCTGGTTGATGAAAATACAGGACTGGCTCACTGAGGCCGGTGCTGGTTGTGCTTTTAAGGGGGACCCCACTTTGTTTTTTTTATTTTTAACATTAACATTTTTAACCGTGGGTAAATGGGCGGGCACAAGGCCTGGGTTCAGTAGCGGGCATTAGGCCCAAATAAAGGATTTACCCTTAATTAGATGTGAGTGTCCTGGGTACTAGGCACAGGTCACTATTTGGAAAAGTAGGCGGGCAGCTTTCCCGAGCCACCCAAACAATAAGGTGGCCTGGGTATTAGGCCCAGGCCACTAAGTGAGCCCCACGGTTAGGCAGGCCCATAGGCCTGAGCCACATATAAAGTGGCGCTGGGCATTAGGCCCAGGCCACTACCAGAGCCCATCATTAGGCAGGCCCCTAGGCAGTGGCGTAACTACAGCACCCGCAAGACCCCACAGTAGCTTGGGGGCACGGGGGCTTGTGGGGCGAGGTGGCTGCAGATTCCATGCGGACGGCTAGAAATCCGCAGAAGTCGGCCCTCCAAAAATGGCCGCCGCCTAGGAGGAGACAGATGCTAGAGGTCCTACTGGACCTCTAGCATCTGTTAGTCACGCAGGCAGGGCACTAGTGCAGACCGCACAGAAGTGCCGTCCACACTACACTAGTATAACAAACACACAGCCGCCAGCGCTGGCAGCTGTGTGTTTGTTTTAGCAGCCGATGAGAGTCAGACAGACTCTCATCGGCTGCTTGTCTTGCGCCCACTGCCGGAGCCGGGCTCTTCCGGCTCCCGCAGTGGGTGATGATGGGAGAGATGTCATGATGTCTCTCCCATCATGCAGAGCGGGCCTGCCCGGGAGGACGCCGGACGGAGGAGCCGATGCCGGAGCGTTGATCAAGGTAAGGGGGGTTATTTACTACTACTGGGGGCACTGCTGGGGGGGTTGTTTACTACTACTACTGGGGGCATTGCTGGGGGTGTTGTTTACTACTACTACTGGGGGCATTGCTGGGAGGGGGGACTACTACTGGGGGCATTGCTGGGGGGGTTGTTTACTACTACTACTACTGGGGGTATTGCTGGGAGGGGGACTACTACTGGGGGCATTGCTGGGGGGGTTGTTTACTACTACTGGGGGTATTGCTGGGGGGGGACTACTACTGGGGGCATTGCCTGGGGGGGACTACTACTGGGGGCATTGCTGGGGGGACTACTACTGGGGGCATTGCTGGGGTGGAACTACTACTGGGGACATTGCTGGTGGGAGGACTACTACTGGGGGCATTGCTGGGGGGGACTACTACTGGAGGCACTGGTGGGACCACTACTAGAGGCACTGGTGGGACCACTACTGGGGGCACTGCACTGGTGGGACCACTACTGGGGGCACTGCACTGGTGGGACCACTACTACTGGGGGCATTGCTGGGGGAGGACTACTACTAATGGGGGCACTGCTGGGGGGTTAGTACTGGGGTCACTATTTAAGGGGGTCTACTACTGAGGGCATAATATAAGGGGCACTGCATAGGGGGATGACTACCTGGGACACTGCATAGGGGGACCACTTCTGGTGGCACTGTATAAGGGGCACTACTGTATACTGTAAACTGTCTAGGGGGGGGGTGGGAGCACATTTTTTACTTTTGCACTGGGGGCCAAATTGCGTATAAATGGCCCTGTAATTATTTTACCAAAATGCCGAGGGGGGGGGGCGACAGAAAATTTTTTGGCAGGGGGGAGCAAAATTTATAGTTACACCACTGCCCCTAGGCTTGAGCCGCAATATAGAAAGGGGACTCTGGGCAGTAAGCCCAAGTCCCTCCTATGCCCTGTATTAGGCAAGCTTAAATGCCTGAGCCGCTGGTAAGACCTTGGGCGTTAGGCCCAGGGCCCTGAGCCCATTAAGAGTGTACCACTGATATAGAAAGGCAGCTCCTGTGTAAATGATAAGAGGTGTGAGCAGTTGTGGAGAGCTGTCAGGCTCCCACCAATAAGGTAGTGTTTCCCCAGTCACTGAGAAGAGGAGCTGGCCAGCTCTGGATAGGTAGGTAGCAGGCATTTAAAGGGACAGCACCCTGTTTTGCTCTTGTGTACTTATAGTCTGTGATTGGTGTTCCGTGCAGGGCAAAAGTTTAGTTATTGTTATACATGTCGCACTACACACACTGTAGGTTGAGAGCGATGTCATTTTAGTATGTGTAGTTGCGTGACATAGGTTTAGGCCCTGCACAGCTGTGTTGTGTATCTCCTTACAGGGACCTGTAGGCGAGTGACCGGACGAAGAGCAAGAGTGGACACGATGAGAAATATCAGTGTGTATTGTCTCTCCCTGTTTGTTTGTCACTACCTGTCCTTCCTTCCTTTTGGGCGGACGGTGAACCTTGCAACCCAGTGCAAAGACAAGTCTTCACCTGGTGCGTGAGTACCGATAGGTGAAAATTCAGGATCTGAGGTCAAAAGTGCCAATGATGATCTTCAGTTAAAACCTGAATTTATCCCTCGGTTCGGTAGGGTGTGTCGGTCGACATGAGGAGGGACGGTACTCACATAGTCTCCTTCCTCCTAGGTCATCGTGTCCGTGTTCTATTTGGGAGTTCCAGGACCGTCTGTTCAACACACAGCCTGAAGGTGAGAGGGTGGGATGCAAGGTAAGGAACTGAAGTACACCTGCACGGCAGCAGGCACTGCACCGCACCCCTCTTACACCACTGCCAACCGGGGTGGCACTGGTGGAGGGGGGTGGTACCGATGTTGTTGGTTGTGCCTCTGCATCCTCTAAATGCACCCCTGGAGATTGTTGAACTTCCCCTGAAAGAGAAGGAAACAATTACTACTTTTTTGTTATCACTAACACACACAAAATATTACTACTGAAAATGTAGAGAAAACAAACATCAGACACAGCATATGGACTTTGCATGGTAGGCTTAGCCAATTCATCCTGTGTCACACCTGCGAAGCACTGCGATTCCATTGACCCCAGTATGAACCTGTCCAGTGGGATCAACCTCAAGGACTAAGGGATGAAGCCTCCACCAGTCCCCCTCACCAACTCCACCAGCTTCCTCAACCTCGTCCTCAGTCTGAAGCATAATGCTGCCCATCTGAAATGACATACTTACTTAATTTAAAAACTTGATATTTGTGTAACAGTTTAGCCATCCACACAATAAATCAAAACAATGATTTTACCTTTGTTTCCGCTTTATAGTTGCAGCCAATGCAGTCTCTAGAAGCAGGTGTTTGTGCCCATGCGCCCGTCCTACCACTGTTATGCACATGCACCTGCCAGCTGCCAGGACTGTCTCTGGAGTCCATACTGCAGCATGGGCAGCCCTCCTCATCCAAGAAGGTAAGCAGATACTGCTGTGTGCTATATGCTGCACAAAGTACACTTGCTGTTGGATTTGATAATGATTTAAGATTTTTTTCTCTAAAACAATTTCTTGTTTCTACATCTTTGTCATTAATCTCTGTGGGTGGAAAGAATTGGAACATCATTCTTACCATACTGCTGAACTGATTTACAAGGGACCGTTATAAATGACAACTGATAAGTAACATATTTTATAAAGCATCAGTATCTCCTTTTTTTTCCAAATGAAAATGTTCTTCCAATCCATTTTAAATGTGTTGAACTCATTCACCTCACTTGTACTGTTCTGTGGCAGATTAAATGAAACTTGTCATACTTATCTTGTGCGGGCAGATTGCAGTGAGGGGGAGGCAGGCACCTAAGCCAATATTAATGTAATTCAATCAAGAATTTATTATCGAAAAATGATGCTGGTAATTAAATCTGTTCTTTGAATTATAAGCCAGAGTAAAGATTATGTTAGATAAATAATTACATGAACAGGCAGCACATCAGATAACACAAGATACTTATTCTTCAGCTCATCCAGTGTTAGCTGGCTTAAGTGTTGCCTACCACTGCTGATGTCCTAGAGAGCTCTCCCATTCAGACTCATTAATATAGTGCTACAAAAATGTGAATTATCCAGTTAAGAGTAACTGTACATTGGAAACAAAAAATCTAACAAATAACACAATTATCATTAAAATGCAAATAAAAACAAACCTTTTATTCAAGAAGAAAAGATGATTACTTTTTAAAATGTATCCATAACTGGGCAAACCCGTCAGAACAAAAGTGTGAACAGATGCAGAGGAGAACACAGATCTAGTTGTGGAACTTATCGGTGCTCTGGAACCTGGTGGCAGTTTTGCAGAGGGAGGAGGGCACTGAGGGCCTGATTCAGACCCGCCCGCGAGCGCTGAGCGCTCGCAAGTGGGTCGATGTTGGCCCAGTGTGCATGCGCATGACGGAGCCGGCTCCGTCGTGCGCATGCACGAGACTCGGATAGCGACGGGCAAACCGTCGCTCCGGGTCTCGTACCAAAGGGGGCGTGCTGACAGCATGACCCTTTGGTGGGCGTGCTGGGGCGTGGCTGCCCAGACAGAGGCTTTCCCTTGGGAACGCCTACCGTCTGGGGCCGACCCCACTGACATCACAAGTGATGTCATTGGGAATGCTTTCGGCTCTGTTTCAGCCGAAAGCACTCTAGGGCTTGCGGCAACGAGACCCTACCACAAGGGTCTCGTCGCAAGCCTGATGGTTGCGATGGTCTTGACCATCTTCCTGGCCGCTCGCTATAGCTGTGGGTGGTCACCCACAGCTATACGAGCGGCCAGGAGGCCGCTCTAAAAATCAAGAAGGTCGGCCATGATTCAGGGCCTGAGCTTGTATTGTACAGTGCCTATGGCCCCATGTGTTCTTAATCCACCACTGTGTCCGTATCACTTAAACATTGTGCCAGTGTGGACCCCTACAATTTATTACCCCTGGTGGGCCCCTCATGCCCCACTCTGCCAATGTTCATAACCATTACAAAATTTAATTCAGCTCATTCTTTTGAAAAATCCTTTAACGGTTTCAACAAAAAATGTTTACTTAAACAGCCATTGTTCCTAATAACAGTGACTGAAGAGAAATATGTCTTCCACATGTAAAGCCAAATTTATTTGTAGATCAAGCGATTGGGTTCATTCTCAGTCGGGCAGGGCCGTAACTGAGGTGTGCGAGTGGTGCCATCGCGCAAAGCACAGGGCTCTGTGGGCTGCACTGTCACAGCCTCATGTCCCTTACTTCTGGCTAGCAGGGTGCCTGGAACGGTACCCTGCAGTCAGTAATGCTGCTGGAGTGCCGCCCATTGCGTCCATTGGACACTACAGACAGACACTCTACCGTGTATAGAGCTGCACAGAGCATCTTCTAGACGCTCCGTGTACTGCCACGCCTCCAGGTACAGGTCCAGCAATGGGTGCATTTAGCCTTGTTACGGCACTGGTATATGCTGGTAGTAGGTGACATTTCTGTACAGCTAATGCAAGAATAAATGTACCAGGAAGACGTGCCGCCCACTGTTTTTCTGTTCAGAGCAACAACCATCATCAGTAGTATCTGCACTTGCATCAGCTCCCTGCTAGGTGCAAAAGATCTGACTGAAACAGGCCTCCCCTTTCCCTATGCACAACTCCGAATAGCATGAAACTCAAGCTATACTCTCACAATAGTCCCATGTCCTTAAATAATTGTTTGTTTGTTTTTAGATAGAGAAGTCAATGGCCGATGTTGTACTGATGTACAGAGGGCAGGGCAGCCAGGCAGGCTGAGTTGATTGGCAGTTAGATCCCACTGTAATATCCACAATTCTCAGCATATTCATGCCCAGTACTTGAACTCACAATTTCATACTCCTCAGTCAGACACCTAACACGTGGAGCTACTTTCTCCTGCATTGAAAGCCAGGTAATTTTAACAGTATGAAGCTAATTGTAATTGTCAGTATAAAACCATCTAAAACTAAGCAGATGTATATAGTGTGTGGCTGCAGGTGATTGGATGTGTGGCTCATACATAGATCTGCTTAGCTGCAATGGTTTGAAACTGACCAATAGTATAACCATTATTGGTCAAAAGTATAACAGGTGGTGCATGTTTCAAGTGAAGAGGGGAGGGAGATTAAGGTGGTTTAAAGTAGTTGAAGGTAGGCCGTAGCTATGCTCTCCATGGTGCTAGCCACACCTAGACCTCACCCCTTGCACAGACCACACCCCCACAGCACTGATTGCTGCCCCCACATCAGTTATCACCCCTCTGTTGTGCTGGCCACACCCCCTGCGGCAGCACGCAATGAGCCCTTCATAAATTTCAGCTCCAGGCACATGGGAACCATAAGCTGGCTCTGCTAATGCAGGTCATTCTGTGCATTGCCTGGATGTTATATTCAGCTGTCAGCATATAATGAACATGCGCCCCTTATATGCCATTATCTATGGGCAATATGGAAGAGCCTCATGGCATATAAGGGGCATTTGGAGAAGTCTGATGGCAAGTAAGGGGTATGCGGAGAGGTAAATTATGATGGGACGCAGAAAACATGAGGTAGCAACCCATATTTTTATCCTCATAGATGTACAGTGGCTTCAAAGGGGCTAAGAAGTAAGATCAGAAGACTTTGGAGCTCATTCAGAGCCGCTCGCTAGGTGCGTACGCTCGCACCCAGCGTATGCGAATTCGGCAAATTGACGGCATGGCAGGCAATCGTACAGAAAGGCATAAGCACGCCCACTATGTCCCGGCCTGCAATCACTTTGTGTATGCATACGCCCAACCGGCCTGTCTTAAGACGCCCACTTGTGCACGTCATCTCCAGGAGGTGTATGCAACCATCGGTACATCGGGTACCATCGGAAGCGAACGCAGCGCTTGAGGTTGACTATACCCTACCGCAAGCACTGCGAGCACTTCAGTGTGAAATACAACCAAGTGACGTGTACTATTACGCTGCCTGTTAATTATGCACGCCTCTACAACGGCGTTAAGATGGTCAGGCATGCCTGCGTTCGCACCTCCACTCCCCCGTTTATAGTGGCCAGCCTCTGTCACAACCCAGAAACGGCTTCTCCTGTCACTCACAGTGCTGGGCAGTCTATGCACAGCGAGCAAATGCTTCCCAAGCTTTAGCGTACGTGCACTGCGATGCATACGCATGCGCATAATGCGAACATTGGCCAACTACGAGCGAACGCTTCTTAGTGCCCGGTTCTGATTCAGGTCCTTTGAGAGTACACCAGACCGAAAAAGCAGGAAACTATTTTACTTTTCAAGTGGCCTAGTACAGTATTTCAGTCTAAGGGCCTGATTCAGAGGCGCTCGCTCTGAATCAGGGCGTTTTTTCTTTTTTTTTTTTATCCACCTTCAGGCCGCTCGCTTTTGCGAGCAGCCTGGCGATGGTCATGATTATCTCGTCCATCGGGCTTGCGATGAGACCCTGTGTTAGGGTCTCGGCTCCCTCAAGCCCGAGTGGACTTCCTGCTCTAATAGAGCAGGAAGTCCACTACTGACATCACGAGTGATGTCAGTAGGGCCACACACAAACGCCAGGCATTCCTAAGGGAACGCCTGCGTTTGTGCAGCCACCACTCCTCCCCGCCTACAAAACGGGGCGAGCTGTCACTCACCATCGACGGCCGCCCCGTCTTGTAGCGAGCCCCGGAGCAACTGAACTTCAGTCACTCGCTGGGGCTCGCACATGCGTACGCCGGAGGCAGCGCATGCGCAGAGGCCAAAAATCAACCCGCTTGCGAGCTCTATGCGCTCGCGAGCGGGTCTCAATCAGGCCCTAAGCTGGCAGGAGTGTTAAAAAGCACCTAGAACTAATTTCACACTATGGGGCACATCCAATTGCGGGCGGGCTTTTTAAAAAACCCTGCAGTGCTGTGTTTTTCCCGCAGCCGCTGGGTTTTGCTTTTCAATTACAGGACTGAAAAATCACTGCGTCTTTTTTCTCACACCTCCAGAGCAAGTCTGATTTGTCCTAAAATTATTAATTTTAGGAAAATTCAGTGAGACTTGCTCTGGGATCCCCATGGCACCCCCGAGGACTAATTAAGCTATTGAAAGTTTCCAATTAGCTTAATTAGTCCTTAATTACTCACCTTCTAAAGCGTTGTCTTCTGCATCCAGCTTTGGGAGCCGGTTTTCTGCAGCAGGGTGAGTGTGTGAGTGTGAGTGTTTGCAAGTGTGTATGAGTGAGTGTGTGTGCGTGTACATGAGTGAGTGTGTGTGTGTGAGTGACCCCCGGTGTGTGTGGATCCCCCCCTGTGTAAGTTTATACCCCCCTGGGAGAACTATATCCCTCAGCAGCCCTTGTGCCTCCCAGCACCCACAGAGCCTCTGGGACTCCCAGCAGCCCCCTACCAAATGACAGGATGGAGGGTAGGCCACCAGGAGACTACCGGAGACCCTTGACATGTAAGTATAATTTTTTGTATTTTTTTCACGCGCCGCTGGGTTTTCAGCTTTGAAAACCCTGTGACCACTTTTTTTAAATTGAATACCGTGGGAATCAGGAGTGCGCATACCCACAGTAAAACCAAATTAGGCGCAAGGGGCGCAAGGTTTTTTAACTCGCTAAACCTTGCCCCCAATTGAATATGCCCCTATGAGAATCCCTAAAGCTTCAGGGAACTATAAGGCCCCAAGACCCTGACCGTTTACTTAAAATTTCTATTCCACATCATTGTGTATGTGCATATGATATTCATCGCCATAGGAGGAGGGGGATGGTTAGGTGGAGAGTTAGCATTAGGGGTTAGAGTTAGGCATTACGGGGAGGGTCAGTGGTTAGGCACTGGGGGCAAGGGTTAGGTTTAGGGTGCGGGGAGTGGGAGGTTATGTTTAGGCACTGGGGGAGAGGTTAGGTTCAGGCATCGTGGAGGGAGAGTTAGGGCTAGGGTATGGAGAGGGTTAGGGTTAGGCTACCTACTGATGGGTGTTGATGCCGGCATTGGGATAGATGGAATCCCGAGCACTGGCATCCCATACCCATCCCAAGTAGAACACATAACTTAGCCTAATCTAGCCCATAGGGGATGTAGTCAGAAGGTCAACAATTTCGACATTCTTAACGTTGACACCACAAAGGGCTAGGCTGCAGGGGGGAAAGGTTAGGGTTAGGTACTAGAGGTAGGGCTAGGGATTAGAGTTAGAATAGTGGAAAAATACTTACAGAACACCGGAAGATTGGCGTTCTGACCCGAAAGTGACAGACACATGACCGCTGGGACCCAGAGGATGCTGCCGGAGCCATCGGGAACAAAGTAAGTCACCGCTGGGCCACCAGGATAAAATGTCGACATTATAACTATTGACATTTCATACCCCACTTAGCCCATGGGCATAATACTGTAAAATAGGTTAAAAGATCCTAATTTTGTTTATACTTATATTCATGATACATTATTTCCTCCATGATTTAATTTCCATAAGTATTCCCCAACTAGTCAGTTCATGTGGGAGAAATTCAGGTTAGTTAGGCAATGATTATGCTGTTAATTCTGTGCATCATGCTACTTCCCAAACTGGGCAGCGCTGTGACTCTCCTCTGCTATTGTGCTCTATGCCAACAATTTTGCTCGATACAGAGGTGCTGACATGGAGCCATGCAGATGGGGGGAGAGGACGATTCTGGACAACAGCAAATTCACATACTGAGGGAGCCTTTTATTAGGTGTACTGAGGGAGAACTGTATCTTTCCTCCTATTTTCTGGGGAGCCTCTAGTTAAAGTATGAGATTCAGAAATGCCAGCACTCACATGCCTTACACACACAGAATATATAATATAATATATAATATCCATATATATGTTCCAGGCACCCTGCTAGCCACAATACGTAAACGGTGGAAAAGGGGATACACTAACACGTGGTCAATAAATGAATACAATTAAAAAGGTGTAATAACTTGCATACATTCCTTAAATTGCTGGCCTTCATACATAGTTCTCCTTTATAATTTCTGGACCCAGTAATGCGATGTCTCTCCTTCTCATAAAGTGTGTAATATGTGGAAAGAAATACAATGTAACCACACATTTGCTGATAAGAGGATGGAAGAGAAGGTCTTGAACGCACAGTCACAAGACCCCAAATGCTAAGGGAGCGTACCCCACTCAGAGGAAAAACGAAGTGTGCGTTCCACAAAAAGGTATCTTTAGAGTGGTCCTTCACCCAATGTGATGTGACAGAATCAACAGAAGGCACTGTGTACCATAACTCACTTAATAGTATGAAGCTAGATATTCATAAAGGTATCTTAATGAAGAAATACTGGATATGCGTACCAAGACTCACATTTCAATCTTGCACATAAATCTTGCACATAAAGGTTTCTTCTTCTTTGATGCTTTGAAACACTGTAGTTGGATGTATAGTCCGAACACAAAATGTCCCAAAATGCACCAGTAAGATAAAAAAAAAAAAATGGTTTATTCCAGTACCACAAACCCCACAAGCTGGGTAAATATAATTAGTTTAAAGAAACAAAAAATATAAGCAATTTACAAACTTTTTCAGGAGAAATACATTCACAATAATAAAAAGTTCAAAGAGGTACTGTATATCCCATGATGTAGGCAAGTAAACTCTTTCTGAGGAAAATAACATATTCTCCAAAGAAAAACTTCAAAACGATATACCTCAAGTTGAGAGAAAAAATTAATAGGTCACACTTTCTTTAAGTCAACGCATTTCGGCTCACTTGGGAGCCTTTATCAAGCCTTTGTCTGCTAGCCAGATGCAGGGTTTATGGGGCAGTGAGGGCACAGCCACCAGGGCTGCATGAGGGCACTGCTTGCACGTCACTCCTTACTGTCCTGCTAACAATTACCTATGTAGCACCAGCATTTTATGTTGCGTTTTACAATTTGATATATATTTGTCAGTCTATTTAGTTAATTCATTTTCCTGTTGCTTGTAGTTCAATGAAAATTATTTTTTTTGGCTTGCTTATGCCTTTATTGTAAAATATATACAACAGTACATATAAAGGGCCCTAACCTGAAGTACAAATAAGAAAATCTGTAATAAAGAATATACATCTCACTGTCTACAGTATATGCTCATCAATACTGCCTCATTTGCTAAAATGTTTCTTAATTTGCATATAAGTTTCTTTGTTGACTATTCATAGGGTTGAATTCAATTAGCTGGCTTATATAATAATAGGTCCAGTATGTGGCTGACACACATATTGGGCCTATTTCAGCATGGATTGATATTGCAATAGCGTACGCAGACCGATCGATGGTGCATACTGGGCATGCGTATGCAGCGCAGTGTGTGTGCGAGTTAGCATTGTGAAAGCATTGCGATTACTCAAGCAGAATGAAAGCCGTCACAGAGTGAGTGACGGGCTGTGAGTGTTTGGGGCTGGTGACGGGGGAGTGGTCAGAGAATTGCAGGCGTGCCAGTCTGTTTGAATGCTGTTGCATGGACGTGCATAAATTAGCCACTGAGACGGCATACACAGCCTGAGTACTCACTGCATTTAACAAGACTTGCAGTTTCTGAGTAAGGTCAGTCCTGCTGTAATTGTGCGTGAGGGGCCGATGTTACTTGATGTTTCCAATGTATATGCAGGACTGCAAGGTATTAGAGATGTGAGATAGTGGTAGTGGGTGTCAGGGCTGTAGCTAGGGTAGTGCGGCCGGTGCCATGGCACAGGGCACCACAGGTCAGGGGGCGCTGTTTGGTCCTGTCACATTTCTGTTTATTATCATTCTTGCTTGTAGCTTCCTCTTATTTCATCCCCAGCATCTCCTGGCCTCATCCACCTCTTCCCTGGCCCTTCCCCATGAAGCCACACCCCTTTTTTGGGTGAATTATGTCCCTTTGAAAAATGAGGGGGGCGCCAATGCTGTTTCTGGCACAGGGCACCAATAACTCTAGTTACGGCTCTGGTGGGTGTCTCTATGCTGGTTGTGCGACGGCTTTGCAATTGCATTCATTAGCATATTTTTGCAGCAGATCTCCATGCGTAAATGCTGCTGCAATAGCGATCCATGCTGAAATAGGCCCAATATGTGCGTTAGCCACATATTGGGCCTATTATTATATAAGCCATGAGGCCCACTGTGTGGTATTTTAAACATGCATGCTACTGCAATCCACAGTATTCCATTAGAAATGAGACCTTGTATGGTTCACGACAATGCCACGTGGTAATTGTGCATAGTGTGACTTGTGATAAGTGCATGAAAAAGTGGGGAATCACCCTGAACCCAAATAAATGGAGAATAAGATTGTAGTGTAGTATAAACATGTTACTGGACATGAACAATATACAGTATTTGAAGTTTTTAAAAGATGTCAAATGGCTGATTTTTACAATGTAAAAATGATAGTAAGCAAGTGTTTGTGGCATGTTAAATAACGAGTGTTATTCCCGTTATCACTTGTTAAGTTGATACTAATCTTAAGTAGTGCTCCAACCAATCACCTTCTAACTGTCAAGATAACGGAGATTTGGGCTAGAACCGAGGGCACATAAACTTCTAGTCAGGGATAGAGGGGTTAATAAAGTTAGGAGTATGTTTTGTTTGGTTCGACAGTGCGTCGGCAGCAATGATAGGCTGATGGGTTTAGGGGGTGTGTTAAGTGAGAGGGTGTGGCGAATCTACATTGGTAATTCTGCCTCTTTGAATTTGATCTCCCATCCACCCACTCACCCCATTGTGTCTTGTGCAGTCTTTATTTCATGCAGGGAAACACCGGCAATGTTTAAGTGTCCATCTTGCGGTAGTATGAGCGGTGCACACCCCTTCAAGGCACTGGTTTGGCTGATTTCACCCTACGGGGGTCAGCGGCACCTCTCAATAGTGGGCATGAGTAGTGCAATGGCATGGGTGTCGGATACCGCATCACTTGCTTAGAAAGGGAGAGTTGGCCCTTGCAAGTTTCAATATCACACTTGCCCTTGATATTGGGATAGTTGGCCCTCATGATTTGTGACATCCTTTGCCTTAGACAAGTGGACGCTGGTGTTTGCCGTTTTTTCTTCTGCCACCATACTTATCATTGTAACAAAATAAAGCTGATCATTTATTTTGAATGGCAATTTGGTCTCCTCTGATTATTTTTAGTTAAGTATAGTTTAAATTTATGGGCACATCTATCATCTGACGATAGATAGTTTATGTGTTTGAAACTGACAATTAGGAACTGATTGGTTGGAGCACCATTTAAGATTAGTAATGAGTGATAACAAGAATATCGCTCGCTATTAAATATGCCCGTAAAGCTCTAGATAATTTTAGGATACATAAAAATGACTGTAATGTGATTTTTATACTTTTGAAAAATATTGAGAAGAAAACAACACATGTAACCAGCATCTGCAACTTCAAACACACATTTCCCATCTAGAGAATACCTCCACAAACATATCCCTCAAAATGAACCCATTTGTGAGCATTTAAGAAAAAATGGGTAGAAAAATGGTATCTTTATTTATCAGATTATACTATTTAAATTAGGGATGTGCAGGCTCGGATAGGTTCGAGTTTGCACGTGGAGTTCGGATTTTTCCCTCCAAAAAAACGGAACTCAGAAAGAGGCAAAACGTCATCTTTCATGGACGAACATCATCATTCCTGGACTTTTGTCCAGGAATGATGATGTTCATCCATGCAAGATGACGTTTTGCCTCTTTCTGAGTTCCGTTTTTTTGGAGGGAAAAATCCGAACACCACGTGCAAACTCGAACCTATCCGAGCCTGCACATCCCTAATTTAAATACCTCTTAAATGCATTATTATCAATTGGCGGGGGTTGTAGCAGAGGTTCCACAAGATACAACAATTTTACCCATCTTTTCACATAATTAAAAGCCATAATAACTCCCATTAACATGTTAAATTAATGTAAATTTCTAACTGAAGAGCAAAAGCTCAGAGAAGTGGTAATTGTGACAAATCACGGCCAATTGAATTCGGCCCATACAGTATTATTAACAATTTTTATTACCTGTTTCTTTTATGCTTTCAAACAGCTTTCATTATTGGACAGTAATGTCAGGTAGGGGTATTTGCTGAAATGTGTTGGTGACCATAAAATGAGCCTTTGGACTTTGGACTAATAGATCAGTTTGAATGACAGAATATAGCATCACCATCACATGGTGCTACTGATAATATAAGTGACATAGGCTACGTCCTCCATATTTGTACGGGTGTGATCATGGAGCTCATGTTATTATTTGAATTTCCAGCAGTTGGCACCAATGCCATGCAGACCTATCTCACGCGGGTCCGGTCGCTCAGCATAGAACATGAGGCTCATGCAGATGTTGTGATTCAAACCTGAAGCGACAGTTGGACTCTCCCAGCGCAGAGACCAAAGAGGAGATGTGAGGAGCTGCTCTGTCTGAGCCTCTTCCAACTGCCCTATTCACCTTTCCAGAGTCCAATTTGCAAATATTGCTGCCATCATGCAGGTTTTCGTGGTGCCCCAACATGTGACATTTCTACCAGTCCGTCAGGCTCCCATGTACCAATACGCTGATGATGTCTCATCCCATAGACATACTGAGGGAGCTGGTAAGTTGTGAAGCTGTGAACATTAGTGCCAGTAGTAAATGGTAATGATAGAATAAAATAAATGAAACCCAGGTAAACAGAGTAGAAATGGTCACATTGTTTAATGGTAATGGGATTAATTCAGTACAAGTGGGTATAGTTATTGTAAGGACATATTTCTATATACTGTATTCATATTCTTTGATGTAAAGATACAAACATAGAGACAACCTACAGTATCTATCCATCTAAGTGCCAAGTAGCAGCAAGGATGATTTATGAAGCTTGTTTTCTATAAGGAAACATCATTACATAATTATTACATAGTAATTTAGCCGCTATATATGTTAGCAGAACTCTTTTTGGTGATGGTTACAAATGATGGTGCCAGTCTGCCGTTATAGGTGGGAATGCTATAAGTTACATGCTTTTTGGAAACAAGAAAAAATGTTACATTCAAGATTTTTATTCTTAATATTAGATTAGACAATAGGTTAGATCTTGTATCACATTTTCATGTGCCAAATAAGTAAAAGCCACATCAAATATTACCCTTTTATGGTAAAGATAGTGCTATAAGTAGACGTTGTAAGGAAAAGTGTAAAACACACATATGCAGAGTACTGGACATAAATTAACAACAGGTACAATCTACTAAAAACAGCATTAGACAACACTAATATAAGAAACATAAACATCATCAATACTTTACTAATTGTCTACAAAAACCCACCCTAAAACCAATGCATGTGTCTGGTTTTTGGGGCATTTGTGCCTATATTTAAATGTATGTAAAACAAATAGCACATAAAGATGGCGGCTAATGTGGGGAAAAATGTAGTTCCTGCTGAAGGGATTAAAGTGGTGGAAATAGATGGATTGGAGTGTTTGTTATACAGTATGTGAATACACATTTATTTCTGCAGATACTGTAAATCACTAATTAAAACATTATGGTCTATGCATTTAAGAAATTAAATAAAGACACGTGTATCTATGGTAAATAATAATGTACTGCACCTCTGCATTTCTTTGATTTGTAGATTATCCCATTCCAGTTATTTTTTGTACTTAGCAGGGTCTGGATGACCATTAATTTATTGATTTCTTACTTTGAGATTCAGAAATGCAATCTGCAACATGTGAAAACTGTTTATTTAGTTGCAAATGTTTTTGTTTTCCCACAACTCATTCTCTTTATTTCCCATTTTTCTTTTCCCCAGGACAAACCTTGGGTGCATATGATGCCAACTATTTAAATGTTCCTCGAAATGGTGAAAGATCTGCATGGCCACTAGTGGTTTACACACAAGGTTCTTTGCCATACTATGAGCACCTACATCCAGTCACTGTCTGTCCTGAGGCCCTCCCTATGTATGGGTGGCATCAGAGGCCTCATACTATTGAAATCATTCCATATTGTCCATGTAATTCATTGGTCCCAGTACCATACAAACCCCAAATAAGCAATATCCAAGCAATGGATGTGACTGGGCATGTTCAGTACCGTGGACTGACACAAATACGGTATATACCACCTACTGAGAGTCAGGTCACCAGGGGACAAATGCAGCAGCAGCAGCGGATGCCCAGGATGAAGCAACCAGCACCAGCCCATAGGTATACTACACCTGCAAGATCTGTAATGGAGTCTCTTCCCAAGGACGTCCTTTCTCCTGACTATAAAGATCCTGATGTCTCCATGATGGTTTCCAGCATGGATTATTTCTATAATGTCAGTACATATGGAATCACAAACCTGGCCACCCCAAACAAAAGCAGTGAACCCATGTAAATAAACATTATTTGTATTCGAGTCATTCCTGTGTGGATGAATTATTTTGTAAGTAATGTTTTAATTTGTGATTGTGTTGTCCAGATGTAGAATATAAACTAGAGATGTGCTGGTTCGATTCCCAGAGAACCGACAACAACTTAATTTAGGGGTTCCCGAGTTGAACCGAGTTGAGTTCGGAATCACTGTGGAGTACCGAATTGACCCGAGTCCCAGTTTGGGTTTGGAACTCGGATTTTAAAACCAAACTCGGGTTTTGGATTGCATGTAAAAAGGTCAAAATTACATAATTTTAGCTGTTTTTTTTAATTTAAAAAAAAAATAATACAGATCCAAAACCAAAACACACGAGGGTGGTTACGCAAAACCAAAACATGAATCCAGATCCGAAACCAAAACATGGGGGTTGGCGCACATCTCTACTTTTTTATGTTTTAGCAATATTTCAGACACTTGGGGTATATTTATTAAAATCGTTTAAAATTGTTTCTGAGTCTAAATCACACATTTACTAATACTTAAAAATGGCAAATCAAAAATTGTCTGTTAGTAAATGTGCGATTTAGCCCCAGAAACACAACATCGATGTTGATCAATTTTAATTGTATAAAATCGATCTTTAGTAAATATACTCCTTTAAATTATGCTATGGTAGCTGTTTTGGATTTTGTGCCGTATTTGGAGAAAAAAAAAGGCCTGTTGAATGCCTAATTTTTACTTAAATTTTTACTTCAATTCCTTCACTTTGCTTTTCTTAGTAGCCTACCTAATGGGTATTCATGGTCATATTTATTACGGAGAGTTTGAAAGTGTCTTTCAGCATTTGCCCTTTTGCTAATGCTACTTTTGAATAACATAAATGAAACATATTTATCTTTAATATAAGAAAAAAAAAATCTTCCTCCCACTCATTATGATAGTAATATGTATTAGGCCTTCTTGCACTTGTGCACAGCTCAGCCATTGCAGATCCTCACAGAAAGGATTGTTAAGCACTGCAGAGAAATTATTTGATGCTCTCTCATATGTCCACAGACATATGAGAGAGCTTCTTACTGAGAGACCAGTCCAGGCAATTGTAAGTTGTGGAAATGTGCTGCACAGGAGCCAGAAACTAGAGAAGCTCTTAGATTCTGCATAATAATGGAAGGGCATTACCAGTAAAGTCACAGGATGACAGCTAGGAGTAATAAAACTAGCGGTAATGAAGAATAAATAAAACACAGGCCCAAGAAGAGTTTGTACCATCAGAATGTGATGCAAAATAAGTCACAGCTCTATGATAGGGCTTGCAGTATGCCATCATCCAGCACCAGAGGCGCCAGGGTCAGAGTGAGTGAGGGTTTAGAGTCTCTGATGGTGTGTCAGTAGAGAGAAAGACTGTAGGGAGCTGCTACTGTATACTCCATGCTCAGCACTGTTGATGTCACAACCACAACCATGAGGTATTGTGGAATTGGTGATGTTGCAAATGCAGCGAGCTGTGGGAATCCCACAAGTTCCTGCAGGTGATGTGGGGACCATGGGGGTGTTGTGGGAGTGGTGATGTTGCAACTGCTGTGAGTTGTGGGACTCCCACAACTCCCCATGGCTACCACAACTACCCCCTGGTTATTACAGAACTGGAGAGAGTTGTAGGAGTAGTGATGTTAGAACTGCAGAGGACTTGTGGGAAGCGGGCGACTAGAGATGTCAATGAGGTCAACTGGTGGACTGTGGTCGATGTGTTTAGTTACCCCTGACTTATCTGACAATGCTCCAGTTGGATGTTAAAGTCTGGCAAGCACCTCCAGCAGACACCATAGAGGATCTCTACTCCTGTGCAAAGGGTGACTTGTGGCACAGCAATTTCCCTCCAGGTTAGTCTCTGCAGAATGGTCTTTCAGTCTCTTTCAGCTCTGGGTTATACTCTTGAGGGGCTTTCCACACTTAGCTACTCTGACTGGATGCAACATATCCCTCACAGCTGCACATGCACATTTTTATTAACCTGCCTCCAATATCTGCTTCTCTCTCACCACTCCTACAATCCTGTCCTCTGTGGGGAGACCCTTTGAGGTGAATTTCTCTAAGGTGAGTCTCTCACTGGTGTGACTGTTCCTTTTCGTCTCTGCACTCACACTGCACCCATTTTCATGGCTCACTCTTGGCTCCACCCCTTTCTGAACCATCTTTTCAGTCCAGCTCTTTAACTCCTTTCCAGACAGACCTGTGATTGTTCTGCAGTTCGCGGGCATTTAGTCTATTTGGTCACTGTGAAGCACTGGCCCTTCTATTTTCACTCCCTCGCTGCAGCATTCAGCACAATGCAACTCCTGTTTTATAACCTCCCTCGAGCTGCTGGAAGTACTTTCCCTATGGGCCTGGTGAACAATTTTTAATCTGTTGAACCTGTTCTACACCCTTAAAAGTAGAAGTGGTTAAGACACCCTGACTACATACAAGGATTAGTAATAACTGGCATTGGACTAAAATAGGGCCAATGATTTGCCCAACAAGGATTGGTCAATCTTGGAATTTTACTAGCTTTAACAAATGCATCATATGTTAACATAGTAGGAGACCTAGAGATACTTTCCCATCCTCTTGTCCTGACACCGCTCCATGGTGTTGGATGTCTCCCCTTTATTCTGTCTGTCCATACATATCGGGCTAATCTTTCTGCTCTTCCTCAGATTCTTCATGGACCTCTTCGATAGACCCTGAGAATGTATAACCCTTCTTTACTATCATTGTTGACTGTTTTGATCTTCCCAGACAAGAAGTTTAAGATGAATCAGCACTGATGGTTTCTGGAAAATGAACATCGCTGCCTATGGGGAGATGTTGGTGGTGGTGTGACTTTACAGGACCCGCTTGCTTCTCAGGTCGCACTTTGTAGGAAGGAGATCCAGGAAGTCTTTCCACTATGACATGTAAGTCATCTCACCACCTGTTAGTCAATTTATGTTTTCCAGGAATCCCTAAATGACATATTAATACTCAATCTCTGGCGATCAAAATGTTTTCACAGACTCTGACATCATGTCTCTTTTTGTTTCATAGTCCAGACTTGGCTGAGGCTTCTTATGCAAATAGGTAGGTCACTTTTAATTATTTTCTTAATACCTCTACATATTTGAGATGGGATGTAACAGATGGTTATTGAACATCAGAGACTACAAAAGAAATGTGTATAGGTAACCTGAACATTAGAGATCCAAGTTATATGTATAGAGGCAACCTGGCCTCCATTTCAGACATCAAGGTGTATGAAGAAAGTCCGAGTGGCATATTTTCTGTTACAGTTGCTAGCCTTACAACAGTTTGGCAGACAGAAAGACAAAATGTACTTGTACTACCTCCTAGAGGGAAGAAATAGGAAAACATAGGGCAGTTTGTGAGGAGATGTTATAAATGTAACCAGCCTGGGCATTTAGTCAGACAGTGTGATCGGAATATCATGAAAAACCCTAAAATATGTCTAATCCCAACTAGAGATAAGTGGTTCGGTTTTTCACTTGGTTCTTCCTGCCAAGTTTGGATTTGAAAACAAGGCTAAACATCATGTTTTCACTATGGGGGATCCAAGAGGTTCATGAAAGATGATGTTTTGCCTCGTTTTCAGATCCAAACTTGTGTAAAGTTGGTGAAAAAATTCCAAACCACTCATCTCTAAAGCCCAACAAGGCATCATGAAACAAGTAAGGGGGACCAGAAAACCCTATGATTACTGATTTGAGAACTATGGGTAATCTTTATGTAAGCTGGATCTCCATACCACCATCTCAGCAATGCCTCCCTCATGCGGTGCTGCTGGTGTGGGGTATGTATAATGAGTGATGTATTTTAACATAAGGTAACTCTTTCTACTGATGTCTTAACTATTCAGTAAATTTTTACTCTCAGCGTGGGTCACATGGGGAGTGTTTGGGATCTGTAATCATAAGTGGGAGATTCGGAGAAACCCCTGCCCAAATATTACCTGGCCCACACACACAATAATTATCATGACACACTATAGCCTCCAGCACTGCGCAAATCCTGCTGATACCAGAAGCAGCGCCGGAGGTTACACAAATGTTATACACCCATCAAGAATAACTTTAAAATCATCTGTCTAATATTGTGTAGGTCCCACCTTGTGCCATCAAGCAGCTCTGACCCAGCATGGACTCCACAAGACCTTTGAAAGTGTCCTGTGGTATCTGGCACCAAAATGTTAGTAAGAGATCCTTCAAGCCCTGAAAATTGTGAGCTGGATCCTTCGTGGTTAGGACTTGTTTTTCCAGCACATCCCACAAATGCTCAATTGAATGGAGATCTGGAAAAGTTGAAGTCCAAGTCAACACCTTGCACTCTTTGTCATGTTCCTCAAACCATTCCTGAACTATTTTTGAATAGGGCTACTGCTATCAAGGAATACCATTGCCATAAAGGGCTGTACTTTTGTCTGCAACATGTCAAAGTAATATCCACATGAATGGCAGGATCCAAGGATTTCCAGAAGAACATTGCCCAGAGCATCACATTTCCTCCACTGGCTTGCCTTCTTCCCATAGTACATCCAGATACCATCTCTTCCCCAGGTAAACAAATGCATACACACCTCACCAATCACATGATGGGGCACCCATGACCATGTTGCCAGTTCACCGGTTGTCCTCGTTTTTACTGCTGTTGGAAGGTATTAGCCTCTGCATATTGGGAACATTTTGGAGATGTGTTGGCCCAGTTGTCTGGCCATCACAATTTGGCCCTTGTCAGAATCACTCAGATCCTTTCACCCATTTTTCCTGTTTCTAACACATTAACTTCAAGAACTGACTGTTCACTTGCTGCCTGATATATCCAACCCCTGGACAGGTGCCATTGTAACAGTTAATCAATTGTATTCACTTCACGTGTCAGTGGTCTTAATGTTATGGCTGATGGGTGTATAAGTTGGCAAATAAAGAAACTTCAGAGATGTATTTTTTTCATAAGTAGGCAAGTACTGTATACTGTATGGGCCTGATTCAGAGCCGGACGGAATTAGCGCTCGCTCGTCCAGAAAATAGGGGTGGCTATTCAAATGAACCGTTCGCTGTTTGCGGTCTGTTCACGCCTCTAGGTCTGAACGAGCGAACAAAACTTGCGGTCGTTTTTGGGAAACTACGCCCCCTGGCCGCTCGCATCCTACATCATGTCCGCTATTTATTAGATTAATCGAGTACATCGACCAGGGTATGAACTGCTCGCTATTCTTGGGGTTGGTTTTTCCAACCACAATTTTGCGAGCAGTTCTGACTATAAAATAACCCAGTGACGTGGTCAATGACGCTGCTGTTTTAAATATGCACACCCATAAAACGCCCGTTTTGACCTTTAAGCACGCCTGCGATTGGATCTCCACTCCCCGTTTTCAAACACCTTCCCCTGTTACCACCCACATACGCCTCATCCTGTCACTCAAATTAGCAGGCATTCGCTATTTTGCGAGCACATGAATTTCGGCCGCACTGACTGGTTCGCGCATGCATATAACTATCCGTACGCATGCGTAGTTGGGCAAACATCGCTCGGAGCGAACGAGCGGCCGCTTACGAGTGGCTCTGAATCAGGCCCTATGTTCCTTGGTTAAATGAAAGTGACTAAGGGAACTATTTAAAAAGGAGGCCTTCCCCCATACCTTCCACTGTGCTAAAGCATATGTTGTAATTCACCAATTTATTTAAGTACAAAGTTCTTGCAAATATCAATCAGGTTTTTTTTACAAGAATACCACATGAAGGTATGTTTTTCAGCAACACAGACTATATTCAATCTATATAAGAGGCTTTATAAGAAGAAGCATCAATGTAATTAGCACTTCCTATTTGACAACTTTTTTAAATGCTATAGGCAAGGGCAAACCCATTACTTTCTATGGGGAAGTTATTAGAGATGTGCGGGCTCGGTTTTCAGGACACAGAACCAGCGTATGCTATCGCAGGAGCTTAATTACGCATGCCCCTGTAACGGCATTTAAACACCCAGAAACACCTGCATTTCTCTGACCACCCCCCGTCACCACCCTGAAACAGTTACTTCCTGTCAATCACTGTGTGAAGACTCTGCGTACTCACTGCGATTGCTTCCTGATCGCTATGGCGGGTGTCTCATACACATGCGCAGAATGCAAACATCGGCTGGCTGTGAAGTGTGAGCTGAGCTGCGAATTGAAAAAAGTAGAAAAAATATTTTCTCCTATTGTTTGTACTATGTCTGTGCGCTGTTCCCAGTGCCTTTTTCCACATACAGTACATATAAAAGTGTTGTGTCTCCACACAGTATGAGCTGAGGGCCCGATTCAGACCCGCTCGCGAGCGCTAAGCGCTCGCAGAGCGGGTCGATGGTGCCCTAGTGCACATGCGCACGATGGAGGGAGCTCCGTCGTGCGCATGCGTGAGACCCGCATAGCAACAGCCAAGCTGTCGCTATGGGTCTCGCACCAAAGGGGGTGTGCTGTCGATGGTGAGTGACAGCACGCCCCCTTTGGTGGGCGTGCCGGGGGCGTTGCTGCCCAGACGGAGGCGTTCCCATGGGAATGCCTACCATCTGGGGCCGGCCCCACTGACATCACTAGTGATGTCAGTGGGAGTGCTTTTGGCTCTGATAGAGCCAAAAGCACTCCTGGGCTTGCGGCAGCGAGACCCTACCGCAGGGTCTCGTCACAAGCCCGATGGTCGCGATGGTCTTGACCATCGCGACCATCTTTTTGGCCGCTCGCATAAGCTGTGGGTGGTCACCCACAGCTATACGAGCGGCCAGGAGGCCGCTCCAATTTTAGGTAGGAGGGCCCTGATTCAGAGTGAGTGCTCTGGTCAGAGCGTCCGGCTCTGAATCAGGCCCTGAGTTTGTTGCAGGTGGTGGCCAGTCTTCTTTTATTTGTCTTTTATCAAAATCAAAATATTTTTGCGTGCTCTAAAAAATTCAGGCTGTTATACTAAAGTGTTTAAGAACACTAATAGTCAGTAGGTCAAGGGCCACGGCCTTAATACCTGCACAGTGTGTTTTCCATTGGTGGCTAGTTTTTTTTTTATTTGTCTTTTATCAAAATCTACATTTTATTGTGTGTATTATCCCTCATACACAGACTATCTGGTGCTTATAATGTACTACAGGGGTGTGTTACCCAATAAGTTAATACAGATAAAAAACCAAAACATGGGGCTCGGCGCAAATCTCCAGAAATTGCTATCACTGAAACATGGACCCATTACCTTCTATATAGGTAAACCAGTTAGTGGTGAAAAACTGTCATTTAAAACTGGATTTACACCATTAGGGAAGTTGAAAGTCTGCCTATGCCATTGAACATGCAGTTAATTAGATGGGAAAACTTAAATAGGCGAATGAGTGAATTGGAATATATAAAATTACAAGTGGAAGAATTACCTTTTCAATTCCCTTTAAATAGGCTCCTAAGACTCTTATGATGTAAGTAAGGTTGTGTATGGAGCAGATTTTGAATGCAGAGAGCCTTTCTGACCTATTACAGAGGATTTATTTGTTTTGTGAGACTCCATTAGCATAAAATAATTGTATGTGAATGACATTCCCAAATTTGAAATGTAAAAAGATATACACTAATGTTTGTACTAATAGTTCAAATATACATTTTTATAAAGATGACAGGTACAGAGAGGCAAACTGAAATAAATTAAAAAAACAAAACATAAAGGCTTGTTAGATAACACAAAAGGTATCTTGAGAATAAATTAGAAGGGCTACTTAAATAAGTGGTGAGAGCATTCAATTTCCAAATGACATACATAATAAGTCCTCATTGTAATTGTACGTTCTAGTCATTACATTTTCTGATTGTCATCTGTCTAAGCACTACATTGCCAAATGTAACTCTTATTCTGTAGGTGCTGCTAAGTGTTACTTAACGTTTGCCTTGTTTCCTATGTAAATTCTGAAAGCACAAGGATCCGGGCAAAGTGTTAAGTTGTAAACTGATTGAGCTTTATCAGCAGAATTCTGTGCAGTTCCCTGAGAAAGCACATACAACGACAGCTAAATAACAGATTAATGTGACACATTTCTCTGGCTTGTTGAGTTAATCACACACGTACACATTTGTCCATAAGAGACTTTCAAGGACACTGTGAACGCATGTTTCTAACAGCTTCAGGGCAACGTTTTGACATAGTTCTCAATGTTTGGAGTAATGAGCTAATTTCACAAGACCAGACTTTTCCCCCACCAGAATAAATAATTCACACATCCATAGCTATCACAACAAACCAGTCATTTCAATCAGCCATTTACATGCATGTTTAATTACGTGTCTTGTTACAGTACTACTTTAATCTTTATTGTAGCAAACCCTTTCACTATTCACATGTACTTCCCAGCATTCTAATGGGACAAAGAGGAATTGTTACACTACTTTCCTCTTCACACATACATATATGATCCCAGACAGGGACAGAACTATGGGAGACAATGGAGGCGCCTGCTGCCGGGCTCCAGCTTTGAAGGGGCACCTCCTCCATTGTCCACAACATATTCACCCCACTTAGGGCTGTAACTATGTACCTGGAGTGTACCGTCACGGCCGCCCAATATATGGCACCCCTTCCCGGCACCTGAGAAGCCACCATACACTAGTGGAGGGCTCCATGTCAGACCATCAGCTGCTGCCTTCATCTATCTATAGCCTGTCTGCATACAAAGTATTATTATTATTATCGTTTATTTATATGGCGCCACAAGTGTTCCACAGCGCCTTACAAGGTACATAACCAAAAAAGTGACTTACAGTAAAATACAATACAATGAAGGACAAGGACATGGATAATATACATTGATACATTGGTGGCCATAACACCCAATTAAGCAACAGAGCATAAGCACCAAGTGTTAGGTGTCCTAGTGGTGAGTAAGAAGTAGATGAACATAAAGTAAGGAGAAGCACAAGAGGGTAGGGGGCCCTGCTCGCAAGAGCTTACATTCTCAAGGGGAGGGGCAGACAGATGGGCATGATACAGATGGGGAGGACAAGGAGGAGGGAGCATGTAGTAGCAAGTTAGGATGAGAGCTGGAAAGCATTGATGAAGTAGTGGGTCTTGAGAGCCCGTTTGAAGGATTGTAGAGAGGTGGAGAGTCTGATAGGGAGAGAGTTGGAGCAGCACGGGTAAAGTCTTGGAGGCGGTAGTGGGAGGAAGTAATCAGATGGCATGAGAGGCGGCGTGTATTTGTTGAACGAAGAGGGCGGACAGGAGAGTGAAGGAGATGAGGTCAGAGATGTAAATGGGAGAGGAATGTGTGAGGGCTTTGTAAGAGAGTGTGAGAACCTTGAATTGGGTTCTAAAGGTGAAGGGGAGCCAGTGGAGGGCTTGTAAGAGAGAGGAGGCAGATGTAGAGCATTTGGAGAGAAAGATTAGTCGAGCCGCAGCATTGAGGACAGACTGGAGAGGAGAGAGATGGGAGCTGGGGAGGCCAGATAGGAGAAGTTTACAGTAATCCAATCTGGAGATGACCAGTGAGTGTATTAGGGTCTTAGTAGCATCCTGGGTGAGAAAGGGTGGTCTGACCCTGCTACATTACAGTGTTAGCGGCTGTGACGGGGGGGGGGGGCACCAAATTATAACTTGCCTCCGGGCACCTGGGATGAACTTACGCCACTGATGTGACTTTCACATTAAAATTATCACACGCCAAACTCACTTTATACACATATGACCGATGCGATAATATACAGATATTAGCAATTAAAGAGTAGAAACACAGGAACCCTTGAGAGCCTGTGGAATAAATAAAATGTATATACAGACTAAAAGAAGTGACAATTTTTAAAGTATATGGGGGAACTGTGCTCAGCAGTATAAATGTGCCTCCAAAAAATGGGTGGTGAGGTGTATGGGCAAGGACGCCATTCTCAAATTTGGTTAATACGGTAATGGTGTCTTAACCAGGATATATCTGCCCTTGTTCTTTAGAGGAGGTTGAGGAATATAAAGTTCCCTTCAGGCCTTTTAAGTCTCTTTTACATGGACTTTATAAAATGTGCTCTCCTGCCTCCCAATATCAATATTTTCACACTAATCTTCAAGATTTTGAGAGTGTGAAAAAGGGGTTAAATTTCTCTCACACACTGCTGCCTGTGTGTACGCTCAAGCTCTGATCCTCATTTATTACATCACCAACATAGTGACAGGAAATCACAAAGATACTCTTGTGCAAACTTTAATTGCTTCCAATGCAAATTACAGCAGAACATATGGAGTATATAAGACAAGGTTAGAGTGGATTCTAAAGCTGTACTGTGTTCTCTCTCTTTCTTGTCTGAAACTAGTAACTACTGTACTTTATTTCTACAGTTTCAATCAGGGGCGTTGGAACGATTTTATGTTGGGGGGCAATAATAATAATAATAATTTTATAGTAAGCGTATATATATTTTAGCACCCCTTAGTTGACCTCCATTTTAGCTCACTCATTGCCCCTCCAACCCCAAAGCACACAGAGCCCCTCACAGCACAGACACTGACACACTTACTGCCCACCTCACAGCACCACATATTGCTCCCTCCACCGCCCACTTCACATCATCACATACTGCCCCTTTACTGCCTGCCTCACAGCACCCCTCTCAGAAGAAACAAAGAAAGAGGTGGTCCCAGCACAGGATAGGAATTTTTATATTTTATTTATTTAGGTCAATTCTTATGGGTATACAAAAAAGGTGCTCCCAGAAGCCAAGTAGTACATAGAAACAAATTAGAAAAAGTGCTTCTCTCAGGGACACACTTGGAATATTTAGTATGATTAAAAATTATTCTAGTTTTTATGTTTGGACACACTTAGACAAACCATACAGTACATGTAACAATTGTAGACATAAACAAATACCATAATTTAGGCAAAGTGAATAATTAGGACGAATATGGATAAAATGTATAAATCAAGGGTCCAATATCACTATTGCCAATTAAAATACAAAAACGTTAGACAACGTGAAGGTGAAAATATGTAGGAGAAGTGATAATAAAGAATTACACAAAGGTTTAGAAAAAATGAAATTAAAAAACCGCCACTTCAATCTGCATGTGGCAATATACAGGTGAAATTCCACTATTTATGAAGTTCTATAGAGTCCATAAATAATAGGTAATTGAAAGTTAAGTAATTCAATTAATACATCTGCAGTACAGTACCCCTCTCAGCACAGTACCCCTCTCCCCTTAAGCACCCCTCGTCCATTACAGTACAGCACCCCTTTCAGTACAGCACCCCTCCCCTCAAAGCATCCCTCTTCCCTCACAGCATACCACCCCTTACCCATCACAGTACAGCAGCCCTCATCCATCACAGTAAAGCCCCCTTCTCCATGCTCAGTACAGCACCCCTCTCAGCATGGCACCCCTCACATCACACCACCCCTCTCAGCACAGCACCTCTCTCCTTTCACAGCACCCCTTCCACTCACAGCACAGTACCCCTTTCAGCATAGCACCCCTCACCCATCACAGTACAGCACCCCTCTTCACTCACAGCACCCCTATTCCCCCAAGTACATCACACCTCTCTCCTCACTGCACAGCAACCATCTTAGCATAGCACCCTTCACCCATCACAGTACAACACCCCTCTCTCCTCACAGTACCCCTCTATCCCCACAGCACAGCACCTCTCTCTGCATAGCACCCCTCTCCCATCACAGCACAGCACCCCTCTCAGCACAGCACCCCTCTCCGCATGGCACCACTCTCCCCTTACAGCACACCTCTCCCCTCACAGCACACCTCTACCCTCACAATACAGGCCCCCACTCCCCTCACAGCACAGCACACCACTCAGCACAGCAGCTCTCACCGCATAGCACCCCTTTCCCCTCACAGCATCACCTCTCCCCTCACAGTACAGCCCTCCTCTCCCCTCACAGCAGGGCAACTCTCTCAGCATAGCACCCCTCACCCAACACAGTACAGCATCCCTCTCAGGACATCAGCCCTCACAGTACAGCACCCCTCTCAGCACAGCACACCTCATCTAATCAGATTATTTACATTATATAATTGTTGTGATGCAGCCGCCCCTGCCCTTCCTGGCTTTTGCTATGAACTAATTCAGTACCGATCGCAAGTGCAATAAAACTGCAATCACCTATGGATCGCAGCTGCGAAAATATGCTAATGTTTGCCAAAGCACAGCCGGCATAAAGATGCCCACTGCTGCTTTGTTATATCCATCCAACCTTGCTCTTCTGCGTAAACATCGGTACCATTAACGCACATCGGCCTATCATCAAGCATTAACAACAGGTCTGACTACTTACAGAAACTGTAAGTCTTGTTGCACACAGTGAGTACTAAAGCTGCGTATGCAATCCCACGGGCTAATTTATGCATGCCCATAAAAGGCGTTCAAACCAACAGGCACGCTTGCTTTTTTCTGACCACCCTCCCGTCACCACCCCCAAATGCTGACAGCCTGTCACTCACTTTGTGATGGATTCCTCTGTGCGTCCATAATCACAATGCGATTGCAGTGCACGAGCAGTGCGGCTTATATGCATGCACAATGGCAAACAATTGCTCGATCTGCGTCGGTATTCGCACTTACAACAGGTACTGAATCAGGCCCTTGGTCAGGTGGTTGCTGGAGAAGGAGCTGTGAGCTGTCACTCACAAGCTCCGCAAAGGCCCATGATAGGAGCTGCTGCGGCTGGACATGCGCAGCAGCTTTCCCGCAGCCCTTTTACAGTTTACTGCGAATAAACTGAGCTCCGATCGAAGTAGCGGCCATCAGGGGAGCTGGCAGTCAGAGAAAACCGGCCCGGCAAAGGGGAGAGGGGAATCGCCCAGCAGGAAATTTCCCGCTTTCCCAGTGGCCTGGAGATAGGTCATATTAGAACAGATTACTGATGTGCATCTATATCTGTCTATTTACTGCCTTTCTCAATACAGAAACATATAAAATAAGCCAAACAGACATTAAACTAGTGACTTTGGAGTCTCCTTTGTAGGCATTAGTATAGAAAAATAAAATATATTGCTAAGCTTCGTGTAAGTGTTTATAGGTAGAGCTAAATATGCATATATTCGACGTGTGTATTGTCTGGACTATTCAGTAAGCCTGAGTTTTACAGTACACTGTGATACAGTTTTATTTAGCTACTGTACATAGAGATTGACTGGCTAAGCATTTATAAAGTGTGCACTGTATGTATGCCACCTTTTAGTGTGCATTAAACACTTGCCTGGCATGGTCGCATGTGATGTGACCAGCCAGAAATGCCCACTAGGCTTCTGTGGGAAGCTAATCTTCCCATAGCCGCCTATATCAGAGGGACCTACTGGTCCCTCTGCACCCTCTGATTCCCCTCTGCTGGCCACAGTTGTTAATATAGTTATTTATTCATAAGTATGCATATATGCATATCAGTGATGTGCAGTGAGGTCAATGGCTGGGGAGGCACTGGATGATTAACACCCCCCTTATAAAAAAACAGTGTAGAGTTTCCCCTATATAACAGTAACCAGCACCAGGCTGAACCAGCCAGGAGGATAATGCCATAGCAGGGGGTACACTCAGTGTGTAGTCAGCCAAAACTAGTCTGAATTCCTCAGAAAGTGGGGATCCCCAAAAAAATAAAAAGGGGCCCCCTCTCCAGAGCAACAATCAGCCCTGGTTGCAGTGGGAGTGGGGTTCATTGTTCTTTACAAGCGGCCTACTTGATCCCAGCATGCTGGCACTTGGAGAACCACAATATCTTCACCTGCGGGGCAGAGCTTTTCCACTCTTTTGCATGTCCGCCGCCTCCCCAGGGCTTCTGGCGTCTTCATCTGGGGGGCAGCGACCTTTCAGCTCTTTTGCATGGCCGCCACCTCCCCAGGGCTTCTAAAGTCTTCACTGGAGGGGTGGCTCTTTTGCACGGCCACCGCCTACCCAAGTTTTTTGGCTTTGGGAGCTCGTGCACGCCCTTTCCCCACTGGCAGACTGCCAGCCCCTGCATCGCACTGGCTTATATAAGCCAGTCGAGGCAGCGGGGCGATGATGTTGTCAGCCGTAATTGGCCCGCGGCGGTCATCTGGACTTTTTAAAATGACGCTGAGGCATTTTTTAAATTGGCAGTGCTTCCATACTCTGCAGAATGGCTAGCAGGAACTTGATCCTCTCGGATCCAGGCTTGCAGCCACTCTAGCTATCTCCGCCGGGTACCGCGCCTACGCCAGGCTGTCGCAGCCACTAACACCCGCACCTCTGCCGTATCCCCGCCGCATATCCACCCAGTAATGACAGCGGGTCCATTACTGGATTCGCTGTCCAATCATATCTGCCTGACTGACAGGGTCGTGCTTTCATGTGGATTCGCTGTCCAATCACATATGTCCTGTCAATGGGGCATTTCTATAGGTGCAGCATTCCCCTATATTTTCAGTGGGCTCTGCCTCCCATGACTGCATATCCTTGATGCATATGCTTCAACTGAAACTTTGTACATAAGTAAAACCAATTCCTGTACAGTTAAAATTACAACCCAGCATCTCTAGTAAACCATAAGCTTCTGCAATGTGACTAAGATGCAAAATGTAAAGAAAAATACAGTACGCTACACCTCTAGAGCATCTCTGTTGGGGATAAAGGCATACTTGCCGACATTCAGCTCCCTCCTTCCGGGAGGGGGCTGAATGTCAGCTTACACACGGGGGGCGTGGCCGCATGTTAATGTTGTTGCGGGGGCATGGTCAGTGTGGGCCGGGGGCGTGGCCGCGAGATCGCGGCTCCACCCCCTCTTCACAATGCCGATGTAAACGGCATTGTAAAGCGGGGGGCGGGGCCACGATGACGCGATTCAGCGCAAATCGCGTCACCGGGCCCCCCGCTGCGGGGGTTTTGCTAGTAACTCTGCTGGGGGATAGGGAGGGATGGCGGCTTGCGGGAGGCTTGCCTGCCTTTCCGTGGGGCTGGGAGCGGCACCCGATAATCGGGAGGCTCCTTGCCAAATCGGGAGGGTAGGCAAGCCTGGATAAGGGATTAGAGATGTTAATGACAGAGAAACCCCCTTTACATACCGCTTCTCAGTATGTACTAAAGGGATTTTCTCTGCCTGCAACCTGCCTGCGCAACATCACCCTGCACCTGGGTTACTTAGCGCTGCCATAGACACCTATGCCAGCGCTAAGTGTTCCAGCTGTTACAAAGGGGAGAGGTCTAAGGGGAAAGGTCACTTACCATCTGGTGACTTCTCCAGCGTTGATATCACCTCCTGTAGCTGCCGGTATCTGCTTCTCCTCACTGTAGAAGCTGGCATTGCTTGTTGTCATTTTAAAGTTTGTTGATAAAGATTTGACAAGAAAAAAAAAAGTTCACTGCTGCAGCTGTCGGCCGCCGGGATGGTGAGTCAGACACAGGCTGTCAGGGGAAAGGGGTCTCAGCTGTTACCGCCGAGGGGATGACTTAGCGGTCACCCTCCTCGGCAGGTCTATTTTTAGTAATAGCTGCGGTACCCAGCTCCTGCTTCACAGCGCTAGCAGGTATATGGAGTCTTAGTAAATAGTAAATAGACCCCTTGGCGATCTCCACTGCCTCCTTGGCAACAGCAGCTGCCACCAGGCATGGGAAACAAATGTCCTAACACAGGCTACACACCAGTGACATGCAGTGAAGTAACTGACTGGGGAGGCACTGGCTAGTGTAACAGCATGCTTAAGGGGGGCATCCACTAGACGATTTTACTCCCTGTCCAATCTCTAAACGATTTTCCCTTGATTTTTTCCCTTGAAATTTTATCTTTCAGTCTGAACGATTTGCAAACGATTTGTGAACGATTTGCAAACGATTTGTGAACGATTTGCAAACGATCTTTAATAGATCAAGTGAAATTGACCTGCATGTTCAGTCGACTGACGAGACGATCAAACGACCAGCGGGAGCGCGCATCATTGATCGTTAACGACCAAACACTGCACGATTTATAAACGATTGAACGATAACGACGTCGTTATCGTTCAATCGCCTGCTAAAATCGTGTAGTGGATGCCCCCCTTTACACATACATTTATGAACCCGAGGGATCATGTGGGCATTATACAAAGGTGCAGCGGTATATAGTGCTGGAAATTTGGTGTGTTTTGATCAGGGATGTATGGAAAAGGTATACACAGGGGCAGTGCCTCACCTCACCTGCCATACATGTTTTATTGCAGCTTTGACTATAAAAATTATTAGAATAATAAAAAGATATTTAGAATATTTTCTTTAAAGTTTTGTTATCATTTTATAGTCAAAACTATGGAGTATACCTACTGTGAGTATGATAGGAAAGGCTCTGCCTCACCTGAGCGCACATCACTGCTACACACAGCTACAGTACACCAAGCTGTCACATAACCATAACAATTATGAAAATGGTGAGTGACAATAAATGTAGTAGGAGATTTCTTTGAGATTTCTACAATGGCTCCTTCATGTTTCATGTTCCCACTTACCACTGTCTCTTCTTATTGCAACCACACCACAAGTGTCTGAATAAATATGCCATTCGCCAAAGGTTACTCTATTATTTCTGACTGATAATGCTCCTGCCTAGCTACATAATGTACTCTTTCCCCACAACAGTTACAATTGTAATCTCTACCTTAGGTATCAAGTGACCCCCAGACCTTGAGGACAGTAAGTTCATTTGGACACGGCCATATTTACCTTATACCATATAATTTGCAGTAGGGAACACGGTACTGTTGGCAGAATAACATGACTGTAGGGTCTCTCAGTAGTAACTACTAAGCCTTGGAGAGAGATAAAGTGGACGAATATAAAGCATCAACCAATCAACTCCTGTCATTTTTCAAACACAGCCTGTAAAGTGACAGTTAGGAGGTGATTGATTGGTACTTTATCTCTGTCCACTTTTTCTCTCTCCAAGGCTCAGTACATAGACTCCTGTGTTTGATTAGTGTTTGTAAATACAGATATTTGGCTTTAAAAGGCACTTGTGTGCAATGCCAGGAAGTAAAGATTTCATAAGGACAAATAGATAGATCTGTCATTACTGAGAAAAATGACTTTGCTTTGGTATGTAAGTGGCATTACAGACAACACACTCTTCCTCCTCTTTGTCTGGGTTGTCACCGGCTCAGTGCTAGATAAATTATAAATGCTCCTCGGAAAGACAGTTCATAAAGACAAATTTAAAAATAACACTGACTTTTTAAAAGTGCAAATTGAGTCAGCACAACTGAAGCAGAAAGAACAGGGCTTTGTCTCTATTATACGGTTGTCATGGCTAATATGAAACATTTTACTGCTGGCTGATTAGAAGCCATATGTTATCTCCCAGATTTTCATATCAATACTGTTTGCTAAATGTGTTTTTTAAAGTATCGAAACATGGAAAACATTTTAAGAAACTTTAAAAGTATTTCTACAACTTAGTTTGTTTTGTGTGGTAAAGAATATAAAGACTATGGGGCGATGTAGAGTTGAACGGATGCCGGTTTGTGCAGCACACCTTGCATCTTGTGCATGCTCTGGAATTAAGTGTATGCAAGCGCGAGGGATGAAGTCTTGTACTCGTTTCAGTTACATCTACACTTGTGACCAAGGAGAGGTAACTGGGATGTAATAGGGCATTCTCACATAAGGAGAGTGCAATGAGGGCATGTCAATGAACTGTGACCTATGCAGAGTTGTGCGGAAGCATAAATACACGGTCTGTATTTTGCGTCAGTAATTCACATTCTCTCTAACCTCTTATTGCAATGATAGAAATCTGTTATTGTCATAAAATACTAATAAAATATTGCTAAGTGATACTAACCATATCGCTACACTTATTGGCTCTGCTCATGGGCAACTTGGCTTTGCAAACATATGCAGAGGAACTGGAAGCCCTAACTTCAGCTTCCACTTCTTAAAAAATGAATAATGAAAAAATATATATTTTTTTATAAATCTATCTATATATATAAAATCAAATATCCTGACTGACTGACTCACTGACTGACTGATCAACGCCCAACCCAAACCCCTGGACCTAGAAACACGAATGTCGGGGCATATATTCCTTCCATGATGTAGGTGCCCACTAAGAAGGGATTTTTAGAAATTCGACTCCTAACGGGATGAAAAGGGCTAAAATGTTTTGTCCCCCTGTGCAATGTCCTGACTGTCTCATCATGACTGTTACACAGTTCATATTCATACACCAACTGTCATCCCAAGTGCTGCCAAACATCACTGGTAGTTAGTGTGGGTCCCCTATTTGAATACTGAGGGAAGGGAATGTGTTACGACAGAGGTGAGAGAGGAAAATGTGTTACTACACAGGTGAGGTAGGGGAATGCCAAATGTGTTACTATGGGGTAAAGGAAGGGAATGTGTTACAACACAGGCGAAGGAGGGGATTGTGTTACTACATAGGGTGAGCGGGTGTAATCTGTTACTACAGAGGTGAGGGAAGGAAATGTGTTACTCCAAAGACGAGGGAGGGGAATAAGTTACTACAGGTGTGAGGGAAGGACTGTATTTCTACACAGGTGAGGAAGGGAAATGCTGAATCTATTACAACACGGACGAGAGAGGCAAAGGTGTTACTACAGAGGTGAGGGAGTAGAATGTGTTAGTACACAGGTGAGGGAAGGTAATGTCTTACTATAGCAGTGGAATTTGTATGAAATGCCTACAGTCGAGATGCTGGCTGTCAATAGATTGACAGCGGCATCCTGATGCCTACAATCCCGGCAGGGGAATGGTAAGTATTGTATTATTCCCTTGCCCTATTCACCACCTAACTCTTCTTTACTGTACCCTATCACTAACCCTCCCTACCCCTCACCATAACCCTCCCGGTAAGTGCCTAAACCTAACCCTCGCCCCATAGAGCCTAAACCTAACCCCCCTACCTTAGTGCATAACCCTAAACCTCCCCCCCTAAGTGCCTAACCCTAACCCCCACTGTCTGGTGCCTAAACCTAAACCTTCCCCACAGCTAACACCTACCCGGCCCCGCTATACTTACAATCGGAATGCCGGCTATAGGGAAGCTTGCTGTTGGGATTCTGGCATTGGCATCTCCAGCCATGTAGGGATTCTGTCTTCAAACGCTGATTGGGATTCCGGCGCCGCAGGTATATTAACGGCATCCCATAGCAGTGATGCATTTCTTTAGAGTTGAAGGATTAATTTTTTGTTGGAGAAGTGAGATGGAAACAGTAAATATCTGAGGTCTACCCAGATGAAGCCGGGTAATTCAGCAAGTAATAAATATACCCTTGGGGTTAGAAAAAAATATTTATTTAAGTAAACAAAGCATTTATTTGTAGTAATAACCTAATAAATGAGACACTTTCTTTGCTGGTGAGATACTGACTAATGGTAATAACTGTTGCAAGAGTAGAATTGTTTTGCCTGCAGACATTCATTATTGTACCACTCTCCAGCCCTTTGGCTCAGAACTGGCAGAAAACAGTGGGACCCAGGTACACCCGTCTACTGTTCGGAGAAGTCTGGCCATAAGTGGTCTTCATGAAAGAATTGCAGCCAACATCCATACTGTTAACGTGAAAACAAGGCCAAGCAACTAAACTACAGTATGCACTAACACATATTAACTGGGGTGCAGTAAAATGGCAGCAGGTGCTCTGGACTGATGAGTCAAAATTTTAAATATCTGGCTGTAACAGAAGGCAGTTTATTCACCAAATGTCTGGAGAGCGGTACAATAATGAGTGTCTGCATGGTAACAGTAAAGTATGGTGGAGGTTCCTTGCAAGTTTAGGCTGCATTTCAGCAAATGGAGTTGGGAATTTGGTCAGGATTAATGGTATCCTCAATGCTGAGAAATACAGGCTGGTACTTATCCTTCATGCAATACTATCAGGGAGGCGTGTGATTGGCTCCAAATTTATTGTGCAGCAGGACAACGACCCCAAACATACAGCCAATGTCATTAAGAACTATCTTCAGTGTAAAGAAGAACAAGGAGTTCTGGATTTGATGATATGGCCCCCGCAGAGCCCTGATCTCAACATCATCGAGTCTGTCTGGGATTATATGAAGAGACAGAAGCCTACATCCACAGAAGATCTGTAGTTAGTTCTCCAAGATGTTTGGAATGGAATCAGTATGAAATACCGACAGTCGAGATCCAGACGGTCAAAATTCCGACACCTGGATTCCGATAGGGTTAACATACCAACACTTGGTGGTCGGTATGCTAACCCTACCCCTCTCCCTACCCTAACCCTCCCTCCCTGGTGCCTGAAACTAACCTCACCCCTAGTGCCTAAACCTAACCTCCCCCTCCCTGTACCCTAAACCTAACATTCCCTCCTTAGTGCCTAACCCTCCCCCTAGTGCCTAACCTTAACTCCTAAACCTAACCCTCCCCCCAACCCCGTTACATTCGGCATCCCCGCGGTCTGGGTGCCGGCACCGGGATTTTGACCGGCGTCGGTATTCTGACGCCGGTAATGTAAACGTCGGCATCCAGACTGCCGGGATGCCGAACGCATACCATTTGGAACAACCTCCCTGCCACGTTCCTTCGAAAACTGTGTGCAAGAGTACCTAGAAGAATTGAAGAATTGATGCTATTTTGAAGGCAAAGGGTGGTCACACAAAATATTCAGATTTATCATCTGTTCATTCACTTTGCATTTTGTTAATTGATAAAAATAAACTATTAACGCTCCTATTTTTTAAAGCATTCTTACTTTTCAGCATTTTTTCCACACCTGCCTAAAACATTTGCAGAGTACTGTGTATATATACAGTATATAAAATAGATACATGGTTTAAAAGGAGTACTTGGCCATAACTTCCTTATCCTTTCTTGGCTTAAATCTTTCCATGTAAATCTCTTTGTCTCTCTCACTCGCTCTCTTTCATTTCTCTATCACCGTTAGGAACTGATTGGTTAGAGCATCATTATGTTACGATTGACAATAAGAATATCACTATATATATATATATATATATATATATAAATAATTTGAAGAAAAAAGAGTGCACTCACCAGGCTTTTTCAAAAAATTAAAGGTATACTCAGCGTTTTATTCTTGCATCACATAGTCATGGATAGTCAACGTTTCGGTCCATGCGGGGACCTTTCTCAAGACCAACAACCTGCACAGCAACCACACATAATGGAGATGAAACCCTGCACTGACACCTGTGTGCTCATATACCCATAACAACAAGGCACACCTGCTGCATAATTAGCGACCGGAAGTAACCTCCTCCAAGCTCCAGCCTAATTACATCAGTGTCTTAGCTTAATATACATCATACCTTATGCGCTCACTCAAAATCGAACTCATCTAGGTCAGATAAGGCCACGCGCTGCTCAGAGCATCGCGGCATAATCACCACAGTCTCAATCGAGACCGGCAGTCAGGAAATGCAATACTAAATGGCTAAGAGGTGTGGAACGCATAACCCAGCAACACAGTGCTGCCTTGCGTTCCACCTGCATAAGGTACAATAGAAAACATTGGTCACATGAGCTATCACCAAACTGGATTGGAGGTTTGGAACGCATAACACGGCACTGGTTAGCATTCCACCTACATTAGATACAGTAGACCACAACAGTCACATGGTCCGTCACCAATGAACAAGAGAACTTGGAGCGCATAACCTAGCAACAAATGCCATCTTGCGTTCCATCACTTATAACTCAATGTAACCAGGGTCTAGAGCACACAGGTGTCATTAATCGCACCCATTAAATGCCACTTAGTACCTCTAATGTACAAACATACAATACATATGAAAATATTAAAAACATGAAACACATATAATACAATTAACCTGATCACCAGCTGTTTTTAAAGCAAAACAATTTATAGTAAAGCCAAATCCAAACATTTCAGGTATTCATTTGAACGATAAGTCCTTAGACAAAAATAGAAAAAGAGTTCATCTCATTGAGACCTTTAGGGGCCACTGTTCCTAAATGGTGCATCCACCATGATTGTATATTAGAGGTACTAAGTGGCATTTAATGGGTGCGATTACTGACACCTGTGTGCTCTAGACCCTGGTTACATTGGGTTATAAGTGATGGAACGCAAGATGGCATTTGTTTCTAGGTTATGCGCTCCAAGTTCTCTTTTTCATTGGTGACGGACCATGTGACTGTTGCGGTCTACTGTATCTAATGTAGGTGGAACGCTAACCAGTGCTGTGTTATGCGTTCCAAACCTCCAAGCCAGTTTGGTGATAGCTCATGGGACCAATGTTTTCTATTGTACCTTATGCAGGTGGAACGCAAGGCAGTACTGTGTTGCTGGGTTATGCGTTTCACACCTCTTAGCCATTTAGTATTGCATTTCCTGACTGCCGGTCTCGATTGAGACTGTGGTGATTATGCCGCGATGCTCTGAGCAGCGCGTGGCCTTATCTGACCTAGATGGGTTCGATTTTGAGTGAGCGCATAAGGTGTGATGTATATTAAGCTAAGACACTGATGTAATTAGGCTGGAGCTTGGAGGAGGTTACTTCCGGTCGCTAATTATGCAGCAGGTGTGCCTTGTTGTTATGGGTATATATGAGCACACAGGTGTCAGTGCAGGGTTTCATCTCCATTGTGTGTGGTTGCTGTGCAGGTTGTTGGTCTTGAGAAAGGTCCCCACGTGGACCGAAATGTTGACCATCCATGACTATGTGATGCAAGAATAAAACGCTGAGTATACCTTTCATTTTTTGAAAAAGCCTGGTGAGTGCGCTCTTTTTTCTTCAAATTATTTATATTAGCTCCTTCTTGGATTTACAAGCCTGAGTGTGGCACCCCAGCAAGGATGTGCATATATAAGTGAGTGCTGCTCTATTCCTGGTATATATATTTAGATATATATATATACGGGGCTGGCTCTTGGGGTGGTCGACCATTGCGGTCGAACAGGTGCGCCACCTCATAGAGGGCGCACCCCTCCCAACATCCCAATTTCAGCGGGACAGCACTGTCCCACTGTTCCACGTGTGGGCGGAAGTGTCCCACGGCTGGTCTGGTCGGGAGGTTGGGCACCAGCTGTGCGGCGGTGCTGGAGTCTGGAGTAGCTGAATGGATGCTGCACTCAAGTAATCATCAACACAGCCTGCAGCCCGATAATACATATTAATATTTGTGCTTAACATACAATAATTTCTGGTGTAATACCAAAACGAAATCAATTCCTGTCATTGCCATTCATTTGTGAAGGGATCAGTTCTACTATGTGCAAGTGTGATCCTTTCAGTACCTATATCCTACAGTAGTTTGGAAAGTATTCGCTAGACAGTATCTCTGAGAAAATAGTTTCATTGTTAGATAATCAATACTGTTATTTATTTGCATTATAATCTAACTCCGTGGTAGCACCCTAGGGACAGAAAATCACCTTCTGCAGGAATGCCCAGCTCTTCAAGGGATTTTCTATTATGCACATCAGTGCTCTCTTCCATGGCAAGTAGCAATTTCCTGATTGTTACCAGTTGTAAAGCATTTTACAACAGTCTGTAGTAGGGAATGTTGCTACCAGCCTTACCTAAACCTGGGGATTTTGTCATGTGGTTTGATAAAGCTTTACAATGAAGGAAACCTTTTAGGCCTTATGATGAGTGAATGCTACACCAGCTGGTATTGAGTATCTAGCTTCAATTGAAGGATCCAGATGACACAGCATTACATAGTCTTACAATGTCCAGAATAGGCAATGCCTGGAAGATAAGATACAAGAAAAAAACATGCTAGGTAAGATACATATACGATCCTTGCAAAATCATTACATGATCCTTGCAAAATCATTAGAACCGTGCGTTGTTCATCTTACACCAGAGAGTACTAGGCGAGGCAGCCATCTTGGGCACACAACATAGGTAGCAACATGTGAGATAAGCAAGGTATAAGACATTGAATGGTAAAATGAAAAGTGACTAACAGAATACCCAATGAATAAATAGTTCCATGTGTTCTTCATCCTGCCCATGAAAGTACCAGGCGAGGCAGCCACCTAGGGCAAACTACATAGTTTATAGTGAGCAGAATGAGCAATTCATAGAAGTGTAACATGAAGTGGGGAATTACTATAGAAACAAAAGTACAGTAGGTTGAAGCTGGAAAAGATATTGGGTAAGTGGAATTTGAAAGAATGGGGGCAAGGGAGGTATTGGTAGAATAGTGGCTACATGATAAGGCAGTAAAGAGAGACATTGAAAGCAGTCAGTGTATTGCAGACAGAAGTACATAGTAATATAGATTAATGACAGAGGTGCCATACTGAAAATCAGTGAGGACAGAACAGCTAGATAAAAAATAGAAATAATAATAGTCAACGCTAAGCAACAATGTATAGAATTACCAGGTGAAATTGCAGGAGCGTGCATTGTGGAGTAGTAACATGCAGAGGATGGAGTGCTTGAGAACTTGTGGCATTTTTGAGATTAGACAGTGAGGCCAAATCCAGTTAATATCACAAATGTCAGTTAATATCACAACTGCTATAAGATGACTGAAGGCCAAGGCATGTTGCTTTTGTTTTTCTAATCCTGAGTCACGGCAACAGCCTAATCCTGAGTCACGGCAACAGCCTAATCCTGAGTCACGGCAACAGCCTAATCCTGAGTCACGGCAACAGCCTAATCCTGAGTCACGGCTGTGGATTTTCTGCCATACAACCTACATAAAAGCATACCTTTCATGCACATAGAAGCCACAACAGAAGCAACAATATAAATCAACTTAGAAGCAACAATAAAAATCATGTTTTGCTGTTATCAGTTCATGTCCAATCACAGAGTGCAGAACAGTAACAGTTGTACTTCTGAATGGGCAGTGTTGCAGACAGGGCAATCTGCCTCCATCAAGGATCCAGCCCATGTAGATTGATGGGTTTTCTAGGCTGTCTGAACTGTAGTTTAATGGCCTTTGCCAACCTATAGCAAAATATCTGTATCAATCAATCTGTCTATTAATCAAACTGCTTCTATATAGAAAAGTCCTTTATTAGTCTGACCTTGTGTTATTGTGCTATGTTTTCAGTGGCCTTAATGCATTAAATAAATGATCAGTATATATAATTGTCCCTCATCTTTTCCAAAGCCCTTCATTTAATTTATTTGCCCAGAAAATGTACATACTGCAGCCTATTGGCAGAATTTATGGTGTTAGTAGGTGTCAGTAATGTGCGATGGACGTTAGTCCACACAGCAGATAACTTAACCAGGCTTGGTAACACAGGGTTAATGCAGACATGCACATACAGTAGTAATAGGCAGATCCAGCCAGGAGCTTGAGGGTTAATGCAGGTGTTGTGCGTAGATGGAGTAGCACACACCTGTATATGGTGGCAGTGGCCAGGGGCGCTGAGGGCCGTACCAGGCTGGAAGGAAGGGGGACGTGGCCTAATCGCTACGGTGGGGGGTGCCTGGCGCAAAGCTAGGGCGGTGCGATCAGTGTGATCACTCCCCCCACAGGCAGCCACAGTCTCCCACTGCAGCCCAGCACACAGCAGCATGTGCTGGGCTGCTGTGAGGTAAGAAGGAGGGTGAGGGCAGGCCTGTCCAGCAAGCCAGGGCCCAGGTAATTAGTACCCGCTCCCCTCCTCTCAGCGCCTCTGGCAGTGGCCCTCTAATAGTGATCATTAGTGACACAGGGGGTGATTCAGAGGTGGATGCAGTTTGAAATCTGCGCATGCGCCTGAAGCGCACTGCGCATGTGTCCTGATGTTTACCGTCTGGAGATGCAGAACAAACTTGCATGGAGATCTGATGGGCATTTCTTGGCAGTGGGGTGGCTAAGAGTCGCGGGTGTGTCGGTGTCAGTGACTGGGACTAAAAATGCAAATGCTCTGACACAGGCAGCCATTGTCATTCAGACAGTCTGCGGCTACCTTAGGCAGGTGGAATAACCGATGGTGCACCGATAGTGCATATTTGTACGCACATCGGTAGATTCCCGAATCAGCTGGTGGGCATCTCAATAGGATCCTCATCGGCCCCTGGATGCTGCCATCTCTGAATCACCCCCACAGTGAGGTTGTAATGCCTCCGCTGTGTAGCAGTCTCCGGTTGGAAGGGGCTGGTAACTATATTTATATAAAGTCGCAGAAGCAATACTGGCAAAAGATGCACACATGGACCAGCAGCATCCGACTCAGGGGTCTATTTACTAAGCAGTGTTAGGAGACAAAGTGAAATGAGATAAGGTACCAGGCAATCAGCTCCTAACTGCCATCTAACAGGCTGTGTTTCAAAAATGACAGTTGGGAGCTGATTGGCTGGTACCTTATCTCATTTCACTCTGCCTCCTAACACTGCTTAGTAAATAGACTCCTCAGAATCAGGCTCCTTGTGTCCAAGATTCACATACAGCATAAGGTGATCATGTCTATCCTGATGCGCTGATAGTCTAACCTGATGCATTTTGTGATCAATTTCATTAGATCTAGTACTATCAGTTACCAATCGGACAAACTTTCACACTGATAACTGAGCTTATTATTCCAAAAAGCACCACCCAGATGTTACTACAGTAGGTTCACAGTGACTCTTACCCTCCTATCTTGCAAGGTACTACTTTTTGGTCCTCCCTAGCTGTAAAGTCCTAAATTTGAAGGGGTCTCGTGTAATTGACATCATTGTAGATGATGGTTAAGGGCACTAAAAGGATGGGTGAGACTGGGACAAAATAACTGGGCTTATCTGGGAACCTGAGCCTACTAGGGAGACGTAACAATGCCCCCAAAATGGTGTAGACATGCACCATGTGGTTATGTGCAGCTGTTGCATAGGGCCTTAATATTCACAAAATGTTGTGGCCACACCGCCACATGTTTGGCCATGGCCCCTAGCCTAGAACCAGTGCCCGGCAGATTTCTTAGTGGTCGTCATCTAGGGGTAAATTTACTAAAGTGAGAGTTCTTAGAAATGGAGATGTTGTCCATAGCAACCAATCAGATTCTAGCTATTATCTTCTAGAAGGTGCTAGTTACTGTAAATGTTAAGTAGAATCTGACTGGTTGCTATGGGCAACATCTCCACTTCTAAAAACTCTCACCTTAGTAATATACCAGCTAGTATTAGAATTTAAAGACATACAGTATGTGACACAAATAGATTCACTCAGAACATAGGGCCTGATTCAGACCCGCTCGCTCGGAGCTTGCAGCAAAACGGGACGTTTTGTAGACGGGTCGGGGGGGTGGCTGCACAAAAGGAGGCATTCCCGAAGGAACTCCTGCCATTTGTGGGCGGCCCTACTGACATCACACGTGATGTCAGTAGTGAACTTCCTGCTCTATTAGAGCAGGAAGTTCACTGGGGCTTGCGGTGGACGAGACCCTACCACAAGCCCAATGGTTGCGATAATCGCGATCATCGCTAGGCCGCCCGGAGCTATGCGAGAGGCCTGGCGGCAGTTTTTTATTTTTAAAAATCCGCCCTGATTCGGAGTGAGCGCTCGCAAATAGCGAGCGCATCTGAATCAGGGCCATAATGATGTTTTTACATTGCAATCCGCATGTGTTCTGTGTGTTATTTTTTTCAGATTCCTCTTTCCAAAATGCATCTTAATAAAAGAGAAAGCAAACAATGTACAGAGGGCCTGATTCAGAGACGGATGTTCGCTCTGAATCAGGGAGGTTTTTTTTCGTTTTGGAGCGGCCTCCTGGCCGCTCGCATAGCTGTGGGTGACCACCCACAGCTATAGTGAGCGGCCAGGTTGATGGTCGCGATGGTCAAGACCATCGCGACCATCGGGCTTGCGACGAGACCCTTGTGGTAGGGTCTCGTGGCCGCAAGCCCCAGAGAGCTTCTGACTCTAACAGAGCCGGAAGCTCTCCCACTGACATCACTGGTGATGTCAGTGGGGCCACCCACAAACGGCAGGCGTTCGCTTGGGAACGCCTTCATTTGTGAAGCCACCCCCTGACCATGCCTACCAAACGGGGCGAGCTGTCAATCACCATCAACCCCCTTTGGTGCGAGACACAGAGCGACGGAGCCCCCTTCGCTAGCCGAGTTTCGCGCATGCGCACGACGGAGCCGGCTCCGTCATGCGCATGCCCAGTAGGCAAACATCGACCTGGTTGCGAGCGCTCAGCGCTTGCGACCGGGTCTGAATCAGGCCCAGAGACCCGAGGCAATGTACCATCTTGAACTCTATTGTTGCTAATTTGCCCAAATGTATAGCTGGCCGACATTGCTTGGAGTTGTGCAGATGGAGCAGGTGCATTATCATGCAAAAACTTGTAATCCCCACAGTATCCTTTGGATGTTAAGGGGCCTAAACACGGTACGATTTGCAAACGATCCAATCTCCTTTCTGATTCCCTTGAACTCCTGAACAAATGATATTGTGCCTACAAATGGTATGATTGTACAAACGACCAAATTATATAGATGGATCGTTAACGACTGCAAATCGTTAACGATATATCGTTTGGCAGCAAACAACCTCACGTTGCATCTGCTGGAACATTTGAAAATAGCGGAGGGGAGTGGCCAGGATCAGTGACGACCCATCGTCCATGGCATCGTTCATCATGCATACACACAAAACGATGGATGCCAAAGAGTGAAAGATAGGTCTATATCTTTCTGCAGGTTCAAGAGATCAGCGACCACGATCAGCGACAGTGGGAGCGCACCTCGTCATCGTGATCATCCCCACACGCAGCACTTTTGAAACGATTGGTACTTCCAATCGATCGAAAACGGCCAAAGCATGTAAAAAATCGTACCGTGTGTGTGGGCCTTGAGTGTTATTGTGAGTATTTTAACTATTCCTAACCCTTTCCCCCCATAACCCTAACCCTCCTTTAGGGGTGCCTATCCCTAACCTCCCCCCCTAGTACCTAACCATAACCTCCGCCCAGTGGTACCTAAATCTAACCCCCCGTTCCCGCACCCTAAACCTAACCCTCCCGGGGGAGTGCCCTTTCCCTAACCTCCCCCCTAGTTCCTAACCCTACCCCCCCTTCCCTAGCCTAACCCTAACCTTCTCCGGTGGGGGGGTGCCTAACTCTAAGTCTCCCCGGGGGTCCCTAAACCTAACCCCCCCATCTCCGGGCTAAGTGATCCACTTACCCATCGCATACAATCGGGATGGCGGGGGTCAGTGTACGGCATCGGGATTAAAAAAGTCGTCGGTATTTCGACGCCTATGTTAAATCCCTTGCCGGGATTACGCTGTCGGGAAGCTGGCGGTCGGCACTTCGACCGCCGGCTTCCTGACCGCATACTGCAATGTTATATATATTAAAATGAGAGAGTTTTAAACTGAAATTTCTCCACTCCCGCTGGTGCATATTCTTTGTTGAGCAGAAGAACCATGTTTTCAGATCCCTCATTGTCTTCAACAAAATTACTATCAAAACCCATTATCTTCTTTCATTAATATCTTAATAAATTAATTACTTCAGTATTTACTAAACTTCATTTGCAGAGTAAGGCTCTTATAAATTAATCCGGATAATGTGTGTGGATGAGTGTAAAAGAACTTTAAATATTTGGCATGGAACTACGGGCCTGGTTCAGACCCATTCGCTAGGCTGCGTTCACACGTAGACGTAGACGTAGTGTGCGAACCAGTCCATGCGAAGCGATCGCACCCTGTATAAAGATGCTCCGAAAGCATGAGTGACAGGGTGTGCCGCTTGTGGTGGTGACAGGGGGTGGTCGGTGGAAACGGGGGTGTGGTGGTGCGAACGCAGGCGTGCCTGTGTGTCTGAACGCCATTCCAGGGGCGTGCATAATTAAGACACATCATCAGCATACACATCACATGGCTGAATTATACACTGCAGCACTCGCTGTACTTGCTGTAGGGTATGGTCAGCCACAAGTGCTACGTATGGGTCCAATGTTACCGATTGTGTAATACACTTCCTGGAGATGATGTATGACGTATGCGTCTAAATACATTCCGCAATTGCACGGCAAGACATAGTGGGCATGCTAATGTCTTGCTAGCGATCGTGGGATTTGCATACTTTGGCTGCTGATGGCTGCTTGCGAACACATCCTAGCGAACGGTTCTGAATCAGGCCCTAAGTATACAGTATCTTGTCATGGGGTTCCAGTCAATAGGTAAGAAGGTCGACAATGTCTACATAGACAACAGATGTTAGACAGGCAATAGGTCGACAGGAACAAAAGGTCGACCTTAATAAAGGTCGACAGGTAAAAAGGTTGACATGATCAAAATGTCGACACACAAAATGGTCGAGATGCTTTATTTATTTTTTTGTTAGGGTTAGGCACTTACCGGAGGGTTAGGCACTAGAAGGGACAGTTAAGGTTAGGCACTTTCCCTGACATTTAGGGTTAGGCACAATGAGGGAGGAGTAGGCACCAAGGGTCGGGTAAGTGTTAGGAAAAAAAAAGTGTCAACCACTTTTTGTGGCAACCTTTTGACCCAGTCGACCTTTTGTACCTGTCGACCTTTACTGTGTCAACATTTTGTTCCTGTCAACCTTTTGTCCCTGTCGACCTACTGCCTGTCTAACATCTGTTGTCTATCTAGACATTTCCTATTCGTGTCTATTTTTCTTACCAAACCCCTTGTGATGTCTTTCAGCCTCTAATGCTCAATTAACAAAATATGTTGTGATATTTTTGTTATTTTAATGTTCTCTACATAGCTATCCTCTCATAGGATAATGTCAATAAGGTTCTTGGTCACCTATCAGTTATCAGAGCTTTGTTCTGAATGCACAGCTCCAACTTCTATTTTGGGACATATTATTTCTAGCTCGTGACATCAGAGGGATGTGGAAACGGTGCCAGCTTTCCTTACGTTAGCCACTTTCATTTTGATATTTCGTAGTTCTGACAATTATTATTGACAATTGCTCCTGATTATTGTTCCTGCAAAAGAATATAACAATCCTCACCTATTTGTTGAAGGTATAAAACAAATATATAGTCATACTGATAGACTTGTGTCATTGTGTCCACATGGAGTTGTGAACTGAAACCAGAGGTAAAGTTACGTACATATGTCTCTACCTTGAATGGTCTTGTTGATTTTGTCAGGGATTATACATTTGCGCAGAATGGGTCCTGTGCATGCGCAGTTTTCCGATAATCTGAAATCTACGTAAATAGCGCCGATAACATCTGGACCTGAATCAGGCCTTTAGATCAGTTGGATCATTGTGTGTAGGATCTACAGTGCAAAAGTATTTATTTAGTGCAATTGAATTAATTTGGTCAAATAATCTGATGCTGTGCCCCTATCCTGGATAAAAAAAAATATTCAACAAATCACTTCAAGCCTAGCAGTGTGTGCTCGTGGCCAGGCCCGGCGACAGGGGGGTATAACGGGTACTCTTGTCCCGGGCCCGAAGGTTTTGTGGGGCCCCGGGGTTCCAAACAGGGCTATAGTGCCAGCAGCCCTGGCGTCACTGACGGGGATCTGCTGGTGCAGGTTGATGGGAATGTCTCCTACTTAGTATGTTCGGAGCTGTTGCTGCTGCTGTGTAGAGTGCCGGTGGCTGACCCTTGCAGGGGTTGAGAATGGAGGTGCTGGTGACTGTGTTATAGTGAATCTTCCTGGTTGCAGTCGGGGGGCCCTCAGAGACATCATTGTATCGGGCCCCAAGACTTATGTTGCCGGCCCTGCTCGTGGCCATTCTAAAAGATAAGTAATATAAACACGTGCCCTTAGTTCCTTCTTGTCCTCCTCTGTGAGTGAAATCACCCTAATAGGTGCATGTTATAAAGTAGGCATATTTTATCATGTTATATACTAGCACCCCTTCAGGTATTCCCATTGACTGCTCACCTTTACTTTTCAATTTGATAAGTTTGACATTTCAAACTTTTCAATTTGATAAGTTCAGCTAATAAATAATAATTGTGCATTCAAATATGCAGAAATATGTCATATTAAACCTTGCAGAGTATTTTCATGTAGAACTACGCAAGTGGACAAGCTGTGCCCAAACCTTTGCACACAACGGTAGATGCACCTGTTTTACTGCAAAGTGACACTTAAAATGTAATTCAAATGCTGCCGCTTAGTTAAATTCCACAAGGATTAATGCATTGTGGAGACATGGGAGCAGATACAACATGTCCTTGCAACTAAAACGGGATTGAATACATTTTGGTCATGGAAGAAAAGGTCAGAAAAACAATATCTATTCAATCTTACTTTGCCAGCCTGAAGATTATATTTATATATATATATTTTTTCTATTCATTTATGTTTCGCAATCCTTTACAGCTTAAAACACAACCTAAAAATCAGTGTCCGGGCTGTTTGCATTTCTGCCGGCTGCTTATTGTAGGGCTGGGCTAAAGCCCAGCTGCTTGAAAATCCCAGGGGGCTCAATTCAATTTCCCAAACACACCAACACAGGATTGCCTATAAAAAGAAATGAAATGTGAGAAATGCACCAGCTAAGTGCATTGTCAGACAAATATAATAACATTTCAAGCCACATTGTTTTTCTTGAATTGTAAGCCTTCATTTTCCTGGTGGGAGTCTGCACATTCTGAAAGCTATTATACGATACACTAGGCTTTCCATGGCTGAGGCCTTCTGCAGTATGGTGAACCTGTGAGGATTAAAGTCAAGTTAAAGTCATGCATGTTTGTACTACCTTAAAAGAGGCTTATCACCATCTTATTTATATAGTCCATTAAAGCATTAATATTTTTTTCTACCACTATGCTTTGGAGTCTATTTCTGCTCCCTGTATAATAACTATTTATATGACTATCCTGTCTTAGAGCAAGAGTTGCATTTGGTGCTTCCCCATTCTCTTGATTGGCAACTTTTATGTGATAATAGTGAGCATGAGCTTAAGGTTCAGGATGCCAGCATTGGATATAATAAGTATTTATCAAGCTGCTCGTCAGTATAGAGTACAGCGGCTTTAAAGCAACAGATAAGTTAGAAACGGCATATTTTTTGTAATAATAGATTAACTTAAAGAGATACGACTATATGGTAAGATGGACATTTATTTAATCAATCCTTTTAATATTTTTCTAGAAATCTGAACACTGTCAAGAATAGTGCGACTGGGATGAATAATCGCATTTCCACCTAAGTGACAGTAATTATATAAAAAATAGGCATGTCCTAGAAACCACAGGGTTTGATTACAAGAGCCCAGCTTCATTCACCATTGTCCTATGTCATCACCCATTCTTCTAATCTTTCACACCTCAGTTTCTCCTGCTACATCTCACTTTCCGATAATTATTATACCTGTTCCCAATCCGTCTGTTGTACAAAAAATTAGTCATGGTGTCTAAGGAATGCTTTGATGGAATTAGAAAGTAAACTGTAAGGCTGGTAACCCACTGGCATTCATTCACTATGCTGGACTTGCATTTTCAATGAAAGTGCAATGCATGCAAACACAATAAAATAAAACCCATCTCTTCCTATACTGTAGGGGGATTCAATTAGCATTGATGGCACCGACTCTAGGTGCCAGCGTTCTGACTGTTTCTCTGGCAGCTCATGATTGCCAACATTAGAGTTTTTCTCTTGCAACACATAGAGGTACACTGGAAAATGTGCGATCTTGGGATACCAGAATAATCACTGATGTGTGCAGCCGGACATCGCAACCATTGAATACACCTCTTATTTGTCCATACTCATTTACGTTCATATTTGCCATGTGGCAGGTTTTGGTTGAAAGTATGTCACTGTACTTGAAAAAGCAACTTGAACTCTATGGGGACGCATTGTGTACATACCAATATGGTTTATAACAAGCAATTTACCGTAACTAGTTTTATGTTTTATTTCCCACCCTTGCTTTCTATGGTGCATTAATTCCAATAGCACACATTTGTGCACTACATGTAGAACCTCTTTAGAAAGGAATGGGCCATAGACATGAATGGAGCTCTACAGTATAATCAATAATCTACTGAAGTGTGATAAAAGCAGGATGCCCGTCAGACTTCTTTTACTGCCAGCCATTCACATAGGTACTAGCATGGGAAAAGGTTTTGATTGGTTGAATCTTTTTCGTATTGCAAATAGAGCAGTATGTGTCTTTTCAATAATGGGGATGATTATTATTTTTCTTTCCAGTGGACTATAAGAAGAACATTCTATTATATTTCTCTTTGTATAAAAATAAGAAGATTGGTTCTGAATTTGTTTTGAACCCAGATAGCAAAGGGCAACTCGGAACAATAACAATAGTAATGTGCAGAGGAGATAATACTGAGATTCAATGGAGACAATGAGAGGGGATTCCTCTGGACTACTGGAACCACCAGTGTATATGCTAGTATATACATGCAGAGTATAGAGGCATTAGTTGGCAGCTGAGTAATCAGAAGACACTGTCGAGCAGGTGACTAACCAGCAGAGTATCCACAGGAGCCACTGGAGAGCAGGAGGAAATCTGGCAGACTATCTACAGGAGAAGGTAACTACAGTAACAACTGCAGCAGTCAGGTTGGCCGGCACATGTGCAGACAAGGATCTGATACTGCTGTGCAAGAGAGGGGTTCTGTGTTGAACCACGTCCTGGCTCAGATCACTTTGGGGTCCTGAGTAGAACCGACACCTGACTTGGGCCTTCGTTCTTAGGCCCCCATTTAGTAACGAGTGTTATCACGAAAACGAGTGATACATTTCACTGTGTATGATAAATGGTGCTCCAGCCAATCAGCTCCCAACTGTCAACTGTTAGAAAAATGACAGTTGGGAGCTGATTGGCTGGAGCACCATTTATCATACACAGTGAAATTTATCATTCGTTTTGGTGATAAAACTCGTTACTAAATGGGGGCCTAAATGAGGCCCTTAGTTTGGATCACAAAAATAGATCTCACGTGTTTTGGATTGTATGTACAGATGTGTCCATATACATCTATGCTCCGTGCGCTACAAGTCGCGCTACACAAATTGCATAAGCACCGTGTGACTCGGTAGCGCAAGCATCTTTTCATGCAACTTTTGTCCCTTAAAATGCACAAGAAGCTTATGCTGATTAAAATGATATGAGGCATGCCTAAATTCTGTGTGCGACTGCGGCTGTATCTATATGTGAAATGCTACGTTACAGTGTTAGCGATTGTTTAGCATGCAAGGAGCTGTATGTATGGACACATCTGAATGTCCCACCCTCATAATTTCAGGTGCCATTTCACACAGGAGAGTATATGGAGAAGGTGTGGGCTGTAGTTCATACTGAAATACTACAGTACATACTAATCGCCACTAGAGAGAAAACCAGAAGCAAGACCGAACCCAAAACATTTGAGGGTGGTTTTGCCAAAACACGATGATGCTTTAGATCCAAAACCAAAACGCGAGGCTCTGCGCACATCTCTAGTTTTAAAAAAGGGTGCCCTACTAGGAGGGAGAACACCCAATGGAGCAAGGCAAACCATCAGGCACTCCCCCAGAGACTACTAGTAAGGGCTCCAGCAAGATGGTGGCCACTAAAGGCCGAACTGAATAGTAAGGTGCTGACAAGATGGTAGTGTCCAGCAGGGCTCTGCTGGAGGAGAGACTCTGGCTGGGCGCTCACCATGGAGACCAGCATGGGATGCTGGCCAAACCCCAAGAGACCATTAGAGAGACCTCCTTCCCCTGTGACACACTTTCCTAATGTATTTTTTTTACTTAATTGAATGTTTGAATTAACCCCATTTGAATATTTAGCATTCTTGTGATTTGCAGATGCAAAATTATTTTAAAATATATATCAATAAAGGTTATCACATTTTAAATATGTGATTGTGAGTCTTGTGCAGCCATGAAAAGATATCCTTTCTGTATTGTTTTTGATATTTCAGTCCAGACCAACCAGTTTAGGAGAATTAGGCATACAAGTAAAGACATACGAGTAGTGTAATACATGAACATGCCTTTAATTATGCAAAGTATAAAATGCAGGTACTTAAAAGTCAAAGTTAAATAGATTATCTCCACTGGCTCTTAGATGCTCAAATGTGACAAATGGAGGAACGATAGGGCTTTAATAATTCAGCATGAATTATTATCAGGGCCATAACTAGGGGTTTGTGAGCAGTGCCTACCGTAGGCATGACATTATGATGTCACTGGTTTATGGGGCGTGGCCAGCAGAGAGCGCACTGCCACCCTGTTACGACGCTGAGTATAATTCAAGGGACAACATTCTTCAGTAACTCCCTGACTGTTACAAAAATGTATTCACAACCTAATTTAATCATTTACTAAAAGCCAAACTAATTTCCTGCATACATATAGCAATAGAACAACCAAGTCTGTCTAACATGTGAATTAGTTTAGCCTGGAAAGGCACCCTGCTGGCTAGATGCAAAGGGTGAGCGGCAGTGCTGCCCACAGAGCTCTGCGCTCTGTGCGGCCACACTGCCCGCACACCACTAGTTACAGCCCTGTATATAATACATATGAAACAATATTATATTACATTAATTCCTTGTGGAGATATATTGGGCCTATTACAGATTTGAAAGGGAATCCATATTGGCTTCCACATTGTATGCATGTAAAACAATGAACAATAAGGATTATACTTTGAACTAGTCAAATAAATTTTAATCAATCAATGCTTGTTGGGATGCTTAACTGGGTTCTTTGCATTTCTGTGACAGAAGCGTATCTCTCAGTAATTCATTATGGTACAGTAAGTGACAGAAAGCAAACCAATAATGCTTTCTTGTCTTCCTTCATCAAAAGAATTAACTCCTTGTTTGCTGACAATGATTTACGGGAAACCATGTTAAACACGGTAACTTATGATTTTGGATACATCTTGACCACATTGAAATTTTATTTTCCTAATTCTTCTGATGTGATTAATATATAATCATGACATAAGTCCTGATTTATTCCGCAGATTAACAAATCAGTGGACAGGTTAGCAAATATTGTGATTGATGAATAAAATGTTGTCATATGTAAATGAGTTTATCAGGTAGGACATACTGTAAATGTAGATGGCTGTACTTGGTAATGATAGGGTTGTGTCTTTTATTGTTAGTGGAAAAGGCATCGGTGCAATGACTGCCTCTCAGACTTTCATGACAAGAGCGGGCATGATAAATTACTTGTTCGCTTGGCAAATACAAGTCTGGTGATCAATAAGAGGCAAGTGCAGATGTATCTCTTCCTGGTAAAAGACATTAATAAATAAATGTCAACTTATTTGATATGCTGTCATTTTTTTAGCTGTATATGCAACTAAACCAATGGTTCTGTGTGAAAAATTAGGAGACACATAGAAGACATAATTGGCAGATCTCCACCTTATAATTCCGTCTTTAGTTTTGTGCTGTAAAGGTATTTTTATAGCAGGAAGTGTTTTAATGACTTCTGTCTTAAGAAAGATTTTAGTGTATTTATTAACAATGTGGGTTTTATTATCCACTTCATCCTAACCTTACTGGTTATTCTGTTTAAATTTGCTACAAATATAGAATAACAATTTCCATACAATGATCTATGGGATTTGCTTGCAGCTCACAGCTCCCAGCACTTGACCTTCATCTTTGATAGATTACATGTCTTCAACATATATTTCGCTTCACCATTAAAATTCCCTTAATCTGATTGCACAACTAAGTAATACAAAGAAGCTTTAGATAGCATTTAAAAGTCAAAATTAGTGAAATTGGTTCTTGTCCTTGGATATGTGTTTGTAGCGATTCTAAGTTTAACCATTTCTCATGATTTGCATTGAGCAGTGACTGATAACAGTGAGACAGAGTAGAGCTGTGACTCATATATACTCTATAGCACCTTAAGGCCTAGCAATGATACATGCCTTTAACCACCGTACTGGACAGTCATTTGATTCCTTGGCATTTTGAAAGGAAGGTTGCTTTCTAAATACAGTGGGGCTGATTCCGTATGGCCACGGTAGCTTACTTACTAGCTTTTCCTAATTTGAGATTCCCGTGTGTATGCTGGGCACCCGTGCACCGCCAACTGTTTTTCCATCTACAGGCACATACATCATCATTAATATCTGTACATACACTGATTCCATGTTGAGTACAGAAGATCCCTCTGATTTAGGCGTCCCTTCTCAGTCTGCGCTCTATTGAATTATATTACATGCCCATGACACTCCCACTAGATGGAACAGTTTTGTGCATCTGCATGGTCGCAACCCAGTTACCTCCCAGTAATGCTCATTTAATGGAAAGAGTGGTCTGATCAATAGATCTGCACTTGCAATCTTCCTCTGTGTGTCTGTATGATTGCTTCGTCACATATGCAGTCACCGATTTCTTTCTATGGCACAAGCGCAGTATGCAGAAATCTGCAAGATGCATCCGCAAACCCAGTTGTATACAATTCAGAATCAGGTCCAGTATGTCGCCTCCAGCTGAAAAGCCAGAGTCCAATCTCATACCTCTCAACATCCCAATTTCAGCAGAACGGTCCCACTTTTCGGATATTGACCCACTGTCCCACTCATGGGCCACAGTGTCCCACAGGTGGGAGAAAGGTTGGGGGAGCATTTGAATACCGCTGCTCTACACCACACTAAATAGATGATGTGCTCATGCAAATGGCACTTAAACAGTGGGGGGAGTAGAGCCTGAGGCATCCCAGCCACTCAGGGAGCAGCACAGGGAGTGTGAAGTGTAGCCACAGCCTGGGCCAGCGCCATCATTAGGCAGCTTTAGGCATGTGCCTTGGGCACCGGCCACTGGGAGCGCTGCTGAGTCGGAGTCCGTCAAAAACTATAAGCTAAAGACATCCTTTCTGTACAGTGTGCTGACAGCGGCTGCGGGTCTAATCAGCGGCAGCTACCTGTCACCCCACACACATGACTTCACTACACTGGTCACTGCCAGTGCATCATCCTCCCGGAATTTCAGCGCTGACATGCACTGTTTACAAGCATGGTACCTGCCCACTGCCAGCTCTCTCCTCCCCTCATTTCCTCCTCTTCCTTTGGAGAAGACGAGGAGCAGACTGGCAGGCTAGCTAAGGGCGGCTGACTGAGATGCAAGGCGCCACAGAATAAATCAGTACATCCCAGGTATGCACAATGCTAGATAATGATCAACTGGATCATTAATGGGCATCTCAGATAACAGCTTGTAACTTGTTTGGTTATCTGCCAGATCTGCTCAATTTGGCCATCCATAAGTGTGGACATATTTGAAACTGTCATATATTGTTCAGTCAATGCTTTGGCTATTTATATAATATTAAATATATAAATGAAGTCACTTTGGTAAAGGTATAGTGGGACAGAGAAAGAGGGTGGGGGCATCCTGAGGAGATACAGCATACAGTATGCTGGATCAAACTTGCCAAATTCTGTCTGCCCCCCTAGCATGAGGCAGCCATGTCGGCACTCTGGAGGAGCGGGGCTCAATGGAGGTGGCCGGGTCTGGTACATGGCTCGGCAGAGGTGGGCTGGACTGGGGCGTGAGTACCCGAATAGCATCATTGGCCGTCTGTGTGTGCCTGGGTGGCCCAAAACCCAGAATACTTTTCCGACCTTTCCGGCTGACCAGGAGCGCCACCCTATTTTGGCCGTTCTGAAAGTGTAGGCAAGTATGTGCTGGATCCATACTTCTAATATATATATATATATATATATATATATATATATATATATAATGGCTATTAAATACATACTATATATATGAATTGTCAGGGTCTGACCATGAAAGTTAGGATTTCAAGGTACATGTCAGAAGCTTGACAAACATCTGAGGATCACTGAGTCCACAGTCTCTTACTCCATGTTTTCTGTTGTTAGGGTAACAATGTTTTATAAATGACAGTTATCCTCCATTTTGGTTGTTAGTTTATAAGTTAAAAAATGAATTAGAGGGAGGTGGTCACTGGTGCTCCTAGGGAATTTGTCCATATTGGGAGGTCTGAGTTGCATGTAGATGTTGTGAGTGACATGTGGGAGTGTGATGGCATCTTGATGGGATATTTTGGATCTGGTTCTGCCGAGTTCTTTTACAGGTTGTGTTTTCATTCTTGAAATTAAGGGCAATGTGTGGTCCTTTTGAAGTGTAGGGCCTTTGAAGTATATCAGGTTGCCCATCAGCATTTTACATCTGGACTGCAGTCTTACCAGCCAGGATGAGATAAGAGTTAAGAGTTATTATTTAGTTTTTACAAGTCTTTGAGGGGCAAGAAAGTGTGTATTGTGTGTATAGGGAGGGGGTAGACTGAAGCTTTGCCTAGGGCTCCAATATACCTAGCACCGGCCCTGGTCCCACCCCTTCCTGAGGCCACATCCCCTTTTCAGAAGCGCACACCTTCGTCGCACACATGGTCCCAAATTGTAATTTAAGAATGTTGAGAGGTATGCATTCTCAGCATCCCTTATTCTTTAGACTGTTTAGGTAAAACTATATAATAATAATAATAGTAATAATAATAATAATAATATAAGCTCCAGATGTACTATTATTAAGCTCCTTGTATATTTCACTGGAGACTATTGTTGCAGCACCAGGTTTCACAGAAAAATGCATTTATGCAGTACGCGACTGTGAGATCAGATTTCAGAAGGGGAAGTAAGTTGCCAAATTTATCAGTATCCATTGATGGTTTGAATGTTCAGATGGTGGAGTCCTAACATGGCCTGTAAATACAATGTCACTAATCAAAAAGGCACAACAACTCTTTTTCTTCCTGAGGCATCTTGTCACGGTTACAGATACTTGAGACTCCTGGGAAGAGTCAGGCTTACTAGGTAGAATGAACTGAGGTGGTTTTAGGAATGACCTTTTCATGAAATATCACTAGCACAAAATAAAAATAAATCGAATTTATTCAAGAACAAAAACTGTATGGCAAAGTTCCACATTAAATCTCAACAACACAAAGTTCATGACATGCACTAACAGGTGCAGGGGTATGCCCCTGTAAGAAACAAAGTTCGAAGTACACACTGAACTGGTGTGGGGAGAAACCCAGAGTCCAACACGAGGCTAGAGCCTCAGGATAGGATGGAAGTCAATAACAGGGTTGAGCCCTGTATCGTGATGGAGGTCCGGAACGGGGTTGAGCCCTGAGATGTAACAAGATCCGGAACGAGGTTAAGCCCTGAGACGTAATGAAGATCTGGAACAAGGTTGAGCCCTGAAACTTGATGAGGGTCCGGAACAGGGTTGAGCCCTGAAACGTGATGAGGGTCCGGAACATGGTTGAGCCCTGAGACGTGATGAGGGTCCAGAATGTGGTTGAGCCCTGCGATGTGATGAAGGTCCGGAGCAGGGTTGAGCCCTGCGGCGTAATGAAGGTCCGGAGCAGGGTTGAGCCCTGCAACATAATGAAGGTCCAGAGCAGGGTTGAGCCCTGCAGCAGGATGAAGGTCCGGAGCAGGGTTGAGCCCTGCGGCGTAATGAAGGTCCGGAGCAGAGTTGAGCCCTGCGGAAGGATGAAGGTCCGGAGCAGGGTTGAGCCCTGCGATGGTGTTCCGATGAGGATAGACTGCAACGGTGCAGTTGACAACTGTAGAAGAAGGAACCCCAATGTCCGTATGAGTCAGTTATAACAAGTAAACCCAATAGTGTAGCGTAGAATGGAATAGCAGTAACAGAGCAGGATAACAACGGAAAGACAATGGCAATGCTGAGCTCTGTAGTGCAGCTGATAACCTGTATCAGAACTTGAACCGGAAAACACGAGCAGGAATGGAGCGAGGTCCACAGCATACACCAGGCACAACGGGGATCTGGCAGGAGTCCAAGGGAGACCTGAAAGTAACGTTGCACAGACAATGAGGCATAGTTAGTAACAAGCTTTATACTAGAGGTCTGTGATCAGAGCCGGCCCTAGCCAAATTAGTGCCCTAGGCAAGATTTTGGGTGGTGCCCCCCCAAAGGATCTTAAAAAAGTGTGTGGTCTCACAGCACTGTGGCCCCTTCCCCATTGTGCTGCGCTCCCAGAACCCTTCACTCAGCACAGATCACAGCACAGTACCCCTCACCCATCACCCCTCTCCCAGCACAGCACCCGCACTGACCACTAGCTGTCGTCCAGGTGCCTCATCCCTGCAAACCACCGCTGACCGCTCACTGTTTGCTGCTGCCAGGCCAGATTGGAGCTGTCAGGTGAGCTCCGATCATGGACGCTGTACAGTGACAGTAGCAGCTGCCAGAGTCTGTGTCCAACCAGCAGCAGGTGCCCTGGCCGTGCATGTCTCAAACTGTTGCCGGCTTTAGGCGGGCTTCGGTGCCCCAAGGCATTCCAAATGCCCTAAGCATTTGCTTAGTTTGTCTATGCCTAGGACCGGCTCTGTCTGTGATCCATAGGCAGTTCAGAACATGTGACCCAAATAGAATCAGGTTTGGAATAATAAGCAATCAAGGAATCCAACAACCTGACGACACCTAAGAAACAGATGATCACTTTAACTCTCTGCACACTGCATGTGATGAACGCCAGCAACCAGGATAGATCCTCCAACTACCACAATGGAACTTTGGCAAGTGTAGTTTATCTTTATGTACTGAAATAGTCGAAGTCCTGACACATATGAGGTATGCAGGCATGAGTAAAGCCACTCTACTAAACTTTTATATATGCTTAATTGAGAGTGTTCTAACCGGCATCATTGTCTGGTATGGCAACTGTACTGCAATTGAGCGAGATGCGTTAGAGTGCCTGGCAAGAACCTCTAGAAAAATCATTGGAGTGCGATTGCCAATCATTCATGAGCTCTACAGAACTAGGGTTCTACAGAGAGCTAGGAACATTCTATCTGACTCAAGCCATCCATTTTAACAAGCTTTTTAATAAGTTACCATCTCAAAAGAGGCTCAGAACGCTGATGATTGCATGACAGTTTTTTTCTGTCTGCGGTACACATTTTGAATAGTACTCTCTTAGCTTGAGTGGTGTTACTTTTAATATGTTAAAAAAAAATTATCTGTTGTTCATTGCACTGTTGTGTTTTTGTACAATGTAAATTCATCTGTAAATTTGTACTGTATTTGCTGATGACAATAAATGCATATTCACCTCCGCTTCACTGTGCCGAGATTACCAGCTCCTCCCGGACTGCCCTTGTGTATTCTAAAAGTGGCCGGCTGCGGGGGAAGGGGAGTGGACGGTGGTGAGGAGGTGTGGGTGTGTGGCAGCTGGAAGACTTTCCCACTATTCTGAGCAGCCAGAAGCGCCACCCAATTTCAGGAGCCTCCTGGCCATTCCAGGACAGTGAGCAAGTATGGTGCAATTCGCGGCATTTTGCTGCTAGGGTGCAGGATCTAATGATACTGTGGTATCTCGGGGGTTGTAAAGGGCACAGATAAGGTACCTCACAGCTGAGATGACAGCTCCAGAGGATCTTCCTTCTCCTTTGCCAATAACTCCACAAGCTTTATCCACCTCAGGCTGTAGCAGAGAGGCTAGCCCCATACACACAGTAACATGACATAACGTGACAGCCTTGGTAAATACAACAATCAAGTAGATTTATTAAAGGGGATAGGAGGACGTAGATCTAGGTCAGGTCACTGTATGTAATATATGATTACTATACATATAACAGGAGATTGCAGCACAAAAGTGAATATAACAATTTCAACACTGTGGTTAGCAATATAGTAGTGAATAGTCAATGGGCAAAAACTGTTTCCAATAGTTAAACGGGCTTCTTTATTTTTGCTGCTGCAGCATCTCTTTGACTATAACTAGGAAAAGGGCAATTTGTTGGTTGTCTCAATAATATACTATACTGCAGACACACAATTACCCTTTGCAAAACACATTCATACAGCACTGCATACTTGCCTCTGTGAGGAAGCAGCCAGGTCAGCACAGCAGGAAGCGTAACACGGCATAAGGGGGTTGTGGCGGGGTCATGACACGGCATTAGGGGAAGAGTGGAGGCGTGATGGCGTGATTGTGTCATTGTAGCCTCATCCCATTACACAATGCCGAGAATGTGAAGCAGGGGACGAGGTTACGATGATGCAATTCAGAGCCATTCACGTCATCATCCCACCCGCTGCAGGGTGTGTATGTGTGTAGAGAAGTGGGGGTGGGGTCCGGGTGGCATGCAAGAGGGTAGTGGCTGGCCAGGAGACTTGCCCACTTTTCAAGGCAGCCGGGAGCTCCACCCAATTTTTGGGAGCCTCCCAGTCCTTCCGGGAGAGTAGACAAGTATGGTATACAGTAATAGCAACACAGATTATTACTCAGCAGATCTAGCAAAAAACTGAAAACTATTTCATAAATTCAAGATTCACGTAAATCTCTGATGTTTTTTGATCTGTGCATGGGCAGGAGCTGCACTGCGCATGTACATATCTTGTCCTGCGCTGTCGGTCGCAGTGCCACAAAAAGCTGCAGCATGATTGATATGCTGCTGGTGTTTGATGGCCCCATTCTTTGGGCGTATCAAAGCCAGTTGCTGTGTCATTGGACACAGCTTTACTGGACACGACAGGGTGATTTTGCTGGACATCCTGATTAACCCTAGGGTTACTTAGATGTCTGGTATTCACGCAGTTGATCCAATGCTGCGTCCCAGTCTCAACTGCACATATGCGACCACAAACATACAGTCCTGTTGCTCACTTGTCTCAATTTTGGTGCGTAACAACTACACCTTGTGACAGCCTCCTATATTGCAATGTCCATTGGCTCCTGTCAGAGAGAGAGGTATCACATTGTGAATAGTCCAGTTCCATCCCCTTTAGCTGCCACCTACATCTCCTCTCTGGTCTTCTCCAAGAAAGGAGATTATTAAAGTCGGTAAGTATAATCCTGCTTTATGCATTTGGCATAGCCAGGGTATTTCAGCATGGCGCTAGGCGAGTGTTACCTGTGAGGTCATTGTGGCGCGGGCTGTCTGGTGGCGGAGCTGGTGTCTGGCGGGGGGCTTTGGCTGCGTGCGTTGTTGTGCGGGCCTGTTGTCACTCTGCGCTGGTAAGGCCTGGCGGTGTCTCCATTCCGTTTGGCATGGGCGCCGCCATCTTGCCTTCTGGCCATGTGATGCGGCTGGCCAATCCTGGTGAGTCACATGTTCCCTCCGGCCAGTAACAGCACGGCATGGGGTATTTAGGAAGGGTCAGTGCCTTCCTTCTTTGCCAGTGCAATGTGTATCTCAGCCTAGCTGAGAGGGAGTTCTCTGTGCTTATCCTGTTCCTGTGAATTCGCTGTCTGTCAGTCTGCCTGTCAGCTCCTAGCTTCCGCTGGACTACCCCGCTTCCTCCATCACCCTTGCCCACACCTGAGTGCCTGAGCCTGCTGACATCCTGCGCTTCAGTTCACTACTTGTATACCTGGCTTGTTTATTTTCAGTTCACTACCTGCATACCTGGTTTGATTATTTTCAGTTTCACTAGCTGCACACCTGGACAGCTCTAATTGTTTCTACTTGGACATTAACCCTTTTACTCCCACCACAGAACTCTTGTGCACATTTATATATTCCAGGACTTTTATTTACTGCCATTATATGTCTACTCAAGCACTTATTAAAAATCCTAGTTTAATTTTCAAATCTGCTTCTGTGATCGCTCCTGCTACCACCACGGGTCCACAAACAACCCAGAACATCACAGTTTGCACTGGCCCATGGAGCCGGCCACGGATCAGGATTCAGGAGTGGATTTGTTCCTGTGCATTTCTGGTCGTTTAGAAAATCTGGAAAACATGCAGCTTCAGATGGCTCAATTTCTGCAAGAGATGTCCAAGCAACAGGATAGTTTGCAAACTTCCTTTTCTACTTCTGAAGTACCAGCATTTACATCTGCATCAGCGTCTGGGAATACAGGAGGCAGCTCATCTCCCTGCTGACATCTTCCTTTACCAAATAAATTTCCTAAATCAGTGTGACATACATTTTACCCTGCAGCCTGACAACTTTCTAACTGCAAAAACTAAAGTGGCTTATATAGTCTCTCTGTTATCCGGCCAGGCCTTGGAATGGGCTTCCCCACTCTGGGAGCTCTCAGATCCGCTGCTGGATAATTATGCAGGCTTTGTGTCATCCTTCAGGAGGATTTTTCGAAGAACCTGGGCGTACTGTATCAGCATCATCAAACATTATGACACTGAGACAAGGGGTCCATCCTGTCAGTCAATATGCTGTGCAATTTCAAATTTTAGCATCAGAGCTCAAATGGAATGAGGAAGCCCTCACCTCGACCTTCTGGTATGGGTTGTCAGACCGACTAAAGGATGATCTAGTCACTCGAGAGCTTCCTACTAATCTGAACAACATGATTTCGTTGTGTATCAAAGTTGACCTACGCTTCAGGGAACGTCAGGCTGAAAATAACAGAACTGACCGGCAAAGGTCATTTACCCCCTCCATTTCTACCCGTCCCATTCCTTCTCCTACTGAAGAGGAGCCTATGCAGGTGAATCATACACACCTCTCCAAAGAAGAACGTCAGAGAAGAATGCAAAAGAACCTCTGTCTGTACTGCGGAGAGTCCGGTCACCTGCTGATCTCCTGCCCCCGTAAACCGGGAAATGCCAAATCCTAACTGACCCTGGAGACATCAAGTTAGGAGTTATGAACCCGTCTCCAAAAATTAAAGATTTCACGATTACCCTAGCCTTGGATCTTAAACCCAAACCTGTCTTTGCTACTGCTCTACTCGACTCGGGAGCAGCCGGAAATTTCATAACGTCTAGTTTCATAGATAAATTTCAGATTCCTTGTTTGTCTCTCAACCATGCCATCTCTCTGACCTCTATAGACGGACGCCCTCTAACTAACGGGATAGTCACCAAAGAGACTCAACCAGTATTGGTCCGAATTGGGGCACTTCATTCTGAGTCCTTAAAATTCCTGGTGATATCAGAGGCCTCTCAAGAAATTGTTCTTGGTCTACCCTGGTTACGTCAACATAATCCCAGGATTGATTGGAGTTCTATGCAGATTCTGTCATGGGGTATGGACTGTCAGAAATCCTGTCTTCCAAAAATTCGACCTGTGAGAAAGACAGTTCCATTAGTTTCTTCTGCCATTCCCAAGGAATATCAGATGTTCGCCGACGTTTTCTCTGAACAACAAGCAAATATCTTACCCCCTCATAGGGAATGGGACTGTCCAATTGAATTGATATCTGATAAGATACCACCTCGTGGTCGTACCTATCCGCTGTCCTTGCCTGAGACTCAAGCCATGACCGAGTACATCCGGGACAACCTGGCAAAGGGGTTCATTCGCCCCTCTACTTCACCTGCCGGAGCTGGGTTTTTCTTCGTTGGCAAGAAGGACGGTGGTCTAAGACCATGTATTGATTATCGAAGCCTTAATGACATTACTGTAAAGAATCGATACCCTCTTCCCCTGATTACTGAGTTGTTTGATAGGGTCAAGGGCTCTGTCATTTTTTCTAAATTAGATCTAAGAGGGGCTTACAACCTCATTCGTATCCGAGCTGGCGATGAATGGAAGACCGCTTTTAATACCAGAGATGGACATTTCGAGTATTTAGTAATGCCTTTTGGATTGTGTAATGCCCCTGCTGTCCTTTCGTTAATGAGATTTTCCGGGATCTGTTATATGTTTCGGTTGTTGTCTATCTGGATGACATACTGATTTTTTCGCCCTCTGTGGCTAAACATCAAGAACATGTTAAAGAAGTTCTGACCCATTTGAGAGAAAACCACCTTTACTGCAAACTGGAGAAGTGCGTCTTTGGAGTACCCAGTGTACCTTTTCTCGGCTATGTAATATCTGGCTCCAGTTTAGAAATGGACCCCAAGAAGGTACAAGCAATTCTGGATTGGACCCGACCTCAGACACTGAAGGCCATCCAGAGATTGTTGGGCTTCGCCAATTATTATAGACGCTTCATTAAGGGATTTTCTACACTGCTGGCTCCCATTACAGCCTTGACCCGCAAAGGTGCTAATCCTGCCCAATGGTCACCTGAGGCAGAGTCTGCCTTTCATCTTCTAAAACAGGCCTTTATCTCAGCACCAGTTCTTCGACAACCAGATCTGGACAGGCCTTTTTTGTTGGAAGTAGACGCATCATCTGAAGCTGTGGGAGCAATCTTGTCTCAACGTTATGAGGACAACAGAGTCCATCCGTGTGGGTTCTTTTCTAAAAAATTCTCACCTGCCGAAAGGAACTACGCCATAGGTGAGCAAGAACTACTAGCTGTAAAGTTGGCGTTGAAGGAATGGAGATATTTGCTAGAAGGCGCCAAGTTTCCATTTACTGTATTTACGGACCATAGAAATCTCCTATTTCTCAAAAACCTCCAATGTGTGAGTCCTCACACATCCTGGCGGGGGCTTTGGCTGCGTGCGTTGTTGTGCGGGCCTGTTGTCACTCTGCGCTGGTAAGGCCTGGCGGCGTCTCCATTCCGTTTGGCATGGGCGCCGCCATCTTGCCTTCTGGCCATGTGATGCGGCTGGCCAATCCTGGTGAGTCACATGTTCCCTCCGGCCAGTAACAGCACGGTATGGGGTATTTAGGAAGGGTCAGTGCCTTCCTTCTTTGCCAGTGCAACGTGTATCTCAGCCTAGCTGAGGGAGTTCTCTGTGCTTTCCTGTTCCTGTGAATTCGCTGTCTGCCAGTCTGCCTGTCAGCCCCTAGCTCCCACTGGACTACCCCGCTTCCTCCATCACCCTTGCCCACACCTGAGTGCCTGAGCCTGCTGACATCCTGCGCTTCAGTTCACTACCTGTATACCTGGCTTGTTTATTTTCAGTTCACTACCTGCATACCTGGTTTGATTATTTTCAGTTTCACTACCTGCACACCTGGACAGCTCTAATTGTTTCTACTTGGACATTAACCCTTTTACTCCCACCACAGAACTCTTGTGCACATTTATATATTCCAGGACTTTTATTTACTGCCATTATATGTCTACTCAAGCACTTATTAAAAATCCTAGTTTAATTTTCAAATCTGCTTCTGTGATCGCTCCTGCTACCACCCCGGGTCCACAAACAACCCAGAACATCACATGGTGTGGTGGGGGTCATAGCAGGGTTTTTATTAGCGGTGTGAAAGCAGTGTCATCACCCCGGGTTGCAAGGACGTGGGGGCGGCACCGTCGCTGCCCCACAACAGCTGCATTTGGCTTTCACGGTACCTGGAACGGCAACCTGCCTCCAGTAGTTCTGCAATAGGACGCTCTAAGTGCTATACTTCATGGTGCTGGTGGCCTTGCCACAGAGGTGTGATATCATGTGTTCAGGGGCGGGGCTGGCACAGGGCACAAAATCGCCATGCTTTGGTACTGGGTAGGAGTGTGAGGAGATTGTTCCAATCGGATCTGGCAGTTAATGCAGAAATAGAATAAATATGTAAGTAAGTATAGATAACATTTGAAACAATACAAATGTAATTTGAGGAACACTAACAATACGTAGCCTTGGAGTGAAAGAGTTTATATTCCATAATCCAAATGTCAAAACAGATATGTGAGGAATGACAAACTTGTGACAGAGAATATGGAAATAATATACAGTATATAGCGTGAGCCTTGCAAAGCTGGGATTTACAAGTAAACCCGGGTAAATTTCACAGTGATGTCAGAGGCAGCTTTCATGCAGAAAAATAATACCTTATAAAAGAAATAGTGCCCATAACACTGCATATGCAATTTTTTTTAATCATTCAGCAAATATTCTATCATACAGTATTCACCACTAAATGACTAATTTGCCTTATATTTGATATAGAAATCTCTGGTTACAAATTGCGCCTGTAAGGGAAACCAAATAAAGTATGTATCCAAAATAAAGTAGTAGAAGCACTAAATAAATTGAAAACAAGTAAAAACCATACAAACACTTATTGTATTTAGTGATTCTATTACTTTATTTTGGATAAAACATACTTTATTTATTTTCCCTTACAGGAGCAATTTGTAACTAAAAATTTATATTGCTAATTTAAAGGGACTGGGTACTTTTTACCTACAAATTTTGCTGCCCAAGCAATAGACCCATAGGTGGGCACGAGGGATATAATATAATCATATATTTGATATATTCTAAATGGCTTTCAGTGTATTCATTTAAAATTAGACATGATAAATGATGTAGAGTGAAAGCAAGGTTATCTCTCTGCAGTATTCACAAAGTACAGTCCATTTTTACAACACCCTATGGAGCAGTATCTTAGGAGAAAACCAGAAACCTTTTATCAAATGAAAGAGGGCATCTCTAACATGGTAGGTGGTTGCGCTTTGATGTGACGTTTATAAATTACGCAGAGCCCCTCTTGAGATTTTACCACCTCTCTCTACTCCAAGTTAACTAATAAAAATCATACACAGGTTTTGCCACATTATCAGCCGTAATATTTCAGACATGTTTGATAAAATAGTATGTTTTAAATAAAATTATTTTTTTTAAGGATGTCGTTGGCTTTAAACTTTGCATTTGTTTTGTACCAACTATTTAAAAGTTAAACAAAAACATGTTTGAAGAATAAAACAGTTTTCTTTTAAATCAATACTACAGAGACACCTAGGCCATTCTATGCTGGCATTGCAGCGGCTTTTAACTTCATACACATATTTCATCACTTTTACTTTTGTACTTTCAGGTCTAAATAACAATGCAGTGGTAATGGGAATTATTCGATAGTTCTTTTCTTTGTCTTTGATTGTAACCTCTGACCCCTGTGTTGCATGTACCAGCTGTCTGAAGTGATCCCAGGTGAAGCTGAACCAGATGGTGCATGAAAGTTCTGGTAGTGCCTGCTCTAGAATATCATTTCCTCTGCTCAGAAGTCTCACATCTCCGAGGAGGTAAAATCCCACTTGCATACTGCAGAAAATAACAATAAATACTTGAGGAGAAAAGTCAATAAAATGATCTTTTTTTTTGTAAACTTTAAAGAGATTTCCTGTAATGGAAACAAATTGCACCACAGCCACCTTCAGTAATAGAATCTGAAAACACAATATCCAAAGTCAATTGCTGCAATTTCTTTCTGCATTAAATATAGCGATCCGAATTTCAGGTTGGTCAATCTGATAACAGAATAACAAGCAGCATTGTAGATAACAAAATGCATTCAATTATAATGTATATATGAAAAATACAAGTAAATAGCTATCAGATTCTAAATTGAGTAATTTGATTTTCCTGTCCACATTTCTCCATCTACAGTAAAACAGATATTTATGAGCTAAACTAGATTTTCTATTATACTCTGTATTTTCTTTGCCTGCTTAAAATGTGTTTGTTATAAAAAAAACATGCAAAAAGCATCACATGTAACCAGAACAACTGTTAATGATGGAAACAAATAAACAATATTCTAAATGCCCAAGACAGAAAATTAAAAATAGAATGATAATCTGCATTGGTTTCAAAACTAATAAGAAAATAATTTTCTTGTTGCTATATGGACAGCAGCAATGAACAGAAGTGATGGGATGAAACTGAAAGTGTGGTCTACAGAATCCAAGAGTTCTCTTGTGCCTCCCCCCACCATTGGGACAATTTTCATGCTCTGCACATGTGTAGGCATCGCTGTGCAAGTAAGCGAACCGGCCTCTGCAATCGGGAAGCAGTTCAATCAAACAGTGAATGACAAGTAGTGACTGTTTATGGGTGGAGAGGGGGGGTGCTTGGCGGAACGCAGCGTGCCTGTGCGTTTGAACGCCATTACAGGGACATGCATAATTAAGCCCCTGCGATTGGATACGCTGGCAGAGGTCTAGATGGCGACAGGAAGTTTAGCAGTTTGTGAGATAGGGTCAGGGCAACCACAACTGTGAAATTGGTTCCGATGTTACTGATGTTTTCGATGACTTGCTGATGCATGTTATGGGAAGTCGGCAGCTTTATATAGTGATGGGCGTCTTGGTATAGTGCTGCGGTTGCCGTGCGATTGCATTCATTACCATATTTCGCAGCTAGTGGCTGTGTGCGAACGCAGTCGTGTGATCAACCTGAATAAGGCCCTAAATCCCTCATTCCTTCAGGCTATCCCACAGTCTGCATTGCTTCAAGCAGGCACTGAAAACCCACCTGTTCATAAAAGCATATCCGTTACACTCTCCAGGTCTCTCACTCTTGCTTCCTGCCCTTAGCTCCCCTTTATTGGTTCACTCCTTATGTCTTCCATTTGACTCCCCCTTCCCTTTAGACTGTAAGGTCCATGAGCAGGGCCCTCCTCCCTCCTGTTCTCATTACCTACTTCTCTTGCACACCGGTTACACTTTATACCTCCTCCTTGGGCTCGCTGTCCCTGGTCTTTCCTTTGTTGTTTTAGTTTCTTTAGACGACCTACACCCGTTTTCTGCAACCACACTTATAGGTACAGGTTTTGGCTGAATATTTCCATTGCACCCCTTTCATCAGCAGCTGTGTTGAGATTTGTAGTGTTAGTTGTTACTTGTCTAGTGTATTGTATTGTACTGTTTTACCCTGTGCTGTCTTATTGTTTTGCCCTATGTGCGGCACGGAGGACCACTTGTGGCGCCCTATAAATAAAGTTTATTATTAATAATAATAATAATAATAATAATAATAATACAATACTGTAGTTATAGAGTCAAAAGTCAGAAGGAGAGAGAAGAGTCACATTATGTCAGCCATGGTACTATACAGGTCAACAATGACAAGTACAAGTACAACCTCTTTATACATTATACATATCACATTGTTTCTTTTATGAAGGGCACAGCATGGCAATGTCATGGGTTGTCTTGATTTTCCACATTTACAGATCTTTAATGACTGCGGGAAACAAAATTTGATATAGCATTAAAATGTAACATTCCACAAGTGTTCATATACTTCTGCTTATATATACGTTTGCATTACTCTAGTAGCTGTAACCAGATTTTCCAAGTAACTTGTAAGTGTCTTTGCAATATAAATTATTCTAAGGTACAGGTTGAGTCTCCCATATCCAAATATTCAGAAATATGTTATTTTTTTAGCATGACTGAGATATGAAACCTTTGCTTTTTTAAGGTTCAATGTACACAAACTTTGTTTAAGGCACAACATTATTAAAAATAAAGTATAAAATTACCTTCAGGCTTTGTGTATAAGATAAGGTGTATATAAAACATAATTTAATTTCATGTATGTACACAAACTTTGTTTGAGCCACAAAATTATTGAAAATATTGTATAAAATGACCTGCAGGCTGTGTGTATAAGGTGTATATAACACATACATGCATTCTGTGTTTAGATTCCCATTCCCAAGATATCTCATTATGATATGCAAATATTCCAAAATACGGAATATTCCGATATCCAAAATACCCCTGGTCCCAAGCATTTTGGATATGGGAGACTCAACCAGTACTTTCATTTTCATTCAGAAAACTAGAATTGATTTAATTTTTAAATTAATATATAAAAATGTATATGCCAATAATTAGATTGGTATATGGTCATTATTTCAACATTCAGAATGTTGACATGAACAGAACATTGACATTAACAGTGTTGAGAAATAAAGTGGGCATTGTGAATGTCAACAGACAGACTGTCGGTTTTTGCAGATTTTAGTGTTAGGCTGCAGTTAGGGTTATTTGATCTGCCTATGGAAAACTGCATTGTCCACATTCGCAATGTCGATATTATGGCAATGTGTGTCGACATTGTGAAAGTTGACATTTAACATGTCAACATCCCATCCATGTCGACATTCTGATTGTTGACTTTTTGTACCGCACCTATTGGATTAATATAACAGGTAAAGTTATTTTTTATGTGTGACCAATGAAATTTCAACAAACGTGATACAAGTTTTTACACAAACTAGTGCTGTAACTGATTGTCAATGCACCACAACCTATGCTGCTCTAACACACACTGTGACAGTCACCTCCAAGCCACAACCTGTTCTGCTATTATATATACTATGAAGGGGCCACAAGCTCTCTTCTCACCTGTTGCTGTGGATCTATTTAAACTTAGCTGACACCTTAGTCGACAGTCGGTATTATGACCGCATCCCGTTTGCGCATGTAAACTCAATTTGAAGCACCCCTTTGAGATGCGCCGTATCTCGGGTTAGTCAGATCTTGAAATATATTAACTAGAAGACATAAGTTTAGAACATGCAAGTTTTGTAGTTGATCATAGTGTGCGCATCTTTGCCTGGGCGCATCTGTACAATAACTGTAAGGGCTCACATATCTTGCGTGTATCGGATGTGCAAATGCACGAATACAGATGCATATCTGCTTGTATGCAAACAGGTGATCTTTACATTCAGTCAGGTCCATAGTTCACATTTATGTAACCATATACAGGAACAATGTAGAATATCAAATGCAAATAGGTCACAACAGAGATTGCTTACTCTACATAAAGGACCACAATTGTTTCTCGGGTCTGAAACAAAATATGAGAAGCTCCGTAGTGCTACATGTAATCACACATTTGGCCAAATGTAATAGGGTGAGAGTTTAGAAAATGTGAGAGTTTAGCAGTAGGAATACATACGAATTACCGCCGGACACAAGTCCGGCGGTTCAAACCCCGGCAGCGGCAGGCCAACACGGCTGAAAATCCAGATCGTCCTCAGGTAAGTATGTTCTAACCTAACCTAACCCCCCTAACCCTAACCCTCCTTAGGGGTGCCTAACCCTAACCTTTCCCCCAGTGCCTAACCCTAATCCCAACTCTAAGTGCCTAAACCTAACCCCCCCCCTTCCCCGCCGCCTAAACCTAAGTCCCCCGGGGGGTGCCTAACCCTAACCCTCCCTCCCCCTAGCCTAACCCTAACCTCCCCCCCGGAAGCTCTAAACCTAACCCCCCCTTGCGGCTGTCCGCAGCGGTGCCCGGCATCACTTTGATCGGGATGCCGGGCGCCGGTCTCCCGGCGCCAGTAAAATGACAGGCGTCTAGATTTAGCTGCCTGTCATTTAACCCTTGCCAGAATGAAGCAGTCGGGAAGCCGGCAATTGGGCTTGCGTGCGCCGGCTTCCCGATTGCATACCTAGCAGTAAACTCTCACATTGGTTGAATTTTATCTTAATCATGGGAAAACATCTGGATGAGAGTTTAAATGGTGAGAGTTTTTGAGTCTAAAAACATGCAAGTGTTCATGTTCCTCTATTACATTGGCTGAGTTTAAAAAGTGTGAGAATTTACTACTAAACTCTTAAATTTTCTGAACTTTCACCTTATTACATTTGGCCCATTATGTTTTTCTGGTCACATTAACTCTACCAATTATCACTTACTTTCAACATGATGTTTCCTCTACAGTGAGATGTTTATCAAATAAAATTGATTCAATCATTTCTGCTAAATGTAATTAATAAGTAGTCATTACTATCTCTGAATGTCTAGATTATTTGGGCAGCTACATGATTTAAAATGTTTAAACTAAAGAAAGAACATGTCTCTAATTGCATATTTTTAAGCATGAAAGATTTAACTCTGTATAAAAAGTGCTACAAATGATGTGTTGAAAGGTGTAATTTGGAAAAGTACTATGTACCAGACATTTGCCTCTTCTCAATTTGACAAGAATGAGTGACAAGAAACCTTTCTAGCATAGATGTCTCATAGATACAATATACACAGTGGTAATTATAGTTGCTAAGCTATCGTGTAATGCATAAAATTAGTAAACTTAAGCTGTTGTCATTGATTTCTTTTATCCAAATCCAAATGTTTCCAATAAGAAACTGGAAGTTTTTGGTTTACAAAATCAATAACTATCCTATACTGTACCTTGTTCCTTTAAGTAAAGGTACAGTAACTGACCCATGACTCTGTAGTTGTACATAAAGTAACATAATAGAAGCGAACTACCCAGGTTTATACAGATGCTGATTTTTACAGATTTAACCCACATTGTTTATTATTATACAAGCTGGGACACCCGGCATTGCCTGGGTTGAATACTGGACCCTGAAGTACACCTGCAGCCTTTATTTGTTTACATTGTCCTCACCTATATCCCCATTTACTGATCTGAAAAGGATCCCACTCACGCAGACAAGGTGGGCCGGTCCAATCAGAGCCATTGAGGGGGTCAGCAAAGTTGATTTGGTTCTGACCCTGACAGACAGTCATGGAGAGACAGTGTCGCTGGTCACAAGGCAATCAGAGCTTGTGGACTGGCAGCCAATCAGCAGTGGCGGCTCCTGATTGGCTGCGCCAGTGCCAGTTTCAAATTGCACCAGTACTATCTATCCATGTCTGCTGCTGGCTGCCGGTGTGGCAGCTGCAATTAGCTGGCAACCTGGCCCCAAATCCACACCTGCTGGCTGCTGATGGCACACAGGGGGAGACAAGAGGCTGCTGGAGTGACACGGGGAGGTGAGTTGCTGGGGGGGTGGGGCACAATGTGTAAGGGGCACTACTATTGTGTGGAATAATGTGTTATATGGGGCACTACTACTATGTGGCATAATTTGTAAAGGGCATTACTGTGTAGTATAATGTATAAGGGGCATTACTTTATGGCATAATGTATAAGGGAACAATAGGTAGGAACCTGCGCTTCAATATTACGGATGCTGCACTTCAATCCACTGAGGTGGTCATACAACACCTCACAACATAGCATAAACAATAAAAAATGGGAAAAAAGGCGCAACCTTCTAGAATATAATAAACAATGAATATGAATAATCCCAATACAAGTCCACAAAATCGCTAAAGAAGTGAAAGAAAATGTCCTCCTTCAATTTTCAGAGTTGGGTAATTCCGACAAATGAGATCCTCGTGGTAGACATGCAAAAAAAGGAGAAAATCGCAATATAGCGTAATATATTGATTTTAATCACATAAAAATTGACACAATATCAAAGCAGCGTACCAGAGATGGCGGTGTATAATGCACACCCATTCACGTATAAGCCAAACAATCCAAAGTCTCCCGGGTACAACCTGTAATGGCAGCTCCTGGATGTGTACTCTTCCCTTAGATGTTAAAAATCCACTAGTGCTGTGTTCCTTTCACCAATGCGTTTCAACTCCTATCTGGAGTCTTTTTCAAGGTGTATGTGGTTGGTGGCTTAGTCAGTACCTTAAATATCCCCTGCTACCCTCTGATAGGTTTAATCTTGGAAGGAGTCCAATAATAACCAACCAAAATGGGGCAAATTTGGAAATATGAGCTCAAAGGAAAGACAAGCTGTATTAAATCTGAGTGAAAACTCAGATATTACGATAAAACCCGCCGATAAGGGAGGTGGAGTTGTAGTTATGGACTCTGTTAAATATGACAAAGAAGTTATGAGGCAGCTCAATGACAGAGAGACGTATGGACCTTTGAAAACTAATCCTAGTGACAAAATAAATAAAAATCTCAAAAGTATGTTACAAAAATATAGAATAGAAGGGGCTATAACGGAAAATGAGGAAAAATATATGTATATTGAAAAACCTACTATTCCAATATTCTATATTCTCCCCAAGGTCCATAAAGACTGTACCAATCCCCCAGGACGTCCAATTGTGGCAGGTACAGACTCTGCCACTTCGAATCTGTCCCATTTTATTGATTATTGTTTACAGCCGGAGGTTTTAAAGATCCCATCTTATTTAAAAGATACCACTGACGTTTTAAATAAATTAAAAGAAGTAAAATGGAAGGATAATTATATATTGGTCACAGCTGATGTTAGTTCGCTCTATACTATTATTGACCATTCCCATGGTATAGAGGCTGTTAAATATTTTCTCACTAAGAGTGATACTTCGTTGTGTAAAATTAACTTTGTCTGTGAGGGCATTAAGTTTATTTTGGAAAATAACTTCTTTTGGTATAATGAAAATTTTTACCAACAGCGGAAGGGAACAGCCATGGGGACACGTTTTGCCCCTGCATATGCAAACCTTTTCATGGGATGGTGGGAGGAGCATTCATTTGTCGGAATTACCCAACTCTGAAAATTGAAGGAGGACATTTTCTTTCACTTCTTTAGCGATTCTGTGGACTTGTATTGGGATTATTCATATTCATTGTTTATTATATTCTAGAAGGTTGCGCCTTTTTCCCCATTTTTTATTATAATGTATAAGGGGCACTACTACTGCGTGGCATAATGTGTATAATGTGTACTGTGTGGCATAACCTGAATGGGATCTGTGTGTAATAATCTGAATGGGTTCTGTGTGGGAAAATGTATGGGTTTTTTTTACCTCTGGGGGGGCCTTATTAAGATCTTGCTAAGTGGCCCACAAAGTTCTAGTTATGCCCAGGAGTGCCAAGAGGGAGGGCTGGCTACTAATTACAAGGGTCTGGGCTTGTTGGAGGGGCCCGGCAGGGGCCCAGGTTCAACGCTGCCCCTCCTCCCTCTTACATGTCAGCAGCCCAGCACATGCTGCTGTGTGCTGGACTGCAATGGGGGACTGCTTGCTGCTGCAGAGCAGCAGTCTCCTCTGCATGTGGGGAGGAGCGATCACACTGACTGTGCCCCCTCCTGGATTTGTGCTGGGCTTAGGGGCACACAGCGCCCACCTCCTCAGTGCACAGCACCACTCTGAGCGCTACAAAAAAGTTTTTCCCTAAGAGGCAGAGCCGACCCTAACCAATATGGTGCCCTAGGCAAGATTTTGTCTGGTGTCCCCAGTAGAAAATCCCAGGTTCTCCCCTCGCAGCACACTGCTGTAACTAAAGAGACAAGGGACAGGTTTTAGGAGACAGTTCATTATACCCCCACCTCAGAAAGCATTCTACAGGGCAAATTCTCCCCTCACAGCACTCCTCTTCCCTCACTGCACTGCACCCCTCACCCATCACAGCACGTCACCCAGCACAGTACCCCCGACAGCACAGATTACAGCACAGCATCCCTCGCCAAGCACAGCACAGATTACAGTACAGCACCCATCACCCCTCACCCAGTACAGTACCTCTCTCCCAGCACCCATCAGCCAGCACAGATTACAGCACAGCAGCCCTCATAGCACAGATTACAGTACAGCCCCCATCACCCCTCACCCAGTACAGCACCCCTAACAGCACAAATTACAGTACAGCCCCCAACACCCCTCACCCAGTACAGCACCCCTCACAGCACAGATTATAGTACAGCACCTCTAGCCCAGCACTGATTACAGCACAGCACCCATCACCCCTCACCCAGTACAGTACCCCTTCTCCCATCACCCATCACCCAGCACAGATAACAGCACAGCACAGCACCCCTCGTCCAGCACAGCACCCCTCACAGCACAGATTAGAGTACAGCACCCATCACCCGGTACAGTACCCCTCTCCCAGCACAGCACCCCTCACAGCACAGATTAGAGTACAGCACCCATCACACAGTACAGTACCCCTCTCCCAGCACAGCACCCCTCACAGCACAGATTACAGCACCTCTAGCCCAGCACTGATTACAGCACAGCACCCATCACCACTCACCCAGTACAGTACCCCTCTCCCAGCACCCGCCACCCAGCACAGCACCCATCACAGCACCCCTCACAGCACAGATTAGAGTACTGCACCCATCACCCCTCACCCAGTACAGTACCCCTCTCCAAGCACAGCACCCCTCACAGCACAGATCAAAGTACAGCACCCATCACCCCTCACCTGGTACCCCTCTCCCAATACAGCACCCCTCACAGCACAGCTTAGATTACAGCACCCATCATCCCTCACCTGGTACAGTATCCCTCTCTCAGTACAGCACCCCTCACAGCAGATTATAGTACAGCACCTCTAGCCCAGCACTGATTACAGCACAGCACCCATCACCCCTCACCCAGTACTGTACCCCTATCCCAGCACCCGTCATCCAGCACAGATTACAGCACAGCACCCCTCACAGAACAGATCACAGCACAACACCCACCACCCCTCAGCCAGCACAGCACTCCTCGCCCAGCACGGCAAAGACAGCACCCATCACTCACAGCACAGGCATACCCCCACACCCCACCTACTCCCCATTTGTCTTTATCTCCCACTGCCCCATAGCAGTAACTATCATCAGCTCCCTGAGCCCCCACTGCCCATATGTCTTTGTCTCCCCCTCCCATAGCAGTGTCATCAGCCCCCACTCCCCATATGTGTCTGCCTCCCCTCATCCAGCTCTTACCTTTATGCTGTGTGGTGGGGCAGGGTCTAGCAGCAGCTCCGCAGGTGTTGCCTGGCTTCTCCTCTGCACAGCTAGATCCCCTTCCGTCCTCCTCTGCAGTCTGCAGCAGCTGCCTCATGAAAGTGAAAGTAAACATTTCCTGCTTGTGTGAGAAGTGTCCTGCTGCTACTACAGTCTCCTGACTGGCTCGGGTTGCCGCACCGAGCCAGCCCTAATCTTGGGATGCCCCCTAGGCATTCCTGTTGCCCCTAGGCATTTGCCTATAATGCCTATGCCTAGGGCCGGCCCTGCTAAGAGGGCATGGTCACACCTCCGGCAATTAGGCCATGCCCCTTCCTTGGGCCCAGGGTGGCTCTCTATGACCCTGGTAATGCCCTTGTATGCAAACACAGAGGCTCTGGATTTAATATGAATTTACATGAGTCATCAAGTTTGCTCAGAGGTGAAAAGGATACTTTTTTTGCAATCTCAGGTTTTTGTCAGACTGCCAATTTCCACTGGAGCCAGCTCTGGAACCTGTGTAATTTAAGAGTGTCCCTATTTTTAGGAATTGTGTGACAGTGTGCGGCTCTAACGAAGTTGGAACCTAGGCAAAAATCTAATCCTGGTCAAACTACACCACCATATCAAAATTGGCCGAGTTAGGTCCAAAACTCTGGCCATGTATAAAAGTCAAAAAGCTGGATAGACAGACACGATTTTCGCTTATTATATAGATATTTTTTTCTAATGATACACTGCCCTGTTTTTTGTTTAGTTTAGTGAGCAGGTTCTTATCCACAGCATGTGTCAAAACTCTGCATGCTCTTAAAATTTACAGAAGTAAAGTAGACAAAATTAGTTTATATTGTTTTATTATCAGGTGAAGTGATCATGTTCATGTCATTTAGATGGGTAGTGTCTGGATTTGCTTTTAAAAAGGCTCATGTACATGGCTTGGAGTGACTCAGCTAGTCTGGATGTTAGTATGAGGCAGGTTTGTGAGTGACAGACCTTGGCATATTATACTAGTGCCGCTGCACAGAGCACAGGGATCTGTGGGCAGTAGCGCAGACAGGGGGGGTTTCTGAGTATCCAGATAGATGAGAGAGCGAGCAACATGTTTATTAAGACCTGCCCCCTCACGTCAAAATGCTGCAATTCACAGGTCAATGGGGAGGAGGCAGAATCAATATTACACTATTCCATTAGATTTGCGGCCATTTGGCCCCACCACTCACGATTGCACCGTTTCTTGCAGCATTTTCCCCTTGGAGTGAGGGGCCTAATTACATGGTGCCTGGTCTTGACCCCATCTGCTACCTGGCAGCACCCGGCTCCTAATCACCCCCCCCCCCCGACTGCAGAGGATGGAGCTCACTCCTGAGCTCCGTCTTCCGGGTCCCGCAGTGCACTATGGGAGTGACGTCACGACGTCACTCCCATTGTTCCGAGGAGCAGGCACCGGGGACGGACAGCAGCAGGCACTGGTGCGGGGTTTTACGTAACTGGTTTTTTTTATGTGTGTGTATGTGTGTGTACAGGGGGGAGCTCACTACTGGGGGCATTACAGGGGCCGCACTACTGGGGGCATTACGGGGGCTGCACTACTGGGGGCACTACAGGGGGCATTACAGGGGCCTTACTATTGGGTGCACTACAGGGGCCTTACTATTGGGAGCACTACAAGGGCCTTACTATTGGGGGCACTACAGGGGCCTTACTACTGGGGGCATCATATGGGGGCACTACAGGGGCCTTACTACTGGGGGCATCATATGGGGCACTACAGGGGCCTTACTACTGGGGGCACTACAGGGGCCTTACTACTGGGGGCACTACAGGGGCATCATATGGGGGCACTACAGGGGCCTTACTACTGGGGGCATCATATGGGGGCACTACAGGGGCCTTACTATTGGGGGCACTATTTGGAGCACTACAACTGGGGGAACTACAGGGGCCCTTACTACTAGGGGCACTTCAAGGGCATTACTACCGGGGCACTGCAGGGAGCATTGCTACTGGGGACACTACAGGGGACATTACTACTGGGGGCATTACTACATGGGGCATTATTACTGCTGGGGGCACTGCGTAAGGGGCACCATTTCAGTGGGCATTGCATAAGGGGCACCATTACAAGTGGGCATTTAGTGTTTTAGGGGAACTACTACTGTGGGCATTGTGTAAGACCTATGTTAGGGGGGCCCCTTAAAATTGTTGCTATGGGGCCCAAAAAGTTCTACTTACGCCCCTGATACTGTGTATATATATATATATATATATATATTAAAAACAAAAAAATACCAGCACTCACTTGTTGCAGAGCCTTCCAAATGCTTGCTGGGGTGCTCGCCTTGGGGTGTGGTGCCCCTCCACATATATATATATATATATATATATACAAGAAGTATGTGGCACTCCCAGTCCACATACTCCGAGAAAAAACAGTGTGCTTGAGAAAATGTGATTGCACCCTTTTTAACTAGTTATCTAACTTGTGTCAGCTGTTTTCCTAGGTGCTTTGCAACAGGTGTGCTTGGTAACTGTCTCACATTTAAAAGCAAAGTTGCTGTGAGCTTTAAACCTTGATAGCATACCCTGAGTTTAACACTAATGTGATGGCTATGTCCATGTTATAATTCTGAGCAATAGAGTAGGGACTTGCAGTAAAGTGGGGTCCCGTGACGCGGGCTGCAAGCTTAAATGCATTGATCAATTCATGAACCAAAACCCCACTGTTTATTATGCCTATTATTATTATTATTATTATTGTTAGTTATTATGGTGAGTGCAGAGCCCCTGTGATTTCTATAAATATATATATATATATATATATATATATAATGAAATGGTAGACTCTGTCTCAGCTAGTGACCTGCTCAATTCCCTACCTGAACCCTCTTGGAAAATTCTCTTCATTTGATCTCACAAACGAAGATGAAGTATCTACACTCTTCTCATCCTCCTACTCTATTACCTCTCCTCTAGATCCTATACCCTCACAAATCAGTAAAGCTCTGTCTCCTGTGCTTATCCCAACCCTAACTAAAATCTGTAATCTCTCTCTCTCTACTGGCAACTTTCCATCACTGTTCAAGCACGCAGTGATTACTCCCATTCTGAAAAAACAAAATTCTGGCCCTAATACCCTCTCAAATTACCGTCCTATCTCCCAGCTCCCATGCCCCTCCAAGCTACTTGAGAGACTTGTCTACACCCGCCTCACACACTTTCTTAACTCACACAACTTATTGGACCCACTTCAGTCCGGCTTTCGTTCCCAACACTCCACAGAGACAGCACTGACTAAGGTAGTAAATTATCTTGTCACTGCCAAGGCTAAAGGCCATTACTCACTCCTAATTCTTCTAGATCTCTCTGCTGCTTTTGACACTGTTGACCACTCTCTTCTCATACAAACACTGCAATCCCTAGGTCTTAATGACACAGCTCTTTCTTGGTTTTCTTCCTACCTATCTGATCGCTCTTTTACTGTTCGTTTTTCTGATTCTGCCTCCTCTTCACTACCTCTATCAGTTGGAGTACTGCAAGGCTCTGTCTTAGGTCCTTTACTATTCTCAATCTATACCACCTCTCTTGGCAAACTAATCCGCTCTTTTGGATTTCAGTACCATCTGTATGCGGATGATACTCAAATCTATCTATCCTCTCCAGATTTATCTCCATCTGTATTGGTCCGTGTCACTGAATGTCTTTCTGCCATTTCATCTTGGATGTCATCTCGCCACCTGAAACTTAATATTTCTAAAACAGAATTAATTATATTTCCACTGGCCAATAACAGTTACCAACCTGATCTCTCTATCACTGTTGATACCTCGACCATCCACCCCGCCCCACAAGCTCGCTGCCTTGGTGTCATCCTTGACTCTGAACTGTCCTTTGTTCCCTATATTCAATCTGTCTCAAAATCATGTTACATACATTTAAAAAACATATCCAAAATTCGACCATATCTCACACAAGACACTGCAAAAACTCTAATCCATGCACTTATTATTTCCCGCATTGACTATTGCAATAACCTCCTTACTGGTCTTCCCAAAAACAGGCTATCACCATTACAATCCATTATGAATGCAGCTGCAAGGCTTATCTTCCTTGCGAAACTTTCTTCTTCTGCTGCCCCGCTCTGTCAGTCCCTCCATTGGTTGCCGGTTTTCTACCGTATTCAATACAAAATACTTTCACTTACACATAAGGCTATTAACCAAACCACACCAACATACATCTCTTCACTCATCTCAAAATATCTCCCAACCCGACATCTCCACTCAGCACAAGATCTGCGTCTCTCATCCCCATGCATTACTTTCTCCCATTCACGGTTACAGGACTTTCTTCGCGCTGCACCCACTCTATGGAATAACCTACCTCGCACAATAAGACTTTCCTCTAGTCTCCAATCCTTCAAGCGTTCCCTGAAAACTCACCTCTTCAGGCAAGCTTATCAGATTCCGGAACCTCCCACATAACATTCATAGCTTCCATATCTAATTACATCCCCTTTTACAGTCCACACACAATCTCACACATCGTCTTTCTCTCACATCCTCATGACATTTGGTCGACATTCCTGTGTGACTGGATCATGCAGCCAACCAAGAAACTGTGCATTCTGGCTGGACCAAAATGCAATATATAGCACCTATCCTTGTGTATCAATGCCTATTTCCCTTAAGATTGTAAGCTTGCGGGCAGGGCCTTCCTACCTATATATCTGTTTGTTATTACCCATATTTGTTCTATTAATGTTCCAATTGTAAAGCGCAACGGAATATGCTGTGCTATATAAGAAACTGTTAATAATAATAATATATATATATCATTACCCTTGAGGAAGTCTGTGGAACAGACAAAACGCGTTGGTGAGCTCCATACCTGCCTTACATGAACTTACCTGAGAGACTTAGGGGTCTATGTACTAAGCAGTGATAAGTGACAGAGTGAAAAGTGATAAGTCTGTGATAAGTGCCAGCCAATCAGCTCCCAACTGTAATTTTTCAAACACAGCCTGTGAGATGACCGTTGGAAGCTGATTGGCTGGCACTTATCACAGACTTATCACTTTTCACTCTGTCACTTATCACTGCTTAGTACATAGACCCCTTACTAATAAGATAAGCAACGGGCATTTTACCATTGATCTGCATAAACTTGCACAAAAATATTTACTATGCTTAGTTTAAAATCCCTCTTTTAAATATTGATTTTTCCTGCTGTACTGTGTTTATTTTTATGCCATATTATTTGTATATAATACTGTTCTTATTAATTTAATAAATAATGTTAATATTTTTTATATTTTTTTATATACAAAGTTGATGGGTCTATAATTTTTCATTGAAATATATACTGGATTCTGTTTACATATAGAGATACATGCTCTGTAGCGTTATTTGCAAATTTTTTGCATTGACACTTTATCTATATCAGATACACCTTTTTAGCATATGCACTTAATTACCAGAGAATATTTTCAAGGATATACACATAGCCTTGATTATATATATATATATATATATATATATACAAAATAATTACTTCAAGGGCGCTACAACACACTTAATAATACAGACAATTCTTATATTCTTCATAAATAACAATCCCTTCAGGGTTTATAGGCTCCAGTTATTTCTGTTTTGTGAATGTAGATAACAACTTTCGTGCTCGCTTTTCAGAGCTGATCGGAGAGTTCATATGACAAAATTTGTTTTAACGTCCGATACCCTCATACCAGAAAAACACCCAAGATAGGCCAAAAAATCTCTTAACAAAAACTGGAATATCCTTCTGATGGATCCTTTACTCCAAAAGATCCTACCGACAAAACCACAGATTATATATAGAAAATCAAGGAACTTAAAAGATTTACTGGCACCGAGTATGCTGAGGGATAAAGGAAATGAAAGACCAACTATGAACACTTTGAAGTGCAATGGAAGCTATAAATGCGGACATTGCAATATTTGTAAATTTCTTCACCCCAAGAGAAAAACATTCACGAATTCGGACGGATCTAAGGAATACACTATAAAGAATTTTATGAACTGTAACTCCACATCAGTGATATACCTGTTAGAGTGCACATGTGGACTCAAGTACATAGGAAAAACCAAGAGACCACTAAAAATCAGAATTCAGGAGCACATTAGGAACATTAGAAACAGAGTTGAAGGACATGCAGTCTCCAAACACTTCTCAATAAAACATGATTCGGATCCCGAAGATATCACCTTCAAGGCAATAGAACACGTTACTCTGGGAGAAAGAGGTGGGGATTTGGGCAATCTGCTATCAAGAAGAGAGATGTTCTGGCTGTTTGAACTGGACACACTGGCACCTAAAGGCTTCAATGAATACTACGAAATTGCTCCTTTCTTGTGATATGCTCCATTCCTATCTACCAATATACCCCCAGGTTATGGAGGGGCCTGAGTAGTACCCTGAAGGTTCATCTTCTGAGGGAAGTCCAGGTTTGGTAGAATATCTGGCATTATGGACCATCGAAATATGTATTTGCTGCCATACCATCATGTGTGAGCCCAATCTCGTCCGATCTTGGAAGCAAAGCATGATTGGGCCAGGTTAGTACCAAGGAAGGTAACCCATTGAGAATACCTGGTGCTGCAAATTCAGCCGGCGGTTTGGAATATAACCAGGCTAGAGAATGATAATGCCTAAAAAGGGAATTATAGCATATTCACAATTGCAAGCCTTAAGGCCAAGGAGTGATTAATGATATCAGAACTTTACAATTCTAACTACCCAATTGAATGGAAAGAGGTGGATCTTGGGTTTGACTTATATGATTATCCAAGAAATCCTTAGAGTCTTTGGAACCTCCCCTTCAAGAAAAAGAGTAAAAGAATGATCCCCATACTTCAAGTACATCTTAAAACCGATTGTAACTATCTAACTGGATGAAAAGAGGTCGTTTGTCTGAGTCGGACCAATATGAAAATCCAAGGAATTTTTCAGAGTCTTTGGAACCTCTTCTTCAAGGAAAAGAGTGAAAGAATGATCCCCATACCTTAAGAACATTTCACAACTTATTATATCCCTGAATTTCTGCTCCTCTTGGTTGAACTTTTAAAGAAATTCCTTTTTGGAATAAATATCTAAACAATATCCAATATAATTATATACATAAAACAATTCAGTACATATTCATAGTGTTTTTAGATCAAACTATTAATATATTATTATTCTAATATATATTTATGCCTAAGGAGAATGTTATACTTAGACTAATCATTTAATGATCTAACCTATATATCCAGCATCAAAACAGATTACCCTCCTTAAATGGAATGCTTATCCTTTATTATTTTAGTTTCAGATAATATGGAAGACACCACCTACTCATTATTCACACTTGGGCAAAAAACATACTAATTCTATAGACAAGAAGGGCGGAAGCATTAAGTCCGGAGAAAACAATGGGGCGGAAGAGCTCAACACATCTATTAAGTAAGGGCGGAAGTGATGTGCCGCGTCCTGGAGCGAAACGACAGAAGGGTTGGTGGAAGTGACACGGCTCACCTCCGAACACGTCAACACACGGCGGGCGGAAGTGACGTGCCCAGTTCGGAACACGAGGAAGAAAACGGAAGTGCTTGATCGCGCGCTATGGTCTAACACAGCTGCCGGGAACGGATGTGACGCTCCAATTAAGGGCAGAGGCCAGTTCACAAAGGGCGGAAGTTGAACTTAAAAGATCGCCGTTTGACTATTTATAACTAACATTTCTTTATGGGAAACCCTGTAACACAAACTATTTTAAATGATGGCTTGCTGAATTATGAAATCGCTTGGTTTTGAGGTCTCCCTAAGACAAAGGAAGTAGGGTGAACACCTGACTCTCATTTGAACTCAGTGTGGTATGAATACAGGACCACCACACTGAAGCAATATCCCCTTGATGAAGTCATAGTGATGAAACGCGTTGGGACTGTTGGCTGCCTCATGCACTGTGGAGAACTACCTCTCTCCTTCAATCAGATAAGCTGCTTAAAAATATCAACTTTCCTCTACTTTGTTTTTATCTATTTACTGCCAGTCGTAGTTTTTATGGTCATATTTATTTATATATTTTTATGTGCAGTTTTTCAATAAATTGTCATAATTTTTATTATACTTGGCACTAGCACTTTGTTTCAGATTCATTATATTTTTGCACTAGCACTTTGTTGTCTATATGAGTTCAACAAAAAATTATTTTTTTTTTTTTATCTAGATGTAATCAGATATATCATATTTTGCACTAAGCACTTTGCTATTTATTGGTTTATTATATTTATTAATTAGCGTGAAACACGCCCCTCTATATGGTTTGAGGTATAACTACATTTGTAAACCATTAACTTATCTACTGTACATTTTACTGTGTGTGAATCTACACATCTAGCAAACTAGTCGCCTGATTGTCAATTCTCTTGTTTTTCACTTTTTAAAAATACTCACACTAGTATTACACTATTGTCTCAGAGCGGACGCCGAAAAAAATAATAGGCTAAGTTGCTATACATTTGAATATTTATTTGTTTCACTCAGTAAGTCACACAGGTAGTGGCGCTGTACCCATCTATTGCTTGATACTTCTTTCTTTTTGGTGTTGATTGGGGGAATAGCTGCCTATACTTGTTTAATATGTTTAGAAATAAAGATCGTGTGAATAAAAGGAGTGACCTATGCCAAAGAGTGTTCAATGAAAACACCCCAATATGTGAAAATGTCCCCACACAGAACATGGATAATATGTTCTGGGAAATGGAAAAAATGCTCACAAAAGAAGTAAAGGCATGGTGGGACATTAGGGGACTGGAACACTATTTATCTGTTAACAGAATCCCAAGAGGTCTAAGACTTATTAAGAATCCAACGTTTGGACTGGATAATTCAGATTTTTTAAAAAAATGGGATGACATTTTACACAAATGCTCATTAGAGCTTATAAAACTAATAATTGAGGAAAAAAAGGCAGTACTCTCAAATTTAGAGAAGAAAATCATTAGAATGGAACCCCAGATGGAAGAACACAAAGAAAAAGAGGAATTCAAAGAAAATGAAAAAGTACTACTTAGAAAGGTGGAGAGAGTAGAAGAATCAGTCATGAAGAGCAAAGAAAAGAAGTTTATTAGAGATAAGAAGGACTACGAGTTGAATAAAGTTAAGAATTGGACGAGATTCCAGAAAAAAGAGAGAACCAACACCAGATATGAGTCTGGAGAAGGACCTAGCTGGAAAGTAGCACCCACAAGAAGGTTTAGCTACAGAAGAAACAGAGACCCCACTACTTATACTGGCCCAATAGGACTTAAACCTAGAAATAGGTTTTCCACATTACAACATCTGGACTCAAACAGTGATAATGAGCTTTTTTTATCACCAGCACAAGATCATTTAAGCAACAAAAATCCAATGTTCAGAGAAACCACCAAAACAGCCTCCCCCCTGAAGCGAAGGTACAGAGAAGAAGAGGAAAACGGGGTGGCAGGAGGAAGAAACCAAAAAAGGAGGAATTTTTAATAGATCCGAAATCCAAAGGCATATTTAATTTATCCCAGCATACACTCACTAAATCTGAAATAACGTTATTAAGCAAAAGCTTGAACTGTGCCCCGACAAGAAGCATGAACAAATTTGACACTTTTATTGATTTAAACAAGTTTGTGAGAAATCTCACACTCAAACGACATTTCCTGAGAAAAGAATCAGCACCTCTAAAGAACTATATTGCCCCTAATTCAAAATCCGGTCTTAGAGGTAAATCAACATATTACCCACTGGAATCAAAAGGGACTCACATAAACGTTTTCTATGAAATGGTAAAGAAGGACCTTTGCAATAATCAGACAAACTATGCACCAATAAAAAAACAAAATCTAAGTAATAGAGAAAAGGAGGCACTAAAAAACTTAAAAGAAAACCGTGAGATAGTTCTAAAACCAGCTGATAAAGGGGGGGGTTTGGTTATCATGGATTATGCTTACTACTTAAAAGAAGCACATAGATTACTGGATGACCAAATTTCTTATGAAAAATTGACCAAAGATCCAGTTGAAGAATATACAGAAGAACTTAGAATCATTCTACTCTTTGGTCTACAGAGGAATATTTTAACCAAAGAAGAATTTCAATTCTTAATGAAATCAAACCCCACAACCCCGATTTTCTATTTTTTACCAAAAATACATAAGTCACTTACAGAACCTCCAGGGAGGCCTATAATAGCAGGTATTGACTCCCTCACATCCAACCTCTCCAAATATGTTGACATCTTTTTACAAAAATATGTTATCAAACTAGAATCTTATCTAAAGGATACTACGAGTGTATTACAGCAAACCGAAAATATAACATGGAGATCAACTTATAACTGGATAACTATCGATGTACAATCATTATATACATGTATTGAGCATGAAAAAGGTATCAACGCATCAAGAATGTTTTTAGAGTTGGATGAAGAAATTGAAGTTCCACACAAAGAGTTTTTATGTGATCTTATGTCTTTTATACTTACTCATAATTATTTTAAATTTTTAAATCAATTTTATCATCAAATCTGTGGAACCGCAATGGGTACAACTTTTGCTCCCAGCTTTGCGAATTTGTTCATGGGATGTTGGGAAAAGAATTATGTTTACAGTAATAACCCTTTTAAAGACAATATCATTTTTTATAAGAGATATATTGATGATATTTTAATTATTTGGGAAGGATCGGAAGAATCTTTTAACGATTTTTTAATTTTTATTTCAAATAACAATATGAATCTTAAATTTACATCAAATTTTAACAACAGAAGTACTGAGTTTTTGGATTTGATTTTAACATCAGAAGGTGACCAAATTTGCACAAAAATTTTTATAAAAGGAGTAGATGCGAACAGCTACCTGCATTACAAAAGCTGTCACCTGGACAAATGGAAGAACAACATACCATACTCCCAGTTCTACAGAATTAAACGTAATTGCAGCAATGCTAACGTCTGTAATGAACAACTTGATATTTATGCAACCAGGTTTAGAGAAAAAGAGTATCCGGAAGCAATCATCAATACAGCTATGCAGAAAACGAAAAACCTACAGAGAAATAATCTACTACAATATAAGACGGAGAAACCACAAAAAGAAGAAATGGTACCATTTATTACAACATATAATGGACATGAGAATCATATTAAAAAATCTCTTAACAAAAACTGGAATATCCTTCTGATGGATCCTTTACTCCAAAAGATCCTACCGACAAAACCACAGATTATATATAGAAAATCAAGGAACTTAAAAGATTTACTGGCACCGAGTATGCTGAGGGATAAAGGAAATGAAAGACCAACTATGAACACTTTGAAGTGCAATGGAAGCTATAAATGCGGACATTGCAATATTTGTAAATTTCTTCACCCCAAGAGAAAAACATTCACGAATTCGGACGGATCTAAGGAATACACTATAAAGAATTTTATGAACTGTAACTCCACATCAGTGATATACCTGTTAGAGTGCACATGTGGACTCAAGTACATAGGAAAAACCAAGAGACCACTAAAAATCAGAATTCAGGAGCACATTAGGAACATTAGAAACAGAGTTGAAGGACATGCAGTCTCCAAACACTTCTCAATAAAACATGATTCGGATCCCGAAGATATCACCTTCAAGGCAATAGAACACGTTACTCTGGGAGAAAGAGGTGGGGATTTGGGCAATCTGCTATCAAGAAGAGAGATGTTCTGGCTGTTTGAACTGGACACACTGGCACCTAAAGGCTTCAATGAATACTACGAAATTGCTCCTTTCTTGTGATATGCTCCATTCCTATCTACCAATATACCCCCAGATTATGGAGGGGCCTGAGTAGTACCCTGAAGGTTCATCTTCTGAGGGAAGTCCAGGTTTGGTAGAATATCTGGCATTATGGACCATCGAAATATGTATTTGCTGCCATACCATCATGTGTGAGCCCAATCTCGTCCGATCTTGGAAGCAAAGCATGATTGGGCCAGGTTAGTACCAAGGAAGGTAACCCATTGAGAATACCTGGTGCTGCAAATTCAGCCGGTGGTTTGGAATATAACCAGGCTAGAGAATGATAATGCCTAAAAAGGGAATTATAGCATATTCACAATTGCAAGCCTTAAGGCCAAGGAGTGATTAATGATATCAGAACTTTACAATTCTAACTACCCAATTGAATGGAAAGAGGTGGATCTTGGGTTTGACTTATATGATTATCCAAGAAATCCTTAGAGTCTTTGGAACCTCCCCTTCAAGAAAAAGAGTAAAAGAATGATCCCCATACTTCAAGTACATCTTAAAACCGATTGTAACTATCTAACTGGATGAAAAGAGGTCGTTTGTCTGAGTCGGACCAATATGAAAATCCAAGGAATTTTTCAGAGTCTTTGGAACCTCTTCTTCAAGGAAAAGAGTGAAAGAATGATCCCCATACCTTAAGAACATTTCACAACTTATTATATCCCTGAATTTCTGCTCCTCTTGGTTGAACTTTTAAAGAAATTCCTTTTTGGAATAAATATCTAAACAATATCCAATATAATTATATACATAAAACAATTCAGTACATATTCATAGTGTTTTTAGATCAAACTATTAATATATTATTATTCTAATATATATTTATGCCTAAGGAGAATGTTATACTTAGACTAATCATTTAATGATCTAACCTATATATCCAGCATCAAAACAGATTACCCTCCTTAAATGGAATGCTTATCCTTTATTATTTTAGTTTCAGATAATATGGAAGACACCACCTACTCATTATTCACACTTGGGCAAAAAACATACTAATTCTATAGACAAGAAGGGCGGAAGCATTAAGTCCGGAGAAAACAATGGGGCGGAAGAGCTCAACACATCTATTAAGTAAGGGCGGAAGTGATGTGCCGCGTCCTGGAGCGAAACGACAGAAGGGTTGGTGGAAGTGACACGGCTCACCTCCGAACACGTCAACACACGGCGGGCGGAAGTGACGTGCCCAGTTCGGAACACGAGGAAGAAAACGGAAGTGCTTGATCGCGCGCTATGGTCTAACACAGCTGCCGGGAACGGATGTGACGCTCCAATTAAGGGCAGAGGCCAGTTCACAAAGGGCGGAAGTTGAACTTAAAAGATCGCCGTTTGACTATTTATAACTAACATTTCTTTATGGGAAACCCTGTAACACAAACTATTTTAAATGATGGCTTGCTGAATTATGAAATCGCTTGGTTTTGAGGTCTCCCTAAGACAAAGGAAGTAGGGTGAACACCTGACTCTCATTTGAACTCAGTGTGGTATGAATACAGGACCACCACACTGAAGCAATATCCCCTTGATGAAGTCATAGTGACGAAACGCGTTGGGACTGTTGGCTGCCTCATGCACTGTGGAGAACTACCTCTCTCCTTCAATCAGATAAGCTGCTTAAAAATATCAACTTTCCTCTACTTTGTTTTTATCTATTTACTGCCAGTCGTTGTTTTTATGGTCATATTTATTTATATATTTTTATGTGCACTGTTTTTCAATAAATTGTCATAATTTTTATTATACTAGGCACTAGCACTTTGTTTCAGATTCATTATATTTTTGCACTAGCACTTTGTTGTCTATATGAGTTCAACAAAAAAATTTTTTTTTTTTTTTTTATCTAGATGTAATCAGATATATCATATTTTGCACTAAGCACTTTGCTATTTATTGGTTTATTATATTTATTAATTAGCGTGAAACACGCCCCTCTATATGGTTTGAGGTATAACTACATTTGTAAACCATTAACTTATCTACTGTACATTTTACTGTGTGTGAATCTACACATCTAGCAAACTAGTCGCCTGATTGTCAATTCTCTTGTTTTTCACTTTTTAAAAATACTCACACTAGTATTACACTATTGTCTCAGAGCGGACGCCGAAAAAAATAATAGGCTAAGTTGCTATACATTTGAATATTTATTTGTTTCACTCAGTAAGTCACACAGGTAGTGGCGCTGTACCCATCTATTGCTTGATACTTCTTTCTTTTTGGTGTTGATTGGGGGAATAGCTGCCTATACTTGTTTAATATGTTTAGAAATAAAGATCGTGTGAATAAAAGGAGTGACCTATGCCAAAGAGTGTTCAATGAAAACACCCCAATATGTGAAAATGTCCCCACACAGAACATGGATAATATGTTCTGGGAAATGGAAAAAATGCTCACAAAAGAAGTAAAGGCATGGTGGGACATTAGGGGACTGGAACACTATTTATCTGTTAACAGAATCCCAAGAGGTCTAAGACTTATTAAGAATCCAACGTTTGGACTGGATAATTCAGATTTTTTAAAAAAATGGGATGACATTTTACACAAATGCTCATTAGAGCTTATAAAACTAATAATTGAGGAAAAAAAGGCAGTACTCTCAAATTTAGAGAAGAAAATCATTAGAATGGAACCCCAGATGGAAGAACACAAAGAAAAAGAGGAATTCAAAGAAAATGAAAAAGTACTACTTAGAAAGGTGGAGAGAGTAGAAGAATCAGTCATGAAGAGCAAAGAAAAGAAGTTTATTAGAGATAAGAAGGACTACGAGTTGAATAAAGTTAAGAATTGGACGAGATTCCAGAAAAAAGAGAGAACCAACACCAGATATGAGTCTGGAGAAGGACCTAGCTGGAAAGTAGCACCCACAAGAAGGTTTAGCTACAGAAGAAACAGAGACCCCACTACTTATACTGGCCCAATAGGACTTAAACCTAGAAATAGGTTTTCCACATTACAACATCTGGACTCAAACAGTGATAATGAGCTTTTTTTATCACCAGCACAAGATCATTTAAGCAACAAAAATCCAATGTTCAGAGAAACCACCAAAACAGCCTCCCCCCTGAAGCGAAGGTACAGAGAAGAAGAGGAAAACGGGGTGGCAGGAGGAAGAAACCAAAAAAGGAGGAATTTTTAATAGATCCGAAATCCAAAGGCATATTTAATTTATCCCAGCATACACTCACTAAATCTGAAATAACGTTATTAAGCAAAAGCTTGAACTGTGCCCCGACAAGAAGCATGAACAAATTTGACACTTTTATTGATTTAAACAAGTTTGTGAGAAATCTCACACTCAAACGACATTTCCTGAGAAAAGAATCAGCACCTCTAAAGAACTATATTGCCCCTAATTCAAAATCCGGTCTTAGAGGTAAATCAACATATTACCCACTGGAATCAAAAGGGACTCACATAAACGTTTTCTATGAAATGGTAAAGAAGGACCTTTGCAATAATCAGACAAACTATGCACCAATAAAAAACAAAATCTAAGTAATAGAGAAAAGGAGGCACTAAAAAACTTAAAAGAAAACCGTGAGATAGTTCTAAAACCAGCTGATAAAGGGGGGGGTTTGGTTATCATGGATTATGCTTACTACTTAAAAGAAGCACATAGATTACTGGATGACCAAATTTCTTATGAAAAATTGACCAAAGATCCAGTTGAAGAATATACAGAAGAACTTAGAATCATTCTACTCTTTGGTCTACAGAGGAATATTTTAACCAAAGAAGAATTTCAATTCTTAATGAAATCAAACCCCACAACCCCGATTTTCTATTTTTTACCAAAAATACATAAGTCACTTACAGAACCTCCAGGGAGGCCTATAATAGCAGGTATTGACTCCCTCACATCCAACCTCTCCAAATATGTTGACATCTTTTTACAAAAATATGTTATCAAACTAGAATCTTATCTAAAGGATACTACGAGTGTATTACAGCAAACCGAAAATATAACATGGAGATCAACTTATAACTGGATAACTATCGATGTACAATCATTATATACATGTATTGAGCATGAAAAAGGTATCAACGCATCAAGAATGTTTTTAGAGTTGGATGAAGAAATTGAAGTTCCACACAAAGAGTTTTTATGTGATCTTATGTCTTTTATACTTACTCATAATTATTTTAAATTTTTAAATCAATTTTATCATCAAATCTGTGGAACCGCAATGGGTACAACTTTTGCTCCCAGCTTTGCGAATTTGTTCATGGGATGTTGGGAAAAGAATTATGTTTACAGTAATAACCCTTTTAAAGACAATATCATTTTTTATAAGAGATATATTGATGATATTTTAATTATTTGGGAAGGATCGGAAGAATCTTTTAACGATTTTTTAATTTTTATTTCAAATAACAATATGAATCTTAAATTTACATCAAATTTTAACAACAGAAGTACTGAGTTTTTGGATTTGATTTTAACATCAGAAGGTGACCAAATTTGCACAAAATTTTTTATAAAAGGAGTAGATGCGAACAGCTACCTGCATTACAAAAGCTGTCACCTGGACAAATGGAAGAACAACATACCATACTCCCAGTTCTACAGAATTAAACGTAATTGCAGCAATGCTAACGTCTGTAATGAACAACTTGATATTTATGCAACCAGGTTTAGAGAAAAAGAGTATCCGGAAGCAATCATCAATACAGCTATGCAGAAAACGAAAAACCTACAGAGAAATAATCTACTACAATATAAGACGGAGAAACCACAAAAAGAAGAAATGGTACCATTTATTACAACATATAATGGACATGAGAATCATATTAAAAAATCTCTTAACAAAAACTGGAATATCCTTCTGATGGATCCTTTACTCCAAAAGATCCTACCGACAAAACCACAGATTATATATAGAAAATCAAGGAACTTAAAAGATTTACTGGCACCGAGTATGCTGAGGGATAAAGGAAATGAAAGACCAACTATGAACACTTTGAAGTGCAATGGAAGCTATAAATGCGGACATTGCAATATTTGTAAATTTCTTCACCCCAAGAGAAAAACATTCACGAATTCGGACGGATCTAAGGAATACACTATAAAGAATTTTATGAACTGTAACTCCACATCAGTGATATACCTGTTAGAGTGCACATGTGGACTCAAGTACATAGGAAAAACCAAGAGACCACTAAAAATCAGAATTCAGGAGCACATTAGGAACATTAGAAACAGAGTTGAAGGACATGCAGTCTCCAAACACTTCTCAATAAAACATGATTCGGATCCCGAAGATATCACCTTCAAGGCAATAGAACACGTTACTCTGGGAGAAAGAGGTGGGGATTTGGGCAATCTGCTATCAAGAAGAGAGATGTTCTGGCTGTTTGAACTGGACACACTGGCACCTAAAGGCTTCAATGAATACTACAAAATTGCTCCTTTCTTGTGATATGCTCCATTCCTATCTACCAATATACCCCCAGGTTATGGAGGGGCCTGAGTAGTACCCTGAAGGTTCATCTTCTGAGGGAAGTCCAGGTTTGGTAGAATATCTGGCATTATGGACCATCGAAATATGTATTTGCTGCCATACCATCATGTGTGAGCCCAATCTCGTCCGATCTTGGAAGCAAAGCATGATTGGGCCAGGTTAGTACCAAGGAAGGTAACCCATTGAGAATACCTGGTGCTGCAAATTCAGCCGGCGGTTTGGAATATAACCAGGCTAGAGAATGATAATGCCTAAAAAGGGAATTATAGCATATTCACAATTGCAAGCCTTAAGGCCAAGGAGTGATTAATGATATCAGAACTTTACAATTCTAACTACCCAATTGAATGGAAAGAGGTGGATCTTGGGTTTGACTTATATGATTATCCAAGAAATCCTTAGAGTCTTTGGAACCTCCCCTTCAAGAAAAAGAGTAAAAGAATGATCCCCATACTTCAAGTACATCTTAAAACCGATTGTAACTATCTAACTGGATGAAAAGAGGTCGTTTGTCTGAGTCGGACCAATATGAAAATCCAAGGAATTTTTCAGAGTCTTTGGAACCTCTTCTTCAAGGAAAAGAGTGAAAGAATGATCCCCATACCTTAAGAACATTTCACAACTTATTATATCCCTGAATTTCTGCTCCTCTTGGTTGAACTTTTAAAGAAATTCCTTTTTGGAATAAATATCTAAACAATATCCAATATAATTATATACATAAAACAATTCAGTACATATTCATAGTGTTTTTAGATCAAACTATTAATATATTATTATTTTAATATATATTTATGCCTAAGGAGAATGTTATACTTAGACTAATCATTTAATGATCTAACCTATATATCCAGCATCAAAACAGATTACCCTCCTTAAATGGAATGCTTATCCTTTATTATTTTAGTTTCAGATAATATGGAAGACACCACCTACTCATTATTCACACTTGGGCAAAAAACATACTAATTCTATAGACAAGAAGGGCGGAAGCATTAAGTCCGGAGAAAACAATGGGGCGGAAGAGCTCAACACATCTATTAAGTAAGGGCGGAAGTGATGTGCCGCGTCCTGGAGCGAAACGACAGAAGGGTTGGTGGAAGTGACACGGCTCACCTCCGAACACGTCAACACACGGCGGGCGGAAGTGACGTGCCCAGTTCGGAACACGAGGAAGAAAACGGAAGTGCTTGATCGCGCGCTATGGTCTAACACAGCTGCCGGGAACGGATGTGACGCTCCAATTAAGGGCAGAGGCCAGTTCACAAAGGGCGGAAGTTGAACTTAAAAGATCGCCGTTTGACTATTTATAACTAACATTTCTTTATGGGAAACCCTGTAACACAAACTATTTTAAATGATGGCTTGCTGAATTATGAAATCGCTTGGTTTTGAGGTCTCCCTAAGACAAAGGAAGTAGGGTGAACACCTGACTCTCATTTGAACTCAGTGTGGTATGAATACAGGACCACCACACTGAAGCAATATCCCCTTGATGAAGTCATAGTGACGAAACGCGTTGGGACTGTTGGCTGCCTCATGCACTGTGGAGAACGACCTCTCTCCTTCAATCAGATAAGCTGCTTAAAAATATCAACTTTCCTCTACTTTGTTTTTATCTATTTACTGCCAGTCGTTGTTTTTATGGTCATATTTATTTATATATTTTTATGTGCACTGTTTTTCAATAAATTGTCATAATTTTTATTATACTTGGCACTAGCACTTTGTTTCAGATTCATTATATTTTTGCACTAGCACTTTGTTGTCTATATGAGTTCAACAAAAAAATTTTTTTTTTTTTTTTTTATCTAGATGTAATCAGATATATCATATTTTGCACTAAGCACTTTGCTATTTATTGGTTTATTATATTTATTAATTAGCGTGAAACACGCCCCTCTATATGGTTTGAGGTATAACTACATTTGTAAACCATTAACTTATCTACTGTACATTTTACTGTGTGTGAATCTACACATCTAGCAAACTAGTCGCCTGATTGTCAATTCTCTTGTTTTTCACTTTTTAAAAATACTCACACTAGTATTACACTATTGTCTCAGAGCGGACGCCGAAAAAAATAATAGGCTAAGTTGCTATACATTTGAATATTTATTTGTTTCACTCAGTAAGTCACACAGGTAGTGGCGCTGTACCCATCTATTGCTTGATACTTCTTTCTTTTTGGTGTTGATTGGGGGAATAGCTGCCTATACTTGTTTAATATGTTTAGAAATAAAGATCGTGTGAATAAAAGGAGTGACCTATGCCAAAGAGTGTTCAATGAAAACACCCCAATATGTGAAAATGTCCCCACACAGAACATGGATAATATGTTCTGGGAAATGGAAAAAATGCTCACAAAAGAAGTAAAGGCATGGTGGGACATTAGGGGACTGGAACACTATTTATCTGTTAACAGAATCCCAAGAGGTCTAAGACTTATTAAGAATCCAACGTTTGGACTGGATAATTCAGATTTTTTAAAAAAATGGGATGACATTTTACACAAATGCTCATTAGAGCTTATAAAACTAATAATTGAGGAAAAAAAGGCAGTACTCTCAAATTTAGAGAAGAAAATCATTAGAATGGAACCCCAGATGGAAGAACACAAAGAAAAAGAGGAATTCAAAGAAAATGAAAAAGTACTACTTAGAAAGGTGGAGAGAGTAGAAGAATCAGTCATGAAGAGCAAAGAAAAGAAGTTTATTAGAGATAAGAAGGACTACGAGTTGAATAAAGTTAAGAATTGGACGAGATTCCAGAAAAAAGAGAGAACCAACACCAGATATGAGTCTGGAGAAGGACCTAGCTGGAAAGTAGCACCCACAAGAAGGTTTAGCTACAGAAGAAACAGAGACCCCACTACTTATACTGGCCCAATAGGACTTAAACCTAGAAATAGGTTTTCCACATTACAACATCTGGACTCAAACAGTGATAATGAGCTTTTTTTATCACCAGCACAAGATCATTTAAGCAACAAAAATCCAATGTTCAGAGAAACCACCAAAACAGCCTCCCCCCTGAAGCGAAGGTACAGAGAAGAAGAGGAAAACGGGGTGGCAGGAGGAAGAAACCAAAAAAGGAGGAATTTTTAATAGATCCGAAATCCAAAGGCATATTTAATTTATCCCAGCATACACTCACTAAATCTGAAATAACGTTATTAAGCAAAAGCTTGAACTTTGCCCCGACAAGAAGCATGAACAAATTTGACACTTTTATTGATTTAAACAAGTTTGTGAGAAATCTCACACTCAAACAACATTTCCTGAGAAAAGAATCAGCACCTCTAAAGAACTATATTGCCCCTAATTCAAAATCCGGTCTTAGAGGTAAATCAACATATTACCCACTGGAATCAAAAGGGACTCACATAAACGTTTTCTATGAAATGGTAAAGAAGGACCTTTGCAATAATCAGACAAACTATGCACCAATAAAAAAACAAAATCTAAGTAATAGAGAAAAGGAGGCACTAAAAAACTTAAAAGAAAACCGTGAGATAGTTCTAAAACCAGCTGATAAAGGGGGGGGTTTGGTTATCATGGATTATGCTTACTACTTAAAAGAAGCACATAGATTACTGGATGACCAAATTTCTTATGAAAAATTGACCAAAGATCCAGTTGAAGAATATACAGAAGAACTTAGAATCATTCTACTCTTTGGTCTACAGAGGAATATTTTAACCAAAGAAGAATTTCAATTCTTAATGAAATCAAACCCCACAACCCCGATTTTCTATTTTTTACCAAAAATACATAAGTCACTTACAGAACCTCCAGGGAGGCCTATAATAGCAGGTATTGACTCCCTCACATCCAACCTCTCCAAATATGTTGACATCTTTTTACAAAAATATGTTATCAAACTAGAATCTTATCTAAAGGATACTACGAGTGTATTACAGCAAACCGAAAATATAACATGGAGATCAACTTATAACTGGATAACTATCGATGTACAATCATTATATACATGTATTGAGCATGAAAAAGGTATCAACGCATCAAGAATGTTTTTAGAGTTGGATGAAGAAATTGAAGTTCCACACAAAGAGTTTTTATGTGATCTTATGTCTTTTATACTTACTCATAATTATTTTAAATTTTTAAATCAATTTTATCGTCAAATCTGTGGAACCGCAATGGGTACAACTTTTGCTCCCAGCTTTGCGAATTTGTTCATGGGATGTTGGGAAAAGAATTATGTTTACAGTAATAACCCTTTTAAAGACAATATCATTTTTTATAAGAGATATATTGATGATATTTTAATTATTTGGGAAGGATCGGAAGAATCTTTTAACGATTTTTTAATTTTTATTTCAAATAACAATATGAATCTTAAATTTACATCAAATTTTAACAACAGAAGTACTGAGTTTTTGGATTTGATTTTAACATCAGAAGGTGACCAAATTTGCACAAAGATTTTTATAAAAGGAGTAGATGCGAACAGCTACCTGCATTACAAAAGCTGTCACCTGGACAAATGGAAGAACAACATACCATACTCCCAGTTCTACAGAATTAAACGTAATTGCAGCAATGCTAACGTCTGTAATGAACAACTTGATATTTATGCAACCAGGTTTAGAGAAAAAGAGTATCCGGAAGCAATCATCAATACAGCTATGCAGAAAACGAAAAACCTACAGAGAAATAATCTACTACAATATAAGACGGAGAAACCACAAAAAGAAGAAATGGTACCATTTATTACAACATATAATGGACACGAGAATCATATTAAAAAATCTCTTAACAAAAACTGGAATATCCTTCTGATGGATCCTTTACTCCAAAAGATCCTACCGACAAAACCACAGATTATATATAGAAAATCAAGGAACTTAAAAGATTTACTGGCACCGAGTATGCTGAGGGATAAAGGAAATGAAAGACCAACTATGAACACTTTGAAGTGCAATGGAAGCTATAAATGCGGACATTGCAATATTTGTAAATTTCTTCACCCCAAGAGAAAAACATTCACGAATTCGGACGGATCTAAGGAATACACTATAAAGAATTTTATGAACTGTAACTCCACATCAGTGATATACCTGTTAGAGTGCACATGTGGACTCAAGTACATAGGAAAAACCAAGAGACCACTAAAAATCAGAATTCAGGAGCACATTAGGAACATTAGAAACAGAGTTGAAGGACATGCAGTCTCCAAACACTTCTCAATAAAACATGATTCGGATCCCGAAGATATCACCTTCAAGGCAATAGAACACGTTACTCTGGGAGAAAGAGGTGGGGATTTGGGCAATCTGCTATCAAGAAGAGAGATGTTCTGGCTGTTTGAACTGGACACACTGGCACCTAAAGGCTTCAATGAATACTACGAAATTGCTCCTTTCTTGTGATATGCTCCATTCCTATCTACCAATATACCCCCAGGTTATGGAGGGGCCTGAGTAGTACCCTGAAGGTTCATCTTCTGAGGGAAGTCCAGGTTTGGTAGAATATCTGGCATTATGGACCATCGAAATATGTATTTGCTGCCATACCATCATGTGTGAGCCCAATCTCGTCCGATCTTGGAAGCAAAGCATGATTGGGCCAGGTTAGTACCAAGGAAGGTAACCCATTGAGAATACCTGGTGCTGCAAATTCAGCCAGCGGTTTGGAATATAACCAGGCTAGAGAATGATAATGCCTAAAAAGGGAATTATAGCATATTCACAATTGCAAGCCTTAAGGCCAAGGAGTGATTAATGATATCAGAACTTTACAATTCTAACTACCCAATTGAATGGAAAGAGGTGGATCTTGGGTTTGACTTATATGATTATCCAAGAAATCCTTAGAGTCTTTGGAACCTCCCCTTCAAGAAAAAGAGTAAAAGAATGATCCCCATACTTCAAGTACATCTTAAAACCGATTGTAACTATCTAACTGGATGAAAAGAGGTCGTTTGTCTGAGTCGGACCAATATGAAAATCCAAGGAATTTTTCAGAGTCTTTGGAACCTCTTCTTCAAGGAAAAGAGTGAAAGAATGATCCCCATACCTTAAGAACATTTCACAACTTATTATATCCCTGAATTTCTGCTCCTCTTGGTTGAACTTTTAAAGAAATTCCTTTTTGGAATAAATATCTAAACAATATCCAATATAATTATATACATAAAACAATTCAGTACATATTCATAGTGTTTTTAGATCAAACTATTAATATATTATTATTCTAATATATATTTATGCCTAAGGAGAATGTTATACTTAGACTAATCATTTAATGATCTAACCTATATATCCAGCATCAAAACAGATTACCCTCCTTAAATGGAATGCTTATCCTTTATTATTTTAGTTTCAGATAATATGGAAGACACCACCTACTCATTATTCACACTTGGGCAAAAAACATACTAATTCTATAGACAAGAAGGGCGGAAGCATTAAGTCCGGAGAAAACAATGGGGCGGAAGAGCTCAACACATCTATTAAGTAAGGGCGGAAGTGATGTGCCGCGTCCTGGAGCGAAACGACAGAAGGGTTGGTGGAAGTGACACGGCTCACCTCCGAACACGTCAACACACGGCGGGCGGAAGTGACGTGCCCAGTTCGGAACACGAGGAAGAAAACGGAAGTGCTTGATCGCGCGCTATGGTCTAACACAGCTGCCGGGAACGGATGTGACGCTCCAATTAAGGGCAGAGGCCAGTTCACAAAGGGCGGAAGTTGAACTTAAAAGATCGCCGTTTGACTATTTATAACTAACATTTCTTTATGGGAAACCCTGTAACACAAACTATTTTAAATGATGGCTTGCTGAATTATGAAATCGCTTGGTTTTGAGGTCTCCCTAAGACAAAGGAAGTAGGGTGAACACCTGACTCTCATTTGAACTCAGTGTGGTATGAATACAGGACCACCACACTGAAGCAATATCCCCTTGATGAAGTCATAGTGACGAAACGCGTTGGGACTGTTGGCTGCCTCATGCACTGTGGAGAACTACCTCTCTCCTTCAATCAGATAAGCTGCTTAAAAATATCAACTTTCCTCTACTTTGTTTTTATCTATTTACTGCCAGTCGTTGTTTTTATGGTCATATTTATTTATATATTTTTATGTGCACTGTTTTTCAATAAATTGTCATAATTTTTATTATACTTGGCACTAGCACTTTGTTTCAGATTCATTATATTTTTGCACTAGCACTTTGTTGTCTATATGAGTTCAACAAAATTTTTTTTTTTTATCTAGATGTAATCAGATATATCATATTTTGCACTAAGCACTTTGCTATTTATTGGTTTATTATATTTATTAATTAGCGTGAAACACGCCCCTCTATATGGTTTGAGGTATAACTACATTTGTAAACCATTAACTTATCTACTGTACATTTTACTGTGTGTGAATCTACACATCTAGCAAACTAGTCGCCTGATTGTCAATTCTCTTGTTTTTCACTTTTTAAAACAATCTTTATTAAAAAATTTGCAAATTCAGATAGATAAATGTATAAATATGTTAATACATCAACATCTTTTATACAGATAAAAATAGATTTTCCACACCTTACAAATGAATGAAGGTTTATAACATAATGTCCACCATTAGTGTAAACCCTATGCGTTTCGCCTTACGTCAAGACTTCATCAGGGGTAGATCTCGAAATACATATATTTAAGGATATAGTATGAAAGTGATCAGAACGGCTCTTGGAATCAATAATTAACCTCACACTCGTTGAACAATTGTGGTAGTGGGATTGAGAGGAAGAAGGACCTAAAAAGTGTTGTATAACCTAATGTTGATGATCTAAAGATCTGATTTATCTCAATATGTACAACGAGTGTGAGGCTAATTATTGATTCCAAGAGCCGTTCTGATCACTTGCATACTATATCCTTAAATATATGTATTTCGAGATCTACCCCTGATGAAGTCTTGACATAAGGCGAAACGCATAGGGTTTACACTAATGGTGGACATTATGTTATAAACCTTCATTCATTTGTAAGGTGTGGAAAATCTATTTTTATCTGTATAAAAGATGTTGATTTATTAACATATTTATACATTTATCTATCTGAATTTGCGAATTTTTTAATAAAGATTGTTTTACATTGTATTAATGTTGGCCTTTGGGCCTATCTTGGGTGTTTTTCTGGTATGAGGGTATCTTATAGAACCTCAAGAAGGACGTTAAAACAAGTTTTGTCATATGAACTCTCCGATCAGCTCTGAAAAGCGAGCACGAAAGTTGTTATCTACATTCACAAAACAGAAATAACTGGAACCTATAAACCCTGAAGGGATTGTTATTTACGAAGAATATAAGAATTGTCTGTATCATTAAGTGTGTTGTAGCGCCCTTGAAGTAATTGTTTTGTATTTATGTGTTGGTCCTACTAACAGAGGACTTACTGAAAGGAGCGGCTGTTTTTAATATAGCGCAGGTTGGTTTTGGTTGTATATATATATATATATATATATATATATATATATATATAAAAAGTCTGGTCTCTATTTATTTGCACTGTTATTATCACTGATATGTTTTTGCTTTATTTATTGTACTAGGACACGATAGCTTTATGATCTTGTTACACTTATAAAATATTATTTATTTATTTATTATTAAGCACTGTTGTTGCTACACACAAGTTCACTTTTTAAATAAATATATATATATATATATATATATATATATATATATAATCCAGTGAAAGAAAGGGCACTCAGAGATGACAATGGGTACAAAATCTGTGTATAAACGTTCAAACGTTTTCAGGGACACAGCCCCGTCATCAGGAACATACACATACAACAAATGAAACACACTTACCACCACCGATATATACCTCACCAGGGTGCCATCCACAGCGCTTCTCCACAGCTCACGCTGCGTGTAGCCGCCTCCCACCGGCATCAGTCACTGACGCACTTCCGGGTCACGCTACCAAGGTAGCCATAGGAACCACATGAGTGCGTTCCATCGGCTAACTGCATTCGTGCCACACGTGCAACCACAGTAGCCTACCGCCGCGGGGTCGCCACAACACAAACGGCTGATGGGTACAGCTGTGTATGGCAATCCCCGAGCTAGCCAAAACACAATAATATATAAGAAAAATACAATGTGAGAAAAGACAATACATACATATAAAACATATAACCAATAACAATGGACAGTACCATACAGGATGAAAACAATGTCATGCAGAGTCAATACATAGCATATACATATATCTACAGCCCAAGAATTCCATAATCAATGCAGAGTCTCACACACCAATGGATACACTTAATAGTACAAACTTATGGAAATAGCCTAGCAACCCCCAATTACATCAAACAATTCCAATTAATTTTGTCATTCAGCCCACCCGGTTTGGTGGTGCCCAAGCGCATAATCCACCTAGATTCTTTAAACAATAGTGACCTAGCTCGGTCACCACCTCGTAGGGAAACCGGTACATGGTCAATCATATAATACCTAAGAGAATCCAATGCATGTCCAGCTTCAGCAAAATGCCGAGCTACTGGCTGATCGATACCTCTGCCACTCAACTGCATGCGAATGGCAGAGCGATGTGCTGCCATCCGCTCCCTGAATTTTCTTATAGTCTGGCCTACATAATACAGCCCGCATGGGCATACAATTACATATACAACATGAGTAGTTGTACAGGTCAAAACAAATCTGATGTCATACATAACATCTTTGTGCGGATGTTTGAATGTTTTGCAGCTCAACATCATTTTACAAGTGGTACACCCACTGCATTTATAGCACCCAGGGCTCTTAAAGTACACATTAGGAGGGCTAAGTTTAGAGAAATCAGAGATATCAGAATGAACCAGTCTATCTCTCAGACTGCATCCCCTCTGGAAGGCAGCCAAAGGTCTCTTTTTATTAAACATAGATAATTCTTTGTCAGTACTGACAATCGGCCAGAGAGCCCTAGTGGCTCTCCTAATAATAGGGCTTGCAGTCGTGAATTCACTGGTCCATGGGATCACATTCAAATTATCCCGTTTTACTGGGCTAAGTAACGTGTCCCTCTGTATCTCAAGCACCTCCTTCTTTTGTTGCTTAAGTAGACCCACACCATAGCCCCTGGCGGAGTATTTCTGAATCAAGTTATCTAACTCTACCTCCACTTTAGCTGGATCACTGATTATGCGGGCAACTCGCATCATCTGAGAGCGAGGTAGTCCTCTCTTTAAAGCCGGCGGGTGATGACTAGATGCCATCAGAAAAGTATTCCTGTCAGTGGGTTTACGAAAGAGCCCATTCTGGATTTTACCATCGACCACTGTGATGGCCACATCCAGAAAGTTGGCACTATCAGGGCTATATGAATATGTAAATTTAATGGGTGAGTTAGATTGATTAATCCCTGTCATAAGAGACTCGAAAAGTTCAACACCACCTAGCCATATTAGGAATACATCATCTATGTATCTAGTAAACATATAAATATGTTTACTAATCTCTTGATCTTGAAAGAACATGCGCCTTTCCTGGTCAAACATGTATACATTAGCATACGAGGGGGCCACAGAAGAACCCATGGCACACCCTTGTAGCTGTAAATAAAACGACCCATCAAAAAGGAAATAATTCCGACGCAATGTTAATTCAAGAACAGATAAAAACAACTCATGGTCAAATGCAGACCTTGCCAGGTTATCATGTAAAAACTTTTTCATAGCTAACATGCCCCCTTCGTGTGGAATCACAGTGTACAAGCTACAAACATCCAAACAGCACAACAATGCCCCCTCAGGTAATTGATCTATATCAATCAATTTTTTGAGAAACATCGTAGTGTCTTTTAGAAATGTTGTCTGTAAATATAACAGTGGTTGTAATACAAAATCTAACAGCTCAGACACCGGCTGTAACAAAGACCCTCGGGCAGAGATGATAGGTCTACCGGGAGGTTTTACAGGGTCTTTATGTAGTTTGGGCAAGGTAAAAATCACCGGCACTTTCGGATGTTGAAAACATAAAGCATGATATACTTTGGGGTTAATGTAATTGTTATCTCTAGCTTGAGACAATATAGTAAACAGCTCCTTTTGATATAATGATGTGGGATCATGAGTCAACTTTGAGTAAACCTCAGAATCAACTGGTTGCAGATCTCATTACGATAATCATCAATCCCTTGGATGACAATGGCCCCGCCCTTGTCGGCCGGCCTGATGATGATATCTTTATATGATTCAAGAGCTTGAAGGGCCTGAAATTCCAAATTAGATAAATTTGGATAAATTTAACATGGGGTGGCAACATATCTGGTGACAGAGTCATGCAATAATCGACTAAATTTTTTCAGTGACGCGTTGGTAGACACAGGGTCAAAATTAGATCTAGAGGATTTTCTAAGGAAAATATCCTGAGCAGAATCCGTAGTTTGGGGACTAACATTACCATAATGTTCTTTCAATGTCAATTTTCTAGAGAATTTATGCAGATTCAATTTCCGGGTGAAATCATCGTGTCTATTGGTGGGCACAAAGCTAAGACCTTTATTCAATACCCTCATTTCTAACGAAGTGAAAACATGATCAGAGAGATTAAAGATTAGTGCTTCTTTCTGCTGGTCACTTTCCTTCCTCCTCTTCCTCTGCCCGCCCCTGCGGGTGGGAGTTCGTCTAATGGGGTTGGAGTAGCTGTATGTGCCACATCTAAAGGGGCAGAGGATGCTGTCGCTACATCCTCCGTCTCAGACATCCTGAAGTCGCTATCACTACTAGATCTGTGCTGATCTTGCTGTGAACCAGGCCCCTTCCTTTGCCACGGTCTTCTTCTTTTCACAAACATCTTATTGGATGAGAACATCTCACCACCAGACAACCACTTATACACCCTATTTTCTTCATAGTCAGAATCCACTGCCAAATTTTTAACACGAAACTTATCCACCACTCCACCTGTGCAAACTAATTTTCACCTGAGGGGCTAAATGAGTCTGGGGGGAGGGGGGGCGCATGCAGAAGTTTTGCTTAGGGTGCCTAGAAGTCTGATAAAGTCCCCCTTAAAAATCCTGCATGTGCCCAATGCTGACCCACAATCCATGCATCTGGATAGCAAGGTACCTGGAATGGCAGCCATTGTCATTGGATACTCCAGACATGCAAATGGTAGTCTGTACAGCACCCAGGAGCATCCTGAGAATGCTCCAGCAGTGCTGCTGTCTTTACCGCCACTGGCGGTTCTGCCCTCTCAGCATGGCATCATGACGCCATGCAGTCGAAAGAGATGTAAAAGTTGCTAATAGCAACAAAACAGCTTCTAACTGTAATTTTACAGACTGTGATAAATAACTGATCGATAGAAGCAAATTGGTTGCTTTGGACAAGTTCTCCACTTTATCTTCCTCAAAGGTTTGATACAATACATCTCCCCTTTTATCAGTCAAATGTAAGTCATTGAGCTGGGAAACTACAGGATAGGTTTCTGCACAGGGACATAATTCTACCCAGCCATAATACTTAAATGCACATAATGCACATAGGGCCTGATTCAGAGCCGCTCATAAGCGGCCGCTCGTTCGTTCCGAGCGATGTTTGCCCAACTGCGCATGCGTACGGATCGTAATACGCATGCGTGAACCAGTCAGTGCGGCCGAAAATCGTTTGTTCGCTAAATAGCGAATGCCTGCTATTTTGAGTGACAGGAGGAGGCGTATGTGGGTGGTAACAGGGGAAGGTGCTTGAAAACAGGGAGTGGAGATCAGAACGCAGGCGTGCTTAAAGGTCAAAACGGGCGTTTTATGGGTGTGCATAATTAAAACAGCAGCGTCATTGACCACGTCACTGGGTTATTTTATAGCCAGAACTGCTCGCAAAATTGTGGTAGCAAAAACCAACCCCAAGAATAGCGAGCAGTTCATACCCTGGTCGATGTACTCGATTAATCTAATAAATAGCGGACATGACGTAGGATGCGAGCGACCAGGGGGCGTATTTTTTCAAAAAACGACCGCAAGTTTTGTTCGCTAGTTCAGACCTAGAGACGTGAACAGACCGCAAAGAGCGAACGGTTGATTTGAATAGCCATCCCTATTTTCTGGACGAGCGAGCGCTAATTGCGTCCGGCTCTGAATCAAGCCCATAATACATAATAAGTGCAATGCACATAAAAAGTAGAATACTTCTTGGAGGTGGCTGTGCTGCTTTTTTAATGTTGCAGGCTTACCGACATTGGGGCTGGTACATGTGATCGCATTGTCACTGCCCAATTCCTGCCCTGAAACACCATATTTCACAGAAAGCCAGATCTGGCCCAATTGTGTCCAACTCAGAATAGGACAGACATTCACAAATATACATAAATTTGCTTCTGCGCATGGGTCCATTAAGGGAGATCTATCCCCGACTAGCCCACTATAAAGTAGGGGTGTGCACCGGCCACTTTTCGTGTTTTGTGTTTTGGTTTTGGATCTTTTTTCGTGTTTTGGATCTGGATTGGTTTTGCCAAAACCACCCTTCCGTGTTTTGGGTTCTGGGTTTTGTGTTTTGGATCTGTATTTTTTTGAAAAAAAAGCATAAAAACAGCTTAAATCACAGAATTTGTGGGTTTTTCTGCTCCTATGCAATTATTAACCTCAATAACCTTCATTTCCACTCATTTCCAGTCTATTCTGAACACCTCACAATATTGTTTTTATGGCCAAAAGATTGCACCAAAGTAGCTGGATGACTATGCTAAGCGACACGAGTGGGCGGCACAAACACGTGGCCCATCTAGGAGTGACACTGCAGTGGCAGACAGGATGGCAGTTTGAAAAAAGCGGCCCCAAACAGTACATACTGCAAAGAAAAAAAAGAGGTGCAAGATGGAATTGTCCTTGGGCCCTCCCACCCACCCTTATGTTGTATAAATAGGACATGCACACTTTAACAAACCAATCATTTCAGCGCCAGGGTCTGCCACATGACTGGGGTTGAAATGATTGGTTCGTTTGGGCCCCCACAAAACAAGCTGGCAATTAATGTGTCCCTGCACAAACTGGCTCTACGGAGGCAAGATGTCGTCCTCATCCTCCTCATCCACCGATTCCTTGGATAAAACAGGAAAAAGGGATTTAGGTGTCCCTGGACTGCTTACGGTCTTAGCCAAAGTTTCTGAACTTGACAGTAACTTTTTATGAACGCGTTGCAGGTGCCGTATAAGGGAGGATGTTCCTAGGTGGTTAACATCCCTACCCCTACTTATTTCACCTTTACATATGGTACATATGGCAAGACAGTTGTTGTCCGGATTTGGATAGAAATATTGCCAGACCAAAGAGGTGGAATGTTTGGTCTTCTGCCCAGGCATGACCGTGATGGGCTTTTTCATCCCACGGACAACAACTGTCTCCCCCAGAGCCTGATTTAAACAAACCACATCACCATCAGAATCCTCCTCGCCAACTTCCTCCTCAGTGCCAGTTACACCAGTATCCTCATCCTGTTGTACTTCAACAGTGACATCTTCAATTTGCATATCAGCAAGTGGACTGTGGGTGCTCCTTTCAGCACTTGCAGGGGGCGTGCAAATGGTTGAAAGAGCCATCTCTTCCCGTCCAGTGCTGGGAAGGTCAGGCATCGTAACCGCCACCACACTTGGACTCTCCTTGGGGATTTGTGATATCTTCTTAGAACGCACAGTTCTTCGCTGTGCTTTTGCCAGCTTAACTCGTTTGATTTTTTAGCGGGAGGAGGGCTTCCATCGTCATGTGAAGCTGAACCACTAGTCATGAACATAGGGAAAGACCTTAGCCGTTCCTTGCCACTCCGTGTCGTAAATGGCATATTGGCAAGTTTACGTTTCTCTTCAGATGATTTAAATGTTTTTTTCAAGGTCATTTTCCTGAACTTTGTCATTTGGCATTGTATGTGCCTTCTACTATGACATTGGGCATCGGCCTTGGCAGACGACGTTGATGGCATGTTATCGTCTATGTCATGACTAGTGGCAGCAGCTTCAGCACTAGGAGGAAGTGGTTCTTGATCTTTCCCTATTTTATTTTTATCGGAGAAAGTTTGGTCCTCTATTTATGTTATATTGATATATACGTGCGGCTAAGGCGCACACAAACACAGAAAATATTTTTTATTTTTGCTGGAGAGTAGTGCACTTTGTGGGTTACACCACCCTTTAAGAAATGAGCCAGCCGGCTCTTTACTTATGGTACACAGGCACATGCTTGGCGCTGCTCCTTTGTTGATGCACGTGCAGCCACAGTGCACACAATTCACAAACACAGAAAATATTTTTTTATTTTGTTTGGAGTGTACTTTGGGGGTTACAGCACCCTTTAACGATCAAGCCAGCCGGCCCTTTACTTATGACACAGGCGCACGCTTGGCACTACTTTGTTGATGCACGTGCGGCTACTGCGCACACAATTCACAAATACAAAAAAATATATTTTTTTATTTTGTTTGGAGTGCCCTTTGGGGGTTACAGCACCCTTTAACGGACAAGCCAGCCGGCCTTTTACTTATGGGACACAGGCGCACGCTTGGCGCTGCTCCTTCGTTGATGCACGTGCAGCCACATTGCACACAATTCACAAACACAGAAAACTCTTTTTTATTTTGTTTGGAGTGCCCTTTGGGGGTTACAGCACCCTTTAGCAGTCAATCCAGCCGGCCCTTTATTTATGGGACACAGGCGCACGCTTGGCACTACTTTGTTAATGCACGTGCGACTACTGCGCACACAATTCACAAACACAGAAAATATTTTTTTATTTGGTTTGGAGTGTACTTTGGGGGTTACAGCACCCTTTAACGGTCAAGCCAGCCGGCCCTTTACTTATGACACAGGCGCACGTTTGGCACTACTTTGTTGATGCATGTGCGGCTACTGCGCACACAATTCACAAACACAGAAAATATTTTTTTATTTGGTTTGGAGTGTACTTTGGGGGTTACAGCACCCTTTAACGGTCAAGCCAGTCGGCCCTTTACTTATGACACAGGCGCACGCTTGGCACTACATTGTTGATGCACGTGCGGCTACTGCGCACACAATTCACAAACACAGAAAATATTTTTTTATTTGGTTTGGAGTGTACTTTGGGGGTTACAGCACCCTTTAACGGTCAAGCCAGCCGGCCCTTTACTTATGACACAGGCGCACGCTTGGCACTACTTTGTTGATGCACGTGCGGCTACTGCGCACACAATTCACAAATACAAAAAAATATATTTTTTTATTTGGTTTGGAGTGTACTTTGGGGGTTACAGCACCCTTTAACGGTCAAGCCAGCCGGCCCTTTACTTATGACACAGGCGCACGCTTGGCACTACTTTGTTGATGCACGTGCGGCTACTGCGCACACAATTCACAAACACAGAAAAAATATATTTTTTTTTAGCACTTGGGGGGAGCACCCCTGACGGACAGAGGACCCCCTGGACAACACTACAGCACCCCTTTAGGACTGGGACACTGCACAGGACTTTGGAGTGGACACAGCCCCTATGGACAACTGACTGCACAACACAGTCCAGCCAGCCCCTATGGACTTTGAAGTAGTGGACACAGCCCCTATGGACAACAGCAGCACAGCGCAGCACAGCACAGCACAGCACAACACTACTCTGCACTACACTACACTACACTACACAGCCCAGCCAGCCCTAACTCCCATCCTCCCTCTTCACTGTCCACAGCCAAGTGAGAAAATGGCGCCGACTCGGGTACCTTATATAGGATCCAAAACCCGCGAGACCCGGAAGGTGGGATGATGACGTTTTGCCTCGATTTCAGATCCGAGTCAGGCGGGAAAGGTCGAGCCTGACTCGGATCGGCCTCGGATCGGGGGGGCTCGGGGGGGTTCGGATTTCAGAAATCCGAACCCGCTCACCCCTACTATAAAGGCGAATGGCTCTGCATGGCCATCATAAGTGTCTGGTTTACTGCTAATCATTGGTGTGTACTTGCTCTTCAGGGCCGGCTCTAGGGGTGTTCGACCAGGGGCGCCACCCATAGAGGGCGCACCCCTCCCCAACATCCCGATTTGAGCGAGACAGTACTGTCCCGCTGTTCCACCCGTGGCCGAAGTGGCCCGCGGGAGGTTGGGGTGCTAGATCCCAGAGTCTGAATGGATACTGCGCAATGCGTGTGGCATCCATTCAGTGATGGGAGAGGGCTGGGGGAAGCCAGCTAGTGAGGCTCCCCCCTGCCTGATGTTATTTGGAGACATCTCCAAATAAAGTCACTTTGGGGGCGTGACATATGGTAATAAGACCATGCACCCATTTTCAATCGCACGCTGGGGCGCACTGTACAGAGCCAACACAGGGTGCTCCGACCCCTGGGGCCGGCCCTGTTGCTCTTGCCGTAACAGGCTACTGCTCTACATGGGTCACATTGGCTTATACATCTCCTTAATACAGCCCCCATTCTGCCCGTATGGTTGTAAGGACTGATACATGCATGATGTTTGTAGATCTGTGTCTGTACATATACATACTTTCACTGTCTGAGTAAGTGCAGTGCGAATTCATGCATATCTGCTACACAAACTGGTGTAACATACCAGTAAGTATTTGGGTTGAAATTATGCCCCTTTCTCATGTGTGTTATACAGTACCATGGTGCATGTAAGCAACGTAGGAGAAGGCCTATGGGCGTTACTAGGCAACCAGGCAATCAGGAGAGTGACACAACTAATCTGAATGCAGGAAGCAATGTCTAAGTAGATGTTTTCTGATTCTGGAGTTAGTTTCATTAAGTTACTATAACCAGTGATAATACCAATGGTATGCAGTCCTGGCATCTTTTTTATATTAATTCTTATAAATAGTCCCAGAAATATGAGTACATTATTGCAATCAGTAGGCCCATTTTGCCTCTGTAGGTGCAAGAGCACAAGACTATGATACGTAGTCAACACGGTTGGCGTAGTGGTTATCATTACTGCCTCACAACCCTGAGGACAGGAGTTCAGTTCCTAGCCAAGGCAATATCTGTGAGGGGTTTGTATGTTCTAACAGTGTTTCTATGGGTTTCCTCCAGGAGCTCCCGTTTCCTCCCACACTCCAAATACATACTAGTAGGTTAATTGGCTTTTTACAGAAATAGTAACCCTAATGTGTATGTGTGTGTACCCATGCTGTAGGGGATATATTGTAGATTGTAAGCTCTACGGGGCAGGGACTGATGTGAATGACTGCAAATTCTCTGTAAAGCACTGCAGAATATGTGTGCACTATATATATAACTGTTAATTTTTATAATGAATATTTTTGTTCATGTGATAGGGAATACAGACTGTAACTTGTGTGCTATACAAATAACTGTAAATAAATGATACATATTGTTGGTATGAATGTGCAGTAGGGAAACACGCCCCTTACATCCAAAGCTAAATGAGCCCTTAGTGTCCAGATGTACTGTAGACCTTTGTCAGTAAACACAAAGCAAAACTGATCTTCAAAATGAATAGGAATAGATGAGAAAGCAGAACACAAACTACAATATGTAGAGGTAGGAGAAAGAATTGTAGCAGGGTCTGAACAATACGTACAAAACATAAATCAGTATTATTTACAGCTGTGTAGAAAGCGGTATATATACTTCCCAGGTTTCATAACAGCAACAATAGATGTTTTACCATGTTCATGACATAATAAATCCTTCTGTATAGGAATCATGATTTATTTGGTGCATTCATTCTTCCGATTGAAGCTGTTGTCTATACAAATAAAATTAGCAGGTAATTCTCCCTTAGTTTTGTTGCAGATAAGTATTTTTACCAATTAGGTTTTGTTGGGCAGCAAGTAGTAAAATTTCCAATAACATTTTTTCTTGCTTGAGTGAGTTCAGTGACAGGGTATAAGCACTTTACAGATATTTTCTTAGTACATTTGGCAAGGCTGTACTGATCAATTGATCTCTATGAGTCCAATTTTGGTTGTAACAAGTAAATATATTTTTAATCTCTAGCTGGAATGTTTTAGGTTTTAATTAATTACATTTATGGATATCCACAGTATGTGGTGTTTAATCATAACTTTTACCTGCATTGTTGCATAAAGTAATAGATTCCAATCCAGTATACTTAAGAATGTGTCATTTATTAATTAATTAAATAAATAGATCTAGCCCTTAACTGGGAGCAAATATCCCCCAGGGTTAATGCAGCAATAACAACGATTGATTACAATAGAGAGGTTTTATACCTTCCATTACAGTCTTTAGGTAATATGCACCCTGTACACCCACTGACATCATCATATAGACAAGCATATTCAAATATAACATTAGACAAGGTTTGACATAGTTTATTCTTATGGTCTCTTTCCTTTTGCTTTTGGTAGTCAAATAGAAGTAGATTCCTTTATGAGATGATCATGGTTTTCTGCATCTCTATATTTGGTTGCGTGAATTTCCCCTTTCCAAAATTATGCATAAATGTACACTCTTTCAGATAAACAGTTTCATAGGGAGCGGCCCTTAAAGTAATCTCATGTCATTTCTTCATTTAAGTGAGTACAAAGCAAAATGGCTGTGCAAAGGCCATATTGAATTTCATGAACTGTATTCATTATAAAGCATACAGCATATGTAAATATGGAATTATGTAAAATATAATGTTTTTTGTAAATTAGTTTTCCACAGTGGACTGTGTCTATTTTATCCACACACATTACCTTTCTCAGGAGCATTTTTATGATATCACTAGTTTCTTCATAGAACGAATATAATTGTGTAGCACGACGATATAGTGTTGTACATTTTTACGTGTGCAGAAGGGAACATGGCCAGTTCACCTCCGCAAACCCTAACCCTCCCCTCCCGCAGCCTAACCCTAACCCTCCGTACTGCAGCCTAACCCTAACCTTCTTCCTTGTGCCTAACCCCTAACCAGGGGTGTCTTTAGAGAAAAGGGGATCCGTATGCATCGCCTGTCACGGGCCCCCTCCTATCACCCTGGGGGCCGGCAGCCGACTGACGCGACTGGCCGGCCAACGCAGGATCAGTAAACACTGGGCACGTGCAGATCGCCGGGGAAATGGCGCGGCCTCCATTTTATCTGCAATTTCCTCACAGTGCATGCGGAAAACGCCGGAAAAATGGTGGCCATTTTCCGGCATTTTGAGCAGCGCTGAGACCCAATGAGACCTCGGAGAGGTAAGTTTTAGATAATATGGGTGCAGGGTGTGTGGTATGGGCCCCCTGGACCCAGGTACCCGTGTGCACCGCACACCCTGCACCCTTTATAGATAACGCCCCTGCCCCTAACCCATACTGCTGCTCACCCTGATCTTCACATGGAGTGATGAGTATTATGTGCCTTTAACAATGATATGGAATACTATTTTTTCATTTTTGAGAATGCACTTTATGCAGACTTTGCCCGTTAACACTTTTGTGGAACTGATCATGGGATCCATGACCTGTACTATATAAAGATGTTTTTTGGATTTAAGATGGTGTGCTGATCATCTGTTATTGGACTGCTGCTATATATATATATATATATATATATATATATATAATTCAAAATTCCTTGTAGGTTTGAGTACTGATTTATTCCATTAGCCTATACACGCTACTGTTCTTACATTCAGCTTGCTCACTTTATTACAGCAAAAAGTATGGATATGAATAGTGAAAATAATTTTTTGACATTTGCCTGCGCAACAGAAGCACCCTCCGCAATTCAATGTGTCAAAATAAAGCTGCGTCTCTTTTTATACCTTGCTTTTACAGGAGGACTCGCTTGGAAGTAAGAAACTTTGTCATATTCCGGAGTAGCAATTAAAAGTTTTGGGAGAAAAATGAATCATGTTATTATGACAACTACAATATGATGACAGCACAGGTAAGCCTGGAGCAGTGTCATGTAGTTTTTTTCCTAACATAAAATAAATTCACAGTGAGGGCATTTTAAACTTTGTGTTATAAAATTGACCTCAATATTAAAGAGTATACTCAACAATAAGTTGGAATTTTGGACAAAGAATGATATTTTTCCTGTACAAAGAATAGACTTATATCTAAAGACTTCTTTTCAACTTTCACACACAATGAAGGCTATCCAGGGTTAGGGGCATACAGTATGTATTAAAGCTTGATGTGAGATAAAATTGTGAAATATGTATCACCAACCAATCAGCTTCAAACTATCATTTCTTTCACAGCCTGCAAAATGTAAGTTAGAAGCTGAATGGTTGGTGATATATATCTCACAATTTTATCTCACATCAAGCTTTGATACATATGCCCCTTAGGGGCCTATTCATTAAACATAAAAATTCAATGGAGATAATTAGCTTTAGAACTCTCAAGGAGTTCTAGCTAATTATAGGTGGAATTCATCATTCCACCTCTCCATAAGTATCTATTCCGAAAAGCTGTCATTTTTGCGATGACAGCTTTTCGGGAAATAGATACTTTTCCCTGCCTACACTGCCTTATCGCATCTGGAAACAGTGCTGCGCATGCGCTGTTACATCTGTAAAACCAGCGCATGCGCAGCACTGCCTACAGATGCGTTAAGTTTCGTACACCCCCCCGACCCCCTTCGCTCACCTTCCCCCCCCCCCCCCCGACTTACCTGTCCGCGCAGCAGCCTCCGGCTCCGTCCTGCTGGTCTGTCATGTTGTTTCCCAGCAGACCACATGACAGATTAGAAAAAAAAAATGTTTTTTTCTTTTTCTAAACTTTCTTGTGCTCTGCTGGGGAGCACACATGACAGACCAGCCTCCGAAGCCTGAGGACGGAGCAGAGCGCCGGAGGGACTCGTCAGGGGACCTGCACACGCGGATACAGGTAAGTGGATTCTGCTATTCGCCACCTCACAGTGGCGAATAGTAACTGCATCAAATTCCGAAAATTGATAATTTTCGGAATTTGATGAATACCATAATTTCCACATCCCCATACTAACGTATGGGGAGTGTGGAAATTAACGCAGGGGAACTTAGCAAGGAGATATCTGTGGTATCTCCTGTGTTAAGTCTGTTCATGAATACCAAAATAACGTTATTTAAGGAAAATGTCCTTAAAAACGTTATTTTAGTGTTGATGAATAGGCCCCTTAGTCTTTTATTATGATGTGAGTCTGCTTATAAAATAAAATCACTTTGCGCCTGATGCTGAGTTATGCGCAATTCTGAGTGCAGACACATCAAGCGTTTTATAGAAAACGGCATATGCGTCGCGGCCTGCATGTGCAACATAAAGTACTTCAGAGTGATTGTGAGTCATGCACACATATGTTACTTCTCACTTGCAGCTGGATAAGTAATCCAAGGTGGCGATGGGTTGGTAACGGGCCATTCACACATAGAATAAATGCTGTGGGTGTGTACACAGAATTGCGTCCTATTCTGAGCTGCACGTATGAAGAGGATAGGCTGATGCAACTGCTGATGACAGTGGTGACAACTGCTCTCCCGAAGGTAGGGTTAGGGGGCAGTGTGGTCACATAGATGATTCCTGGTGGATGTTCGTATGGGACTTCTGATTGCAGAAAGTGGCCAGAATTACATCTGCATTATGTGCAGCTCAGAATAAGACCCTTGTCAGTCACTGCATACTAGATCGACATTCTACCTCATTTATCCTCAGAAGATGCAGCACTTTTGATTATTCTTTTTGTATTTGGTTGCTGCATTACACAACATTTTTTGCATGTAGTTTTAAGGTGCTGTGTACAGTTTTTAGCATCTTTTATAAAGAGAGAGTTATTGGATTTGTAAGATAGGTGATTTATGCATATAAGTGTAAATTCAGTTATTCACCTGATCCAAAATCCAATGAAAGCTCTTTGAGGCAAGAAGACTGATAATAGTCAGGTGCGTAGGGAGGGTGGAGCAGCTGGAGATTTGCTCCTGGTATCGGCAGAGGGTGCTGTCTGGCAAGAGTGTTTTATCCACAAGATGGTCTGTAGAGAGTCTATCAGGCTGACAGTCGGAGGGGGTGCGGTGGCACTTTTGCCAGTCGTTGGCAAGGGTGGTGCGTGAAGACACTTCAGTGGTGGTATCGGTGTTAGAGATGCAGGCTGACCTGAGAGCCAACAGTGGGGTGACGAGTGAGGCACTGACCAGCGAGAGTTCAGTGGTGAGACATTCCAGATGTGCTAGCTAACGCACCACAGACCGGGGAAGGGGACACTGAAGGGCTCAGCTGTTGCTGTACTGTTGGAGCAGGTAAGCAGAGCAAAGTTAAGGTAAAGGTGACTTTTTTTTTTTCATTTCAAATTAGCCTCTCATGCTGGCCACATAGGACACACATTCTGTCAGGGAGTGGGGGGAAGGGGTGGGGCGCCGCCATAGTGTAGACATGCTCTGGGCGCTATGGCTCCACAATTCCTTCCTTCTACTTGTAAAACTATTATTGAATATTATATTATTAATTTGTAAGTTGAAAATCTTGTGACATTATTAAATAATACGGTGTGCTTGTCAGTTGCAAAAAAAAAATAATCTACAGTTGTTGATGCTGAAGGGATTTCTTATTTAAATTCATTTCTTTACAAATGTTTCAAATTGATTAAATCAACATTGTGTGACAGAAAGTGGCTGCAACAAGTGTGTGGGAGGACATCTAGATGGAGCACTCACACAAAGCAAGCAAATCGCTATCTAATATAAATGTAAGACTCTGAGAAAAGAAATCAGGAAGCAAAACAATAAAATAAAAGCTATTAAACCATATTGTATGGCAATATGGATTTACAACCATTCTAGATGATGATGAACATATTAAGGATAGTGCCAGCACCACAATCCATAGTCCAAAATAAATACATTTTTATGTTGGGGGTGCTCATAACGATAAGAATACTATAGTCACCAAACATAACATTCCATGTCACTGAGCCTGGTTTGTTAAATTATGCATACCCTTTTTTAGTGATGATCTGATTGGTCATTTCGATTTAGGCTTTATACAGAGGACCTGATTCAGACATGGACGCTAATCTGATGGCAGCTGCGATTTCGCACAGAACGCAGCTGCGAAAATATGCTAATAGTCCCAAAGCCTACCCGAGCATAAGGACGCCCACCACTGCCTTCTCATAAGCGTACGACGTCACTTACCTGCATAAATATTGGTGACATCGACGCAAATCGTGCAGCCATCTTACCTTTGTGGTAGATCTGACCTACCGCAGTCTTGGGAAGCTCTCCAGGCAGAGGGTTCACATACTGTATAGGAGATTGCAAGGTCTAATTTATGCACGCCCATATAACGGTATTTAATTAGTTAGACATGCCCGTGTTTTTTTTACATGGACTGAAGAGGTTGCCACCCAAGGGTTGGGTAAGTATGTAATTGGTGGTTTTTTTTTAAAATAAAGTATTATAAGTATAACCTCCTGTGTCTGTGTAGTGTGGTTAATTTAATATTTTCTTTACAGATGGACTACAGGTGCAAGCGGCCCCTTAATACTGTATCTGGGCATGCTGGCACCCAAAGCCCAGGGGGTGCGTGGAAGAGCCCTGGGCTTTCAGCCCAGGACAGGTTGTTCCTTGGAAGAGGAGACCCCATTTTATTTTTTGGGGTCCCTGCTTTCAGAGTAATTCCAGCCCTGGGCTGACCAGTTTGGGGATGGTTAATGTGATGGCAAGGGGACTCCACACTGAGTGTCTCCTCCTGCTATGCCATTATCCCTCCAGCTGGTTCAGCCCAGTGCTGGTTATAGGGGGGACGTCACGCCATTTCTCCCCCCTATTTTCCAAATTAGAATAGGCTGAGAGGTCCAGGGCTAGTTACTAATTTGGGGGGCAAGGGAATCTCATACATTCTTTTACATTTTTTTTTTATTATGTCGCTGTCACAGCAGCATCTAAACTAGCAGTTTTGGAGCAGTATGTTAGTAATATATTTTCTACTAAGCTTTTAATTTTAGGCTTTTATTACTTGTTTAATGAAAATATTCTATAGGGTCATATAGTTTATTACATTGCAATCCTATCTGCCACTACTGTGCCACTATGTTTCATAGATGTGCTATATTCTTTTAAACTGCCATGTGTTTGTGCTGCTGCCCTGTCGTTTAGTTTAGCCACTCAGCTCACTGCAGCCTCTGATTAATACTGGTAAAAACAATATTGTGAGCTGTGAGCTAGTCAATATTGACTTACAATTACTGGAAATGAATGTCATTGATGTTATTAATACTGTAGGAAACAGGCCTAAATTACACAAATGTAGCTGTTTTTATACATTTTTAAAAGAAATCCAGACCTAAAACCAAAACACAGTGAAGATATAGGGGTCTATTTACTAAGCAGTGTTAGGAGAGCCAATCAGCTCCTAACTGCCATGTCACAGGCTGTGTTTGAAAAATGACAGTTGGGAGCTGATTGGCTGGCACCTTATCACTTTTCACTCTGTCTCCTAACACTGCTTAGTAACTAGACCCCTTAGAACCAAAACACAAGGGTCTGCACTAGAAACGTGCCGTTCGGTTTTCCTGAAATATAAGGAGTGGTGTAAGGGCCACAGGCAATGCCATCTCCTTTTATTATTTTTGAGAAATGCTGGGTGTTGTGCATTTGTAGCTTTTATTAAACCGTTTTCCTACTTTATATGAGACTGCTCTTTCTGTCTGTTTCATTTGCGTCCAATGCTATTTTATTTTTATTGTACTATCAATAAAGACGGGGATTTGCCAGCCTGTATATTTTATTCAACTGCCATCCTATTTTCTAACTAAGGCAGCTTTGTTTATCTGTTACATTATCTGTTGCATTTGCTGACTGCACAGTCTGTATAGCAAAGCCACAGGTAAGACCTATATGCATTTAGAACTACAGTATATAGTAAGTCAGTCAGGGGAGAACTTTGGGGCGTGGGGCCCCTTGAACTGCTCTGCCTGGACTTCTTTGGGGCATCACCATTTAACACTTATTTTTAACACTTTATATCACTCTATGGGCCTGATTCAGACCCACTCGCGAGCGGCTGTCCGCTCGCAAGTGGGTCGATGTTATGCACTGAGCATGCGCACGACGGAGGGAGCTCCGTCGTGCGCATGCGCCAGACGCGACGAGCGAAGGAAAGTCCTTCGCTCGTTGTGTCTGATCAAAGGGGGCGTGCTGTCGATGTTGATTGACAGCACGCCCCCTTTGGTGGGCGTGCTGGGGTTGTTCCCACGGGAACGCCTCCCGTCAGAAGCCGGCCCACTGACATCACTAGTGATGTCAGTGGGAGTGATTTTGGCTCTGATAGAGCCAAAATCACTCCGGAGCTTGCGGTTGAAAACCTCAACCGCAGGCTCCGGCTCGCAGTTTCGATGGTCGCGATGGTCACGACCATCGCGGCCATCAAAATGCACGCTCGTATAGGCTGTGGGTGGTGACCCACAGCTATACGAGCATCCAGGAGGACGCTCCATTTTCATGGAGGGCGGCCCTCATTCAGAGCGTGCGCTCTGCTCAGAGCGTACGGCTCTGAATGAGGGCCTATGTTTGTTTTTTTATTTATGTAACATTTTCATACATTTTCATTTTTCTAACACTTCCAACACTAAGCAGCCACTTTCACTTACCTAACACCTCAACATTTCACTGCTATTCTTATTTATGTGGTGCCCTGGGGTGGTTTGGCTGAGATGGTTTGGGGGTGCCCCACGCCCCAGACTTGAACCCCCATTATGTTAGGGACTTACCTGATGAAGGTTACCTTGACGCTGGTGGGTAAGCTCATAACTTTGTAAAAATTTATGCCAAAAACCTTAGATATGATGTATATTAATAATGGTTGTATGGTGCATCTCCTCTCCCCCTTTTTCTACATTTTCTCCCAATGTCATCTCATTGTATTAGGGGTAGGAAATGTACCTTTCGTTTGTGGACTGTAATCCGGGGAGCATATTAACTCCTAAAGGGGCCAGTGTGTAGCGTGGCATCACCTTCTAAGTGATATACGGGAAGATGGCACATGCACACAAGAGAGCAAAGGCTCTGGCACAGTTCCACAGTCTTTGCTTTCAATGCACAGCGTGATCTTCCCAAAGATGTCACTGGGCAGATGGCGCCACGGAGGAAGAGGGACACGCTTGACAACACAAGGTTATTGTACTACGGGTGCAGGGCATACTTGCCGACTATCTGGCTGCTCCTTCTGGGAGGGAGCAACCAGATCGGCAGAACAGGGGGCGTGGCTGGCAAAAGGGGACATGGCCAGGCAGGCTGAGGGCAGTTTGCGGGTGTGGCAGGGGGCGGGGCCACACGATCACGTCATTTTGGCCCCGCCCCCACTACACAATGCCAAAAAAACCAGGCATTGTGAAGCAGGGGGCAGGGCCAAAATGACACAAATCGCGTCAGTTGCCCCCCGCTGCTGGGGTTTAACAGGCACTGGCGGGGGGGAGAGGGGGGATTGGTGGCAGGCGAGAGGCTTGCCTGCCTTTCCGGGGGGGCTGGAGCTGCACCCATTTATCGGGAGGCTCCCGCCTGATTCAGGAGGGTAGGCAACCCTGGTGCAGGGTGTGTGGTGTGGGGCCCCCTGGACCTAGGGGCCTGTTGCACCACACACCCTGCACCCATTAAAAATATGTATATGACTGTCATATTGCTGATTCTTTTCAGCATTCAGCAACCAACTTCTGCAGCACGACTACAATCTGCACTGCAACCAACTAAAGCAAGAGCTAGTAACAAGGTGCAATTAAACACTTTGGGGCTGATTCTTAGTCAGACACAGTGCCCCCCATTGTGCGCATGTTTTGATATATATATAATTCCGCTGCAAGCCCTACATTGATGTACAGCCCTCCGTCAGGATGCGCTCACTTTGAGCATCTTTCCATGTTTGTGTCTACGGCCGAGTTGCATTTAACCCAGCATGAGGCCCAGAGTCATTATTTCTGATTTTTTTTATTTAGGTTTTTATTTTGGGTAAACACACATGAGACTTTAATGTTTGTTATGGCTGTTTCCACTTTGGATAAATACATGGGGGCTAATTCTGAGTTGTAAGCAAAGAAAAACAAAAGCAAATAATCTTGTACCTTGGCAATGGTGAGTCAGATTTAGAAGGGGCAGATAGATGTAGCTATGAGAAGGGTGTGTCCAAACTGAAATCTAAATTGCAATGTAAAAATAAAGCTGTTCAGTATGCAAATAATATACATTTATTTGCACCATACTTACCGACATTTATTATCTGCTCCCCGGGAGATGCCCTGAGAGCAGACACTACTGGCCACTTTGGGGGCAGGGCCTGGTCTCTATGTCATTAGTCCCCGCCCCCGCCATGGCAAACTGTCGCAAATCGTGGGAGCACGAGGAGGGGGTGGGGCTAAATGATGAGTTCTCATGTTATTTAGCCCTGCCCCCTCCATACGGAGCCGCGATTCACTGCAATTATGCAGAGATTCCTGGCTATCATCTCCCCATCCTGCCCCTTCACTAGGAAGTGGGGGGGATGTGGGAGATCCAGATACTCTTCCTGGGGTGCGGGGGGTTCCCCAAAAATTTGGGAGCCTCACGCAAATTCCGGGAAAGTAGGTAAGTATGATTTGCACCCAGGGCTACCATCAGAAATTGTGAGGCCTGGGACTGACAAAATAGGTTGGGCCCCATTTCCCCCGCTACCTCTAAGTCTCATGAGTCATGACTTACCTTATCACCTTGAAGAATGCTTCTTCTCCTCCAGGTCTGGCTGGCACTGCTCCTCACACGCCACAGCTCCTCTGACCTCTACCTTCCAGCGTGGTGTGACATCATGAAGTTATGCGCACCGAGTTGAAAGGGAATTTTTTTATTTATTGAACAAGGACAGGGACAAATGCAGGATTTTCTGGGGGGGGGTTTCTAATATATATTATATAAAGATATCATACAAACTCGGCACTCACTGCTTTTCAAACTGCAACTCCTTTGAATACAGGGAATGTTGGTTCCAAAATAATTTGTTAAGCTGACCACCACTTCACGGTCATTCCCATCTGGCCAGTCCCTACACTCAGATAAATGATCTTGGTCTGCCACCTTTGGCTCAAGCTTGCATACATTTTAAACATGAATATGGGTCCTGGCTTAAAGAGACAGGACCACACACAGGGATATCAGTTAATAAGCACCTGGAGAAAGACAAAAAGAGTTCGTCTTACATTTGAAAAACAGGGTGCCCTAGCAAGTGTGACCACAAAATCGAAATAAATTACAGGCTTATTCCACGGCACTCAACCATCTGGGGTGCCCTTGGTATGTGTGTGTGTGTGTGTTTATGAAACATTATATATATATATATATATATATATTTTGTGATAGAAGCACTGGAGAAGTCTGGGTTGGCATATATGTGTGTCCCAGATTCCTTTCATATGTGTTTTAAAAACTCCTAGGAAAAGTCTGTTATGCCAAACAGACCAGAAGTGTCGGCTTTTGGTAAAAGCCGGATAATGGGTCCTGGGGGTGTGGATGTGAGAAGAGAGGGAGTGCTCCAGCCACAGACCATTCCAAGTGTTGGGCCTGTCAGTCTGAGAGCAGGCTGATTAGTAGTTGCACCTGGAAGTGGCTCAGATAAGCTGTGTTAGGTTTTGGTTCAGTGTCTCACATATGCTGGGGAGAACAGACACTGAGGTTTGTTCAGAGACACTGTGATATTTGAAAGTGCTGTGTTTGTGTTAAGGCAGTAGGCCCTGCCACTTGTCGAGAGGGAATAACCTGTCTAGTTAGTGCCCAGATGGGCTAGGATTTATTTTTATGTTTTGTTTATTTTGTTGTTTATATTGCACAATAAAACTGGTTCCGACCAGCTTGCACGAAAACCCTGGACTGGTGTGTTGTTTCCTGGCTGCTGTGTGTAAGGAGATGTCATCTACCTCAGGAGAGGGACCCCCTACCCCGACTATATCACAAGTGGGGAGAATGTGGGCAGACACACAGAAAACTGCAGCAAGTGGAGAAGTTTTGCATTGAAAATTTAAAGAGACAGACACCAATTTGTTGTTTGGATGTCAACCTGTGTTTTATGAAATCCATGAAGGTGGCATCGGTAGATGCTTAGAGAAGCCAGATTCCTCTTCCATCCTACACCTAAAGACAACATGGAGGACATTGTTAAGGCCTTGCTCCAAGCTAACAAAACTCGGCAGGAAACTAACAAAGCTCTGCAAGAAGCTACCAGAGCTCAGCAAGTTGCCATAGAGGTAACCTGCCAGGCCTAAAGAGAGGTGGTACAACAGCTAGTAGTCCGGTCTGGAGATGCTTCCCCTGCTCTTCCAACTCACACCATACGGGCCTGTCACTTCTGTGAAAAGATGACCCAGAATGATGATGTGGAAGCTTATCTTACGGCCTTTGAAAGAACCGCAGAAAGAGAGAATTGGCACTAAAGAGCAATGGGCAAGTCTTGTGGCACCCTTCCTGTCTGGAGAACCACAGAAAGCATACTATGACTTGTGTCTGACCGATGCAAAAGACTATGTTAAATTGAAACAGGAAATCTTAACTCGATTGGGAGTCACAGTATTTGTTAGCGCCCAACGAGTTCACCGCTAGGAGTTCCAAACAGAAAAGCCTCCACGCTCGCAAATGCATGACCTCGTCCATCTTACCACAAAATGGCTACAGCCAGAGACTCTAACGGGACCACAGATAATGGAAAGGGTCATCATGGATCGATATCTGCAGTCTCTACCTGCAACTCTGCGCAAGTGGGTGAGCCATGCAGACCCTAAAACAGCAGACCAATTGGTTGAACTGGTGAAGAGGTAAGTGGCGGCTGAGGAACTGTTGAGTGTGCCCCACTGAGCCCCGATTCCGCAACGGCGATCTCCCGTGATCACTGGTAAGATTGTTGGGGAGAAAGGTGCTGGGTGATGGAATGTACTTAAGACTGTGGGTTTGAAACCTGGAGATAGGCCAGCCAGGCCAGGGAGGTTCCTACCCTATAATAGACTTGATAATGGTAAGATTCAATGTTTCCGATGTCGTGGTTTGGGCTATATTGCTGCTAATTGTTCACTTACCTCTGAACCTATGCAATGTGATACTGTTTACGTCAATCGCAGAGTGTCTTTCTTTGCACAGCCAGCCTGTACTGCTGACCGACAGGCTGAGACAGATAAACAAATGTGTGTAGTTACTGTAGAAGGCAACCGAGTAGAGGGTCTGTTAGATTCTTGTAGCCTGGTTACACTTGTGAAAGCTGAACTGGTGAACCCCTTGAAGCGTAACGGGAAAACTGTTGGTGTGACCTGCATACATGGGGATACTCGCTATTATGTTACTGCAGAGGTGAACATAGAAACACAATGTGGTTCCGTGATAGTCTCTGTGGGTTTAGTGCATGGCTTGATGTATGATGCAATATTGGGGAGAGACTTTGCTCACTTCTGGAAGTTGTGGGAAAGCCAATTTGTTATAGAAGTAAATAACCCCGACCCATTTGAGGAGGTTACTGATGTAGTAGCAGAGGGAGTTTCTTCAGAGTCTGAGGTGTTCCCCTTTTCTAGCATGATTGGCGAACCAGAGAATGCTGAGAATGATGGTGGCTTACCAAGTGATGTGCCTCCTACTGAGATGGGAAGTGTTATGGAGCCAGTTGATCGTCTGCCTGATCTTGAAGTCAGAAAAGAGCTCTTTGCCGTGGAGAAGTTAAATGACCCTACTCTGGTAAAAGCCAGGGAAAATGTAACACTGATTGATGGTAAATCCGTAGACCCTGATAGTCTTTGTCATATCCTCACATGGCAGTACACCAGGATTTTTTGTTTCAGGTGACTAAGAAAGGGGAAGATGTTGTGGAACAATTAATAGTTCCAAAGGCATATAGAAGAACCATGTTAGACCTGGCTCACGGTCACATAACTGCAGGTCACCTAGGGGTAGAAAAAACCACTGAGCGAATCTTACAGAGGTTTTTCTGGCTTGGGGTCCATAAAGAGGTTTCTGACTATTGTGCATCCTGCCCTGAATGTCAATATCATGCTCCAAGACCGCATTTTAAAAGTCCACTTGTCCCATTACCCATTATTGAGGTTCCATTTGAAAGAATAGCTATGGATTTGGTTGGACCGTTAATGAAATCTGGCCGGGGCCATCAATATATTCTGGTGATAATGGATTACGCTACCAGGTACCCGGAAGAGATACCATTGTGCAATACATCAACAAAGACCATTGCTAGAGAATTAGTCCATGTCCTTAGCAAGTTCAGAATACCTAAGGAAATCCTGACTGACCAGGATACCTCAACAGCAGGAAGTTAAGGAATTTCTTATCAGAAATAGGGTTTTGTTTTCAGATATACCAGGCAAAACCATGACATAATCACTGACCCAGGGGTTAAGATTAACCTTAAGCCCTATAGGTTACCAGAAGCCCAAAGAGAATCAGTATCTAAAGAAATAAAAAAAAATTTGGAATTGGGTGTAATTGAAGAAACACACAGTGAGTGGTCAAGTCCCATTGTGCTTATTCCAAAGCCTGACGGGAGTCTGCGATTTCCGAAAATTGAACAGTGTGTCAAAATCGATGCCTACTCAATGCCTAGGGTGGATGAACTAATTGAAAGACTAGGAACAGCCAGGTATTTAACCACTCTAGACTTAACCAAAGGGTATTGGAAAGTGCAGTTAACTGAGAATACCAAATAAAAGACAGCTTTTTGTGCACCAGAAGGGTTGTTCCAATACAAGCTGTTGCCCTTTGGGTTACATGGGGCACCGGCTACCTTTCAAAGGATGATGGACAGAATTCTAAGACCCCATAGACAGTATGCTGCTGCTTATCTAGATGATGAGGTCATTCATAGTCCTGATTGGCAGTCTCACTTGCCCAGAGTCCAAGCAGTCCATCTATAAGGCAGGATTGACAGCCAACCCAAAAAAATGTTGCCTAGGGATGGAAGAAGTAAAGTATCTTGGATACACCATTGGCAGAGGTTTGATAAAGCCACAGCTTAATAAAATTGAGGCAATACAATACTGGCCAAGACCCCTGAATAAGAAGCAGGTGAGAGCCTTCTTAGGGATTACTGGGTATTATAGGAGATTTATACCAAATTTTGCCACCATTGCAATCCCTGACTGACTTTACCAAAGGCAAGCAGAAAGTCATGGTTAAATGGAGTCCTGAAGCAGAGAAGGCTTTTCAGAAGTTAAAAATTGCATTGTGTACCCAACCAGTTCTGATGACCCCTGATTTTGACAGGGAGTTTGTTGTGAAAACTGATGCATCAGATGTAGGCATAGGAGCAATCCTGTCCCAGAGTAAAGAGTGTGAAGAACACCCTATTTGTTACTTAAGCAGGAAATTGAATGTGCATGAGAGAAACTATGCTACGGTTGAGAAAGAAGCATTGGCCATAAAGTGGGCATTAGAAACTCTCAGGTACTACTTGATGGGAAGGAAATTCAGGCTGATCACTGACCATGACCCTTTGAAATGGATGTCAGAGCAATTGGAGAATAACAAGGTGGTTCTTGGCATTGCATAACTTTAAGTTTTCAGTCGAACACAGGACAGGAAGCTAGCTGGCCAATGCAGACGCTTTGTTGTGTGTTTATTGTTTAGGGGTTGCAGTTGTTCCGCCCCACATGTTGAAACAAAGGGGGGGGGATATGTGATAGAAGCACTGGAGAAGTCTGGGATGGCATATATGTGTGTCCCAGATTCCTTTCATATGTGTTTTAAAAAAAACCCAGGAAAAGTCTGTTATGCCAAACAGACCAGAAGTGTCGACTTTTGGTAAAAGCCGGATAATGGGTCCCGGAAGTGTGGATGTGAGAAGAGAGGGAGGGCTCCATCCACAGGCCATTCCAGGTGTTGGACCTTTCAGTCTGAGAGCAGGCTGATTAGTAATTGCACCTGAAAGTGGCTCAGATAAGCTGTGTTAGGTTTTGGTTCAGTGTCTCACATATGTTGGGGAGAACAGACACTGAGGTTTGTTCAGGGACACTGATATTTGAAAGTGCTGTGTTTGTGTTAAGGCAGTAGGCCCTGCCACTTGTAGAGAGGGAATAACCTGTCTAGTTATTGCCCAGACGGGCTAGAATTTATTATTATGTTTTGTTTATTTTGTTGTTTATATTGCACAATAAAACTGGTTCCGACCAGCTTGCATGAAAACCCTGGACTGTTGTACTGTTTCCTGGCTGCTGTGTGTAAGAAGGTGTCCATCTACCCCAGGAGAGGGAACCCCTGCCCCGACTGTACCACAAGATGTATATATATATATATATATATATATATAATTGCGGGTGTATGGAGGCGGGGCTTGCTGCATTGTGATCAGAGAATTAGTAGGGTAATTGGTCCATGGGAGGGGAATGTGCGGGCTGTGCAGCGGTGGGAGGAGTAGGCGCAGGCCCCCTCCTATTCATCTAGTGCCTGGGCCTGGTACTGTTGTACTGGCAGTCCCCCCCTGATGGCAGCCCTGTTTGCACCCCTTGCAATGGAACATGGTTTGTCCAGGTCCAAAGCTTTTTTTTGCTTTGCTCCCAACTCCCATATTGAGCATGAAATTCTACAAATGAGTACACATGACATTCTTCAGATGAGTACACCTGTATTTGCCTTAATCTCAGTTGATTATGTGGATGAGGCTACACTTTAATTGATTGAATATAATGTATACACCATAGCGCTGTATTTGTTTTGATTTTACGATCTAGGGCCGTATTCAATTAGTATCACCTCGGCAAAAAAGTTCAGCCTACCAGACTTTTTGCCGCCTTCGCCTGTTTTGGAGGTGAAAACTTTTCGTGCATGCTCCCGATTTACTCTGTATTCAATTCCCAAACAGGCAAAAACGGGACCCGGCGAATGTGAACCAGGCGAAAAATGCAGGATGAATTGTGGGAATCACTCTGTACCCCAGAAAAAGATGGGCTGACTTCGGAAATAATTATGGTAGGGTAATATTTGCCCCAATTAAACTAGTTAGAATACTTAAGTGTTTTTTTGGGTGAAATTTTCTTTTTTTTGTGGGGGGGAGGGGGGGTACCAAGGGTTCTGGATGGTTTCCCAACAACTGCAAAACAAAATATAGATTTTACACTTTTTTTCTCCTGCTATTCTGTGGAGAAAAAGTTTAATCTATTTCAGTGCATTCACTTTTCGCTTAGGTGAAAACGGAATGGAATTGCATACAGAGATAAATTTTCAGACAAAATTATCTCCATAAAAAACTAATTGAATACAGCCCTAGATGGTTCAGATCTTGGATATCTTCATGGTATCTGAACATTAATGTATCTTATGCTTTTCTTATGATGTATATATATATATATATATATATATATATATAATTGCGGGTGTATGGAGGCTGTATTGATGCCCAAGAAGAGTAAGTGCAATAGCTATATAATGGATCAATCCATACATTTTGTGAAAATATATATACTATACATGTTTTATTTTTATTTCTCTTTCACTCTGCACTGGATTTCCTAAACCATTTTCGATATTCAAAAACATTTTCAGCAATCAAGGCAGCCACTAAGCCACCTTGCTGCTGCTCATTAACTTTCTGATTAGGAATTTGGTCAGTGGCGGATTTTACCTAGAGGCTGCAGGACTGCAGCCTTCCAGTAAAAAATCAGCACGCACAGGGACTGCCTACCAGTGGCAGTGACTTCCATTGTAAGTGCTCCCTGCTAATCATAGCTGAACAGGCAGTCCCAGGGGGAGGTGTTTTCTTCCCCTGGGACGGCCAGTCTGGACTGCGATTGCAGGAAGCCACTCCTCTGCTATTACGGCAGCCCTTACCAGCTTCTAGGGGCAGCAGCCAATGCAGTCCCTAGAAGCCAACTAGTTGGCTAATTTGTGCGCATGCGCATAATTATAGAGACCCCACCACGGACAGCAGGTAAGGAGTGTAAATGATATAAACACTAATTCAGCAACAAAAACAACAAGCTTACACAATAGGATGTTATCAGTTTTCTACCATTTTTCACCAAATTTCATCACTGGAGCACCACCTGACCAAACTATGGGCCTGAGGGCCTAATTCAGACCCGCTTGCGAGCACTGAGCGCTCGCAAGCGGGTCGATGTTAGCCCAGTGCGCATGTGCATGACAGAGGCGGCTCCGTCGTGCTCATGCGCGAGTTCCGGATATGGGTCTCACTACAAAGGGGGCGTGCTGTAGATGATGAGTGACAGCACGCCCCCTTTGGTGGGCATGTCGGGGGGGTGGCTGCCCAGACGGAGGCGTTCCCATGGGAACGCCTACCGTCTGGGGCCGGCCCCACTGACATCACAAGTGATGTCAGTGGGAGTGCTCTCGGCTCTGATAGAGCCGAAAGCACTCCAGGGCTTGCGGCAATGAGACCCTACCACAAGGGTCTCGTCGCAAGCCCGATGGTCGCGATGGTCTTGACCATCGCGACCATCTTCCAGGTCGCTCGCTATAGCTGTGGGTGGTCACCCACAGCTATATGAGCGGCCCGGAGGCCGCTCTAAAATTAAGAGGGACGGCCCTGATTCAGAGCGAGCGCTCTGTCAGAGCTTCCGGCTCTGAATCAGGGCCAGAGTCATTACAGATCGCTATTGCGATCGCAGCTGCGATTACGCACGCAGACCTGTTGTGAAAATATGCTAATGTTTGCAATCGCAAAGCCGGCATAGAGATGCCCACTACTGCAATCTCATCTGTAAGGCCTTGCAGACCTGCGTATACATCGGGAATATCGAGTAACATCGGCCCCTTGTACACAATTACAACAGGTCTGACCTTACCAGAAGTTGCTAACCTCGTCGCATGCAGTGAGTACTCACTAATTAATGCACGCCCATGCAAGGACGTTCAAATGGATAGGCACGCCTGCTTTTCTCCGACCACTCCCACGTCACCACCCCCAAACACTGACATCCCGTCCATTGATCTGCGATGGCTTTGTATCTGCGTAGGTGACTGGAGTTCCATCGCAATGCCAACTCACGAACGCGCACTGTGGTGCATTCACAGTACGCACCATCGGCCGGTCTGTGTATGCTGCTGCAGTTGCGATCCGTGATGAATCAGGCCCAATTTGCTACATCATACACTCTACTAGAGAGTATATGTAGCTAACCTAGGACAGTGTACAGTGTTTCACATATGTAATCCCTGAACAAAGAAACTCCACAAAAATGAATATACGGTTTATGCAATGTACATTTGCCTACATATCCTATGAGACAGTGTATAGAACAGCACAAATCAAGAATTAAAAGGTTAAATGACTATTTTGTATAAAAAAAAAATAATATACTGTACAGACTGGAAAATAAATGGCAGGTCTACAATCAAAGTGATCTGGTATTACAAAGGGATGTTTTCTGTCAGATTCCAGAATGCACTTGATTTTAAAATCACCAATAATTTGCTTCCCATTATACAGAAAAAACATTTCTGTTTTCAAAGGCTTTGACAGTAATTGTTTTCTAAATAATGGCCTTTTCCAGACTAAACTGCAGAGGATAATGGAGAGGGGTAAAAAAGTTCAGCCATTACCCGATCCATACAAGCAATCAATGCTTTCATCACTATTTCTGAGAACAGTGTTACTTTCTAAAGCAAACTTATCAAAACATTCTGGAAATGTTTTTTTCTCTGCATCCAGGGCCAGATTAAGGTTTGTGGGTGCCCAAGGGCAACTAAATTGAGTGGGCACCTACCAATATTATTGGCATTAAGATACGCTGGAAATGTTATTTAAAAGTATAATGTATAGATACTCCTAGCACCACAAATGTGTTAAACACACTGTAGTGCCCCCAGTTCTCATTATGCTACATAGAAACTCCAGTTCACATATGCCACAGTGCCCCACATCCTGGTAATGTTGCTATGTGTGGGTGCCCCCTGCATATTAGATACTGAAATTATGATTTATGTGCTCACAGACACAGGAGTGCTGGTCACATTTGATGTTAAGCATAAGCTAGTGGCCTAAGGGACTCTCACCATATACATATTTGCAAACAAAATTGAGCACTACAGAAAAGAATGTAAATATAACTAACCATGATATTTTATAGAATTTTTGGAGCTTATGCCCCATACGGAAATGTGCATCTCGCACAAAACAATACACAGATATCCTGTATGTGTAATGAGCAGTGGCGCAACTAGGGTCTTTGGAGCCCAGGGCAAGATGAAAAATGGAGCTCCCCACCAACTGTTTGCACCAAAAAAGTGGGTGTGGCCAGATGCCACATGGGGTGTGGCCACTGAAAATGGCAGCGTGTCAAAATGAGACATGAGCGTTTCTCGTCATTCTGGGAATATTAATTTCCATTCCATATGCACCTTAATGCCCCCAGTAGTAGTGCCCCTTATGCAATGCCCACAGTAGCAGTGCCCCTTATACAATGCTTAGAGTAGCAGTGCCCCTAATGCAATGCCCCCTGTAGCAGTGCCCTCAGTAGTAGTGCCCCTTATGCATTGCCTCCAGTAGTGCCCCTTATGCAGTGCCTCCAGTAGTGCCCCTTACACAGTGCCCCCAGTAGTGGCGATTATACAGTGCCCCCAGCAGTGCCCATTATACAATGCCCCTTATACAGTGCCTCCATTATTGTCCCTTATACATTGCCCCCTGTAGTGCACCTTATACAGTGCCCCCAGTAGTGGCCATTGGGACTTATGCGCAGAGCACAAACATTGCACGCAGCCGGGCGATATTTGTGCTCTGCGCATGCATATGCATCGCAGTGCACATGTGTGAACCGGTCACTGAGATGATCAGGAAGCAATCACAGTGAGCACACAGTCCCATAGCATAGTGATGGACATGAAGTGACCATTTGGGGTGGAAGGGGGGTAGGCCGAAGGAATGCAGGCGTGCCTGTGCGGGGGGTGCCGGCTGCACCAGGTTACACTATCTGAGGGGGTGACACCAAAATAACTGCTCTGCTATTTTGGTGTCACCCCGTCAGATGGTGTCACTGAGAAGCCAGAAACCGGAGAGAGGTAGGGGAGAGACTGTGGGCTGCCCAGCAGCTGCTGGCGCACTGGGTAAGCCCACTGTGTGCCGAGAACGGGAATGCCCCCAAGATCGACACACATAAGGGACATGGCTTCATGGACCATCCATTGCACGAAACCACAACCCTTTCTCACTGCGTGCACCTGCGGTGCGCAGAAGAACTCCGACAAGTTGCACTGAGTGTCACCCAGGTAAGTGACTCTGACAAGTCGCAACGGGTGTCACCCAGGTAAGTGATTCCTCTGACAGTGCCTATTATACAGTGCCTCTTGTAGTGCCCATTATACAGTGCCTACAGTAGTACCCCCAGTAGTGTCCGTTATACTGTGCCTCCAGTAGTGCCCATTATACAGTGCCCCCAGTAGTGCCCATTATACAGTGCTCATTATACAGTGCCTCCAGTAGTGCCCATTATACAGTGCCTCCAGTAGTGCCCCTTATACAGTGCCCCAGTAGTGCCTATTATACAGTGCCCCCAGTAATGCCCCTTATACAGTGCCCCAGTAGTGCCCATTATACAGTGCCTCCAGTAGTGCCCCCAGTAGTGCCCATTATACAGTTCCCCCAGCAGTGCCCATTATACAGTGCCTCCATTAAATGCCCCCAGTAGCGCCCACTGTGCTTTATACAGTGCCCCCAGTAGTGCCCTGTACACATAAAACACACACACTCACAACATAGACACACATAATTTACTCACCAGAATCTCCGCTCCCACACCCGCCACCGTCCGCTCCTCCGACATGTCGCCCTTCACCCACTGCGAGAGCTGGAAGACGGAGTTCCATTTGCTTTAGTGTACAGTGGCACGGACCACACTGCCCTGGACTGCGGGGGGCCCCCGCGCCCAGCCAGGTCTGACAGAGCCCAGGGCACGTGCCCTGCTCAACCTCCCCTTTTAACTTTATTTGTATAGCACCAACATATAATATTGCACTTGACAGAGTTTGTTTTGGTGATCACAAGCATTGGTCTTTATCTTAAAAGAGTGTCAGGGAGAACATACAAACACCGCACAGATAGTGTCCTGGTCAGAATAAAACCCATGGCAATTTATTTATAGAAATCATATGCCTGTCTATGGGCTGAACAGCAGGTGTAATAGTTATTTCTTATCAGTATGGGCTAGATGCAAAGTGAGCTCAACAATATGGGAGATCAGCAAATCTGAGATTTTGTTTTACAAGCAGGATTCTAAATTACATGTAGTAGAAGTGAAGATTATTTGCATTTGACAGCATGTCTGACTATGGTACGTGTCAAATCTGCCATCCAGAAGGTAATACCTGATTTTCTTCTAGAAAGAACAAACTAAATCCAAATGCAAATGAAAGAATGGATAAAACTGAATCTGTGCGCCCAGCTGAGAGTACAGCAAAACAACACGTTTCTATATTCCTGCAAAATGAAGTAAAGGCAGTTTTGATGTCAACTCAATTTCATGAGTAATACAATTATAAAGAGTGAACATAGTATCATATACGAAAATTGGAAAAGTACAGTAAAAGTGAATGACAGTAGGAATTAGTAGGCATTACTGAGTGATTATTTATTTTACTCTCCAGGCCATGTGCATAAAAACAAGTTTATATGGCATCCTACAAAGCATCACATCAGATGATTATGGCAAGGAAGGAATGTGTACCTACATCTGTGTTAACCCTTCCATCCATGCTTATATGCATCCACAGACCCCATAACAAAGTTTATGGAGGGCAATGCCGTTCCTTCTACACAGGGGTCCTCAAAATGTTCCTCTGAGCATTTGGGTGGACATGCTAGCACAGTGAAACTTTGCTTTCAGTTCCATTGCAGCAACTGTTTAACTGTCTAAGGGGTTGGGTATAGGATGCCGGTGCTCGGGATCCCTGCGGACAAAATCTCGATGCGGCATCCCGACGGGTGTTGGCTACTGACACCTGTCGGTAGGTATCCTAACCTTTCTCCTAACCCTAACCATCACTTCCCGGTGCCTAACCTTAACTCCTAACCCTCCAACTAACACCGCTACTTACCTTCGTGATGCCGGCGCCATACTCTAAGCGAGTACTCTAAGACTCAGCATACCACGTGCCGGGATATTGACTAGATCCCCTCTAAGGATACCCTGCACTGTATCAATGATATGCTAATAAACAACCTCCATTTAGTCTTTAAGAAAAATATTTTTCTGCTTTTTTTTGTCTTATAAAATATAAGATGTTTGGAAACAAAGATAAAGCGTAAATGTCTTCTAATCCTCTAGACCTCTGGTAAATCCGAGCAAGCTCTTTCCTTGTAATTCAGAACCCCTGCAGGGAAATTAATCTCTGTGGAATTGCCAAGTAGTTAAGAAAGGTCATCTTAAAGGATGATCTGAAAATGGTTCTTGGTCTTTCATTTGAGAAACCATCTTGAATATCAAATAAAAAGCATTACAGCACTGTACGATTTGGAGTGGTAGAAACATTTTTTTATTTTAAAAATATTCCTTTATTGATATTGGAAAGACACAAGAGTGCAATTTTACCACATATTACTCCACTGCCCGTGACGCTAAGGATGACTGATAGAAAAGAAGGCCTGTATTGAGAATTGACACAAAATAGTTATTCATTGAAATTCACAAAACTACACCTTAAAGATTGGATTGATTATAGTTTCATCAGTACCATGCTGCCTGTGTAATTATTTCAGGGATGCTGACATTTGAACAAAAGAATCCACAGAAAAGCTATTTTCTTTTGTATGTAGTCTCCAGAGCAAAAGCTTGAAGGGGAGATCATAAATACATTTCAGGAAATGGAGGTTATATATTGAATGGGAATTATGCAATGCCTCACAGAGACACAGCTTAAACCATAACATATATACAATCCTCATTCTAGAAATGGATGAATGCACATATTTATCTGGATGGATATTTCTGTTCCTCTGCCATTCGCATCCAGTGTAATGTAACCATCTGTATCAATTGTTATTTTAGGTTAAAGGGAATTGTTTTTCTGATAGATGTCTGGTGGAATCATAACACATATTGCTGTTTTCTTTCACTCTTATACCATCAGTTTTGCTAATTAGATTTCTACCTGCTTATTTGATTCAATAGTAATAATAATACAAATAGTAATGATGATAATAATAAACGGGTTTTGTACTGTATACTCCAATTGTTAGCATTTGTAGAATTATTTATATTATCTGTGTATATCTGATGCTATAATATGCACACAAAAATGTGACATACAGCAGGCTTATTTATACACCTCAGCACTGAAAGCCAGGGGCTTATACATGTAAATATAAAGCTATTAGTCAACAACTCTTTAATTCATTACTGCATTTTTTGTATTTGTAGTAGGGATGTGCAGGCTCGGATTAGTTCGGTTTTGCACGACAGGTTCGGATTTTTTCCCCTCCAAAAACGGGACTCAGAAAGCGGCACAACGTCATCTTTCATGGACAAACATCATCATTCCTGGACTTTTGTGCTAATTTGAAGTCTTTGTGCCAGTTACCTTACTTACATCTTTTGCTTGGTATACACTGATTGAGTAGCTTGCCTTTTTGTTCTCTTGGGAGGCACCCATAAGAGTTCTGCAGCTGACTTAGGGCCTGATTCAGAGCCGCTCGTAAGCGGCCGCTCGGTCGCTCCGAGCGATGTTTGCCCAACTGCGAATGCGTACGGATCGTAATACGCATGCGCGAACCAGTCAGTGCGGCCGAAATTCATGTGCTCGCAAAATAGCGAATGCCTGATAATTTGAGTGACAGGAGTAGGCGTATGTGGGTGGTAACGGGGGAAGGTGCTTGAAAATGGGGAGTGGAGATCCGAACGCAGGCGTGCTTAAAGGTCAAAACGGGCGTTTTATGGGTGTGCATAATTAAAACAGCAGCGTCATTGACCACGTCACTGGGTTATTTTATAGCCAGAACTGCTCGCAAAATTGTGGTAGCAAAAACCAACCCCAAGAATAGCGAGCAGTTCATACCCTGGTCGATGTACTCGATTAATCTAATAAATAGCAGGCATGACGTAGGATGCGAGCGGCCAGGGGGCGTAGTTTCCCAAAAAACGACCGCAAGTTTTGTTCGCTCGTTCAGACCTAGAGGAGTGAACAGACCGCAAAGAGCGAACGGTTCATTTGAATAGCCACCCCTATTTTCTGGACGAGCGAGCGCTAATTGCATCCGGCTCTGAATCAGGTCCCTACTGTTAAGTTTTGCTCTCACTTTACATTTGCATATGTGACCTCTCACAACTAGATCCACCTGGAAGTGGAAGACCACGTGTTAAAAGCACATAATTACTCATTACTTTAGTAAATATATGTGGCTGGTTCTGTTGGCTGCAGAGTTGTACAGACGTCTCTCCCACAAAAAAGATGATGAAAACATTGCTTTGATGTATTTTTCTCCACAAGGAATGTATCTGCACTTGGAAGAACTACAACTACTATCTCCTCTAGCCAAATACAGGGCCTGATTCAGCAAGGAACGCACGTATGCAGATGCACAACCCGTCCGCTGCGAGAATATGTTAATCAATGCATACGCACGGAGATAGCAGCACAAGATGCAGATACCCAGCCCCATACTAAGCCGCCCATCTCCCTTTACTCACAGCCTGATCAGCACGCAAGATAGCGTAAACATCGGTAACATTGAGAACCATAAGAACCATTAGCATAATAGTGGTTGACCTGACCTGCCGCAGGATTTTGGCCGCTTCCTGTGTACAGCTTACGGTATGGCTGCATATGTCGCCACACTGCCTTAATTATGCTCGCCACTATAACGCATTATAACGCCTGCATTCACCTGACCACCCCCCGTCACCACCCACAAACGGCAGTACCTGTCAATCAGTTTCGGAAGGGACTGCGTGTAGTCTGCATACCCTAACTCGATCGCACTGGCTAGTTCGCGCACACGCAGTGCAATGCATACGCATGCACAGTGCAAAAACATCGGCCAAGTACGTGTGTGTTCTCTCCTTTGTGTTCCTTGCTGAATCAGGCCCACAGTCTCCAATCTTTAGTATCTGGGGCTGAGCAATACATCATAGCTGAGTAACCATCTATGATACCAGCAATCTCTTAGTCAACACTAAAAGCCAGGACAAAACTTGGCCTCTGAAGCATACAGCAGCATAAACTAAAAGATTGTTTATTTACAGACACAGTAATTTGCTGGTTGATGACAATGATGACAGACAGTCTCATTGCCATCTGATTAGCAGACGTATGTCTCGTTTAAAGATATGAGCTAGTGACGATTATGACGATGAAATGAATAACCTGTGACTGATACAAGTATGGTAATATGTTATATCATTGAACCTTGGAACTACAAGGCTCAATTGCCGCTTTGGCGTATCCTTGACCATAGCCTCCAATGGCTATCAGTGCTTGCTGAAGATTGTGTAACTAATAAAGGCCCCCATACATTAGCAATTGATTGCAGCAGTCGTGCAATTTGCAATCGATTGTGTATAAAAATCTTTCCCTTTTTCACTCGATTGCAGATTGCAGAATTGCCACAATCGATTGAAAAAGGGAAAGATTTTTATACACAATCGATTGCAAATTGCATGATTGCTGCAATCAATTGCTGATGTATGGGGGCCTTAACACCAGTATGCACTTTCAGTGTGAGCCTGCTGTACCATGTAACCCCACAAACAAAACAAAATTCTTAAAAAAAAAAAAAAAGGACAGCCACTGAGAGATTAATCTTTTGTTTGAAAGAAATTCTGCCCAAAATTCCTTATATTATACTTTATTGATTTATATTGAATCATATTTGCCAACTCTCCCTGATTGTCAGGGAGACTCCCTGAAACTGTAGCAATCTCCCTGTCTCCCTGAAGAGTCTAGCAATCACCCTGATTCCACTTTACCCCCATTATGAAGATGTTATATATAAAAAACAACAGATATTTACATTCAAATGGGATCATTAGTATCATTTCCCTTTATTGGTCACAGGGCACAATGATCCCTATGGCTACATGCATTTTCTGAAAAGTATCAGTGTGTTTTCATCAAGAAGTAGATCTTACTAACTATTTTTGGACTCATTTACATTTGGATGTAAGGCAAATTTATGACAAGCCTCTCACACGCCCACTTTACCGCCACGCTCATAGGTGTTGCTTTCACAATCTCCATGAAAATCTTTTTCAAAGTAGACAAGTATGTATTGAATCCTATTTTTTTCATGTCCTAAGGAAAGGAAACACCCCCCCCCCATCCAAAAAACCTCTATCCTTCAAAATGTCTATGATGCTAATGAATGAAAAGGGGCCTGTATGTAAAGAGCCAATCAGAGCAACTTGCCTCTGACTGGATTGAGAGTAAGAAAACCACTATAATTGGCTTATAACACTTTATTAGTACTGCACCTTTATCACAAAGATAAATATAAATCATTATATGAGATCAGCAGAAACTCTCCTTCAAGCAGTTTCTAGCAGTAAACATATGTATTGTACATACAGTAAACTTACAGTAATTACTAAAATTTATATAAGTCTGCTCCCCTTAATACAGCTCATCCTCTGTGGGGACACAATATGTAAATAAGGATAAGGAGACGCAAAATATTGTAGTAACATTTGGAAACTAATAATCCAAATTTACATTGTAAACATCTCTGTTCACATATCTGTTAACTTGCCACTAAGGGTGGCATACACAGCTGATTGCAGACCTCGTGTCAGCGTTCCCTGGCATGGCTCCAAGCCGGGACACCTCTGACCAGACCTCAAACAAGGAAGTTCAAAGCTCAATCCAAGCCGCACTGTGGTAGCTGTCTGCTCACATGCAGACTGGAGATTAAATCCGGCACAAATACAAAGTAAATGACATTAACTACAAACATATGTAATTTTCCCTTTCAAAAGTCAAAATGAAATCTTTCTTTCAGTAGTTCAAATGGAAATGTCAATTACGTAATACAAATAGATGGCCATGGCTTAATATAATATATCCACAATGCAAATGATTAAGTTATATCAGTACTATAGTGTTAGAGGACAATACGCAATCAGCCAATCAGAAATGGATAGGTAGTGTTGCTTTTAGACTTTTATGTCATTGCATATTGTTACACCACCCCTCCAGACCTATTGGAGATACGCCCCCTAACATGCCACATCTAGTTGTGTCTCAATTATGTGACTATGCCCTTATTGTACTCACCTGCTCTTGCCAGTTTCTGCCGACCCTATTCCATCTCTCCAAGTAGAAAGTGACACAAGTCAGTGATACACATATAGTTGTAGGCAGGTGTGGAAATAATGCTGCAAAGTAAGAATGCTTTCAAAAATAGAGGCTTTAGTTTATTTTTATCAATTAACAAAATGCAAAGCGAATGAACAAAAGAGAAATTTATATCAAATCAATATTTGGTGTGACCACCCTTTGCCTTCAAAACAGCATCAATTCTTCTAGGTACACTTGCGCACAGTTTTTGAAGAAACTCGGCTGGGAGGTTGTGCCAAACATCTTGGAGAACTGACCACAGATCCTCTGTGGAACCACAGATCCTCGATGGATGTAGGCTTGCTCAAATCCTTCTGACTCTTCATGTAATCCCAGACAGACTCGGTGATGTTGAGATCAGGGCTCTGTCACTTCCAGGACTTCGAGTTCTTCTTTACGCTGAAGATAGTTCAGCGAGTTTCATGTTGTCATACACTTTGTCAAGGATACTACTGGGTGTTGGTGGTTCTGACAATATATCGTCTCTGCTCCAGAGAATGGGACACAAGGTCAGGCGCCACCGGCCTGGGAGCACCTATTCCAGACACCCATTGTTTTATACCATTTTTTACTTCATCACAAGCACTCCACTTTCTCTGCATATTCTATAGGGTAGTGCCATCTAAAGATGGCATTACCCACCGGGCAGAATTACAGGAATGCATTGCCGCGATGAGTGCAGAAGCCCAGGACGAGGGCCAACGCAGGTGCAGATTTTGGTGGTAGCAGCAAATATTCAAACAAGAACTTTAAAAGCCGAAGGTGAGAAGGGTTCCATGTGAACAGCAGTTCAGTGCTTAGTACATCTGAGAAATGCAGTAAAACCCCCCAAAATTAGTTTTTTTCTGGGTTTTACCGCATTTCTGTACTTACTACATTCTTCCATCTGTGTTAATATCATCCCAGAAGTTTAAGGTTGATTCATTAGATGAGAGTTAGTTAAAGGAGCATTTACAAAAAGAATAGAAAAAGTGTGTATTGCAGTTCTTGAAAAATAATTCCTTCTCTTTGAGGGTCTGCCTTATCCTCTCCTCTGGATTAAATAACCGCAGAGGGTTATTTACTAATACTGATTTTTTTTTAGGGGTGTGGCCTATTTACGTGAGGCATGGCCACCCCCCCTTAGGATAAAAAAATGTAAACCCATCATGTTTGCAGCGCTGCACGCTGGGAGGGGGGGTTGGGGCGCTGTGGACTTTTCACTCCGGTGCAAAGCCAGGGGGGGCGGGATCAATGTGATTGCTCCCCCCCACAGTCATAGGAGACTGCTGCGGCTGTTTCTCAGTCTCCCACTGCAGCCCAGCACACAGTAACATGTGCTGGGCTGCTGTAAGGTAAGAGGGAGGGAGGAGCAACGTTGGACCCGGTCCCCTCCAGCAAGCCCAGGCCCAGGTAAATAGTACCCGCTCCCCCCCTCTCGGCATCCCTACCCCAATGTGACATAGCCATTCTGTCCCCGATGTGAAATAGCCATTCTGCTCCCTGTGTGACACAGCCATTCAGTGCCCGGTGTGACACAGCCCTTCTGCCCTCGGTGTGACACAGTCATTCTTGGCCCGACGTGACACAGCCAGTCTGTGCCAGACGTGACACAGCCATTCTGCGCCCAGTGTGACACAGCCATTCTGCCCCCGGTGTGATACAGCCATTCTGCCCCCGATGTGACACAGCCATTCTGCTCCCTATGTGATACAGCCATTCTGCCCCCGATGTGACACAGCCATTCTGCCCCCGATGTGACACAGCCATTCTGCCCCCGATGTGACACAGCCATTCTGTCCCCTATGTGAAACAGCCATTCTGCCCCCGATGTGACACAGCCATTCTGCCCCCTATGTGAAACAGCCATTCTGCCCCCGATGTAACACAGCCATTCTGCCCCCGATGTGACACAGCCATTCTGCCCCCGATGTGACACAACTATTGGGCCCCCAATGTGATGCCACCATTCCACCCCCAATGTGAAACAGCCATTCTGCCCCCGATGTGACACAGCCATTCCGCCCCTAATGTGAAACAGCCATTTCTACCTGGACATGCTGATATATAAATATAAAGTTGCAATATCTTTCACTTTAATAGCTAAATGCTATCTTAAGTAATGCCCCAATTCACATTATTCTGTCAAACATATGTGCATAAAATCTGTGCTGATTTCCCTTGTGTGCAATAAAGATCTTAGAGCAATATTTCTCAAACCTAATCTTTGAATACTGCTAACAGTAGAGATTTTAGTCTATCTCTGCTAAAGCAAAGGCAAGTTAATTAGTGGTTCAGTTTGAAATCCAAAATTCTACATTGTTAGTGGTCCCTAAGGGTAGAAATTGAGAAACTGTATGTTAATGCTATGACCACTTACTGGCCCTAAACCCCTTATCAGTCAATTAAACAAATGAGTGTTATAGAATGTATTGACATTGACACTCCCTAGGGTTTTTCTTGTATGATATCTTCATGTGGAGAACATTTTAAGTTGAGTGTGATAAAAATGGATAGAACGTCATGGCACACTGTGAATAATTATGTAAGCATATAGTGTGTATGAAAGAGCCATTTCTACCAAAAATAGCTCTGCGCCTGGTGTCATGCCCACCACAGTCCCATGCCCAACATACATATACTGACTGTGCCCTGTGTAAACACATTAGTCATCATACACTTCCTGCAACCAGCTCAAATGCCCCATATCCATCAAATTCTTATGATCAACATAATAGCGCCATGCCTAAAACAATCTAAAGTAGCAAGTACATTGAGTACAGGTAATGCTGGAACTAGCATTGTGGTGGGTAAATGGAAAAAAAGACAGTGCATTTGGGCGGAGCTTTTGTGCTAGATGCATTTTGGGTCACTATAACTGTGTCTGTGCTCATGATGCCTTCATGTCTACTATTGTCCTCTATCCACATGAGTTTGCCAACATTATGCCTACATACTGTATACCACATCATGCTTATTAGAAATACCTCACTCTCACTACAATCATGTGGGCAACATATACTGCCTGTGCCCAGAGTAAACTCTTGACAGGCACCACAACCCCATTCTCCAATAAACCTTTGCACATGCTTCTTCTGGCATTCCAAGCCTAATAGCCAAAGACTAACTACAGTGTAATATATATATATATATATATATATATATATATATATACATATACACACACACACTATAATACCTACAATGCGCTACAAATAGTAGTAAAATTGTACTAAAAATATTCAATAAAATTCAATACGTTCAATACAACTCTTTAGTATAGGCTGCTACCCCAAGTTACTGTAGGTCCTTTACCAGGCCAGGAACGAAAAATTCTATGGATTGGGGGATCTTAAGGTGTCTTAAGGTTCCTGAGGCAATGGTTATGAATTGATATTCCTCAGATGTACTCAATCCAGTGAGGATGACTATTCTCAGCATGTGTGCTCAGTTCCCTTGTCAGGTAGTGATTCACACATGGAATAGGTCCAGAGTAATTCGAGTTAGATGAAAGATATTCATACATTGTGTTAGACCCTCCTGATGTGGGATGCTCGTATATAAGTTCACAACATCTATGGTGCATAGTAGTAAATTGTAAGGGCACATGTTGCGTTGATGTTATTTCTAAAGTATTTTCTATCTCTTATGATTGAGTATTTCGCCAGATATTTCCAGTGCTGTTATTCCTCTTTTTTTGTGATTGTCTTCTCTTTTTGGTGTTTGGGTATGTCACCATAGTTACGGTGTTAAGCGCCGTGTCGGGAGTGACGTGAGTCCCGGAGTCGCGCCTGGATGACGTTTGCATCCCCCACACCGGCAACACATCCTGCAGCACATGCATGAGTGTCTTGGTATGTATATAAAATGTATTTCAGTTTTGTATGTATTTGGTCCCTGAGGAAAATATTGTTTATAAAGATTGAAACGTTGGAGTTGCTATGACCTAGTGATCCAGTTATTTAAGTCCTGTGAGTGCTGCCGTCATTTGGATTTCTATACACGGAGTGAGTTCTTTCACCCCGGGAGGCAAGTGTTTTGTTATATCTTGGATGAGTGCTGGTCTGTTGGACTTTTATGTATTACATCACAAGATGTGTGACATGGCACTCCGTTATTGATTATTGACATTTAATCCTCGGCTGCTATTTTTTGCTGAACAGCCATATTTCAGCTAATATTTTTAACCTTTGTCTTGTTTTTATGGAGGAAGATATTTAATATGCACTGGCAATTGTTATAGAGCATATATCTGCATTATCCTAACAAACATTCTCACAGGTAACTTGCTACCACACATATGTACTTAAACGAGTTTCTTTCAGCATAAACCTCTCTCAGCATGGCGGAGGGAAGTGGCTTCATTAATGTAACTCTTCCCATTGGCGAGATTCATAGCTTCTCTGATTCTGAAGCGGAGAATCTCTATTTTAAAGATACTTTGTCTGACACAGCGGGGAATGACTCTCTAGAAGAGTAATATTTTTCTATCTTTAAACTCAAAAAGAAGGAGGTTGATTTTCACCTCCACGGTGTGACCCTCTCTTATTATCACAGAGAAAGAAAACTACCAAGAGGCTTTAGAAATCGTAAGGTCCCTATCAGGGCCGGATTAAGGTCTGTGGGGGCCCCTGGGCAACAAACTTGTGGGGGCCCACAGCAAAAAAAAAAATCTAACTTTTAGGGGCCCCCACAGAAATAAAACTACTTTTATGGCAGCCCCAGCCAGCACCACACTAATAAAAAAAGAAAAACAAACACATTAATAAACTCACCCTCCAGGTAGCAAACAGTACAGCCTCCGTTCTGCTCCTCAATTCTTCATCCTCTTCACACAGCAGTGGCGGCGGCGTCGACAGTCCGGAGTCCAGCTAAGGAGGCTACTGCGGCATTTCATTTCAGGCTCCCCCAGTCCCCACTCAATCTCCTCTGCAGTGCTGCTCACCTCTGGGGGGTTGCACAGCGTGCTGCGTGACCTCTGAAGTCACGCCCGCTATGCCACACAGCGCCTGCACACCACGCTGCATGCTCGCTGCCGAGGGCCGCTCTAAGCAAAGTGCTTCATGCTGCCCGGCTAAACTGTGCACTGCGCCATCAATCCAGGCGTTTTTGGCCTATGATCCCGGGATCCCCCCGATCCCGGGAATTGGCCTCTATTGTAGAGGGGGAGTGGGTCAGTGTGTGGGGGCCCTCTATGTGTGGGGGCCCCGTGACGACCGCCCTGTTCGCCCCGCCTATAATCCGGCACTGGTCCCTACTATCGGACGCCACAATGTGGATTTTTGCCGCCGCTGGGTGGCTGTGTTGAACAAATGTTCCCTGGATTTGATTCTTCTTGTTATAGAGGAATTTGCCAGGGAACTAAGCTCTATCAGAGATAAAATCAAATTATTTGAAGCCACACAACTCCCCCAACTGGCGCATGCCAAAAAATAATAAATGGATTGATGAATTGAATGCCCAGGTTGAGGCATGTAAACAAGATTTAATCAAATATAAGAAAGAAAAACTATTTAAAGTGAACAAAGATTATGAAGAGCAGAGCGTGTACTCATGGGCCACAGATAAAGCCCCTTCAAGACACCGCATCCACTATAAAAGAGGCTTTAATAAACCATATATAGCTGAGACTGATGCCTCAAGTGGAAACAACACCTCCCAAAGCGATCAGGAGAGCACTCCATCTACCTCATCCCAGAAGCCCTCTTTATGGGTTACTACCCGGGCCACACGTGGCATAGGAAGAGGCAACATACTAGACGTGGGGGTCAGAATCAGAGGAAAAAGATCCTACAAAAAAGAGGACTTAGTAGTGAATCTGTCCTCGCATATTCTCACTTCGGCCTAGACTGACTTATTAAAGCATGGACTATCTTTTGTACCCATGAACAAATTCAATGCACTTGATTGGAAAGTAGATCTGTGGAGATTTAATAGAAAACTAAAATTAAAGGAATACTTTAGTGAAGCCTCCAGTAACATCATATATACAAAAAAGAGTGCCCTGTCAAAAAGAAATCATTTTTTGAATCCCAATCCTCAAATTCCTCAAATCGTTGTTTTACTCAAATGGTAGATCTAGAAGTGCTAACTGCATCCAACAATACCTATGAATACTTCCCTAAATTACCAATGTGTCAACAACATGCCTTAAAATCACTCAGTGAAGATCATTTGATTGTGATACGCCCCGCAGATAAGGGTGACGCCATCGTCCTACAAGATACAACTGCGCACTGTAGTGAAATATATAGACAACTGAACAACACTGAGGTATAAAAAAGCCTGTCTTCTGATCCAACTTGGAAATACAAACAAGAGCTGGATGATATACTTCATAAAGCAGTGAAACTTAACTATGTCACTGAAAAAGCTAAGTCGGTGCTTACAATAAAACATCCTGTGGTCTCCCTTTTGTACTCACTCCCTAAAATTCATAAAAACCTTGCCCCTTGAAACGTTGGAGTTGCTATGACCTAGTGATCCAGTTATTTAAGTCCTGTGAGTGCCACCGTCATTTGGATTTCTATACACGGAGTGAGTTCTTTCACCCGAGGGCACCAAGGCAAATGTTTTGTTATATCTTGGATGAGTGCCATTCTGTTGGACTATATATATATATATATATATATATATATATACATACATACATCAGTAGAAGGTGCAGTACTCCCGGTTCTTCATAAACGACACAAATGCGGTATAAGATATAAAGCAACGTTTCAGTGCTCTTTTATTAAAGCACTGTCATCAGGCCTGATGACAGTGCTTTAATAAAAGAGCAGTGAAATGTTGCTTTATATCTTATACCGCATTCGTGTCGTTTATGAAGATCCAGGAGTGCTGCACCTTCCACTGCTGTTTGTAAGGTACTTTGTGCGAGGGCCGGCGGAGTATTTTTCTAACTAGGAGAGCCGGACTCCATTGACTTCTATATATTAGGGGTGTGCACCGGCCACTTGTCGTGTTTTGGTTTTGGATCTGGATCTTTCTTCGTGTTTTGGATCTGGATTGGTTTTCCCAAAACCACCCTTGGGGTCTGGGTTTTGTGTTTTGGATCTGTATTTTTTTTTTAAAAAAGCATAAAAACAGCTAAAATCTCAAAATTTGTGGGTTTTTCTGCTCCTATGCTATTATTAACCTAGATAACATTAATTTCCACTCATTTCCAGTCTATTCTGAACACCTCACACCTCACAATAGTGTTTTTATGTCCAAAAGGTTGCACCGAGGTAGCTGGATGACTATGCTAAGCGATACGAGTGGGCGGCACAAACACGAGGCCCATCTAGGAGTGACACTGCAGTGGCAGACAGGATGGCAGTTTGAAAAACTAGGCCCCAAACAGTACATAATGCAAAGAAAAAAAAGAGGTACAAGATGGAATTGTCCTTGGGCCCTCCCACCCACTTTATGTTGTACTATAAACAGGACATGCACACTTTAACAAACCAATCATTTCAGCGCCAGGGTCTGCCACACGACAGTGGCTGAAATGATTGGTTCGTTTGGGCCCCCACAAAACAAACTGGCAATTCATCTGTCCCTGCACAAACTGGCTCTACGCAGGCAAAATGTCGTCCTCATCCTCCTCATCCACCGATTCCTCAGCCTCTTCAGTGTTGTGTACATCCTAATCCTCACAGAGTATTAATTCGTCCCCGCTGGAATCCACCACCACAGGTCCCTCTGTACTTTCTGGAGGCTGGTCTCCCTGGAAGAGTTGATAATTCATTTTTATGAACATCATCTTCTCCACATTTTGTGGAAGCAACCTCCTACGCCTTTCGCTGACAAGGTTCCCGGTTGCACTAAACACTCTTTCGGAGTACACACTGGAGGGGGGGCAACTCAGGTAAAATAGAGCCAGTTTGTACAGGGGCCTCCAAATTGCCTCTTTTTCTGCCAGTACAGGTACGGACCGTCTGACATGCCTACTTGGATGCTGTCACCGATGTAATCCTCCACCATTCTGTCAGTGGTGACAGAATCATATGCAGTGACAGTAGATATGTCAGAAATTGTTGCCAGGTCCTTCAGTCCGGACCAGATGTCCAAACTTGGTCCTGCCTGCCCTGCATCACCGCCAGCGGGTTGCTTAGGATACCTAAGTTTTTTCCTGGCAGCCCCAGTTGCGGGAGAAAATGAAGAAGGAGCTGTTGACGTGTCACGTTCCGCTTCAGCTGACAGTGTTTTCACCAGCAGGTCTTTGCACCTCTGCAGGCTTGTGTTAGCCAGAAAGAGAGACACCACATAGGCTTTAAACCTAGGATCGAGCACGGTGGCCAAAATGTAGTGGTCTGATTTCAACAGATAGACCACCCTGGTATCCTGGCAAAGCGAATGAAGGGCTTCATCCACAAGTCCCACAAGCCGAGCAGAATCGCTCCGTCTTAGCTCCTCCTTCACTTTCTCCAGCTGCTTCTGCAAAAGCCTGATGAGGGGAATGACCTGACTCAAGCTGGCAGTGTCTGAACTGACTTCACGTGTGGCAAGTTCGAAGAGCTGGAGAAGCTTGCACAACACGGAAATCATTCTCCACTGCACTTGAGTCAGTTGCATACCCCCTCCTTTGCCTATGTCATAGGTGGATGTATAGGCTTTAATGGCCTTTTGCTGCTCCTCCATCCTCTGAAGCATATAGAGGGTTGAGTTCCATCGCGTCACAACCTCTTGCTTCAGGTGATGGCGGGGCAGGTTCAAGAGTGTTTGCTGGCGCTCCAGTCTTTGGCACGCAGTCGCTGAATGGCGAAAGTGACCAGAAATTTTTCGTGCCACCCAAAGCGTCTCTTGCACGCCCTTGTCGCTTTTCAGAAAATTCTGCACCACCAAGTTTATTGTGTGAGCAAAACATGGGACGTGCTGGAATTTGCCCAGATGTAATGCCCGCACAATATTGGTGGCATTGTCAGATATCACGAATCCCCAGGAGAGTCTAAGTGGGGTAAGCCACTGGGCGATGATTTCCCTCAGTTTCACTAAGAGGTTGTCGGCGGTGTGCCTCTTACTGAAACCGGTGATACACAGCGTAGCCTGCCATTGAACGAGCTGGCGTTTCTGAGATGCTGCTACTGGTGACGCTGCTGTTGTTGCTGCATAAGGTGATACATCTACCCAGTGGGCTGTCACAGTCAAATAGACCTTAGTCTGCCCTGTTCCACTTGTCCACATGTCCGTGGTTAAGTGGACATTGGGTACAACCGCATTTTTCAGGACACTGAGGACACTTTTTCTGACGTTTCTGTACAGTCTCGGTATCCCCTGCCTAGTGAAGTGGAATCTAGACGGGATTTGGAACCGGGGACACACTACCTCCATCAATTGTCTAAATCCCACTGCACTAATGGCGGATACCGGATGCACGTCTAACACCAACATAGCAGTCAAGGCCTCAGTTATACGTTTTGCTTCAGGATGACTGCTGTCGTACTTCATCCTCCTCGCTAAGGACTGTTGGAGGGTCAATTGTTTAGTAAAAGTAGTGGTGTTCCTACTTCCTCTCTGGGATGATGAACGACTCCCAGCAGCAGCAACAGCAGCAGCGGCAGCAGTAGGCGTAGCAATGCAGGATCCTCCGGAGGAATCCCGGATAGGAGAGTCAGTCATTCCAGAGACATGGCTTGCAAGACTACTTCCGATCCTGACTAAGGAGGAAATTGACGAGGAGGGAGTTGATGGTGTGGTTTGCAGGTGCTTGGATACAACAGGACAACGGGATTTAGGTGTCCCTGGACTGCTTACGGTCTTAGCCAAAGTTTCTGAACTTGACAGTAACTTTTATGAACGCGCTGCAGGTGCCGTATAAGGGAGGATGTTCCTAGGTGGTTAACGTCCCTACCCCTACTTATTTCACCTTTACTTATGGTACATATGGCAAGACAGTTGTTGTCCGGATTTGGATAGAAATATTGCCAGACCAAAGAGGTGGAATGTTTGGTCTTCTGCCCAGGCATGACCGTGATGGGCTTTTTCATCCCACGGACAACAACTGTCTCCCCCGGAGCCTGATTTAAACAAACCACATCACCATCAGAATCCTCCTTGCAAACTTCCTCCTCAGCGCCAGCTACACCAGTATCCTCATCCTGTTGTACTTCAACAGTGACATCTTCAATTTGCATATCGGCAAGTGGACTGTGGGTGCTCCTTTCAGCACTTGCAGGGGGCGTGCAAATGGTGGAAAGAGCCACCTCTTCCCGTCCAGTGCTGGGAAGGTCAGGCATCGCAACCGCCACCACACTTGGACTCTCTTTGGGGATTTGTGATATCTTCTTAGAACGCACAGTTCTTCGCTGTGCTTTTGCCAGCTTAACTCGTTTGATTTTTTTAGCGGGAGGAGGGCTTCCATCGTCATGTGAAGCTGAACCACTAGTCATGAACATAGGGAAAGACCTTAGCCGTTCCTTGCCACTCCGTGTCGTAAATGGCATATTGGCAAGTTTACGTTTCTCCTCAGATGATTTAAATGTTTTTTTTAAGGTCATTTTCCTGAACTTTGTCAGTTGGGATTGTATGTGCCCTCTACTATGACATTGGGCATCGGCCTTGGCAGACGACGTTGATGGCATGTTATCATCTATGTCATGACTAGTGGCAGCAGCTTCAGCACTAGGAGGAAGTGGTTCTTGATGTTTTCCTATTTTATTTTTATCGGAGAAAGTTTGGTCCTCCATTTATGTTATATTGATATATTCGTGCGGCTAAGACGCACACAAACACAGAAAATAATTTTTTATTTTTGTTGGAGACTAGAGCACTTTGTGGGTTACACCACCCTTTAAGAAATGAGAAAGCCGGCTCTTTACTTATGGGACACAGGCGCATGCTTGGCGCTGCTCCTTTGTTGATGCACGTGCAGCCACAGTGCACACAATTCACAAACACAGAAAATATTTTTTGATTTGGTTTGGAGTGCACTTTGGGGGTTACAGCACCCTTTAATAGTCAAGCCAGCCTGCCCTTTACTTATGACACAGGCGCACGCTTGGCGCTACACTACTTTGTTGATGCACGTGCGGCTACTGCGCACACAGTTCACAAACACAGAAAAAAATATTTTTTTTGCACTTGGGGGGACCACCCCTGATGGACAGAGCACCCCCTGGACAACAATACAGCACCCCTTTAGGACTGGGACACTGCACAGGACTTTGGAGTGGACACAGCCCCTATGGACAACTGACTGCACAACACAGTCCAGCCAGCCCCTATGGACTTTGGAGGAGTGGACACAGCCCCTATGGACAACAGCAGCACAGCACATCACAGCCAGCCCCTATGGACTTTGGAGGAGTGTCATAAGTAAAGGGTCAGCTGGCTTGACCATTAAAGGGTGCGGTAACCCCCAAAGTGCACTCCAAACCAAATAAAAAAATATTTTCTGTGTTTGTGAATTGTGTGCACTGTGGCTGCAGGTGCATCAGCAAAGGAGCAGCGCCAAGTGTGCGCCTGCGTCCCATAAGTAAAGGGCCGGCTGGCTTGTCCGTTAAAGGGTGCTGTAACCCTCAAAGTGCACTCCAAAAAAATATATATTTTTTTTGAGTTTGTGAATTGTGTGCGCAGTAGCCGCACGTGCATCAACAAAGTAGCGCCAAGCGTGCGCCTGTGTCATAAGTAAAGGGCCGGCTGGCTTGACCGTTAAAGGGTGCTGTAACCCCCAAAGTGCACTCCAAACCAAATAAAAAAATATTTTCTGTGTTTGTGAATTGTGTGCACTGTGGCTGCACGTGCATCAACAAAGGAGCAGCGCCAAGCGTGCGCCTGTGTCCCATAAGTAAAGTCCCGCCTGACTCAGATCTGAAATCGAGGCAAAACATCATCATCCCGCCTTCCGGGTCACGTGGGTTTTGGATTCTATATAAGGTACCCGCGTCGGCGCCATTTTATCACTCGGCTGTGGACAGTGAAGAGGGAGGGTGGGAGTTAGGGCTGGCTGGGTTGTGTAGAGTAGTGTAGTGTAGTGCAGTGTACTGTTGTGCTGTACTGTGCTGCTGTTGTCTATAGGGGCTGTGTCCACTCTTCCAAAGTCCTAAGGGGCTGGCTGTGTTGTGCTGTGCTGCTGTTGTCCATAGGGGCTGTGTCCACTCCTCCAAAGTCCATAGGGGCTGGCTGTGTTGTGCTGTGCTACTATTTTCCATAGGGGCTGTGTCCACTCCTCCAAAGTCCATAGGGGCTGGCTGTGATGTGCTGTGCTGCTGTTGTCCATAGGGGCTGTGTCCACTCCTCCAAAGTCCATAGGGGCTGGCTGGACTGTGTTGTGCAGTCAGTTGTCCATAGGGGCTGTGTCCACTCCAAAGTCCTGTGCAGTGTCCCAGTCCTAAAGGGGTGCTGTAGTGTTGTCCAGGGGGTGCTCTGTCCATCAGGGGTGGTCCCCCCAAGTGCAAAAAAAATATTTTTTTCTGTGTTTGTGAACTGTGTGCGCAGTAGCCGCACGTGCATCAACAAAGTAGTGTAGCGCCAAGCGTGCGCCTGTGTCATAAGTAAAGGGCAGGCTGGCTTGACTATTAAAGGGTGCTGTAACCCCCAAAGTGCACTCCAAACCAAATCAAAAAATATTTTCTGTGTTTGTGAATTGTGTGCACTGTGGCTGCACGTGCATCAACAAAGGAGCAGCGCCAAGCGTGCGCCTGTGTCCCATAAGTAAAGGGCCGGCTGGCTTGTCCATTAAAGGGTGCTGTAACCACCAAAGTGCACTCCACAAAAAATAAAAAATTCTCCTTTTTTTTCTGTCTTTGTGAATTGTTTGGGCTGTAGCTGCACCTGCATCAACAAAGGAGCAACGCCAAGCGTGCGCCTGTGTCCCATAAGTAAAGAGCCGTCTGGTTCATTTCTTAAAGGGTGGTGTAACCCACAAAGTGCACTAGTCTCCAACAAAAATAAAAAAATTATTTTCTGTGTTTGTGTGCGCCTTAGCTGCACATATATATCAATATAACATTAATGGAGGACCAAACTTTCTCAGATAAAAATAAAATAGGAAAAGATCAAGAACCACTTCCTCCTAGTGAATGAAGCTGCTGCCACTAGTCATGACATAGAAGATAACATGCCATCAACGTCGTCTGCCAAGGCCGATGCCCAATGTCATGGTAGAGGGCACATACAATCCCAAATGATAAAGTTCAGGAAAATGACCTTAAAAAAAACATTTAAATCATCTGAGGAGAAACGTAAACTTGCCAATATGCCATTTACGACACGGAGTGGCAAGGAACGGCTAAGGTCTTTCCTTGTGTTCATGACTAGTGGCTCAGCTTCACATGACGATGGAAGCCCTCCTCCCGCTAAACAAATCAAACGAGTTAAGCTGGCAAAAGCACAGCGAAGAACTGTGCGTTCTAAGAAGATATCACAAATCCCCAAGGAGAGTCCAAGTGTGGTGGCGGTTGCGATGCCTGACCTTCCCAGCACTGGACAGGAAGAGGTGGCTCTTTCCACCATTTGCACGCCCCCTGCAAGTGCTGAAAGGAGCACCCACAGTCCACTTGCTGATATGCAAATTAAAGATGTCACTGTTGAAGTACAACAGGATGAGGATACTGGTGTAGCTGGCGCTGAGGAGGAAGTTGGCGAGGAGGATTCTGATGGTGATGTGGTTTGTTTAAATCAGGCTCCGGGGGAGACAGTTGTTGTCCGTGGGATGAAAAAGCCCATCACGGTCATGCCTGGGCAGAAGACCAAACATTCCATTGATCTGGCAATATTTCTATCCAAATCCGGACAACAACTGTCTAGCCATATGTACCATATGTAAAGGTGAAATAAGTAGGGGTAGGGACGTTAACCACCTAGGAACATCCTCCCTTATACGGCACCTGCAGCGCATTCATAAAAAGTTACTGTCAAATTCAGAAACTTTGGCTAAGACAGTAAGCAGTCCAGGGACACCTAAATCCCGTTGTCCTGTTGTATCCAAGCACCTGCAAACCACACCATCAACTCCCTCCTCATCAATTTCCTCCTTAGTCAGGATCGGAAGTAGTCCTGCAGGCCATGTCACTGGCATGACTGACTCTCCTATCCGGGATTAATCCGGAGGATCCTGCATTGCTACGCCTACTGCTACTGCTGCTGCTGTTGCTGCTGGGAGTCGTTCATCATCCCAGAGAGGAAGTAGGAACAACACTACTTTTACTAAACAATTGACCTTCCAACAGTCCTTAGCGAGGAGGATGAAGTACGGCAGAAGTCATCCTGAAGCAAAACATATAACTGAGGCCTTGACTGCTATGTTGGTGTTAGACATGCATCCGGTATCCGCCATTAGTGCAGTGGGATTTAGACAATTGATGGAGGTAGTGTGTCCCCGGTTCCAAATCCCATCTAGATTCCACTTCACTAGGCAGGCGATACCGAGACTGTACAGAAACGTCAGAAAAAGTGTCCTCAGTGTCCTGAAAAATGCGGTTGTACCCAATGTCCACTTAACCACGGACATGTGGACAAGTGGAACAGGGCAGGGTAGATGTATCACCTTTCACCTTACGCAGCAACAACAGCAGCGTCACCAGTAGCAGCATCTCAGAAACGCCAGCTCGTTCCAAGGCAGGCTACGCTGTGTATCACCGGTTTCAGTAAGAGGCACACCGCCGACAACCTCTTAGAGAAACTGAGGGAAATCATCGCCCAGTGGCTTACCCCACTTAGACTCTCCTGGGGATTTGTGATATCTGACAATGCCACCAATATTGTGCGGGCATTACATCTGGGCAAATTCCAGCATGTCCCATGTTCTGCTCACACAATAAACTTGGTGGTGCAGAATTTTCAGAAAAGCGACAGGGGCGTGCAAGAGACGCTTTGGGTGGCACGAAAAATTTCTGGCCACTTTCGCCATTCAGTGACTGCGTGCCAAAGACTGGAGCGCCAGCAAACACTCTTGAACCTGCCCCGCCATCACCTGAAGCAAGAGGTTGTGACGCAGTGGAACTCAACGCTCTATATGCTTCAGAGGATGGAGGAGCAGCAGCAAAGGCCATTCAAGTCTATACATCCACCTATGACAAAGGAGGGGGTATGCACCTGACTCAAGTGCAGTGAAGAATGATTTCTGTGTTGTGCAAGGTTCTCCAGCTCTTCGAACTTGCCACACGTGAAGTCAGTTCATACACTGCCAGCTTGAGTCAGGTCATTCCCCTCATCAGGCTTTTGCAGAAGCAGCTGGAGAAAGTGAAGGAGGAGCTAAGACGGAGCGATTCTGCTCGGCATGTGGGACTTGTGGATGAAGCCCTACATTCGCTTTGCCAGGATACCAGGGTGGTCAATCTGTTGAAATCAGACCACTACATTTTGGCCACCGTGCTCGATCCTAGGTTTAAAGCCTATGTGGTGTCTCTCTTTCCGGCTGACACAAGCCTGCAGAGGTGCAAAGACCTGCTGGTGAAAACACTGTCAGCTGAAGCGGAACGTGACACGTCAACAGCTCCTTCTTCATTTTCTCACCGCAACTGGGGCTGCCAGGAAAAAACGTAGGTATCCTAAGCAACCCGCTGGCGGTGATGCAGGGCAGGCAGGATCAAGTTTGGACATCTGGTCCGGACTGAAGGACCTGGCAACAATTTCTGACATGTCTACTGTCACTGCATATGATACTGTCACCATTGACAGAATGGTGGAGGATTACATCGGTGACAGCATCCAAGTAGGCATGTCAGACAGTCCGTACCTGTACTGGCAGTAAAAAGAGGCAATTTGGAGGCCCCTGTACAAACTGGCTCTATTTTACCTGAGTTGCCCCCCCTCCAGTGTGTACTCCGAAAGAGTGTTTAGTGCAGCCGGGAACCTTGTCAGCGAAAGGCGTAGGAGGTTGCTTCCACAAAATACGGAGAAGATGATGTTCATAAAAATGAATTATCAACTCTTCCAGGGAGACCAGCCTCCAGAAAGTACAGAGGGACTTGTGGTGGTGGATTCCTGCGGGGACAAATTAATACTCTGTGAGGGTGAGGATGTAAACAACACTGAAGAGGGTGAGGAATCGGTGGATGAGGAGGATGAGGATGACATCTTGCCTCCGTAGAGCCAGTTTGTGCAGGGACAGATGAATTGCCAGCTTGTTTTGTGGGGGCCCAAACGAACCAATCATTTCAGCCACAGTCGTGTGGCAGACCCTGGCGCTGAAATGATTGGTTTGTTAAAGTGTGCATGTCCTGTTTATAGTACAACATAAGGGTGGGTGGGAGGGCCCAAGGACAATTCCATCTTGCACCTCTTTTTTTTCTTTGCATTATGTACTGTTTGGGGCCTAGTTTTTCAAACTGCCATCCTGTCTGCCACTGCAGTGTCACTCCTAGATGGGCCTCGTGTTTGTGCCGCCCACTCGTATCGCTTAGCATAGTCATCCAGCTACCTCGGTGCAACCTTTTGGACATAAAAACACTATTGTGAGGTGTGAGGTGTTCAGAATAGTTTGGAAATGAGTGGAAATTAAGGTTATTGAGGTTAATAATAGCATAGGAGCAGAAAAACCCACACATTCTGTGATTTTAGCTGTTTTTATGCTGTTTTAAAAAAAAAATTCAGATCCAAAACACAAAACCCAGAACCCAAAACACGGAAGGGTGGTTTTGGCAAAACCAATCCAGATCCAAAACACGAAGAAAGATCCAGATCCAAAACCAAAACACAAAACACGAAAAGTGGCCGTTGCACACCCCTAATATATATATATATATATATATATATATATATATATATATATATATACTCAGCAGCTGGTGCAGCACTCCTAGCGACTCATTTATACACAGACTCTAAGGCGGCACGTGGCGCAGTTGAATAATACAGGGAGAGCCGGACATCCTGTTCTGTGTGTATATATATATATATATATATATATATATATATACGAGGGCTGATTGAAAAGTAATGAGACTGCCTCTTTTTTTCTGTCCCATGGGTAGACGTGGCAACACTATGCTTGTTATTGTGAAGCTCATACATCGAAGTGTCGAAATCTGCAATTGGACTGCCGTAATCTTCTTTGTTTGGTCACAGCGAGTGGAAGATCTCCGTATGCTTCATCATGGCGGATGAGGAAGACGTGTCTGTTAAATTACATCAGAGATGTGTGATTGAATTTGTTTTAAACTTGGAAAAAGCTGAAATGCAACTAATGAAATATAATGGCAAGCATACGGTTGAGAAACAGTTAGCCGTGCAGAAGTATTTCGGTGGTGGAAGCACTTCAAAGAGAGAAATACGTGAGTGACTGATGAGGTGCGTTCTGGGAGACCATCCACCGCGGTTACAGGTGTCAACATTGCCAAAGCTGCGGAGATGTCACAAAATGACAGAAGGTTAACGTTACATTAATTTTTGGCTTCACTTGGCATCTCATTCAAACGGGTTCTGCATATTGTGACAAAGGTACTGAAAATGCATCGCATGCATGCCAGGTGAGTACTCAGAAATCTCACGGAAAAGCAGACATGACGACGAGTTGAAGAAAACCGACTTTAGAACACCGTTCTAAAGTCGGAGAGAATACCAGATTTCTTGACATTGATTATGACGTGAGGCATATCGTGGGTACGTTATTAAGATCCGGAATCCAAACAACAGTCCAGTGTATGGAAACACACAGATTTGCCTCCGCCTAAAAAATTCCATGTGATTACTTCACCGTGTAAAGTCATGCTTCTGCTGTTCTTTGATGCGCACGGTATGATCCTACAGCACTGGTTTCCCCGTCGACAGACAATTAATGGTGACTACTATGTAAACATCCTGAAAACCCATTTTTTTGTGGAGCCATGAGGAAGAAAATACCACATTTGCTGGAGAAACAGTGGTTTTTGCTCCAAGACAATGCCCGACCACATGTTGCTGCTGTTGCATTGGCAGCACTGACTGAAATTAATGGGACAGCATTCCCGAACCTTGAAAACACAACTGCGTGGAAAGAAGTTCTGAACAGATGATGAAGTAAAAAATGCCACAGCTGCAACCCTATGTATATATATGTTTTGGTTTTGACAAAACCATCTTCAATTGTTTTGGTTTGGTTTTGTTTTTGGATAAAAATTTATGAAAACAGCTAAAATCATGTAACTTGGACATGTTTTTGTTCCTATAGTATTATTAACAACAATAACATTAATTTCCAGTCAAGTTTAACCACCTCACAGAAGATGAAGAGAGAGGGACTTAAATGCAATCCAATATAGTCTAAATCTGTTTTTTAGATCCAAGTTCTGACTTGCGAGCAGAGCCGAGTCAAGACTTGATTGAAAGTGATCTGAGTTGGGATTCGGACTGTCTGGCACTCACATATCCAATGAACAATTTGCCCAGGTGTCCCAATCCAGTAGGATGCAGGATATTTCACACACAAATCAATTAAAACAGACGGCACACTGGGTCTTGCATAGAAAAGTCATTTTGTATTGATAAATTCAACAATCACATATTACGGTTATATCTGTACTCGGCTGGTCGAGTCTGGACTGAATCATTGGAATGGTTGCTGACTTGTTCACGTTACTGATTAAAAGGCTGCTCCGTGTAAACCCCCTAGAACCCAGGCTAATGAGGTCTTCTGCCACTAACAGCGACCCGCTATTCCCTTAGAACTAGAAGCATTCACTGGTACTTAAGTGGCTGGCTGGTCTTACAACTCAGAGTAGTAGCGGTTTACATGGATTACCTCTGGGAACCAGAGAATTGGGTTAGATACTGGATAAGAGTAAAAAGTCAGTGGAGCAGCCTCGGAGCCATATGTGCAGCTTTGCAGCCAGTAGTGCAACTTGGAGAATAGATGAAGAAACTAGAGAGTCAGTGGTGCGGCTTTGAGAGCCGAAGGTGCAGTTTAGAGTACCGATGGTGCGGCTTAGAGCCGATGGTGCAGCTTTGAGTGCTAACAGTTCAGCTTAGAGCCGATGGTGTGATTTTGAGCACAGTTGGTGTGGCTTAGAGCCAATATTGAGCACAGTTGGTGCAGCTTTGAGCCGATGGTGTGGCTCAGTGGTGGTGGTACAATTTGAAGAATTGATGGAGTGGCTTGATAGTGGGGGTGCAGCTTTGAGAGCCAATGGCGTGGCTTTGAGTGCCATTGATGCAGCTTTGAGTGCCGATGGTGCGGCTTAGAGCCAATGGTGAGGCTCTGAGTGTTGGCGATGCTGCTTTGAGAGACGGTGATGTAGCTTTGAGAGCCGGTAGCAGCTTGAAGGCTGATGGAGTGGCTAGAGAGCCAGTGGAGTGGCTAGAGAGCCAGTAGCAGCTTGGAGGCTGACAGATTGGCTAGAGAGCTGGTGGAGCAGCTAGGGAGCCGGTAGCAGTTTGGAGGCTGATGGAGAGGCTAGAGAGCCTGTGGAGCGGTTAAGGAGCCAGTAGCAGCTTGGAAGCTGACAGAGCGGTTAGGGGGCCGGTAGCAGCTTGGAAGCTAATAATCAAAAAACAACAGATAGAACCTAAATTAGAAGCAAAGAAATTATAAAAAATATAGAAACAGATGTTTAACCATATTGCAGCTCCCAATTTGTATCCTGGAAATGCTAACAATCAAAGAAACTATATATAAGCACAAATAAAGCACTTAGGGAGCGCTAGTAAGAATCATTTGTATATTCATTTAATAATTAAACATACATATAAACAAATAACACTATAAAAAAGCCATATAATTAAGCTAAATAATTAAAATAAATACATAAAAAATGTATAAAAAATATCAGATGTAAGATAATCTCCACTTTAGCTATTATGCTCAGATAGCATGCTCAGATTAAAACGTTATACTGCCACAACAGAGAAACGCATTAAGGGACTTCTGACAGGCTTCTCCACTAATCGCTAAATTGCTCTGGTGATCGATTTGGACTTTGGATTAATAAGTCTCACTACTGAGTACCGGATAGCGTCCTCCTTCACCACCCTGATGCAGTGTTGCTACCATGGATGAAGCTCTGCCATTATACCAGGTGGGCTCCTTTAACATCCACGGAGTGGTATAATTCACTGTGAAACAGCAATCTACTGCTGCCACTGTATTGGGATTGGATGCAGTGTTGTTCCCAAGGATGCTGCCCCATTATTATTACAGGTGGGTGCTCATCATATCCACGGGGAGTGCAATCCACAGAGGAATTACCACCTAATCACTGCTGTACCATGATTGGAATGTGTGATTGTCTCTCTATATTGGCATAATAAGTTCAATCGACGGTTGGGGAGGCTAAGTATAATATTATACCTAAAGACACTCTTTTGCCACATTGCTCCATCATTGGAACACAATCTCTCTTCATCAGCCAGTGTAAAGAGACTTTTCCTCATAAGTAAGTACCCAGAGCTTAATACCAGTACTTGGACGCATATACTGGTATTAGTATTCAAACTATGGGGATTTTTTCTATGATTCAATATAAAGAGGATTATCTTGATCACATCTGAGCATAATAGCTAAAGTGGAGATTATCTTACAACTGAGATATTTTTTATACATTTTTTATGTATTGATTTTAATTATTTAGCTTAATTATATTGCTTTTTTATAGTGTTATTTGTTTATATGTATGTTTAACTATTAAAAGAAAATACAAATGGTTCTTACTAGCGCTCCCTAAGTGCTTTATTTGTGATTATATGTGGAAGCTAATAAAGCGGCTAGAGAGCCGTTAGCAGTTTGAAGGCTGACGGAGCAGTTAGAGCCGGTGGAGCGGCTAGGGAGCCGGTAGCATCTTGAAGGCTGATGGAGCGGCTAGAGAGCCGGTGGAGCAGGATTCACAACAATCAGGATAATAATAATGCTGACCATGCAGCAGAGCCGAGAGATGCACAAGGAACTCTATAGTCGGTGAGGCGGCAAAAGGTCGGCATGCACAAATAGGAGCAGGAACTAATCATGCCGTGTTGTGGATACCACGTGCCATCCTGCAGAGTCTGGATCGCCCAGCACCAGGAACAATACTGCCAGAAGGAGGAACATTGCTGGATAGGAACAAGTCATGAGCACGACTTGTAACAGTTCAACTATTATTCTGATGTCAGCCTTGGCATTGGCCTGGTCAACTGTGATTGGTTTGCCAGTAGTTTTAATGAGGTGCTGGCTCCTGGGCCTGTGTGGGTTCCTTTGTTCTGGCTCTGTCTTCCACAGGATTCCATATCTTGCCTGGTCCCTGGTTCTAGCTGTAAGATGTCTAGGAGGTGTACGACCAGGGTTTCACGGCGTAGAGGTTTGTGGTCCTTACCGGTGAGGGCGCTGTGGCACGGTCCTTCTGGCGGGGGAGCTGGTATGTGGAGACTGGCATTGCGTGTATGCAGAAGTCTGCCAGCGTTGGACAATCCTGGCAAGGGTAAGTCTAGTGGCATCTCCATGTCACGACTGTCTGGGCGCCACTATGTTGTCTTTGGCCATGTGACATAGCAGACCAATCGTCTATGGGTCACCTGCTCTCTCTGCCCTATCACGTGCCGTCACTGGGTACTTAAGGGTGTTTTGTAGTGCCCTGTAGTTGCCAGTGCAACGTGTTCAGAGAGAGTTCTCTGCACTTCTGAAACCTTAGACATGTGCTCCGGTGCTTGCCCTAGCTCCTTGTCAGTCTCCGGCTCCCTGCATAGTCTGTACCCTCCCTGCCCACAAACGCCAGTAGACTGTCAATCACTGACAGTCTGCGTGCAGGATTGCAGACCCGTTCTGCACATGCACAGAATGGGTCATCAGGAATCTGCGTTCAGCAGTGCACTTGCATGCACTGCTGAATTAGGCCCATCGTTCTTTTTTATTTCAATCCATGGTATCTTCTCTAAGGCAATCACATCCTTCACTCTCTCTGCAGCTCACCCCTCTGTACACATTGCAGCCTCAATAATCTACTCCCCGTTTGTCAACACGCATGAGCTTTTTACTTATCTATATAAATTGACAATAATACACACAACCTGTCTACATAAAAAACCTTCATACATCTCCCACAACTATATTTATATCTCTCTCCTTCAACTCCTATTAACTGGTGACATATCACCAAATCCAGGCCCTTCCCACATGCCCCGCTCACAACGCATTATAAATGCAGCAAACCTCAGACACATCACATGCCTACCATCACCTTCCAAGCCATTAAAATGTGCCTTATGGAATGCACACTCTGGGGGTCATTCAGACCCGCTCGTGAGCGGCAGTACGCTCACAAGCGGGTTGATGTTCCCCCACTGCGCATGCGCACGACGGAGGGAGCCCCGTCGTGCGCATGCGCGAGACCCGGCGAGCGACGGGCTCTCCATCGCTCCGGGTCTCGCACCAAAGGGAGCGTTCTGTCAATGTTGATTGACAGCACGTCCCCTTTGGTGGGCGTGCCTGCCAGACGGAGACGTTCCCATGGGAACGCCTACCGTCTCAAGCCGGCCCCACTGACATCAGTAGTGATGTCAGTGGGAGTGATTTTGGCTCTGATAGAGCCAAAATCACTCCAGGGCTTGCGGCAGCGAGACCCTACCGCAGGGTCTCAATCGCAAGCCCGATGGTCGCGATGGTCAAGACCATCGCGACCATCATGGACGCTCGCTATAGCTGTGGGTGGTCACCCACAGCTATGCGAGCGTCCATGAGGACGCGCCAAAAAAAGGTAGGAGGGCCCTGATTCAGAGCGAGCACTCTGGTCAGAGCATTCAGCTCTGAATCAATTCCTCTGTCTGCAACATACTAACATCCATCCATGACCTCTTTATTTCAAACAACATCAACTTTCTGGCAATAACATAAACATGGCTCACACAATCAGACACTGTCTCCGCTGCAGCACTCTCACACAATGGCCTACACTTTACCCACACCTCCAGGCCTGGCAATAGTAAAGGAGGTGGGGTAGGAATATTACTGTCCCAATCTTTTACATAGGTACCAGAGCCGTAACTAAACATTTTGGTGCCCTGTGTCAGAGAGAGCATTGGCGCCCCCCTCCACCATTTTTTAAACAGAGACATTAGATAGTGCACCTAGAAAAAGGCCATGGCCTCATGGGGAAGGGCCAGGGAAGAGATAGGGGAAGCCAGGAGATGCTTGGGATAAAAGAAGAGGAAGCTACAAGTGAGAATGATAATAAACAGGAAAATTGACAGGCCCAAACAGCGCCCCCTGCCCTGCGGTGCCCTGTGCCATGGCACTTTTTGCACTGCCCCAGTTACGGCCCTGATAGGTACCATCACTCAAATTTACATAATTTGAAGTACATTCTATCAGGAGTTTCACTCATTTCTCTCTGTGCATTGCTGCTATCTATCGCCCACCTGGGCCACACCAACAATTTCTGGATCAGTTTTCTGCCTGACTCCCTCACTTCCTAACCTCAGACATCTCCACCATCATCATGGGTGATTTCAATATCCCAATTAACAGTCCACAATCTCCTCATGCCTCCAAACTTCTCTCTCTCTAACCTCCTCTCTTGGCCTCTCCCAATGGACTGACTCCTCTACTCATCAAGAGGGCCACTGCCTTGAAGTTGTATTTACCAGACTATGCTCAGTTTCTGAATTCACTAACTATCCTTTCGCTCTCTCAGATCACAACCTGATCACCTGCACACTGTCCTCCATTATATCAACCTCTATGTCAATCAAATCAACCAAGCCTCTTCAAACCCGCAGAGATATTAATGCTATTAATTTTCAACAACTAGCTACCTCTCTGCAACAATTACTCTCACCAATTTCTATGTTCATTTCTCCTGAGACTACTGTATCACATCTGAACCAGACCCTAGAAATAGCCCTTGATGAAGTGGCTCCAGCTACCCATTACACTCCATGTAGACTTAGACGTCAACCATGACATTCCAAATTAACAAGTCATCTACAAAAACTCTCACGTAGAACATCAGTGGCGTAAATCTCGTAATCCAAGTGACTTCCTTACATATAAGACTATTTATCACTCTTATCGTAAGACTCTGGACACTGCCAAACAAACATATTTCCAATCTCTCATCTCTGCCCAAGCTTCTAACCCAAAGCGACTTTTTAATACATTTAAATCACTTCTTACCCCTCCCTCACCCAGCCCACAAAATCTTGCTTCCTATTTCAAGGACAAGATTGATAAGATCAGAAGTTAAATGGTGGGCTCTTCCCCAGCCAGTGACCTGCTCAATTATCTACGGAACCCGCTGGCACATTCTCTTTATTTGACCCCACAAATGAAGATCAAGTATCTACATTTCTCATCCTCCTACTCTAATTCCTCTCCTCTGGATCCTATAAACTCACAAATCAGCAAAGCTCTGTCCCCTGTGCTCATCCAAACCTTAACTAAAATCTGTAATCTCTCTTTCTCTACTGGTATCTTTCCATCACTGTTCAAGCATGCAGTAATTACTCCCATTTTGAAAAAATTTAATTCTGACCCTAACTCTCTCTCAAATTACAGTCCTATCTCCCATCTCCCATGCCCCGCCAAGCTACTGGAGAGACTTGCCTAACTCGCACAACTTATTGGATCCACTTCAGTCAGGCTTGTGTTCCCAACACTACACAGAGACAGCACTGACTAAGGCAGTAAATGATCTGGTCACTGCCAAGGCAAAGGCCATTACTCACTCCTTATTCTTTTAGATCTCTCTGTTGCCTTTGACACTGTTGACCACTCTCTTCTCATACAAACACTACAATCCCTAGGTCTTCAAGACACAGCCCTTTCTTGGTTCTCATCCTACCTATCTATTCGCTCTTTCACTGTTCGCTTTTCTGATTCTGCCTCCTCTACGCTACCTCTATCATTTGGAGTACCAAAAGGCTCAGTCTTAGCTCCTCTGCTTTTCTCAATCTATAACACCTCTTGGCAAACTAAGGGCCTGATTCAGAGCCGGACGCAAGTGGCTGCTCGTTCGCTCCGAGCGATGTTTGCCCAACTGCGCATGCGTACGGATCGTAATACGCATGCGCCAACCAGTCAGTGCGGCCGAAAATCGTGTGCTCGCAAAATAGCGAATGCCTGCTATTTTGAGTGACAGAATGAGGCGTATGTGGGTGGTAACAGGGGAAGGTGCTTGAAAACGGGGAGTGGAGATCCGATCGCAGGCGTGCTTAAAGGTCAAAACGGGCGTTTTATGGGTGTGCATAATTAAAACATCAGCGTCATTGACAACGTCACTGGTTTTTTTTTTTAGCCAGAACTACTCGCAAAATTATGGTAGCAAAAACCAACCACAAGAATAGCGAGCAGCTCATACCCTGTTCGATGTACTCGATTAATCTAATAAATAGCGGACATGACGTAGGATGCGAGCGGCCAGGGGGCGTAGTTTCCCAAAAAACGACCGCAAGTTTTGTTCGCTCGTTCAGACCTAGAGGCGTGAACAGACCGCAAACAGCGAACGGTTCATTTGAATAGCCACCCCTATTTTTAAGAAGAGCGAGCGCTAATTGCATCCGGCTCTGAATCAGGCCCTAAGCTCTTTTGGTTTTCAGTATCATCTGTACATGGACGATGCTCAAATCTACCTATCCTCACCAGATTTGTCACCATCTCTGCTGGTCTGTGTCACTGAATGTCTCTCTGCCATTTCATCTTGGATGGCATCTCGCCACCTCAAACTTAATATATCCAAGACAGAATTAATCACATTTCCACCAGCCAATAGTAGTTACCTACCTGATATCTCTATTACTGTTGACAACTCGACAATCAACCCTACCCCACAAGCCCGCTACTTATGTGTCATCCTTGACTCTGAACTGTCCTTTGTTCCCCACATTCAATCTGTCTCAAAATCATGTTACATACATCTAAAAAAAATAGCTAAAATTTGACCTTATCTTACACAAGACACTGCAAAAACTCTAATCCATGCACTCATTATTTCCCGCATTGACTATTGTAATAGTCTCCTTACTGGTCTTCCAAATAACAGGCTCTCATGACTACAATTCATAATGAATGCAGCTGCGAGGCTGATCTTCCTCGCCAAACGTTCATTGTCTGTTGATCCACTCTGTTAGTCCCTCCATTGGTTACCGGTCGTCTACCGTATTCAATATAAAATACTTACACTCACACATAAAGCTATTAACCAAACCCACATACATCTCTTCACTTATCTCAAAATATCTTCCTACCCGACATCTCTGATCTGCACAAGATCTGTGTCTCTCATCCACACACATTAATTGTGGTTACTTGGTTACAGGGCTTTTTTCAGGCTGCACTCACCCTGTGGAATGCCCACCCATGCACAATAAGACTTTCCACTAGTCTCCAAACATTCAAGTGTTCCCTGAAAACTCACCTCTTCAGACAAGCTTATCAAATTCCAGAACCGCCCACATAACCTTCATAGCTTCCCTATCTAATTACATCCCTTCTTACAATCTACACATAATGTCACATATTTTCTCTTCTTCAATTTCACATCATCCTGACCATAGGTCAACTTTCCTGAGTGACTGGATCATACAGCCCACCAATAACCTCTGCAATCTGGCAGAACCAATTTGCAGTATGTAGCACCTATCCTTGTGTATCAACACCTCTTTCGCTATAGATTGTAAACCTGCTAGCAGGGCCTTCTTATATACCTTTATGTCTGACTGTTACTACCCAGTTTGGTTCTAGTAATGTTATTTCCATTTGTAAAGCGCAACGGAATATGCTGCACTATATAAGAAACTGTTAATAATAATAATAATAATAATAATAATGATAATAATAATAATAATATTACATATAATAATATTGCTAGCAGATATACAGTACACCTCGCTAATATACTACTCTGGGTAGTTCATGTGTTTTGAAATTTCTTATCTGGAATATGCTGCGCTATATATGAAACTGTTAATAAATAAATATATAAAATATAACTAAATACCCTTTTGTTGGTTGATTCATTTAAGTTGATAAATTAAACCCTTGTTTGTTACTAGCTTGTAGTGACGTTAACTGCTGGAGAGTTTTCTGGTAATCACTGATTAGGAGTGCTATTTGTATTACTACATCAACCTGCTTTAGACAAACTTCTATCTAATTTGGGAAGCTAAGCAGTAAGGGCTTGGGTGTATTCCTGGATATTTTAGGGTCATATTTACTACAATCCGAATTTTAAATTCCGGTTGTAGTGTGATATTTCCATCTAAATTTGCATTGCGAATTTCAGAAATATCACATGGATGTACTAACATCCGCATGCAGGAACAGAGCTTGCGATAAAGCTCTGTCCCTGCGAATCCCATCCGAACACTTCTCTTTGTATTTTTGTTTTAAACATAAAGGGAGAATGTGTCTGTGCATGCACCACCGCCGGATACAGCAACAGTTATCGGTGCTCTGGTGATGTCCCCTGGGGATTCAGTCAGCTGTTCTCCCGGCTCCTGCACTGTGACCCCAGCCAGCTGCTCTATGCAGCAGATGACCAGTTCACAGTGCAGGAGCCTGGAGACCAGCTAACTGGAGCCCCAGAGGACATCACCAGAGCACCAATCACCGGCCCCTGGATGCAGGTAAGTGTTTTTTTTGTTTTAACTATTTTTCCACAAAGCTGATCACAGGGGGCCGCCTCCCGCCTCTGCTCTGCCTGCCAGAGCACAGCAGGAGTCGGCGAACCGGGGGAAACCCTGGACAACATCATCTCCAGGTGCTTCCCCGGGTATTTTTTCACAATATATTTGTAGTAAATCTGGGCAGATCACATTTCCCATTACAAGTATGGGAAATGCAATCTGCTTACTAAAAATAAGTGCTCATTAGGGCCTGGAGTAGAATTTTGAACATTTTACTCCAATTGCTCTTTAGTAAATTCATGTGATACAAAAATATTGTGAAAAGGGTATAAAAACACCAGTTTTCACAGTATTTTAGTAAAAAAAAAGTTAATAAATAGACCCCTTAGTCTTTCTTGGTAAGTTTTGTGTAGTAGGCTATTCAACATTTTAGTTGTCCTTTTTTGTACAGTCTCTTATGTATTTATATTCTTTTGGAGATGTGGTCTCAAGAACTGAACACAGTATTCTAGATGAGGTCGTACCAATGACCTATACAGTGGCATTATCACTTCTTTCTTCCTGCTACTGATTCCTCTCCATATACAACCAAGCATCTGACTTGCCTTCCTCATTGCTTTGGTGCATTGCTTCCCTGCTTTCAGGTCATCTGAAATAGTGACGTCTAGACCTCTTTCCTCCTCTGTAGTTTTCATTATAGTAACCTTAATAATATATTCAAGTTCTTGGGTTTTTGGACCCAAAAAGATGATTTTGCTTTTTTTTGGTATTAAACTGTAGTTGCCACAATTTTGACCATTCCTCTAGTCTACCTAGGTCCTCAATCATTTGTTTTATTCCCCCTGGTCTGTCTACCCTTGTGCCTATCTTTGTGTCATCTGGTCATCTGCAAAAAGGCATACTTTCCCTTTAATACCAGTTGCAATGTCACCAACAAAGATATTAAAAAGCACTGGTCCAAGTACAGACCCCTGGGGTACTCCGCTGGTAACCTTTCCCTCCTGTGAATACACTCCATTTACTACAACTCTCTGTTTCCTACCCTGCAACCAATTTCTTATCCATTCAACCATTTTAGAATCCAATCCCCCACTTTCGAGTTTATTTATCAATCTACGATGTGGGACTGTGTAAAAAGCCTTACTAAAAACTAGACAAGCTACATTCACCAGTGTTTCCGTTATTTTCCCTACTACTGATGTAAGGCTCACTGGTCTGTAGTTACTTGTCGCAGGTATTGTATCAAAGAATTAGGTGCATCAAGAGCCATAGAAATTTGAACAAAAGATAGAAAACGAAGCTCTAGAAAAAGGGGCACACTCAGGATATACAGTAGGTCATACTAAAATTTTACTTTAGATTTGTTAATTAAAAAATTGAGTCTATTAAATAACAAATATAGGACCTAATTCAGACCTGGTCACTAAGGCGCGATCGCTCGCTTCCAAAAGGGGCCGGGTATGCAAAATCCATGATCGCACTGTGTAGTGTAAGGACGCCCTCTATGTCTTTGTGAGCTACTGTCGTGAGCGCACACTGATGTCTAAAGACGTCCCCTTTCTCCTCACAGCACACGTCATCTCTGGGAAGTGTATGAATAATCGGTAACATCGAGAGCAATTGGAGCTGCTCGTAGCCCTTGAGGTAGACCCTACCCCGCCGCAAGCACTGCGGTCATTGCTAGCTGAAATTCAACAAAATGAAGTGTACAATGACGCATCCATGGTAATTATGTACACCCATAAAACTCAGTTTGGACACCCAGACACGCCTGCGTTCGCAGCACCACTCCCCCGTTCACAAGCCCCTTCCCTTGTTACCACCCACAAATGGCACTATCTGTCACTCAAAGTAGCGCTCAGTCTTTGTGCTATGAGCACACAATTCCACATCACAGTGACTGGCTTGCGCATGCGCACTGCAACTTATACACATGCGCACTGTGCAACAGTCGCCTGGCAGCGAGCAATCGCGCCCTAGCAATCGAGTCTGAATCAGGTCCATAGACTGAACATGAGAAAAACAGAAAAAATACATAAAGAGCAAAATAACAATAATAATAAAAGTGCAAAGATGTGTAGTGAAAATGATGTGTTATTCCACTATTATATAGTGAAGAAAAAGGTGAAAGAGGTAAGAGTTTAGAAAATAAATAAAAAATAAAGTATATAATTTAAAATGCACCACATACTTTTATCATTAGTATCAGTGATAATTCACAATAATTTGAAAGAAAATTCCCTATATTAATCCACTCTTATAGACGATCGTATGAACAGGCAGAACCTGAGCACTTATGTGCTCAGGTCAGCTAATTCCTCAGGTGCCCATTAATTGATATGCTTGGGAGAGGTTCTGTCTCTTTAGGCCTATAGGCTAGCAGACCTACCCATGCAAAAAGCATAGTTTGAGTATAAAATCTGTGTGATACCTAGAGATAAAGGATGCAGAACAATTGGCCTGATTTTTGTGAGTCAGTATAAGGACTGACCAGAAGGGGAGACTTTAACAGAGTTAGAGGGAGATTTATCAAAGCTTGGAAAGAGATAAAGTGGAGAGAGATAAAGTACAGACCAATCTGCTCCACGTTAGCTCTCTCCAAAGCTTTGATACATCTCCCCCATAGCCAACTTAACAAATGATTGCAATATTTTGGAACAAACATTCCCTTAATCTAAATGAAACACAGTTTGGAATGCAATTAGTTGAGTGCAGAGCATGTATGACATATATATATATTTCTCTCTTTAACATTTTGCACACAGAAATATATTTTTGTTATAAATGCACAAGTACAGGAATATGCTAGCTCACTGTGACACCTTTTTAATTGCTCTTGGGACCTGTGAAATGATTGTGCATGAACTATTTGTAAAACGATCCTTACTGCATGTAAAGACTATCAATAAAAGTTGCATGAGATGTTATCATAAGCAGTTATGTTAATAAACATCAGGTCTTGAGGACTCTGTCACACAAAATGTGAACAGAATTCATTTTTTTGACAGATAGTTGCGAAGCAGTTATTACTTATGCTGAAAGGATACAAAAAGTGTATGACATTATTGCTTCATGTAGGCAACCAAATAAGTCTGTCAGCTTACGTACTGTATGTCTGGGGCAGCTGGTTTACAAATGATCCTGCAAAATCTGCAACAACGGAGTTTATGGTGCATGCAGAGCTACATAATGGCAGATCGTTAGTGTCATTAGTTTCAGGGATAATTTAAATTTTCATCTGTTTCAATTTGGCATGAAGTAATAAAATAGAGTCCCCGCTATATGGGGTAGGGGGCAGTGGTGTTGAAGTGGGGATATAGGACTAATCTAATGTGTGTTGCACCATAGTGGATTATTTAATGGACAATTGAAACAGTAACATAATTTGGGATGTAGTCAGGATGCCGGCGGTCAGAATCCCGACACAGAGAGCCCGGCATGGGACTAAAGTTTGGTGTCTAAATACCGACACCTTTCATTAGCCCCAAGTCGAAATCCCAACACCTGGCATAGGGTTAGGCACCACGGGGGGATTTAGGATTAGGCACCACCCCCCGAGTCTTAGGGTTCGGCACCCCCAAGGGAGGGTTAAAGATACTTAACAGCCGGCGTCGGGATTATGATGTCTCGGGCTTTCAGGGTCGTCTTTTAAGCCATCGGTATTTCATACCCAACCCATATATTTCAGGGTGGGAGGATTATGGGCCAGTATTTCAGCACCATCAGCTCACATCAAACGTGTCTTCATAAAGGCGGCAATGGGGTACAGAGACAGCAATAATTCAAGTTAAGCCCACTTATTCCTAAATTCCTCACAGGACACATAGCCCAAACAAGTGCCCCAATTGATTTTAGCCCTTATGCTATTATTACCAGTTATTATTATTACCAGTTACTTATATAGCGCACACATATTCCGCAGCACTTTACAGAGAATATTTGGCCACTCACATCAGTCCCTGCCCCAGTGGAGCTTACAATCTATATTCCCTATCACATGCTCTCACACATACACACTAGGGTTAATTTGTGTTGGGAGCCAATTAACCTACCAGTATAATTTTTGGAGTGTGGGAGGAAACCGGAGTACACGGAGGAAACCCACGCAAGCACAGGGAGAATATACAAATTCCGCACAGGTAGGGCCGTGGTGGAAATTGAACCCATGACCTCAGTGCTGTGAGTGCTAACCATTACACCATCTGTGCTGCCCACAGATGTTCTTCAAATCCTGCAATATGTCATCCTTATAGCCTTATCATATAAGACAGAGGCTCCCAAACTCGGTCCTCAAGGCACCCTTAATGGTCCAGTTTTTAAGGATATCCATGGTTGACCACAGGTGACTTAATTAATACCTCAGTCAATTTGATTTAACCACCTGTGCTCAACCATGGATATCTCTAAAACCTGAACTGAGGATTATATTTGGGAACCTCTGATATCAGATATGATTTTACACATATCTTTATATTTGTCTGTGAAAGTTGGCATGCTACTAGTTATAAGTTAGTTGAGAGTAAGTAAAGCTGACCATATACTAGAAAAACGTTCATTCAACCATCCAAGTAGATGGTTGGTTGGAATGAAAATCTGGTAATGTATGGGAGCAAATGACAAGCAGCCATTTGCTCCAAAGCGCCTGAAAACAGACAAATACTGTCATTCAGACAAGTTGGTTAAATGTTTGATTTGAACAATTTGTCTAAATGACAGTTTTTGTCTGTTTCTGGGGTTTGAGAGGAAATGCTGATTGTTTTTTGCTCCCATACATTACCAGATTTTCTTCCTAACCAACTAGTTGGACGCTTGGATGAAAGTTGGTCTAGTTTAACTGTGATACTCAACAAATACATAGCTTTCTTCAACAGCTTGGTCTGAGATTTCTACCCATGCAGCTGTACAGTCTCAGGTAGGTGGGGCAAATTACTATAGCACCCATATATATAATATTATATTTTCCAAATTGCACTTACTGGTGATAGATCTCACTAAAATATCAGGACTACATACAGTGGCAGATTTTACTTAGGGCTGCAGCCCCCCCAGTAAAATTGCCACCTCTGTTCCGGTCAGTGACTGCACTGGCTACACTGTGACTGGCAGTGGCTTCCACTGGGACTGCCAGTCCAGGCTGCGATAAGTAGAGAACGTGCTTCCAGTGGGAAGCCTCTCATCTGCCTATCGGGCATCCCTGCATTCCCTAGAAGCCATTGTTATGCACACTGTCACTTGTGCACCGGTCACGGCTCCTGCCTCATCCACTGAGCAGGTGCCAGAACCCGGAAACCTAGTGAGGAATTGTTGTGTCTCTTCAGTCCTCCTTTCCCATGTCAGAACATATAATTTTCAGTTAAGTCCTTTAAATATGTACAAAACATTTTTTTAAACCCTTTTACCTCATTGTCTGTTAAAAAACAGTATTTTTTACTACTGTGTTTGCTCCCTATTGTAAAGTGCTGTAAGCTATTCTATAAAAACAAATAAAAATAAATAATGCATAAAAAATAAAAGCTTAAATTTAACATAAATTGACAAATTCAGTGGTAGATTTTAAATAAATGTGTTATCGGTTCATATGCATATGAAAGCATACAAATTAAACGAATATTACATAAATATCAAATCAGCTGTTTATTGAAACACTGAATCTTTGTTCTTAGTTCTAGTTATTAATTTTTGTCATGCTATGAAAAGTAGCCAGACAGCGTAAGGATAATATACACTGATAAAATTAATTTGACCAGCCAGCGTAAATAATTTGCTAAAGCCTTAGAATGGTAATGTGTCTGAAAGCTGCCAGCATGAAGATGTGGCTGACAAGTAGCTTTAGACTCAAGGATGGTTGAATTAAATAATCGTTTTGTAAAGATGTGCTGTATCTTGCACCTTGTGCTGAATAGCTATTTGCATGCATAGTTCTTGCATTGTTTTGCATCAGTCTGCTGTGAACATTGGGCCTGATTCAGCACAGATCGCAAGTCTGCGGACGCACGCACCTGGCCGCTGCAAAATTCTGCAAATGAATGCGTTCGCTGAACGATCGCAGCACTATACCAAGATGCCCAACACTGTATAAAGCCGCCCACTTCCCAGCAGAACCTGGAACAGTCCAATAGGAGGAATCCCGCAACACGTTTCGTCCATTAAAATTTACCAGGATTTCATCAGGAGCATGATATAATTGGTAAATTTGAATGGACAAAACACGTTGAGGGATTCCTCCTGTTGGACTGTTCCAGGTTCTGTTGTAATTCCTGCTGTCCAGATAAGCTTTATAACTTTTACTTAAATGTATGTTCGGATATACACCTAATAAATTGTGTTTTTATACTTTCTAACTATATGCCATTTATTTATATGGTCTGTTACTGAAAATACAAGCTCAAGATATAAAGAATATGTGGTGAAAAATACCTAAAAGTGTTGGCAAAAATGAAAACCATTTGCCTCTACACATGGTACATGGGCATTTAATTATCTAACTAATTGCTGAGAAGAGTTTATAAATACTGCACTAGGAGGCACTTTTTTCACAATTATTTCCAGATTTTTCAACCAATGTGAAACATTGTATTTGATCACAGAGCTGCCACTGGAACCAAACGGGGAGTTCAATACACAGAAAAAGGGACGTATATATATTATATTGTTTATATTCATAATTAATTTGTTCATATAGGGTTGATTTTATGTATTAGCACCATAATCATTATTGTTTACACACACACACACACACACACACACACACACACACACACACACACACACACACACACACACACACACACACACACACACACACACATAATATATATACACTGCTCAAAAAAATACAGGGAACACTTAAACAACACAATGTAACTCCAAGTCATTCACACTTCTGTGAAATCAAACTGTCCACTTAGGAAGCAACATTGATTGACAATCAATTTCACATGCTGTTGTGCAACTGGAATAGACAACAGGTGGAAATTATAGGCAATTAGCAAGACACCCCCAATAAAGGAGTGGTTCTGCAGGTGGTGACCACAGACCACTTCTCAGTTCCTATGCTTTTTGGCTGATGTTTTGGTCACTTTTGAATGCTGGCGGTGCTTTCACTCTAGTGGTAGCATGAGACGGAGTCTACAACCCACACAAGTGGCTCAGGTAGTGCAACTCATCCAAGATGGCACATCAATGGGAGCTGTGGCAAGAAGGTTTGCTGTGTCTGTCAGCGTAGTGTCCAGAGCATGGAGGCGCTACCAAGAGACAGGTCAGTACATCAGGACACGTGGAGAAGGCCGTAGGAGGGCAACAACCCAGCAGCAGGACCGCTACCTTCGCCTTGTGCAAGGAGGAGCACTGCCAGAACCCTGCAAAATGACCTCCAGCAGGCCACAAATGTGCATGTGTCTGCTCAAACAGTCAGAAACAGACTCCATGAGGGTGGTATGAGGGCCTGATGTCCACAGGTGGGGGTTGTGCTTACAGCCCAACTCCGTGCAGGACGTTTGGCATTTGCCAGAGAACACCAAGATTGGCACTTTCGCCACTGGCACCCAGTGCTCTTCACAGATGAAAGCAGGTTCACACTGAGCACATGTGACAGAGTCTGGAGACGTCAAGGAGAACGTTCTGCGGCCTGCAACATCCTCCTGCATGACCGGTTTGGCAGTGGGTCAGTAATGGTGTGGGGTGGCATTTCTTTGGGGGGTCGCACAGCCCTCCATGTGCTCGCTAGAGGTAGCCTGACTGCCATTAGGTACCGAGATGAGATCCTCAGACCCCTTGTGAGACCATATGCTGGTGCGGTTGGCCCTGGGTTCCTCCTAATGCAAGACAATGCTAGACCTCATGTGGCTTGAGTGTGTGAGCAGTTCCTGCAAGATGAAGGCATTGATGCTATGGACTGGCCGGCCCGTTCCCCAGACCTGAATCCAATTGAGCACATCTGGGACGTCATGTCTCGCTCCATCCACCAATGCCACGTTGCACCACAGACTGTCCAGGAGTTGGCAGATGCTTTAGTCCAGGTCTGGGAGGAGATCCCTCAGGAGTCCATCCGCCACCTCATCAGGAGCATGCCCAGGCATTGTAGGGAGGTCATACAGGCACGTGGAGGCCACACACACTACTGAGCCTCAGTTTGACTTGTTTTAAGGACATTACATCAAAGTTGGAGCAGCCTGTAGTGTGTTTTTCCACTTTAATTTTGAGTGTGGCTCCAAAACCAGACCTCCATGGGTTAATAAATTTGATTTCCAATGATAATTTTTGTGTCATTTTGTTGTCAGCACATTCAACTATGTAAAGAACAAAGTATTTAATAAGAATATTTCATTCATTCAGATCTAGGATGTGTTATTTTATTCTTCCCTTTATTTTTTTGAGCAGTGTATATGTATATATATATATATATATATATATATATATAGTCATCTCACGTCCCACTCCAAGAACGAGGCGGCACTCCCAAATAATCGTGATACAAAAAACGTGTATTTAAATCGATTCAGTGACACATGTTATCGACGTTTCAAGGTCCTTAGACCTTTTCATCAGGATGGGTCACATTATGTGAGAAAACGATTATTTGGGAGTGCCGCCTCGTTCTTGGAGTGGGACGTGAGATGACTGCATGTGCTTAGGAAGGCACCCCTCCGTTGGTCTATTCATCCAGAGTGCCAGGCTTCCATGGGAAGTATATATATATATATATATATATATATATACACATACTCGTATATACACACATGCACACTATATACTGTACATATAAATATATATGTAACTTAAAGAAGTTGTGTCGCGTGAGGAAGAGGATTTGTACCTGGACAGAGGCTACCCTGGACCAGTGGCAGTTCCAGGTGGGGGCGATCAGGGCGATCGCCCCCCATAACACAACTGCAAAAAAATGTTCTTCCTCCATAAGGGGGTGTGGCTACGGACCCACAATTAGGCCACGCCCCCTTGACCCAGTCGGCTCTCTTCAAGGACACGTGCTACGTGTCAAGTGCTCAGGAAGGGCCGAAGAGCCTGAGAAGCAGGAGCAGTAGGAGGCCGAACTGGAAGAAAATGGAGCAGTCCGGCTGCAGAAATGAAGGTAAGCGGGTTGGTTGTTGAGGTTACTCAGGGCTGGAGGTTGGAATGACAGGGGCCAGGAGGGGAGACTGGATGACAGGGGCTTGGAGGGGAGATAGGATGACAGGGGCCTGGAGGGGAGACTGGATGACAGGGGCTTGGAGGGGAGACAGGATGACAGGGGTCTGGAGGGGAGACAAGATGACAGGGGGGGAGACAGGTGGGCAGAATGTTGGGGGGCTGGAGGGGACACAGGGGGCTGAAGGCTGGAATGTTGGTGGGCTGGAGGGGACACGAGGCTGGAATAACAGGTGGCTTGAGGGGACATGGGGCTGAAGGCTGGAATGTTGAGGGGCTGGAGGGGACAGGAGGCTGGAATGACAGGTGGCTGGAGGGGACACATAGGGCTGAAGGCTGGAATGATGAGGGCTGGAGGGGACATGGAGCTGAAGGCTGGAATGACGGGTTGGAGGCCGGAATGACAGGGGACACAGTGGTGGATGCTGGAATGACAGGGGGATGGAGGGGACACGAGGCTGGAATAACAGGTGGCTTGAGGGGACATGGGGCTGAAGGCTGGAATGTTGAGGGGCTGGAGGGGACAGGAGGCTGGAATGACAGGTGGCTGGAGGGAACACATAGGGCTGAAGGCTGGAATGATGAGGGCTGGAGGGGACATGGAGCTGAAGGCTGGAATGATGGGTTGGAGGCTGGAATGACAGGGGACACAGTGGTGGATGCTGGAATGACAGGGGGATGGAGGGAACACAGGGGGCTAAAGTCTGGAATGAGAGGGGGCTGGAGAGGACACTGGGCTGAAGGTTGGAATCACAGGGTTCTGGAAGCTGGAATCACAGGGGCTTGGAGGGGAGACAGGGGCCAGGAGGGTAGACAGGATGACAGGGACCTGAAGGGGAGACAGGTGGCCGGAATGTTGGAGGGCTGGAGGGGACACGAGGCTGGAATGACAGCTGGCTGGAGGGGACACATAGGACTGAAGGCTGGAATGATGAGGGCTGGAGAGGACATGGGGCTGAAGGCTGGAATGACAAGTCATTGCCGGGGAGGGTTCCGGAGGAACCTTCTTCTAGTAATTTTTGAGAAACGTAACCCATAGACTACTATAGGATTACACCATCTGGAGATGACGTTACCTATCGGGGTCAAACTACAGAATGGTAAATCTGACAGCTTTGCAGCCCGCATAGCAATCTATGGGGACTATGACTACTGTCAGAAATGAAAGGACTGCAGCAGATAACGCCAATATCTGCTGACATTCCTCCATGGTACATTCAGGGGAAACCTAATATTTGCGGGTATCCCCCGAAAACAGGTGTTTTCAGGGAGTATCCAGCAGATCTGGCATGACTTGCAGTGCCAGCATGGAAATAGTGGCTTTAGGCTGCATACAGTAGATTCAGATTTTAGCCTCCCCACGTGAATTACGCATAAATCCTCAGGTAATAAGCACTATGCATACCTACTTTTCTAACAGAAACAGTTATGTGCCATACCAAAAATAATGACAAACTGTTTCTCTTATACATCCCTAATTACTGTAGATCTTCATTTTTTCCAAGGCTAAAATTAAAACATCAAAGTAATTTCAGCCTGGGACTGATTTGTTTTTCATTATAATTACATTGACTTACATGTTGTTCTTTCTCTTAGATGCTGAGGAAGAAATAATTGAGGAAACACAGGCAAATGAACAAGCCGAAAGCCAGGAATCAGGAGGCAGTGGTGAGGAAGGAGAGCAGCCACAAATTCTATCATCTAAAACACCTCCTGCGTCCTCACAACAAGAAATACAATAGTTTCTGGAGGAATTAAAAGACAATATGCTGAGAAATGCAAGTGGACTACACAACATCAATAATAGCATTAAATAACTTCCTCAAGAAATAAGGAATGATGCTGCTATGATGACGTATGGGGCCGACCTATGTTATAGCCAATAGCATCTTACAGTAGCTCTGTTCATAAAAAGAAATTCTAGCACCACCCAAAGCCATTACCTTACATACAGTAATGAGATTCAATATATCAGTCTTTAGAAAATCAAATGTATTGTTGATAATATTGGATCCCTGTATCCTCCTATGAGGTTATATATCAATGTGGTATATACAAAACAAATCTTTAGATTCACCCACCTGGGAACTCTAATATTGGGACAGATATATTTAGTAACTGAACATTAAGGGGTATATTTACTAAAGGTTGGTTTTAATCAATTTTGATCTATTTTAATTTTGATTGATGTTGTGTTTCTGGGCCTAAATCACACAGGCAATTTTTTATTTATTTTTAAGTATTAGTAAATGTGTGATTTAACCCCAGAAACACAACATTGATGTTGATCTTTCAAAATCGATTAAAATCGACCTTTAGTATATACACCCCCAAGTAACCTGTGGAACAGACCATAATAGATGTATACAAACCAACATATACAGAAATGGTAATTCAGTTAACTGAGGTTGGAGATTTGCTTTGGATATACCACATTTATATAATCTTATTCTCTTTACATTAATATACAGTACATTAGTGATATCCCTAGTAATGCATTCAGATATTGCATTGACCAAAATATTCAGAGAGGATATAACACAGCAAGAATTTTTGTGTTTCTTTTCTCTTTCTCCTACTTTTATACTTGTTTTTAATTATTTTGCAGCAAGAATTATTGTGTATACAAAAATAATAAAAAGAGCAAATAAATACTTACCACGTAAATTCTGTAAAATACTACACACAAATCAACGAGAGATTGATATAGTGATCTAGATAATATCATATATTTTATAGAATGGTACAAAAAAAATATCAGTTTGGCTGTACATTTACAATAATCCCTAGTGTACCTTAATATTAAAGCATCATAGCTTTGGCAGCGACCCCTGGCTGAGAGGCTTCTGCACCTGCAGGCCCTGTCTCTGCACCAGCTCTAAAGAGCCCAAGGGCCTGATTCTGAATCTCACGCTATGCCGATGTTCATGGAGTGGAGAGATTTTGTGCTTCTGTGCCAAAAAAAACACAAACTCTTACGGTGCATATGTTTCACAATGTGTACGCACAGAGGTGCAGTTAAGATTGAGACACACAGTATCAGAAATGTATTGTAAATGTATTAGGAGTTCCTGGGCAGTTACTGGGAGGTGGCTATTCAGACACATGGACGGTGAGTCTTATGGGTGTGTTATGCGAGTATCAAGGGAGTGTTGCGGAAATGGTTGCATACACAGATGCCTAATCACTCACATTGGAGGCCATTCTCTGACAGAACTTCTGCTCCTACTGGTGCAAGTTTTGGTGGTGCCACCGATGGTTGCTTCTTAAGATGCATCAAGCGGCATTACAGCATATGAAGACAATCAAAGTTGGTGCCTCATTCCGTGCACAGTCAGAGGCACGGATGTACACTAGAGGATGGGCTGATACTAGCATTAGCATACAGTCACAGACAAGACTACGGCTAAAGATGCTAAAGCGGTTGCAGCAGCGAACTAGTCAAAATCAGCCCCAAGAGTGAGAAGCCTTTACCATCTGGCTCTACACCCAAAGCCTCCAATCTTCAGTCTAGGTAACTGGTGAGGAAGGACCAACTGAATATTGACCCTGGGAAAAAATAAAAATAAACAATTTAAGCAAAAACTAAATTTTGTAACATTTCCCAGGTGAGTGAATCAGGGTTGTAAGGTGGGCGGTGCGGCTCATGGCGGGTTGCCCTGGAGGTGGTAACAGCAATACTCACCGGCAGCCGCAACCCATGGCCGTATCCGACTTCTCAACTTGGGTACTGTGTGGGGAGAGACATCATAAAGGACGATCCGGGCAGCACCCTAGTTACCCGGTGCAGTGGCTTACGCTCTCCCACCCCCTGGGGCGCGGGGATATGAAGGTATGTGAAGTAAAGCAGGATTTTCTATGTACAGTTCCTTAAATTCATTAAGTTAGATATTTCAGTTACTTTGATATATTACTAGAGCTGTAGAAATATATCAAAGCCACTGTGTTTCTTCCTATATATTCACTCAATTTATTTTTACAATCAAAACTGCACCCGCTGTTTGAACTGTATTGCAAAAGGACACCAGATATGTATTGGTCTTAACTAAAAAAAATGAAAACAAAAACCAATAACTCTCCAGATGGCGTTATTATCACATTTCTCCTTCCCGGTATTTTTTCACATTTTACTTTAGTAAATATGAACAGATCACATTTCCCATTACAAGTATGGGAGATGTGATCTGCTTACTAAAAAAAATGCGAATTTAAGAGCTTGGACGAGAATTTTGCGAATTCTCCTCCAATTGCTCTTTCCTATATTTCTGTAATATTAAAATAATCTGAAAATAGTGTGAATTTTTTTTTTTCACATCATTTTAGTAAACAAAAAGATTCATAAATATGCCCCTAAATAAGGGACCACTTTTTGATGACAAAATATGAGGGAAATATGTGCTTTAGGTCCTCCATCTGTCTGTGGAAATGTTTATTTTTTTGTGTACTGTTTCAGTCATTGTCTGGTGGTCACCAGGCACTAACTACTAAGGGGACACATTGTTTGAAAGAGGAGACTCCTTTCACGACAGGGTGCTCCCATGTGCAGGCCAGTATGGGAAAAATAGGGCAAACATGATGTTTTCTTCCCCACATATGGAAAACTAAAAAGTGCTGCTAAGACAGACAATATATGCTAAGGGGGCCACATAATCACCCAAAAAACTTATTTTCCGGTTTCATTACACATGTTATAATTAAACCTAGGGCGTTGTCTCATTTCCCTGTGGATAGCATTTGGCGTGGTATTCATTCTAATACACTGTGAATTCCCATTGGAAAAGACAGCATAGAAATTTCTGGGGTAAAGGTAAGCTTGTGTTGTGGAGTGGGCGGTGGGGGTGTAAGTAAAATATATAAGGTAGATAAGATAGGCAAGGTGTCTGATGAGGATGGTATGGCTGAAGCATCAGTGTGGAAAGGTGGGTGCAGGAGGAAGGTGCGCTTAGACTTTGATCAGGTATAGAACCACCAGGCTGGATATTCTGTACCAAAATCCTAGAAGCTACCTGATATAACCTGGTATCCTCTTCTATATCATCACTTATTTCCTGCTCATCCAATGCTGATTGTACAGTATATCCCCTACCCAAGTGTCCCTTTTAGGTAAAGCAGGATAGAGTGGGGTACAAGGTGCAGTGAAGGGGAGATTTGGAACTTCAGTGTTATATGGTGATGGATTTTCCCTGTGTGTTGCAACGTTTAAAATATTGTCTAGTTTCCATTTACCTGGTTTCTCATGCATACAGTATCAGAAGTTAAACATAATTAGACCCACTTGATATAACAGGACTAACCTCTATACTCTGCATTTAAGATTATTACAAGAAGATAAATCTTACACTAGTATCTGTTCTCATCACTCGTATAGAAATCTCTTTAATCCATAAACGTCTGGCTAGTCAGACTTATTCCCACAACAGGAACCAGGGTTTGCCAGTGACAACCCAAGTTCTGTACATGTTGGGATCTGAGCAGCGTGTTACCTGGATTTAAACAAGTTCAGCAATAATATCTGAAGACAAGAATCTGGACCTTTCCCAATTTACTATTGTGTAAGTGTCTTACTGTAGGCAAGTGGGAATCACTGGATGATATCACTTGTTCACTACGTGGCGTACACAAGTAACCAATCTACAGTTATGTAAGTCATAGGAAGATCCAAGAATTTACACCTGCTCGCCTGTAATAGAATTTTTACAATGTTTAATGCAGCATAGGTCCCAAAGGTTCAATTTGATGCTAACCTTGCAGATTTCTTAGCTCACTGCTTATACTTGTGATACAAGGAATGTGTAGTCTACTGTTTTATTATCTTCACTCAGTATTACGACCAGGGACAATCAGTGCACACAGAAATAACTGTTTAGAAGACATAAATATAGTAGTACTGAAATAGTAAAATACCTGTACCATGGCATAATATTAATGCAAATGTGTCAATAAATACATAATCATGAGACAAAAAGAAAATCCATTATAAGTCTTGTAGTTTTATGCATGTTGGATGCATGTCCTACATATGTCACATTTTGTGCAATAGTAGATGTACTGTATTACAATGGTATTTATTTAGTCCATGATGTTATATTACATTTCTTTACAATAGGGTAAAGCCACATTTATACTACAGTATTTATTTGGAATCTTAATTCTTTACCAGTCAGATATCATGCTATTAATTATGCATGGGATGATCATAGCAAATACTAAAATAACCTTAGTTATAACCCATAATGACACTTGGTAATAATGTAAAGGTAATATTGACATTAAAATAAAAACACCTAAATACATATAGTTTCCTAAAACAGGATATTGGCCAGACCCACACTCCTGACGACCCCCATCTACTTCAGTATTGCAATTTATTTTTTATTATTATATTCGAGTATGGTGCAACCAGCACACCTAAAGCTGGCATGATGGAGAGTGAGAGAGAGGGGGAATTACTGGCAAAATAGTATTTCAAATACATTATCCAGTCTCACGTCAAAAGAAGCAATAGCCGGCTTCACAGTGGACACCTGACTGGCTAGGTTATTGCAATATCAAGGTGACCCATGGAGAGTATTGACAGTGGCTATCCAAAGCTTCGCAGGTGACTGATCAAATCCAGAATGCCATTAGCTAGGCTACTAAGACTTCTGCAGAACTGACAGCATAAGGGTCAACCTGACTCCTTTAATGCTATTCCTGCTTTTTTAAAATTTTTAGTCAGCTACAATAACATGGGCTGAGCTAACCTTTAGCTAGTCACATTTATTTACATTTAAAACTCTGTAGTTGCACCTGGAAAATAAGTGGAAAAAGTCTGAAACAAAGTCATTTCTCAATATGAAAAGGCATCAGTTTGGCAGATATTCAATGGTTGGTTATGTGGACCACTTGCTAATACTACTGGGCAAGCTGGTTTTTAAAGTTGTAAATAAATGTGGCATATTTTGCAACAATTCAGTTATAAGTAGATAATACAGAGGTTCTAAAACTTGGTCCTCAAGGCACTCTAACAGTCCTGGTTTTAAGGATGTCCATGCTTGACCGCAAGTGACTCCATTAGTGCCTCAATCAATTTGATTTAACCACCTGTGCTCAATCATGAAAATCTCTAAAATCTGAACTTTTGGGGTGCCTTGAGGCAGTGGCATCCATCCCCGTTGTGACAAACGATGAGGGGAGGGATGTACGCCGTGTGCTGGCAAAAGGGGCGTGGCTGATCGAATGAGGCATGGCCTCAATCCTGACAACATCACGGATCTGACTGCTGCGTTTGAAGGATGCAGCATCAGATCACGCGATGGTTGCAGCATCAGCCATCTGGGAAAGCCAAAGGCTACTCAGAATAGGCGTCTTACCTGCATATCCAAGGCCAGGGAATCTGCATATTCCAACACAGACCCTGGCCTCAGCACTACCAGAAAATGGGGGTGACATGCCCTCTTTTTATGGGAACACATGCTGGCAACACCCCCTCCATGCACCTAAATGGTTGCAGACTGTCAGTCAGGCTGAGGCTTGGAGACACTATGAGCCAACTTGCAGATAGAAACTACACATGCGCTATCCTCCCACCTTCAGACATCTACACAAACCATCGTTTTGTTTGCATGTATTTTCAAATATGTGCGTGAGCCATCCACAACTTACAGTGCTAAGGGCTTCTGCTAATAGGAAGGTCCTAACTCTAATCAATGAGAGTACAAACATTGGTCATATATTGAAATATTAAATTGAGAACAAAACTGACTGTAAGTGCTCCAGGCCTTCAGACGGTCTTCCATACAATGCCCCAACTTACCCTAAGTCAGCTGCAGAACTCCAATGAGTAGTCTATTGAACATCAAACATCTCTAGTTTTCCCTATATGTAATTCTATTCTTTTACCATTTTTCAACCTTTATATTAGTTGTAAACCTAAACACTGTGGAACATTCCACTGTGAATATCATCATAGTATATTATATGCCCTTCTCTTTATTCAAACTTGGCATTAGAAAATACTTCTATCCCGCTCTCAGCAGACTCTCCAACATGACCCCTTCCATCAGTTACACAATGCTCTGCTCCTGGACTTCCCACCTAATTTATGATTGAAACCATCTGTTTTGAACTGGTTAATTGATGAGAACAGTGTTTCACCACAGGTGGCTGTTATAATAATTTAAGTGGGAAGACCAAGAGCAGAAAAATCTGTACCTGATGGAACGGGTCATGTTGGATGGTATGTCTCAGCAAGTAGCTATGGGCCTGATTCAGAGATGTAGGCAAACCTGATGGTTTGCCATCATCTCTGATGCAGTAAGATTGACATGCTGCAGCCATTGACATGCTGCATCAAGATTGACATGCTGTGGCCATTTGAGGGTGGGGGCTTTGACATGGTCCATTTTAGAAAACAGGGGCATGCCCACCCATTTTGTAGGCATGCTGAGGCCTAATCTGCATATTCCCACGCAGATTTCCTGGCCCCAGCAATGGAGTTCCAGCAGCTTGTCTGAGTAAGCTTAAGCTGGGTACACACTAAACTATGTGTACACAGCTCGGTATCATAAGCGGCGGGACCCGGCAGGGGTGCCGGCATCGGCAAGTGCATACACACTCACTGAAGTAGAAACGATTGAGCAACTGTGGGGGCAATGTTACATTTGGGGGCATGCAAATCCGATGGACGATGCCGCTGATGTCATAGCGGGTACACACTGGCCCTTTGTGCCCGATATCGTCTGATGTGTACCCGGCTTCATGCTTACACAGATAGCCGATGGCTACAATGGTGACCTGATGCTGTGTCTTCGGATGCAACTCTTGGATTTGCAATTCCAGAAGGAGGGGTCTTTTGTCCTTGGACGCCTCCCTTAGCTATCCGGTATTGCACAACTGCTGCATACAAAGATGCTGCAGCAGTGCAATAGCCTACAACTATAAATAGGTGTTTACTGCATCACTATATACTGTATTAGAAGCCCTACTGTTCCTTATTAATATTAATATGCAGAAAAGTTACAGAACTAAGTGAATTAAACACACACTTTCTTGTAATGGAAATACATGCAGCCATAGTAGACTGCAATGTTTCTCTTGTTTGAAACATAAACATGGATCATATTTGTTGGCAATTAGTATCTGATGGAAATGGCTGTCTGCCCTACTGCTACAGTAGTTGTAAAGTAAATATCCTATGAAGGTATTATTACTGTAACAAGTGTAGCTAAAGATGTACTGTACATGGCAATGATTTTAATATTTTTAGCTTACAGAAAAATGTATATACTTTTTGAACATTCCAGTGTTACATGAAAGTTATTTTTCAGTAAGTGTTGGTACTTATGATTGTCTGTGTTTAGCAGCGCTGTTTGGCGAATTGGTTGTCTTGACTCTATGAAATCCTCTGTACTGCACCTACTGTACACATCAAATACATAATTTATACCTACAATCTGATCAGCGGGCATGTACAGTATTTACAGGACTATTTTATGACAGCTGTCCAATGCCATGCACATACAGTATCTGAAGTATTTTCTTTTCTTCAATTAAATAAAACAACTACCCTTATCCACCTGTTGGCAGCCTGTATAGTATTTTTGGTCACAGTATCTGGGTCCAAGGGCCATGGAGTGCTGCTGGGAAAAGCAGGGCTGGTTAATTTTTTATGTTCTGTTGTGCAGAGATAACAAGAGCACAAATTGCTTATCAGTTATTGGAGGCTTCCTAAATTAGGCACATCTGAGCTTACTCTGAAATTCAGAAGTAGAAATACTCATGTATTGTAGATGAATGGCCATAGCGAAGGAAACCTTGAACCTGGAACTAGATATGGAAGACAAGGGAGAAATAGATAATAGGAGGAACACAAGAAATAAGTGGGGACAAACAAGAATGATAAGATTCAAATAGATTGGGCCTGATTCAGAGTTGCGCGCCAGTCCACCCTGGGGATGGATCTCATGAGGTTTAGCAAGTTTGAATTGCATTGAAGACTGCATATGCAACTTTGAGCATCTGCCGGCAATAAATATCCATATCAGCCAGTTACCACTTAGTATGTTTAAAGGGAGGGCAACTGGGTTTAGGATAAGTGAGCCATGGGCATATCGTGGGCATGCAGACATCATTGAGGCTATTAAGAATTGTACGTATGCAGAGATGCATCCGATTTTTGATGATCTCTTTGCACAAATGATGGGGCTGGTGCAAGTCCGCACTGATACTGAAGAGTATTCTACAGCCTATCCCTAACCCTGTCCCAAACCCACTTGCAGCCTAGCCCTAAGCTACCCTCTACCGCTCCCCCCTCCCCCCCCCCCCCCCGCAGCCTAACCCTAGTCATCTGCATTCTGGGAATGACATTTTACATGGCGACTATTCAGATGTTGACATTGTGAACATATCAACATTCTGAATATGTCTACATGGTACACATACGGAAGAGAAGAGAGAAAGACTGATTGTTGGGGCTCTCTTCTTATTAAATCAATCATGTAGACAAAATAAAATATAACTTTTATTTACTTAATTTAAAATGTTGATATTGGTATCCATCAATCCTCTATGGCCAGAAACAGGCAGCGTATACGCTCTAGTGTCTACATAATGAATCTTACCATGTTAGCTGTAGACCATGTGACTGGATCCCTGGGGTCTGTGATGTTGCACAGATGGGGTCTTCTCTGAGTGCAGGCAGAGTCACATTTATTTCCAAGCACACAATGCGGCTGTGGATGCGACTAGATTGCGCGCAACTCTGAATCATGTCCATAGTAATCACAGGCAGATGATTTACTGTAAGACTGACAAAGCACAAGTATCATAGCACAAGTAGAATGGCATACAGGTAGTGAGAGCAGATGCACTACAGGTGTCTCTGCATGTTTATAGTGGGATAGCCACACACCTGTGCCCTCCTACCATAATTGTGGCTCCAAAATGCATAGTTGGTAATTTATGATTTACATGGTAATCTGTGAGGTGTAAGAGGTTTATTTGTATTGATAACATACATTATATGCTGCTCACAAGTAAAACTTGAATAACAACATATATATAACATGCAATAAAGGGATGCTCTATCTTAAAATGAACTGAACTACCAAAGCACTAGAGCTAATCGCATTTCCAAAGTACAGACAATTGAATTAATACAGCAGAAGTAAACTTTGATTTATTGAATATGCAGTGAACATCTAAATTCTTATGAGAGGCTTATATTCTAGGTACATCCTATAGAATATTAAATGTATTTACCTGGAGACACAGATATGCTTTACAAATCAGCATTGCTGTAATTCACAGTAACCAACTGCAGGGTTGGCATAACTAAATGGCTTTATATATATTCTAGGCATGCAGGAATTATAGATCACGTACAGCAAAGAAAAGCATACATGAAAACTGACCTGATTTGCCCTAGATTGTCCTCTGCTCCAGATTAATCAGGTTACTCTGGTTAAATGGCTATGCTCCATTATTGTAATTGGCTTTTCTGAAATATAAGTAACAGTAATGAAGGAAAATGTAATGCAGCACTCTGCAAATTACATCTAGCTCATTTGTCAGAAAAGTGCCACTTCTGGCCTATCATCAGAATACTTGGTTGGTTTAATAAAAAGCACATAGTTACTTACAGTAATTCCATTAATCCAAGGCTATATATTTAGAAGCTGCAGCACACATTTTTGAAAATATCACTGAGTTCTTTCCAAAACAATAATACAGCGCTGTGCTAAGGAGAAGTAGTCTTTAGCCGTTGTGATGTAATGCGACTGCTTTAGGACTGAACACATCTGCTTTCACAAGGATGGCCATTTTATTGAGCACCAAGATGTACCCCTGGCAAATTAGTCATTTCCATTGCTGCGGATGATGTGTGACCAGTGGAGATATATTTACATAACTATTTACTTGCACTACTATGGAAGTGTCATTATGCCTATACAGTATCACTTAAACAAGATTTATTTATTGTCATCAAATATTAAAAAGAGATACAAGGGCATTACCTAATGTGCATGACTACCTGCATTGATAAGATCTGATTTGTAGTACTGCATAAACAAACAAACAGGTGTACAGTGCTGAGCCTTATCACATATTCTAAAGCACAAAGTGGCATTTAGGAACAACAAGCATCAAGGGCTTTCTGTGTCCGCAGCTCATGTCCAGTACAGTCAGTGTCATTCCCCCACCATATACAGTATACACCTTACACAGTCAACTCAATGAATGCGATCATAATTATGGAGTAAGGATTTCCAGAGCAGGATATGAGAGATATAGATACAGAGCCGTAACTAGATGTTTTGGTGCCCTGTGCCAGAGAGAGCATTGGTGCCCCCCCCCCCATTTTTTAAATAGGGACATAAGATGCACCTGAAAAAGGGCCATGGCTTCATGGGGAAGGGCCAGGGAAGTGATAGGGGTACTTCTGGGGCAGCCAGGAGGTGCTGGTGATGAAAGAAAAGGAAGCTACAAATGAGAATGATAATAAACAGGAAAATTGACAGGCTGAAACAGTGACCCCTGCCCTGCAGTGCCCTGTGCAATGACACTGGTCGCACTACCCTGGTTATGGCCCTGTATAGATATACAGTAGATATATATCTATATATATTTTTATCCATTCATATTAGGGGTGTGCACCGGCCACTTTTCGTGTTTTGTGTTTTGGTTTTGGATCTTTCTTCGTGTTTTGGACCTGGATTGGTTTTGCCAAAACCACCCTTCTGTGTTTTGGGTTTTGGATCTGTATTTTTTAAAAAAAAAGAATAAAAACAGCTAAAATCACAGAATGTGTGGGTTTTTCTGCACATATGCTATTATTAACCTCAATAACCTTAATTTCCACTCATTTCCAGTCTATTCTGAACACCTCACAATAATGTTTTTATGTCCAAAAGGCTATGCTAAGCGACACGAGTGGGCGGCACAAACACGTGGCCCATCTAGGAGTGGCACTGCGGTGGCAGACAGGATGGCAGTTTGAAAAACTAGGCCCCAAACAGTACATAATGCAAAGAAAAAAAAGAGGTGCAAGATGGAATTGTCCTTGGGCCCTCCCACCCACCCTTATGTTGTATAAACAGGACATGCACACTTTAACAAACCAATCATTTCAGCGTCAGGGTCTGCCACACGACTGTGGCTGAAATGATTGGTTCGTTTGGGCCCCCACAAAACAAGCTGGCAATTAATCTGTCCCTGCATAATCTAGCTCTACGGAGGCAAGATGTCGTCCTCATCCACCGATTCCTCACCCTCTTCAGTGTTGTGTACATCCTCATCCTCACAGAGTATTAATTCGTCCCCGCTGGAATCCACCACCACAGGTCCCTCTGTACGTTCAGGAGGCTGGTCTTCCTGGAAGAGTTGATAATTCATTTTTATGAACATCATCTTCTCCACATTTTCTGGAAGCAACCTCCTACGCCTTTTGCTGACAAGGTTCCCGGCTGCACTAAACACTCTTTCGGAGTACACACTGGAGGGGGGCAACTCAGGTAAAATAGAGCCAGTTTGTACAGGGGCCTCCAAATTGCCTCTTTTCCTGCCAGTATATGTACGGACTGTCTGACATGCCTACTTGGATACTGTCACCGATGTAATCCTTTAACAGACAGACACACGCTTGTCGCTGCTGCTTTGAGGATGCAGGTGCGGCTACAGCCCACACAATTCACAAAGACAGAAAATTTTTTATTTTTTGTGGAGCGCACTTTGAGGGTTACACCACCCTTTAACAGACAGACGCACGCTTGTCGCTGCTGCTTTGAGGATGCAGGTGCGGCTACTGTGCATACATTTCACACACAAACACTGAAAAAAAGAAGATTATTTTATTTTGGTTGGAGCGCACTTTGGGGGTTACACCACCCTTTAACAGACAGACACACGCTTGTCGCTGCTGCTTTGAGGATGCGGGGGGGCTACAGCCCACACATTTCACAAAGACAGATAAAAAGAAGAATTTTTTTATTGTTTGTGGAGTGCACTTTGAGGGTTACACCACCCTTTAACAAACAGACGCATGCTTGTCGCTGCTGCTTTGAGGATGCAGGTGCGGCTACAGCCCACACATTTCACAAAGACAGAAAAAAAAGAATTTTTTTATTGTTTGTGGAGCGCACTTTGAGGGTTACACCACCCTTTAACAGACAGACGCATGCTTGTCGCTGCTGCTTTGAGGATGCAGGTGGAATCTAGACGGGATATGGAACCGGGGACACACTACCTCCATCAATTGTCTAAATCCCACTGCACTAATGGCGGATACCGGACGCACGTCTAACACCAACATAGCAGTCAAGGCCTCAGTTATACGTTTTGCTTCAGGATGACTGCTGTCGTACTTCAACCTCCTCGCTAGGGACTGTTGGAGGGTCAATTGTTTAGTAAAAGTAGTGGTGTTCCTACTTCCTCTCTGGTATGATGAACAACTCCCAGCAGCAGCAACAGCACTAGGAGGAAGTGGTTCTTGATCTTTCCCTATTTTATTTTTATCGGAGAAAGTTTGGTCCTCCATTTATGTTATATTGATATATACGTGCGGCTAAGGCGCACACAAACACAGAATATTATTTTTTATTTTTGTTGGACACTAGTGCACTTTGTGGGTTACACCACCCTTTAAGAAATGAGCCAGCTGGCCCTTTACTTATGGGACACAGGCGCACGCTTGGCGCTGCTCCTTTGTTGATGCACGTGCAGCCACAGTGCATACAATTCACAAACACAGAAAATATTTTTTTATTTTGTTTGGAGTGCCCTTTGGGGGTTACAGCACCCTTTAACGGACAAGCCAGCCGGCCCTTTACTTATGACACAGGCGCACGCTTGGCACTACTATGTTGATGCACATGCTGCTACTGCGCACACAATTCACAAACACAAAAAAATATATATTTTTAATTTGTTTGGAGTGCTCTTTGGGGGTTACAGCACCCTTTAATGGACAAGCCAGCTAGCCCTTCACTTATGGGACACAGGCGCACGCTTGGCGCTGCTCCTTTGTTGATGCACGTGCAGCCACAGTGCACACAATTCATGAACACAGAAAATATTTTTTTATTTTGTTTGGAGTGCCCTTTGGGGGTTACAGCACCCTTTAACGGACAAGCCAGCCGGCCCTTTATTTATGGGACACAGGCGCACGCTTGGCGCTGCTCCTTTGTTGCTGCACGTGCAGCCACAGTGCACACAATTCACAAACACAGAAAATATTTTTTTATTTTGTTTGGAGTACCCTTTGGGGGTTACAGCACCCTTTAACGGACAAGCCAGCCGGCCCTTTACTTATGGGACACAGGCGCACGCTTGGCACTACTTTGTTGATGCACGTGCGGCTACTGCGCACACAATTCACAAACACAGAAAAAATATTTATTTTTTTGCACTTGGGGGGAGCACCCCTGATGGACAGAGCACCCCCTGGACAACACTACAGCACCCCTTTAGGACTGGGACCCTGCACAGGACTTTGGAGTGGACACAGCCCCTATGGACAACTGACTGCACAACACAATCCAGCCAGCCCCTATGGACTTTGGAGGAGTGGACACAGCCCCTATGGACAACAGCAGCACAGTACAACACAGCCAGCCCCTATGGACTTTGGAGGAGTGGACACAGCCCCTATGGACAACTGACTGCACAACACAATCCAGCCAGCCCCTATGGACTTTGGAGGAGTGGACACAGCCCCTATGGACAACAGCAGCAGAGCACAACACAGCCAGCCCCAATGGACTTTGGAGGAGTGGACACAGCCCCTATGGACAACAGCAGCACAGTGCAGCAAAGCACAGCACTACACTGCACTACACTACACTACACAGCCCAGCCAGCCCTAACTCCCACCCTCCCTCTTCACTGTCAACAGCCGAGTGAGAAAATGGCACCGACGCGGGTACCTTATATAGGGTCCAAAACCCGCGAGATCCGGAAGGCGGGATGATGACGTTTTGCCTCGATTTCAGATCCGAGTCAGGCGGGAAAAGTCGAGCCTGACTCAGATCGGCCTCGGATCGGGGGGGTTCGGATTTCAGAAATCCGAACCAGCTCACCCCTAATTCATATATTTATATTGATAGATAGATAGTCATACACTTGGTGAAAGTCAAAGTTGGAAACTCTTCTATCAGAATCCTGAGCTTGTCCCTGGATTTATCTCCACTGTAGCTATTTCCAGACACAGATTATCAGTAATAAATGAAAGCTAATGTTTTTGTCTTCACCCAAGATCCTGCCTTAATAACTAGAACAATGCAGCATTTAAAAAGCTATTTGTTGCTTGCTAATATGCAAATCAGCTCCGTTTGTATCCCATCCGTAAGACGCCTCTCCGTGACTGCCAGTGCACTGCCTTCATGCATTAATCACATATCATGCGAGAGGGATATTTTTAGATGCAAAACTATAGGTTAGATGTTGCTACACTCCCTGCATATTATGCCAGTGCCCTTGCCGGTGTACAGTGTATGCTCCCTGCATATTATGCTCCTGTCGGTGTATAGTACATTGTGCTCTCCCTGCATATTATGTTTATGCTCCTGTAGCCGTCGGTGTACAGTTCAGTGTGCGCGCCCTGCATATTATGCCCCTGTCGGTGTACAGTACAATGTGTGCTCCATGCAATTTATGCTTCTGTCGGTGTATAGTACATTGTGCTCTCCCTGCATATTATGTTTATGCTCCTGTAGCCGTCGGTGTACAGTACAGTGTGTGCTCCCTGCAATTTATGCTTCTGTCGGTGTATAGTACAGTGTGTGCTCCCTGCAATTTATGCTTCTGTCGGTGTACAGTGTGTGTTTCTTGTACATTATGCTCCTGTCAGTGTATAGTACAGTGTGTGCTCCCTGCACATTATGCCCCTGTTGGTGTACAGTACAGTATATGCTCCTTATATGTTACCCCTGTCGGAGTACAGTGTGTTCTCCCTGCACATTATGCCCCTCTCGGTGTACTGTACTATGTTCTCTCTGCACATTATGCCCTGTAAGTGAACAGTGTGTTCCCTGCACTTTATGACCCTGTCGGTGTACAGTGTGCGCTCCCCGCATACAGTATGCCCCTATCTGTCGTTGTACACAGCGTGCTCCCTGCATATTATGCCCCTGTCGGTGTACAGTGGGCGCTCCCCGCATACAGTATACCCCTGTCTGTTGGTGTACACAGCGTGCTCTATGCATATTATGCCCCTTTTGGTGTACAGTACAGTGTATGCTCCCTATATATATTACCCCTGTCGGAGTACAGTGTGTTCTCCCTGCACATTATGCCCCTCTCGCTGTACTCTCTGCACATTATGCCCTGTCGGTGTACAGTTTGTTCCCTGCACTTTATGCCCCTGTCGGTGTACAGTGGCCCTGATTCAGAGCCGGACACTCTGAAAGAGTGACCATCAGGGCTTGCGACGAGACTCTTGTGGTAGGGTCTCATCTACTGCAAGCCCCAGTGAGCTTTTGGCTCTATTAGAGCAGGAAGCTCACCACTGATGTTAGTGGGGCCGCCCCCAAATGGCAGGCATTGTCGGGAATGCCTCCGTTTGTGTAGCCACCCCCCCCCCCGCCTACAAAACAGGGTGAGCTGTTGATCACCATCGACAGCCGCCCACTTTGTAGTGAGTCTCGTAGCGAGAGAATTTCTCTCTCGCTCCGGGGCTTGCGCACGCGCAGTGCGGGCGCTGCGCATGCGCAGGGCCTCAACATCGGCCTATGCGCTCGCAAGCAGGTCTGAATGAGACCCACTGTGTGCTCTCTGCATGGGTTGCCTTTCCTCAAGAGCCATTGGAAATAAGAGTGGCAGGTCATCATGAAGATCACAGCAAGTGCAATGGGAAATATAAATATCCTTCAGCAGTGCCATCAAATTCCCATCATACATGTTAAAATCCCCAGACTGCCGTTTTTAAGATGTATAAACCACAGTGGATTCGCTTAACTTTTATTTGTTGTTTTGATGTGATATTTTTTATTTTAGTGCCTGTATTTTTTCCCCCTCATAAGTGATTACAGCATGAAGAGAGTCAATTATTAAATGAAGACATTAGGCACTGAGATTTGTTGCAGGATGGGTCTGTAATGGAGAGATGAATGTGATGCACTGATGTATGGTAATATGCAAGTAGTACATTCCCTAGCACTACCTCTATTCATCAGTGAGCTTCAGTAGGGGGAGGCATTTGTTATTGGCTGCCTCTGGTCCTCAAGGATAACATTCCAGCTCTTTAGATTGGTCAGGCGACTGCTGCAAGATTCTAACCATCTTATTTGGATGATAAATATGAAGGCATGCTAGGAGGTGCAGGAGTGTAGTGCTCACACACCGCTACACTCCTCTCCAGTTCTCCAGCACTGACAGGCTGTATTACTAGCCCTGAGTGAGACAGGGGAAGAGGCAGAAAGTTGTGATGCTTTTCTTTACTCAGTGTTTTGGGGCAGTGTTAGATCTTATCCATTTGAGGTTCCAGCATTACCAGGCTAAGAGGGTCTTCTCCTCAGCTGGACAGTTGGTCTGTGTGGTTAACCCGACACAAAACTCAAAGGTGAGTTTGGACAGTGGATATGATAACACATTGTTATTTCCAAATATTAACATTTAGCAGTCACTTATATAGCGCTAGCATATTCAGTTGTATTTTTCAATAGGGACTATTACATTTCTTTCCCAAACTAGGGATATCCTTCCTGTTCTCAGCTGTACTATTGGTGTATTGCTTATCTCGCTGCTCTGTTACTCTGTTAGCGTGTTGTACCATAAGATGTGATTTTCAGAGCATTCATAATAGGATTCATCATTTAATTTGCATGCAATATACAACTGCGGGGCAAATGTGTTTTAATCTGGAAAGCAATTACATGAAGTTTCCTTGATGTGCTGGTGGAGAGACGCTTTGTTTACATTCTGGGATAAGTGCATATTGCTGTTGTTTGCACTGGGGGGCATTGGCTGTATGCTAAAGTCATCTGTAGCTTGAACATAGGATCATTTTATATGTGTGGCTTCTGGTGTTTACATTGAAGGTCATGATATAGCCCAAGAAAAGTTTCAGGACCCAGTTATACTGTAGGTGTTGTGGGTATATTAGTACCTGTCTATAGCTACTGTATGTACTGTACTGTACTTCAAAAACAATTATATTTAACCTTGAAAGTGTCTCGATGCTAAGTATATTTAGTAGTACTGTAGCTATACATACTGTAGTACACTATCCCTATGGCAATGCTGCTGTCCAAGACGGATGGTGCTGAACTGTGCTATGCTGAAATTCCTCCGTTATTGCCGCTGTATAGTGCCTGTGTGTGGATGGCGTAGTGATGAATTATCTGGACACGACTGTTGTCAGGAATGGATTGAGCTATAAGATTGCTTCTCTAGTCTATCTATATAGTTACAGCTAGTACATGTGTAAGGTACTGCTGCACAATTATATCTGATGTTCTGATTACTGGGAGGTTACAATGCATGTGTATTAGTCCTGAACAGTTCCTGCTTGTAAAACACTTTTTAAATAGATTCCATTATGTTGTGCAGTGAAAAAAGTTGTCAGTATACAGCGTTTGAATATGATCAAAATATAATGCACATCATAAATTATATATATTTTACTATAGGCACAACCCCTATGACTGAACTTTCATTGAGCTATTGTGCCCACTGTTGACTAATACTAGCAGTGATATAATTTGTATATATAATGTTACACATATGAATTAAGCTTTTATCTTTTAATAGTGCACATGCTGTAGTAAGAATGTCTGTTTAAAGTCTTTATTTACTAATATAATATATAAACATCACATTACATTCCATGTATCATATTCTGTTTCATTGTATGTATGGGAATGAAACTGTGTAACTAGAACACTATTAAAATCCATCTAATACTGGCCATACACGCTACAATTATCGGGACGATCCGCCCGATATCGGCGGATTGCCGTGATAATTGTAGCGTGTGGGTGGGCGACCGAGGGTTAAATATTGCTCGGTCGGGCATGCTGGATTGTCCAGCATGCCCGTCCGATGCGATATTTACCTGGTAAACTGTCGGCCGCATTGGGCAGTGTATGCCCAGCGCAGCCGACAGACAGACATTTCCTGTGTTCCTTCCTAAGGAAGGAACAGGGAAATGTCTCCGCCCCCGGGGGCGGAGCGCGGATGTCGGGCTATACACTGTGAGATTTCTCTCACAGTGTATGCCGGCGACTTCTGCGGCTGGCAGGCTGCCAGATAAAATGTCTGTCGGTCTGACCGGCATTTTATCTGGTAGTGTATGCCCAGCATAAGCAACATAGCAGCAATGTTTCTAATTCTGTTGTTCTGAAAAGACACCAGTGCGTGGGAAGCAGGTAGAGACGTAAACAAAGAGATGATGGGTGAACAAGCATGGTATATTTTATCTATAAAAATAATAACATTAAAACCTCCTTTTATTTTAAATCTTGATATATTTTCTGTTAGAATTGTCTTTTGGAAATCAAAAAGTTTACATTGATGTTCTCCAACATTTTATCATAATGGTAATTATGTGCAAATAAATCAGGATATACAAAAACATTACAGTACCTGATGTATAATTTTAATGTACAGTATTGACACTGGCCTGAAATGTATTAATAAAATATGGTTTTCAAAGGAGAAGGAACCCAAAGCAAGAAGTCAGATGTTAACTTTTATCAATTTGTCACCAGTTAGGTTGAATAAAGCTAGTATATATTTACCCATAGTATATATCCTTGCAGTGTATCCCTACAGTATACATGAGTACCATTGGAGGAGTGAGCAGTCTGATAGTGGAAAATAAACTTACAGTGTATTACCCCTTATTATAGGCTATGTGCAACAGGTTTGCGAAGGTACATGGATGCAAAAATACAGGCACTAAAATAAAAAAAAATCACATCAAAACAACAAATAAAAGTTAAGCGAATCCACTGTGGTTTATACATCTTAAAATCGGCAGTCTGGGGAGTTTAACATGTATGATGGGAATTTGATGGCACTGCTGAAGGAGATTTATATTTCCCATTACACTTGCTGTGATCTTCATGATGACCTGCCACTCTTATTTCCAATGGCTCTTGAGGAAAGGCAACCCATGCAGAGAGCGTACAGTGTACACTCACAGGGGCATAATATGCAGGGAGCACGCTGTGTACACCGACAGACAAGGGCATACTGTATGCGGAGAGTGCACACTGTACAGCAACAGGGACATAAAATGCAGGGAACACACTGTTCACCGACAGGGCATGATGTGCAGAGAGAACACTGGGCCTGATACAGAGCCGCTCGTAAGTGGCCGCTCGTTCGCTCTGAACGATGTTCGCACAACTGCGCATGCGTATGGGTCATAATGCGCATGCGCAAACCAGTCATTGCGGTCGGAAATCGTGCGCTCGCAAAACAGCAAGGGGAAGCTAATTTGATTAACAGAATGTACCGTTTGTGGGTGGTAACAGGTGCAGGTGCTTGAAAACGGGGGAGTGGAGATCCGAACGCAGGCGTGCCAAACGGTCAAAAGGGCGTTTAATGGGAGTGCATAATTAGTAAAGGAGCGTCATCGACCACGTCACTTGGTTGTCTTTTATCTGAACTGCTCGCAGTGATTGTGGTAGGAAAAACCTACCACAAGCACTGCGAGCAGTTCAGATGCCTTTCGATGTACCCGATTAATCTAATAAATACTGAAGATGACGTGTGATGCAAACAGCAAAGGGGCGTCTTTACAAAATAGCGAGCGCATTTTTCGTTCGCTCGCTCAGACATAGAGGCACCAACAAACCGCAAAGAGCGAGCTTTCAATTTAAATAGCCGGCCCCTTTTTTGGAATGACCGTCCGCAAATAGTGTCCGGCTCTGAATCAGGCCCACAGTACAGTACACCGAGAGGGGCATAATGTACAGGGAGAACACACTGTACTCCGACAGGGGTAATATATATAGGGAGCATACACTGTACTGTACACCGACAGGGGCATAATGTACAAGAAACACACACTGTACACCGAAAGGGGCATAATGAGCAGAGCGAACACTAGCCCTGATTCAGAGCCAGACGCTCTGACAGAGCGCTCGCTCTGAATCAGGGCCGTCCTTCCTGATTTTAGAGCGGCCTCACTTGTGATGTCAGTGGGGCTGGCCCCAGACGGTAGGCGTTCCCATGGGAAAACCTCCGCCTGGCCAGCCACGCCCCCGGCACGCCCACCAAATGGGGCGTGCGGTCACTCACCATCGACAGCACAACCCCTTTGTAGCGAGACCCATAGTGACGGCTTGCCCATCGCTATCCGGGTCTCGCGCATGTGCATGATGGAGCCAGGTCCATTGTGCGCACGCGCACTGGCCCAACATCGACCCGCTTGCGAGCGCTCGGTGCTCGCGAGCGGGTCTGAATCAGGCCCACAGTACAGGAATGAAGGGGGGAGGGCAGGCATGCCCGTCCTTCCTTTCACACCTGGGGTTGTGTGATGGCCAGTTAGCGGCAGCCGGGGGTGGGCAGACTGTAGAGGGTTAAAAGCACAGGGAAGGGGGGGGAGGATCATTACTTGCATGGAGCAGCACAAGAAGTACTATTGGGATTCTGAATCTGTCACTGAACCCCTCCCGCAGCAGTTTGGCTTCATCAAGCTTGGGGTAGCTAGACAGCCACTCCAGGATCCTGTTTAGGTTAACTGGACTAATTGCTTTTGCTAGTCCCTGCTGCTGTGGGTAGCTTTTGTGAGTTATTAGCCCTTTTCCTAAAGTAATCCTTGGCAGAGTGGCTGGCGCCGCAAAATGTGCAGGCGTGCCTAAACTTGCAATGCGCTCAGGCGCAACTGGACTCGTTAAAGTCCCAGCACTTAAGGTCCTGCTTTTGAGTGCCAGGTCTCCCTGCCCCGACCTGCTACCCGGTGGCACCTCTTTCTGCTAAGCCGCTAGCCTGCGCTCTGAGCCACACATCTAAATCCATGGTCCCGAAATCATTGGGTTTACCTTCCTGCGCTTGCAGTCTAAAATCCTTGTCATACCTGCACCATACAGATCCATAATACTCCTTATACACGGAATAGATAAAATCTGTACATTTTAACATACCCATACCCATTTCTCGGTAGGCCTCCATCTAACAGCCTGTATAGATGAACATGTCGCTCAACCAATGCTCCATGGTTTAATATGCCTCCGCCTGTCCCCCTCCCCTCGCTGGTCATCACACAACCCCAGGTGTGAAAGGAAGGACGGACATGCCTGCCTGCCTGCCCCCCTTTCTTCCCGCCGCTGGCCTGCACCCCTCCCCCTTATTCTGCTCCGTTGCCATTTTGGGGCACCTCCGCTCCTGTAAGGGGCAGAGAGCGACCTGCCTGCGACCTGCTATTACCCAGCTTCCCTCCCCCCAAAGAAGTTGACACAGAGGCAAAGGTTTTGGGTACAATTCCGGTCACAGCTTTATTTAGTTTACCTTAATAACATATTGCAGGGCACCGAAAGAAACAGCGGGCAAGGCTAACTCCCCCGAGTAATTTTTTGGGGCGTGCCCCACCTACCCAGTAGGCGCCGTGGCTACGCCCCCTAGGGACCCAGCCCCCTGGCGCATATCATGCTCGCCTGGCACGCAGCCCACGGGCACAACCGTCCAAAGCTGGAGCCAGGCGTTCGGCCAGTCACAGAGGATGAATCTGCTAACCTCTGCTGGCTCCTCCCATTCACTATGCCTTGTGCACTGCTTATTTCCCGCGACTCGAGGTACTCAGGCGCGCCTGAGCACTGACGCCCCAGTCTGCAATCTCATACCCTCATGCCACTTCGAGCCCCTCCTGCAGCGCATTATTGAATAGATCGATTCCTACATCAGACAAATGCACCCAATGTCCCTGTGCTGTATCACGCTACCCCCGCCGATGATGACCAACTTTCTCACTGCAGCATTTACCTTTTTCCATGCTCTCTCGATACCCACCCCCTTCCAGGCCCCATACCATGCTAGCCTGGGGAGGATACAGGACCAGACAATTCCTACATCGTTCCAACGCTCCCTTACCCATGCAAAGTCCTCCTGACTAGATCGAGGGACTTCAACTTACCCAGATCATTGCCCCCTAGATGCACTACCAAGATGTCTGGTCGACCAGCCACCCGCTCGGCCACTTACAGGGCCCGTCTCAACTCGTGCCACTTCATCCCCCTCTTTCCTAACCATAACACTCTTCCCGCCTCTGCCGACAGCCCCAGCTGCCTCCCGTATGGCCTGGTAGCGGCTCTGCTTGCTGCCCAATAAACGCGTGAATGGCAAACGATCCACATTCGCCTCCCTCCATTTTGCCCTGTAGGAGGGGGGGGGGGGGTTTGGGGAAGGAGGAGATAATTAGTTAGCTGATGTGCCCGCACCTGTGAGCCTTATGTACATCCTGTAACTATTAGACCTCCACCTTCCTAAGGTCTTAATGTCCGCTGCCGGCATCCCCTCCTCTGCTGCGGACATTGCCACTCCTATCCTGAAGGAATGGGTACCAAATTTCCCTGTATCCCATCCCAGGCTGCCTATGCACTTCTTAAAAACTGCCGTGAACTGAAACTTAGTTAGAGAAGAAGCATCCCTATGGACAAGAAAATTAGCCCCGCCCTCTGGCCTGACGCTCAGGAATGCCTTGACTGCTACCAAAGGGCAAATCACACCATCCGCCTGGCGCCTAAGCTGAACCCATCTGCCCTTGCCAACCTGGTCTATCTTGGACCTTCGTATTTTGTACAACAGCGTATCACCAGCTAAAGCCATGTCCTTATGCTGCAAGCCAGTGCCCTGTGAACTCTTGGATTCTGCTACCAGCTTGCTTACCCTGAACGCCCCGCTAAACCCCATGATGAAGGCAGCTTTAAATAACACAGCTTCACTTGCATCCGAGCATACTACTGGCACTATGCCCACAAGTTTGCTTAGCCTGTCTATGGTGACCGGCTCCCTAATATTAGGCTTCCTTATCTCCGCCCTGGCCCAACCCTTCATTATTGTGAGCACGGCAAAAGCCTTGGTCTCGTCCTTTTCTCCCTCCAACTTGGCAAAGAAGGAGATGCCAGACAATATATTACTGACCATTGCTCTGGATGCCTGTTCCCCCCTTAACTTGCCTAATAAGGCTAACAGCACCTGGCATGGCACCCTATCCTCTGAGCTTACCAACTCCTGAGACTGCCGCTACTTCTCCCATGCCACCTTGTATGCTCTCCACGTCTTAGGTGCCAGAGATCGCTCGACCAGTCCGTTCAGATTGGCAGGACTATCTGTCAAAGATGGGAGGGGCATATTAGGCCTTTTGCTTGCACTTGTGGTGCAGCAGCCCTAAAAACCTCCCATTTTTGCATAGACAATGCGTCTGCTATCACATTCTGGTCCCCGGGTACATGCTTTGCCCTAAATGTGACGTTGTGGCGCAAGCACGCCTCAACTAACCTCCTCAGCAGTCTGAAGACTGGAGATGAAGCGTATTGATTATTCATGGCCTGCACCACCCCCATGTTGCTGCACCAGAATCTGATACTCCTGTTGGCCAGCCTGTGTCCCCAGATGTCCACAGCTACCACTATTGGGAATAGCTCTAAGGCCGCCAGGTTCTTGGTGAGCCCCGTGTCCGCCCATCTGGCTGGCCAACGCTGGGCACACCATTCTCCCTGCAAATATGCCCCAAACCCGGTGGACCCCGCTGCGTCAGTGAATAACTGCAGCACATGATTGTGCAGGGCTGCTCTTGGCCACATTCTGACGCCGTTGAATTGCAGGCTGAATTCCTCCCACACTTGCAGGTCGTCCCTCAGCTCTTTGGAGATGCGTATAAAGTGGTGCTTCTTTCTAACAACGGCAGTGGCCTGCTCCAGCCGCCTTTTAAAGATTCTGCCCATGGGAATCACCATGCATGCAAAGTTGAGTCTCCCTAACAATGACTGCATCTGCCCTAGCGTAACTTTTTTAGCCCCAGCGCAATAGCATATCTCCTTCCCTAGCCCCTTGACCTTATCTGCTGGGAGTCTACATTCCATCTCCTTTGTGTCGATCTTGATGCCCAAATAGGATATCACCGCCCTTGGCCCCTCTGTCTTGTCCTGCATGACGGGGACACCAAATTCCTCCAGCATGCTTTTCAGCTCCCCCAGCAACTGACCACAATGGTCCGATTCCGGCAGGCCTGCCAGCAGGAAATCGTCGAGGTAGTGCGCTATTGCTGTTGAGCCTGTGCGCACTTCCAAGCACCACTGCAAAAATGAGCTAAACGCCTCAAAGAACACGCACACAATGGCGCAGCCCATGGGCAAGCGCTTGTCTATGAAGTAGTATACGTCAAAATGGAAACCCATGAGCTTGAAACTGTCTGGGTGCAGGGGCAACAACCTGAAAGCTGATTCAATGTCCAGCTTTGCCATAAGGGCTCCCTTGCCCTGCCTCTTTCCCAGATTGACAGCTTTGTCAAATGACTGGTACTGAACCGAGCACTGCTCTTTATCCAGGGCATCGTTGACTAATGCTCCATTGGGATAAGATAGGTGCTGGATGAGCCTAAACTTCCCTGTATCCTTCTTTGGGACCAGGCCGAGAGGCGAAATTACTAATGCTGATATTGGGGGTGCCCCGAAAGGCCCCACCATCCTGCCTAACACCATTTCTTTCGCAATTTTTTCCTGGACCACCAGAGGGTGGTCCCTGATGGATTTTAAATTCTTACTGCTATCTGCCGGGGAAACTTTTCTTACTATTGGGATTCTGAATCCATCACTGAACCCCTCCCGCAGCAGTTTGGCTTTATCAAGCTTGGGGTACCTAGACAGCCACTCCAGGATCCTGTTTAGGTTAACTGGACTAATAGCTTTTGCTAGTCCCTACTGCTGAGGGTAGCTTTTGTGAGTTATTAGCCCTTTTCCTAAAGTAATCCTTGGCAGTGTGGCTGGTGCCGCAAAATGTGCAGGCGTGCCTAAACTTGCAATGCGCTCAGGCGCAACTGTACTCATTAAAGTCCCAGCACTTAAGGTCCTGCTTTGGCATGCCAGGCCTCCCTGCCCCGACTCGCTGCCCGGCAGCACCTCTTTCTGCTAAGCTGCTAGCCTGCGCCTCTGAGCCACACATCTAAATCCCTGGTCCCGAAATCAATGGGTTTACCTTCCTGTGCCTGCAGCCTAAAATCCTCGTCATACCTGCGCCATACAGATCCCCCATACTCCTTATACACGGAATAGATAAAATCTGTACATTTTAACTAGGGATGTGCAGGCTCGGATAGGTTCGAGTTTGCACGCCGAGTTTGGATTTTTCCCTCCAAAAAAACGGAACTCAGAAAGAGGCAAGACGTCATCTTGCATGGACAAACATCATCATTCCTGGACAAATTTTAACATATCGATACCTACTTCTGGGAAGGCCTCCATGTAACAGCCTGTTTAGATGAACATGCCGCTCAACCAATGCTCCATGGTTTTATATACATCTGTCTGTCCCCCTCCCCTCGCTGTAGCTCTCTCCTTGTCCCTCAGCCCAGCTTCAGTTAATGAACATATGTCCACAAATGCCCCTTTCTCGATATCTTTCCTCGTTTGCTTTGGCAAGTGCCTCGCCACTGATTTTAGCTCACAGCCTATCGCTATCCTTTCCCACAAGAAACCACCTGTTTCTGCTGCTGTACCTGCCCCATCTGGCTCCTGACTCCCCGCAATCAATTTCACCCCCAAGAAGCATTAGCCACCTCCACTCTCCCAATGATATTGGGAGCCAGTAAACACCGTGGTACACCAGCCAGAGCTCTGCGAGTGTCTGCAGCAGTGGTCACCTTGGTGCTGTGTGCTGTCCGCTCTGGCTGGTGTACCATGGTGATTACTGGCTCCCGATGGTGTAACCAGCCCCCCTACCATATCATTGGGAGAGTGGAGGTGGCAAATGATTCTTGGGAGTCAAATTAATTGCGGGGAGTGCTGGTGATGCTCCGTACTTGTTCCGCCATTGGCTAGTCCCCGACCACCGCTATGATGAGATGAACTCTGCCATGCCATGCCATGTTGAAGCAACATAAACCCATGATCCCTGTGGCTCTCGTTCATTACCAAAGCCCCCACTGCTTTGTGTAATATTTCTTCTCCCCAGGGGAGAAGAAATATGCAGGGAGGGTGTGCTGGGGTGCTGATGGGGCTCCCAACTGAGGCTGCGCTTCTCTCCCTCCAACTCTGGGCCCCCAGTATTCTGTGGCCTCAGTTATTGCTGGCAAATCCCTTACCCCAAACAGATGTGCTGCTGCAGACTTTCTCTTAATTTTTTCCTTCTCCAAGCCCTGCGTCTGCCTTACCGACTTCCGGCCAATAGATGGAGCTCTGGCAGCACGTTTGCCTCTCTGCTGCTGCCGAACTCATCCTCTCTGCGCTGCTCTGGACTGTGCATCTTCCCTGTCCCTGAAACAATGAGGTAAGCTCCTTCTCCTCTCTGCTCTTGCATACGGGACAACCATGCTGGCTGCTGCTGTAAACACACGTGCTGCTGCTGCTGCCGGGTAGGATCAGATCGCTTCCTGTGCTGCTCCACGCAAGTAATGATCCTCCCCCCTGCCCTGTGCTTTTAACCCTCTACAGCCTGCCCAGCCCCGGCTGCCATCACACAACCCCAGGTGTGAAAGGAAGGATGGGCATGCCTGCCCACCCCTCTTTTTTCCGCCGCTGGCCCGCGGGCCACAATGCACCCCTCCCCCTTATCCTGCTCCGTCACCATTTTGGGGCACCTCGGCTCCTGTTCTCCCTGCACATTATGCCCCTCTCGGTGTACTGTACTGTGTTCTCTCTGCACATTATACCCTGTCAGTATACAGTGTGCGCTCTCCACATGCATTATGCCCCTATCTATCGGTGTACAGTGTGTGCTCTCTACATATAATGCCCCTTTCGGTGTACAGTGTGTTTCTTGTACATTATGCCCCTGTTGGTGTATAGTACAGTGTGAGCGCCCTGCAAATTATGCTCCTGCTGGTGTACAGTGTGTTTCTTGTACATTATGCCCCTGTCGGTTTACAGTACAGTGTGTGCTCCCTGTATATATTACCCCTGTTGGTGTACAGTACAGTGTATGCTCCCTATATATATTACCCCTGTCTTAGTACAGTGTGTTCTCCCTGCACATTATGCCCCTGTCGGTGTACAGTACAGTGTATGCTCCCTATATATATTACCCCTGTTGGTGTACAGTACAGTGTATGCTCCATATATATATATATATATATATATATATATATATATATATATATATTACCCCTGTCGTAGTACAGTGTGTTCTCCCATTATGCCCCTCTCGGTGTACTGTACTGTGTTCTCTCTGCACATTATGCCCTGTCGGTGAACAGTGTGTTCCCTGCACTTTATGCACCTGTCGGTGTACAGTGGGCCTGATTCAGAGCCGGACACTCTGACCAGAGCGCTCGCTCTGAATCAGTGCCCTCCTACCTTAAAATGGATCGGCCTCCTGGCCGCTCGCATAGCTGTGGGTGACCACCCACAGCATATGCGAGTGGCCAAAAAGATGGTCGCGATGGTCAAGACCATCGCGACCATCGGGCTTGCGACGACACCCTTGTGGTAGGGTCTCGCTGCCGCAAGTCCTGGAGTGATTTTGGCTCTATCAGAGCCAAAATCACTCCCACTGACATCACTAGTGATGTCAGTGGGGCCGGACTCAGACGGTAGGTGTTCCCATGGGAACGCCTCCGTCTGGCAACCAAGCCCCCGGCACGCCCACTAAAGGGGGAGTGCTGTCAGTCACCATCGACAGCATGCCCCCTTTAGTGCGAGACCCATAACGACGGCTTGGCCGTCATTATTCGGGTCTCGCGCATGCGCACGACGGAGCTCCCTCCGTCGTGCGCATGCGCATTGGGGGAACATCGACCCGCTAGCGAGCGTCCTGCGCTCGCAAGTGGGTCTGAATGACCCCCAGTGTGCGCTCCCCGCATACAGTATGCCCCTGTCTGTCGGTGTACACAGCGTGCTCTCTGCATATTATGCCCCTGTGACTGTACACTGTAAGCTCTCTGCATGGGTTGCCTTTCCTCAAGAGCCATTGGAAATAAGAGTGGCAGGTCATCATGAAGATCACAGCAAGTGTAATGGGAAATATAAATCTCCTTCAGCAGTGCCATCAAATTCCCATCATACATGTTAAACTCCCCAGACTGCCGATTTTAAGATGTATAAACCACAGTGGATTCGCTTAACTTTTATTTGTTGTTTTGATGTGATTTTTTTTATTTTAGTGCCTGTATTTTTTCCCCCTCATAAGTGATTACAGCATGAAGAGAGTCAATTATTAAATGAAGACATTAGGCACTGAGATTTGTTGCAGGATGGGTCTGTAATGGAGAGATGAATGTGATGCACTGATGTATGGTAATATGCAAGTAGTACATTCCCTAGCACTACCTCTATTCATCAGTGAGCTTCAGTAGGGGGAGGCATTTGTTATTGGCTGCCTCTGGTCCTCAAGGATAACATTCCGGCTCTTTGGATTGGTCAGGCGACTGCTGCAAGATTCTAACCATCTTATTTGGATGATAAATATGAAGGCATGCTAGGAGGTGCAGGAGTGTAGTGCTCACACACCGCTACACTCCTCTCCAGGTCTCCAGCACTGACAGGCTGTATTACTAGCCCTGAGTGAGACAGGGGAAGAGGCAGAAAGTTGTGATGCTTTTCTTTACTCAGTGTTTTGGGGCAGTGTTAGATCTTATCCATTTGAGGTTCCAGCATTACCAGGCTAAGAGGGTCTTCTCCTCAGCTGGACAGTTGGTCTGTGTGGTTAACCCGACACAAAACTCAAAGGTGAGTTTGGACAGTGGATATGATAACACATTGTTATTTCCAAATATTAACATTTAGCAGTCACTTATATAGCGCTAGCATATTCGGTTGTATTTTTCAATAGGGACTATTACATTTCTTTCTCAAACTAGGGATATCCTTCCTGTTCTCAGCTGTACTATTGGTGTATTGCTTATCTCGCTGCTCTGATACTCTGTTAGCGTGTTATACGATAAGATGTGATTTTCAGAGTATTCATAATAGGATTCATCATTTAATTTGCATGCAAAATACAACTGCGGGGCAAATGTGCTTTAATCTGGAAAGCAATTACATGAAGTTTCCTTGATGTGCTGGTGGAGAGACGCTTTGTTTACATTCTGGGTTAGGTGCATATTGCTGTTGTTTGCACTGGGGGGCATTGGTTGTATGCTAAAGTCATCTGTAGCTTGAATATAGGATCATTTTATATGTGTGGCTTCTGGTGATTACATGAAAGTTCATGATATAGCACAAGAGAAGTTTCAGGACCCAGCTATACTGTAGGTGTTGTGGGTATATTAGTACCTGTCTATAGCTACTGTATGTACTGTACTGTACTTCAAAAACAATTATGTTTAACCTTGAAAGTGTCTCGATGCTAAGTATATTTAGTAGTACTGTAGTACACTATCCCTATGGCAATGCTGCTGTCCAAGACGGATGGTGCTGAACTGTGCTATGCTGAAATTCCTCCGTTATTGCCGCTGTATAGTGCCTGTGTGTGGATGGCGTAGTGATGAATTATCTGGACACGACTGTTGTCAGGAATGGATTGAGCTATAAGATTGCTTCTCTAGTCTATCTATATAGTTACAGCTAGTACATGTGTAAGGTACTGCTGCACAATTATATCTGTTGTTCTGACGACTAGGAGGTTACAATGCATGTGTATTAGTCCTGAACAGTTCCTGCTTGTAAAACACTTTTTAAATAGATTCCATAATGTTGTGCAGTGAAAAAAGTTGTCAGTATACAGCGTTTGAATATGATCAAAATATAATGCACATCATAAATGATTATTATATTTAACTATAGGCACAACCCCTATGACTGAACTTTCATTGAGCTGCCCACTGTTGACTAATACTAGCAGTGATATAATTTGTATATATAATGTTACACATATGAATTAAGGTTTTATCTTTTAATAGTGCACATGCTGTAGTAAGAATGTCTGTTTAAAGTCTTTATTTACTAATATAATATATAAACATCACATTACATTCCATGTATCATATTCTGTTTCATTGTATGTATGGGAATGAAACTGTGTAACTAAAACACTATTAAAATCCATCTAAGCAACATAGCAGCGATGTTTCTAATTCTGTTGTTTTGAAAAGACACCAGTGCGTGGGAAGCAGGTAGAGACGTAAACAAAGAGATGATGGATGAACAAGCATGGTATATTTTATCTATAAAAATAATAACATTAAAACCTCCTTTTATTTTAAACCTTGATATGATATTTTCTGTTAGAATTGCCTTTTGGAAATCAAAAAGTTTACATTGATGTTCTCCAACATTTTATCATAATGGTAATTATGTGCAAATAAATTAGGATTTACAAAAACATTACAGTACCTGATGCATAATTTTAATGTACGGTATTGCCACTGGCCTGAAATGTATTAATAAAATATGGTTTTGAAAGGAGAAGGAACCCAAAGCAAGAAGTCAGATGTTAACTTTTATCAATTTGTCACAAGTTAGGTTGAATAAAGCTAGTATATATTTACCCATAGTATATATCCTTGCAGTGTATCCCTACAGTATACATGAGTACCATTGGAGGAATGAGCAATCTGATAGTGAAAAATAAACTTACAGTGTATTACCCCTTATTATTAGAGATGTGCGCCGACCCTCGTGTTTTGGTTTTGGATCTGGATCTCCCCTGGTTTTGGATCTGAATCTGGTTTTGGATTTTTTTCCTTGGTGTTTTGTTTTCGTGTTTTGGTTTTGGATCTGGATTTTTTTCTTAAAAATCCATAAAAACAGCTAAAATCACATAAAATGAGCCTGTTTTTGTTCCTACAGTATAATTAACCTCAAGAACATTTATTTCCAGTAATTTCCAATCGATTTTGACCACCTCACAATCATTTTTGCTTCATCTAGTTAAGGCCAAAAGGTTGCATCCAGCTAGCTGGCTGACTAAGCTAAGTGAGACATTGGGCGACACTAACGTGGCAGTTCAGCTTCTAATTTCCAACATGGATACAGTGTGTTATACAGTGTGGGTTGGATACACCAATAGTGCACTTACTGTGACAGCATTGTCGAAAGAGCGGGGTTGCTGACGGTGTCCTCAGTACACGGAATGGCAGTGCTGTGGTGCTGGCAGTGTCCTCAGTGAAGGGTACCAGTGATGACGGCAGTGCGGGGGTGCCAGCGGTGTCTTTAGTGCAAGTTTGCTGGCTGTGTCGGCAGTGTGGGGTGCCAGCGGTGTCTTTAGTGCAGGTTTGTTGGCTGTGTTGGCAGTGCAGGTTTGCTGGCTGTGTCGGCAGTGCAGGGTGTCAGCTGTGTCTTTAGTGCAGGTTTGCTAGCTGTGTCGGCAGTGCAGGGGTGCAGTGGTGTCTTAGCGCAGGTTTGCTGGCTGTGTTGGCAGTGCGGAGGTGCCAGCGGTGTCTTTAGTGCAGGTTTGCTGACTGTGTCGGTAGTGCGGGGGTTGCTGGACGGTGTCCTCAGTACATGGAATGGCAGTGCTGCAGTGCTGGCAGTGTTTTCAGTGAAGGGTACTGGTGATGTCGGCTGTGCGGGGGTGCCAGCAGTGTCTTTAGTGCAGGTTTGCTGGCTGTGTCGGCAGTGCGGGGGTGTAGCAGTGTCTTAGTGCAGGTTTTCTGGCTGTGTTGGCAGTGCAGGGGTGTTCTCAATGCAGGGTGCCGGCAGTGTTGGCAGAGCTGGGGTGCCAGTGGTGTCCTCAGTGCAGGTTTGCTTACTGTGTTGGCAGTGCAGGGGTGCTGGCGGTGTCCTCAGTGTGGGAGTGTCGGCAGTGTGGGGGTCGCTGTCGGTGTCCTCAGTATGTTGGGCAGCAGTGCAGGAGTGTCGGCAGTGGTGGATGCTGCCAGTGGGGGTGCAGTTGGTGTCAGCGGTGTAAGGCGGCAGGGTGTGGCGGGGCGCCATCTTCTTTTTATCCTTTGTGCTGTTTTCAATGGGCTTAACGCTGATTGGGTGAGAGCTGTGACAGACGGCTCTCTCAGCCAATCAGCATTAAGCCCGCTCAAAACAAATCCTCGCGACTCGGCAAAGGGGTCGTGAGGTTTTGCCTCGGGTGAGGGATCCGGGGCAGGCAGGGAGATCCGAGCTGGGCTCGGATCGCCCTGGATCCCCGAAATTCAGGTGGGTTCAGATCTCTGAGATCCGAACCCGCTCATCTCTACTTATTATAGGCTATGTGCAACAGGTTTGTGAAGGTACATGGATGCATGTTTGTGCACATTAATACCTGATTTTCCACCAAAAACCCGGGTCCAACCTGTGTTTTCAGACATGGTTTCCAACCCTGGTCAGACACCGTTTACACAGCACCATCAATCTGGGTTATTCTCAGGTCAGCCCTGTTCACACTGAACCTTGGTCTGCCCTGCTAAACTTGTGAGGTCATAAAAAGTGGGAGGTGACTGCTACACAACCACCAATCAGCTCATTTTAGGCATGACCCAGGTCGGATAACCCGGGTTGTGCCATTTACACTGCACCATTACCCAGGTCCATCCTGGGTCCGACCCTGGTAGCTACCTGGGTTGGATTGACAGGTCACTTGACCCGGGTTATTTTTCAGGGACCCTTTTACACTGAGCTGCGACCCAGGTAGACCCAGCAATAACCCAGGTTTTTGCTCTGCTGTAAAAGGGGTATTAGTAAGAATCACATATGTATGGGAGAAATTCAATTAGCTGTGGCAAATTACCCCTGGCTAATTAATCCCCTAGGACTATCCAATTGGCCCTGATGCCAGGAGTCATCTGGGATATTTTTTCACCTGCCTCAGTGGTGGTTAACAAGTGCCGCGACCCTATTATCGTATGAATACGTGAAAATTTCATGGTGTGGGTTAACTCCCGTTAACCCATGTTAAAACTTAACATGGTACTTTCATGGGTGAATTTGGCAGGCTAATTGAATAGCCCTGGACATTATTTTTTGCTACAGCGCATGCGTCAAGTCGCACTATTCATGCGTCTGATTGTGTCCGCACAAAGTCATAGCTGTGGTTTCAGCCACACACATGAAGTAGTGTATTGAAAATGTAGTGGGCATTCCTTGGTGATGAAAGGGGTGACTTAGAGCACGCTCAAAGATGGTCCATCTTATAGGCAAGTTATGGGTGTGTCATGGGCGCTTCGGTGAAAGTGGTTGAATACATAGACGCTCAACTGCTCACATAAGAGGCCATACTCGTATGGAGAAACTGCATCTGCCATTGGGCTGATGCAAGTTTCGATGGTGAGTACAGTGTGTATGAATGCTGAAAAGTGTTGCAGTCCTTGCACATATGTGTACCAGTGAAGGACTGTGTAGCGCCATTTGCATAAAGTTGCAGACTGGCAAACGCCAATAGATGCAGCCGAAGTCGCTTCTGCATTTACCTTTGACTCCGTTCCCCAGTGTGTACAAGTAATTTCAATTGTAAATAAAGTTTTATACAGATTTTCCTAAGGATTTCTGTAATTGAGTTAGGAAGATTTATACTGATATAATATTTCTACTGCATGGCTTTCCATACCTTTTGCACTAGTGTCAGTGACAGAAGGTAGATCACCAGCTATTTAAAAACTGTATTTGCCTTTGTAGAAATCGCCTCCCACTCCTTGCAAGTACAGGAATATGTTTATCTAAAAGGAGTCAAAAGTAATAAGTAACAACAGGAATGGTTACCTTAATAGTATAGAGACAAAGAGGGGTATTCAATATGAAATGTTAACTTCACTGCCGAAGTTAACGTTTCATATCGGAGTTGTTCTCTGTGTTAAGTCTGCTGTGCGCTCCCGCTTATCCCCGTATTCAATATCAAATTAACGAAAACGGGAAACTCCGAAGTTGGATTTGCGTAAAGTTACGAATTTTTCCTTAAAATAATTGTAAGACCCCCCCTAAAGGTGTAAAAACATGGGGGAACACTATGGGTACCCCCGTTTTAGCCTTTAATTGATAGTCGGGTATTTAAATAGCCGCAGCAGGTGTTTTTTCCCCGACATTGAAGAAGTGATGCAGAAGAGCACTTAGGTTATTTTTTTCATTTTTTTTAGTGGTCCCATCAAATTTGGGGAACATGAAAATGGGTACTAGCATATTTTGATGTCCCAAAAGTACATTTTTAAAAATTCTGCATTTGTGCACCTGCCGCTATAATTCTATTCTAGAAAACATCTGCCGCATACTTGCAGAGTAGCCCTGAACCTATTTCCCTATTGTTAAACAATTTTTTCCCATTGTTTTTTTTTTTGCACCCCAATTTTTAAGTTAATTTTTTGGGGTGTTCCTATTTTTTTTTTTTTTTACTTTTTTTGACACAGTTCTTTTTTAAATGTCATTCTCAGGGGTGCAGGCTATTTTTTTTAAGCCTGCACCCCTAAACCCCAATTCTGCACTTTTTTTCGACACCTATTCAATGGTGAAAAGTTATCCCCGTTTTTTATCAAACACTTTTCAAAACTGCGATAAGTCTTTGAAATTGAATACGGTGTACAACTAAAACCTGCGATATTAACGCAAAAAAGTTTAAAAGTGCGATATTAACGCAAAAAACTGACTTATCGCACCCATATTGAATACCCCTAAAAGAATATTGCTCCATTGAAAAAAGTTTACTAGGAATTGAAGAAAAAAAGGAATTGAAACAATATGAAACACCATAAAATATAACTGTTTTTCCCCATAGTAACTTTATGGTCCTCCCAACCATCTCTACGATCTAAATGTGTGGCTCTGTGCTCCGCGTGCAGAGAGACCAATCTTTAGAAGGTCACTGTGCAGAAGTGTAAATCATGGGTGTATCTAAAATGATTGCAGGGTGCCCGCAATGCACACCCTGCACCCATTTGTGATATTTACCACTCCATCAGCGCTGCAGATAACATTGAGAACATGGGACCTGATTAAGGCCTGCTCGCTAGAAGCGTTCGCTCACAGCTGGCGATGGTTTGCAATGTGCACATGCATATACATCGCAGTGCGCATGCGCAAACTAGTCAGATCGATCAGGAAGCGTATGCTCGCCGAGCATAGACAGCCCAGCTGAATGAGTGACAGGACAAGCCATTTGTGGGTGGTAACAGGGGCAGGCCACTACAAACCGGGTAGTGGAGGTACAAACGGAGGCGTGCCTGAGTGTCTTAACACTTTTTTAGAGGCGTGCATAATTAACAGGCAGCGTCATAGTACACGTCACCTAGTTGAATTTTACACTGAATTGCTCACAGTGCTTGCGGTAGGGTATAGTCAACATCAAGCGCTGAGAATGCATCCGGTGGTACTCGATGGTACTGATGGTTGCATACATTTCCAGGAGATGACTTGCGCAAGTTGGCATCTTAAGACAGGCAGGTGGGCGTCTGCATACACAAAGCGATCACACGCCAAACCATAGTGGGTGTGCTTATGCCTTGCCGTGCGATCGCTTGCCTTGCTGTCACTTAGCCGAATTTGCATAAGCTGGGAGCAAGGGTACGCATCTAATGAGCGGGTCTGAATCAAGCCCATGGTGTGGATGCCATGTTTCCGGAGAACTGCAAATGCGCACTACAGAAACCACCAGGAAATGTCACCAACACCATTTTCCCAAAGATTGGCGCATTCACAGTAGACAAATGCAAAGTGCAAGAGTTTACTGGGATCATGCACCGACTTGAGAGAGGGGGCCTCAATGAGTCTGCACATGGCCTCCTCCTTTCCTGAACCACCTAAACCTCCACCACCCCATTAGACTTTTAATGGTTTTCCCTAAAATACAGCCCGGTTTAGCCTTACTTTTGGCTTAAATAAAGAATAAACTTTTTATTACATTGATTTAATTGATTCTAGAAATGTTCTTCTTTATTAAAGGCTGGCAGAGATTCGGTTTTATTCTATACTTTTTATGGACCCATTCAGTAGAAAAGAGCATTTGCAGACTTATACTGAATATATTGCCCTTTGTAAAACAAAAATAAATAGAAAATTAAAACTCAAGCACCTTGCCGCTCTTTCCAAATCCTCAAACAGCTCCATGATAAACAGCTTTGACTTGTTGGAAATATAAAAGGACAATCACGAGCATGGGGTCCTATTGCAATAGAAAATATATATAAATGTTACCTGCATTCCCATATCTTTTGATTTGTAGTTCGCAAATAGTAGTTATATCAAAATTGTAATTGTAAGCAATTAAAAAAACATATCACTCAGCACATCACTAATACATTTAGCTTAAATGCATTTAACTTAAATCCATTAGAATTTTTAATATCTAAGAAATCTCATTGTATCTATGTCTCACTGGCATGATGCCTTTGTTCACCCTGGATCAATGCTGAAATATAACTTCAAAAATTGGAAATTTAAGGTGGGGCATAGGGGTTTTGTTTTCCTGAGTCCTCATATTACTTTATCGGGTTGGGTACAGGATCCCGGCGGTGACAATGCCAGCTCTGGAATCCCGATGGTCAACATCCCGATGCATCTTGGTGAGTATTCTAACCCTTACACTAACCCTCCCTCTAACCCTAACCACAACCACTCCCGCAGCCTAACCCGAACTGTCCCCTTTGATAGCCTAACCCTAACAGTTCCCTCCCACAGCCTAACCCTAACCATCCCTTCCCACAGCCTAACTGTAACCCTCCCCCTAGTGCCTAACCCTAACCACTAGCTTTAACTCTAAAACACACCGTCTGGATTCTGACCAGTGAGATGCCGGAACCGGTATTCTGACCATTGGGATCCTGAGCTCCGAGATGCTGACTACATCTCTACTTTATCATATGATTTTATCTTATACAAACAAAAAATCTACTTTTACAAAGAAATGGTCACCAATTTCACGGCGGCATTAGCATATTATCACACAGCCGCTGTGTGCAAAGATGCAGCAGCTGTGTGATATTCTTCCATCTCTGAAACAGGCCCTTAATCCCAGGGGAAATGTAATAAGTGTTTTCCTTTTATCATAAAATTAATTTAGCACAAACCTATGCTACTAGGTTCTATTCTACTTTTAGCTGAGGGTGTTTATCCCTTACCATGCAGGTGTTTTCTGTTATTTGCACAAAATCTCAATGTTTGATCTTATTTACATCACAATAATTGCAGTCCACGGTCTCTTATACCCCTTTCACATTTGCTCCAGTAACCCGTGAACGCGCGGCAACCCAGGTTACTGGGCAGTGTGAAAGGGACAGGTTGAAATAAGCCGGGCATGAGAAGGGTTGAACGCATGTGCAACCCGGCTCACAGGGCAGTTGTGAATGGGTAACCCGGGTCGATGTGACCCGGGTCCCGTTCACTGCATAGAAACGCCGAAGGACGCAAGCCCGAATGAGGTAAGTCTGGGGCGCCCTTAGCGTTAGCCACGCATTGGGGGAGGGTTAGGTTTAGGGAGCGTAGCGGGGTTAGGGTTAGGTTTTGGGGGTGGAGGTTAGGGTTCGGTACCCCTAGGGGGGATGGTTAGGGTTAAGCACCACTGGGGTGGTTAGGATTAGGCACTAAGGGGGGTGGGGTAGGTTTAGGCATGAAGGGTGGAGACTAAAGCTGCCCACACACATAGCGATATTTTACCCGATCTGGCCGTAAATCGTGAGTCCCCACTCACGATCATGATGCGATGTGCGCCCCCGCTTGTCGCACATCGCATCATCAGATCTGCCATGCAGTAGGGCAGATCTGACAATCTAGGACACGAAGCACTGTGAAAGTCTGGATAGAGGAGAGATCGTAAGAAGATTGGACACCAAATCGTGTGCAGATCGTGTGGAGATCATGTGCAGAGCTGCCGGGGAGAGTTTCAAGGGAAATCCTACATAAATCGTACACATTGGCTGATCGTGTGCAAATTGCTATGTTTGGGTGCGGGGTGGGGAGAATTAGGGTTAGGGTACAAAAAGGGAGGGTTAGGTTTAGAGGGGGAAGGGTAAGTATACTTACATGACCCCTGTTGGGATACCAACCATCGGGATGCCGCTGTCTGTATTCTGACAGGAGGCATCCCGACAGCCGGCATTACATACCCATTCCCTATAATACTGTTGCATTCTGCAGCCAGTTATGTGTCCCATCATGGAAGGAAATAAGCCCATTTTGTCACATAAAATCTTGAATCTCATTTGGTGGTTCTCTAAAACTGTTGGCAAAGCCTCAGAAGCATTTGGAATATTTGAGTGTAGATTTGTTTCCAGTGCATATAATGAAATAGTACTCCATCAGTTCTTTTAGCACATTTATTCCAACAGTTATAAGGCAGTAGTAATATTAGAAATGGGGGATCAGGTCCAAGGCGATACAGACATATAAAAAAAGTAAAATCAAACCCCAATGTTGTCAGGCGACTTCTCCCTCATAATGAAAATATACAAAAACAGAAAAAGGCAAAATGTGAAGTACAGCAAAAATTCTTTATGCAAATAGTTAGAGAAATAATCCCGTGTAGAAATGGAGCAGTGTAGCAACTGTAGAAAATCCAAAGGATAGAGCCTCGCCCCCACTAATGGAAGAGCTGGGCGTACCATAAACTCACATACATTTATGAGTGGAAATATATATAAAGGTATCTTTACAAATAGGCATACCCCAACTCACGTAGTAAAGGAGTGGTGATCCACATATAAAGGTATCTTTAGATTTCTTAATCTGGTGGTCTCTTTAATCCAATAAAATCCACATACTCAATTGTTCAAATTGTAGAAATTAAAAAGGTCACTTTATTCCAATAATTATTAAAAAAAGCACTAGGTACTATCAGCAAGATCTCAAATATCCAAGTCAGAGGAAACAATAAATCCAAAAACAAGTATGAGGTCCGGACTTAAAATAGGTATCGGACTCACTGTATATCCTCCAGATCAAATGTCCTAGTCTCTATGACTGTCCTTAATGCCCACTAGTCTCAGCACCAACGCCGTTTCGATCTCCACAGGATCTTTATCAAGGTGTAGTGAGACAATGAGTTGATGGCGCTATTTATCCTTCCTAACAGGAAGTGATGTATCAAAATCATATCTGAAGTGCATTAAAGAAAAAAGCAAAAAATGACCTTTGATCATATGCATTCATAGATGTCCCTTCCATATATTGCGTCCAATAAAGGATCTAAAATGCTAGCGCATAGGTTGGGGTGGAAAAAAGCTGGAGCATAACCACGGAGACGCGGACCGGAAGTCCTCCGTTCCACAAGCGTTCCAGGGCTTCCGGAAATCACGTGACCAGTAAGACGCGGACCAGTAAGTCCTGCGTGTCATAAGCGCTCCACTGCCAAATCTAAAGATACAGGAGTTTCATGTGCATTCCGGGGCCTCTGGGAATCACGTGGCTACTAAAACGCGAACCAGGAAGTCCTGCGTGTCATGAGCGTTCTACAGCCAAATCAGAATTAAATGGTAAGGGGTGCAGGGCGGAAGTCCTGTATGTAATGTGTGCACCAAGTATAACACACATTATAAATCACAAGTAGGTTATAACCTGGAGATCAGGCACCCAATGCTCCAAATTAAGCAGGTGGGATGCAATAAAACCTCCGGTGGGACAATTCCCTTTAAGATATGTTCCTAGATACCCTTATATCTGGTTGGATGAATCTATAAAGTGCATATGCATAATAAAGACAGATCAAACACATACCAATTCATAAATAAATAGATATCAATTCATAAACACAGATCAAACAGATAAACACATACTAATTCATAAATAGATAGAATTACAGACTTAAAATGTTCATAAGTATATACAAAAAAATAAATTCGTAAAAGTGCATCAATTTAAAATTTCACTTGGATTTTTCCCAAATTATAAGGGTGTGTTTAGAGGCTGATTCTTCCATGTACAAAATGGCATGTGCCAAAGATTATTAAGAAAACCTTCTCACTAGTTCACCCACCATGCGGTTTGTAATGAGATCATCCCCCTGGCTCAGGTATGTATAATGTATAAGGCAAATAGAGACATACACTGATTAAGCACAGTTTTAGAGTTATTTCCAGTACTTGGCTGCCAAATCCATCTGTGCCAGGTATGTACATAAAGTAAAAGGTAAATATTGTATCAGACAGACAGATACATAGCTATGAGATAGATAGATATGAGATAGATAGATAATTGAATTAAGAAGAGTTTTGAAAGGTGAGTTATTGCTACTGTGCAATTACGTCCATCTCTGAATCAGGCCCTTAGGGTACATCACCAGCATTTGAACAGGAATGTGTCTAGCAACAAGTGTCTACAGTATACCATGTTACTTCATTTGTACACAACATAATTATATAATGGCAATGTCATATACAACAGAGAGAATAGTGTCTTGACACCATTATTAATAATTCATTATTAATAATTGTAAAGGTGCATGTATTGGTTTTGGATAAAAATTACAAAAAATTTATTAAAAATCGATAGATTCAATAAAAAAAACTACAAAAACAGCTAAAATGTCCGCGACCAAAACCCCAATTCGGTTTTTAAATTCGAGTTCCGAACTAGCAAGAGATCTAACCCGGGACCTGGCTCTACTCGGAAACCCTAAATTCGGGTGTGTTCCTATTTCAGAAATCCGGACCCGAACATCTCTACTACAAATATAAATAAAATTAAACATCTGTCATTTTCCACTTTACAAATGAAACAGGAATCTTATTACCTGCTGCAGTTCAGCTGGAAATAACAATTAGGTAATAGTAATATATGAGCAGGGGCGTATCTATAATGGGTGCAGGGTGTGCGGGGAACACGGGCCCCTGGGTCCTCTCTGGAGTCCCGGTTTGGCGCAGGGGTCCGGCGCTGTAAAACAACTACAAAATGGCCGTAGTACATGTGCAGTACAGGGAAAATGGCCGCCGTGGCCATTTTCCCGGTGATCTGTGCATACACTATAGACAGTGGGCACACTCTAGTGCCCAGAGTCTATAATTCTGGTGTTAGCCGCGCACAGCTCAGTGCGCTACCGGCCGCCGGGCGGAGAGGAGGGGGCCCGTGTAGGAGACTGCACACGGGCCCCCTCCTCTCTAGAAACGCCCCTGTATCTGAGCATGACTTTGTATAAATAGCAGACACACTAATGATTTATATACTGTCAAATGGAGAGGTCACTTTTGCAATCCGCTAAGATAGTGTTTCTGATTATCATTATCATAACCATCAATTTGCATAGTCTTCCAGCACACACAAGAGAGATGTATTTCCATAGGTGCCTGTATCCAGGTACTTTAGTCACAATTAGTTATTTTCTGTAATTGGCTTATGCTTGCACATCCCTTTCTCCCACATTATGGGGTCGGGATGTTTTAAAAAAGAGGGGGTCCGTGTGCAGACTCCATGCAGGCCCCCTCCTCTCTCTGGTGGTGCTGCGGAGCAGTAGATTCTGGCTTAGTGCCAGGGTCTATCCAAATTTTCCCGGAGACAGCAGTACTGCGCATGCGCGAGTCACCAGGAAAATGTCCGCCACCATTTTCCCAGTGATATTTGCTGCCCTGCAGCGCTGGCTCTGCTCTGCAGAGCAGCACTCGGGAGACTAGGGACAGGTAAGTATAAGACTATATGGATGCAGGGTGTGTGTTGTAGGCTCCCCTGGACCCAGGGGCCTATGTCTGCACCTATTATAGATATGTCCCTGTATGGGGTATATGTATTAATTACTGGGTTTTGGATCCGATAATTAGATTGTATTATTGAGACATCGCAGCAAAAGAACTAAAGGTTCGCCATGTATTAAAAAACATAAGCAGAGGCTGGGCTCCCTTAGGAGCTTGTCCCTGCGATGTGTAGTAGTAAAGAATTCACTAATGCGATCACTTTATTTCCTGGTTCAGGGGCCAGTCTGCTGTCAGTGCATGTACCAGCAGGCATTATTAGGGGATCCAGGGGCGTAACTAGGTATTTGAAGGCCCCATAGCAAATGTTTGTAAGGGCCCCTATGTATGACCCAATGATGAAAAGGTATATAACACATGTAACTCTGACAAGGAATATAGGCTCCCCTCAGCTCTGGGCCCCATAGCAGCTGCACCCCTTGCACCTATGGTAGTTACACCCATGGCAAGATTCCTCTCCACATGCCAGTGCTTGGTATTATAAATTCAACATTTTAGCAGCTCTCATAAAAACCTATGGTCGCTGCTTTTGAAATATGAAATATAGGGGATCACAGCAGATGTCTCTAATATCCTGCATTCCCCTGTACATACATCAGGGTATCCTATATGTTTGTGGGTATTCCCTGTATTCAGATGTTTTCAAAGGATATCCCACATGTCCCTTCAAGTCTACCTACATATTATGAATGTTGAATACACAATTTTGTTGCACATGCACAGTAAGCCCTACTCTACACAAGCCTCTTAATTGTGAAATATTTCATTTGTAATATTTCATTTATATTGCTTTCCTATGTTGGATTTGTGTGTACATGTTTGGTTTCTATTGAAATTCTAGCATAAGTAAACCACTGTACATACAGTAGTACAACACTTTACTCATTTGCACATGTAAACAGCTCTGCAACAGCTAATATATGCCTGGATTACTCAGTCATTTCCATTTTAATTGACTTAAATATCAAGTTCCATCAGCTATGAGGAGTGTGACGGGCACCTAAGTGACCACCCTGATCTGCCCAATGTGCAGCCAATTCCTATTAAAAAACAATCAGAAATGTACAAATGATCCACCTTTAGAGGTGCACTGATGTCCAAGCTGTTTAATGTAGGCTTTTCTGTGCTTGTGCTCTTTATTATTATTATAAATGATTAAACGAAATCTCTTTTATTTCTGCTATGCTTAAAGCAGCAATTCCACATATATGTTTTTTCTTTAAACAGCAAGTTATCTTTTAAAAATTAATCTGATAGTTATTGTTTTTAGCTATCATACTATGAATCATTACCTTTCAAAATATTTCTGGAGTCAGTGGCATACCTCCCAGGTACAAGACAGGGATAGAGCGTTGCAGAAAAATGCTGCAATTTGTAGTCTGCTGCCTGTAGCATTAGAGAGGCAGCATTTGGGCTTCACATTGGCTGCACAAATCGTGTACCTGTGCATCGCAGCCCCTTGTGCCATTCCCGACTTCCTGACAGGGGCGGATTAACGTTCATACGGACCTGGGGCTGAAAATGATCAAGGGAAGTGAAGGAGGCGTGACCAGTGCTGCGTGGGTGTGGTCAGTGCCATATGGACATGTACATCCCATACACTATCTGCTCCAATGTCTTCCTATGTATATATAGAAATAAAATGTCAGTACTATGATTTATGGCTGACCCTATGATCAGCTGTGTGGCTGGTCATCGTCATGATGTCAGGACGATGGGTCTTTTTTATGTGGAGGCCTGGAGCTGTAGTGCCACTTGCCGATGGTTAATCTCCCCTGGTTCCTGAGATAAAGGTTAAAATATGTAATATATTTGCAATGTTACGTATTAAAAAATACAGTAAATTCCCCATTCTATTACATGGATACTTCCTGAGAAGTCAAGGATCTGATTGAAAGGCTCTGGCTTGGGATTTAAAATAGATCCTTTAAGTTTTTCTTTTTTTTAGTAGAATTCAGCAAACTGTGCAAATATTGATCCAATGTAGGAAAGTCATTTTAATAGACCAGGCTCAATTTCCCACATTCCCTAATCATCATATTTTTTGTTATTATGTGTTTTGTTCTCATTTCCCATAAGAACCAAATGCAGCATGTCAGTATTACTGATGGCATCATTTCACTTATTGAATTTCTACTTTGAGTATCACTTTCTGTAGAATAAGAGTGAGGTCCATTGGAAGGCTGCATGAGAAGTGCCAATACAGCATGATGTAATATTTCATTTCTCTAAGTAGATTTTCAAATAAAATGCCAGTCAGTGTTCAATTTACACTCTGACAGTGCTTGCTGCATCTCCTAGACATTTACCAAGGCCAGAAGTCAGTACATTAACCTTGGCTTGGGTGCAGAAGAGTTGAGCAGTTGCCCCTGTGCATAGGGCTGTTAAGAGTACCCAGGGACAAACTACAGTATGACAAATATGGTTTGTGGGCATGTACTAAGCATACACAGTTGTCAGTATTGTAGATATTTAATAAACAATGACCTAAAAAATTGCTACTCATGTAAAAATAATCTAAATCATGCAAATCAACAACAAGGACATAAGAGTGACTGTGATTAAAGGCCTGATGCGGAGTGACACATGATGCCAATGTTACAGAGTTGAGCTATTTTTTTAGCTACTTGCACGAAGAACCCTAAATACTTTTACGCCACGTGTGTTACACAGTGTGTATGTACAGATGTGCAGTGTGACTGAGATGCACGATATCACAAATGTATTGGAAATGTGCTGAGTATTCCTGGGTAGTGACTAGAAGGTGACTATGTGCAAAAATGGTCCATCTTATGGGTGTGTTATGGGAGTGTGGCGGATGTGTTGCTGAAGTGTTTGTGCACACAGAGGCTTCTTCATTTACATTGGAGGCCAGACTCAGCCGGAAAATCTGCACTTGCCATAGGGCCACACTTGCCAACATACTGGCAGCCCACTCCAGGAGGGGACAGCCAGGTCGGAAAAGCAGGATGGCGTGACGAGGTAGAGGAGGGCACAGCAGGGGACACTATAATGGAGGCAGAGCGGGGGGCGTGGCCACGGAATCACGCAATTTTGGCCCCGCCCCTGCTACCCAAAGCCAAGATTTTCGGCATTGTGAAGCAAGAGGCGAGTTCACAATGACTCGATTCAGCCATCACCCCCCACTGCAGGGATTTGTCTGGGATTCGCAGGGGGGGGGGGGGGCGGTGGTCGGCTGGGAGGTTTACCTACTTTTCCGGGGGAGGGGGGCGTAAGTGCCTCCCAATTTTCAGAAGGCTCCCGGCCAAATCGGGAGAGTAGGTAAGTATGCATAGGGCTGATACAAGTTTCGATGGGGCGTCTCAGTCCTTACACACATATGCATGGATGTACACCACGGAAGGGCTTTCTAGCTGCACTGCATAAAATCACAGACGTGCGAACGCTACTAGATGCAGATTCAGATGCAGCTGCTTTCTACTCAGAATCAGGCCCAAAATTACTTCATTTTAAATGTGTTAATGGATGTTATGAAAAGTTAATGTTTTCTCTCTCTGTTTTATAGAATGGGAATCAGCCAGGGTGTGCAGACCCAATGTGGCTATATAACATCAGTCCCATATAATCAGCCAGGGTGTGCAGACCCAATTTGGCTATATAACATCAGTCCCATATAATCAGCCAGGGTGTGCAGACCCAATGTGACTATATAACATCAGTCCCATATAATCAGCCAGGGTGTGCAGACCCAATGTGGCTATATAACATCAGTCCCATGTGGTAATATAAGGGGCTGCTATAGGAAATTAGAGCTACTGTACTGCTACTAATTGTTTTAAAGAGCATTGTGACAAGGGGAAGGCTATCACAGCTGCAATTATTTATCTTTAAAAATAGATTATAACTAACCCTTTGTAAATACATGTTGAGTCCAGATAAATACTGTAGAATTTGAATAGTACAAACAGGCCATATACAATTTGACAGGCACAATCCTTCCGTTACTTATGAATTGCTATGTCACAGTCCCTCCTGTTGATATACTGTAGGCTATTGGGATGGTGGTCACAATAGGTGCACAGCGGGTGTAAAAGTGATTGTTAGGCCACACAGAGAGTCCTTAACTAGGATGCTGGGTTTATTGGTAAACAGCAGGTAACAGTGTAGCAGTGGTAATACAGGAACACAGTGGTAATTAATAGCAGTGACCAGAGGTAATACAGTGGTGGCTATTGCAGGTAACAGTTTTCTCACCTTCGGGAGCTAAGTGCTGGGCGTCTGTGGTAGTGCAACCTGTAGCATCCTTTGAACGCTGCAGACAGGCACCCTGCTACAGTATGTGTACAGCTGCATGGAGTGTCTTCAAGACGCACTGATACACATCGGGGTAATGGCCGCCCAGTCCCCTATGCACAATGTTATGATGTCATGAGCAAAGAGGGAGGGCCTGACACAGGACGCTGTTAAACCCTGTTACAGCCCTGTGTGGGCGTATAAGCCGTGCTCATTGCTACTGTGCATATGGAGATGGGCGGCCTATTTCAGGTGAATCTTCTGCCCCCATAATAGAGGGCATGCAAGTCCCAAAGCTAATGATGATGGCACAGATGGAAAAAACAGTTGGTGGGCCTTCCGCATGCAGATACATGGATCTTCAGCATAGATGGGCAGATACTCCAAATAGAATAAGATAGCATGCAGGCTGCCGCTGCCCTAGGGAAAGTGTCTGCAGAAGTGTCCGACTCAATATCAGCCCCGCACTATGTACTGATATGTTACAGTCCATCCTGTATATACATATTGGTTTGTAACAATCAGGGCTGCAACTAGGGGTGTACGACTGGTGCAGCCACACACGGTGCAGGGCTCTGTGGGTGCCTTTGCTTCTAGCTAGCAGGATGCCTGGAACGGCTCACTGCAGTCAGTAACGCTGCCACCTTGAGATGATACAGGCACTCTGCAGTGTGTACAGCTGCCTGGAGCATCTTCTAGATGTTCTCTGTACTGCCGCGCTTCTGGGTGCTGGCTGGGCCAACTACCTATCCGTGATATCATGATGTAATTCACAAAGGGGGCAGGGCACATTAAAGTGCTGTTATGGCACTGGTTACAAATCTTACTATTGTATTATATACTATTTTATGGCGACAGAAAATCAGTCAGATATTATTAAAAACCATTAGCGCACTTTTGTGACATCGTTTTTTTTACATCCCGGTATGTGTACTAATCTGCAGCGGCTGGGCTCCATCCTCTCGGGTCTCGGGCTGCACACAAGATATTGCATTGTTTGTGAGATCTCGCACATGCACAATGGGACAGGTCAGGAGGTTAGATACAGTGCATCAGCACTAGGCTAATGTGCTGTGGGTCTAGCAGGGATCACCAGAGGTGGTAGTTTTCTCTTCCCCACTCCAGCGGCCAAGATGTTAATACATCCCAGCTTTATTGCTTAATGCTTTGCCTCCATAAGAGGCAAAAGAGGCAAAGAGGCAGAGCTATAATGGCACGAGTACATCTGCCCCTTAGTCACCTACTGTAGTCCCTTTCGGGACTCTGGCCCTCATTCAGAGGCGGTCGGAGGATGCAAGCGGTCGCTCAGAAACTGGGCAGCCGCTTGCATCCTGACCGGCCGCCTCTGTTTCGGTCGTTAGGCTGTGGGTTTACACCCACAGCTCTAATGACCGCTAGGGTGATGGTCGCGATGGTCTATGACCATCGCGACCATCGGGGCTTACGACGAGACCCTAGGGTAGGGTCTCACTTATCGTAAGCCCTGGAGAGCTTCTGGCTCTGTCAGAGCCGGAAGCTCTCCACTGACATCACTAGTGAGCACTGGACAAACATCAAGGCGGCCGTGCGGTCGTAGACCGTACGGCCGCCTCTGAATGAAGCCCTCTGTGTGCTTCCCCATCACTAGTGATGTCAGTGGGGCCTCCCCCAAACGGCAGGCGTTCCCATGGGAACGCCTCCGTTTGGGCTGCCACTCCCCCGGCCTGCCTTCCAAACGGGGCGAGCTGTCAATCAACATCAACAGCTCACCCCCTTTGGAAAGAGACCCGCTACGACCAGCGCTGTCGGTCGTAGCCGGTCTCACGCATGCGCACGAAGGAGCCGGCTCCCTCGTGCGCATGAGCACTGGACAAACATCAAGGCGGCCGTGCGGTCGTAGACCGTACGGCCGCCTCTGAATGAAGCCCTCTGTGTGCTTCCCCTTCATTGCGTATAGACTCATTGAGTGCTGAACTGCCTTTCCTTCCCAGTAACACTCCTCTGCACGAGTTCTCTAACCCTCACATCTTATCCACATCCTACCCAGTTTGTTGTTTAATGCTCTGTGTTTTTCCTAAGATATGCAAATTTACATCTATTGTACCTATGATATTGCAAACTTAACTGTTATTTTGTATAACGCTTGTATAGTGCTGCAGTAATTATGTTGCGCTTTAAAAATAAAAATATAATAATAATTCCTGTACATTTGTGCTGTTTCATCACAACTTTCTGTACACATATACTAGAATATCACAGCAATTCCTATACATACAGTATATACTGGTATGTCACAATCCTTTCCATATGGATGTATGGGTATGTAACAGTACTTCGTGTACATGTGTACTGGTATAGCACAGTCTCAGCTATATACTTAAACTGGTACATTACAGCACATTCTGTACATATGTACTGGCATGTTACAGTCCTTGTACATATGCATCAAAATGTCACAGACTTTATTGTACATACTGTATGTACTGATATATCACAATCCTTACAATACATAACATATATAGAGGTTTATCACAGTCTTTATTGTACGTGTGTACTGGTATATTACAGTCCATCATGTACATATATAATGGTATGTTAAATCCTTACTGTACATATATAAAGGTACTGTATGTCACAGTCCTTACTGTCCATGTGTACTGGTACATCACAGTCCATCATGTACATACAGTGCAAATACTGGAAAGTATTCACAGCGCTTCACTTTTTCCACATTTTGTTATGTTACAGCCTGAGGCCCTGAGTCAGAGCCGGACGCTCTGACAGAGCGCTTGCTCTGAATCAGGGCCGTCCCTCTTACTTTTTGGAGCGGCCTCCTGGCCGCTTGCATAGCTGTGGGGGACCAACCACAGCTATAGCGAGCGGCCAAAATGATGGGGCTTGCGACGAGACCCTAAGGTAGGGTCTCGTCTGCCGCAAGCCCCGGAGTGCTTTTGGATCTATCAGAGCCAAAAGCACTCCCACTGACATCACTAGTGATGTCAGTGGGGCCGGCCCCAGACGGTAGGCGTTCCCATGGGAATGCCTCCGTCTGGGCAGCCACGCCCCCGGCACGCCCACCAAAGGGGGCGTGCTGTCACTCACCATCGACAGCACGCCCCCTTTGGTGCGAGACCCATAACGACGGCTTGGTCGTCGTTATTCGGGTCTCGCACATGCTCACGACGGAGCCGCCTCCGTCGTGCGCATGCGCACTTGGGCAACATCGACCCGCTTGCGAGCGCTCAGCGCTCGCGAGCGGGTCTGAATCAGGCCCTGATTCCAAAATGGAATAAATTAATTTTTGTCCTAAAAATTCTACACACAATGCACCATAATGACAACATTTAAAAAGTTTTTTTGAGATTTTTGCAAATTTAATTAAAAAAAAGAAGAAATCACATGTAGATAAGTATTCACATATGTAATGGTACGTCACAATCCTTATTTTTCATATATAAAGGTATGTCACACTCCTTATTGTACATGTGGTACATCACAGTCCATCATTTACATATGTAATGCTATGTCACAGTCCTTACAGTACATATATAAAGGTAGGTCACACTCCTTATTGTACATGTGTACTAGTACATCACAGTCCATCATGTACATATGTAATGGTATGTCACACTCCTTATTGTACGTGTGTACTGGTACATCACAGTCCATCATGTACATATGTAATGGTATGTCACAATCCTTACTGTACATATATAAAGGTATGTCACAGTCCTTATTGTACATGTGTACTGGTACATCACAGTCCATCATGTACATATGTAATGGTATGTCACAATCCTTACTGTACATATATAAAGGTATGTCACACTCCTTATTGTACATGTGCACTGGTACCTTACAGTCCATCATGTACATATGTAATGGTATGTCACAGTTCTTACTGTACATATATAACGGTAGGTCACACTCCAGGGGAGTCTTTAGAGAGAAGGGGGCCCGTGTCCATTCCCCGTCCGGGGCCCCCTCCTCTCTTCCCGGCAGCCGGCCACCGGAACATTAGTAGACTCTGGGCACTAGAGTGTGCCCGGAGTCTACTGCGCATGCACAAAATGATGGAAAAATGGCCGCGGCGGCCATTTTTCTGGCTTTTTGTACAGCGCTGACACCCGGCGCGGGACCTCGGACAGGTAAGTTTTAAACATTATGGGTGCAGGATGTGTGGTGCGGGCCCCCCCCCTGGACCCGGGGGCCCGTGTGCACCGCATACCCTGCACCCATTATAGGTACGCCCCTGTCACACTCCTTATTGTACGTGTGTACTGGTACATCACAGTCCATCATGTACATATGTAATGGTATGTCACACTCCTTATTGTACATGTCTACTAGTAGATCACAGTCCATCATGTACATATGTAATGGTATGTCACACTCCTTATTGTACATGTCTACTAGTAGATCACAGTCCATCATGTACATATGTAATGGTATGTCACAATCCTTATTGTACATATATAAAGGGATGTCATACTCCTTATTGTAAGTGTGTACTGGTACATCACAGTCCATCATTTACATATGTAATGATATGTCACAGTCCTTAATGTACATATATAAAGGTATGTCACACTCCTTATTGTAAGTGTGTACTGGTACATCACAGTCCAACATGTATACATGTAATGGTATGTCACAATCCTTATTGTACATATATAAAAGGTATGTCACACTCCTTATTGTACATGTCTACTAGTAGATCACAGTCCATCATGTACATATGTACTGTTATGTCTGTACATCATGTACATATGTACTGTTATAGTTATGTTATCATCTCATACATATTTTTCTGGCATGTCATCAGCCTTACTGTGCAAATTTACTTCTGTATATATATATGGCTTTTCTGTGACTTTAACCAGTGGCATATTTACAATGGAATGGTGCAACAATTTCCGCTTTTGTGTTTAATTTGACTCACTGTAATTTCAGAATCTGTAATATTAGGAGAAAATTATGTCTTCCTTATCCATTATGAACAGTGTTTTGATCAATCCAACTGTCAACAACTTGTGTCTTTTCAGCTCTGCATAAAGCTGGGCCAATAGTCAGCCAAAGTAATGTGTGCTGAGATTTGTTTTATCACCTCTATACACAAGATGCAATCATCCTGCACTAGGACTGCATCACTCCGGGAAACAACTGGAACATTTCTCTGGCTTCTTTGTACTCTTTGTACTGTTATAAATCATGTTGTGTAGAGAGTTTCTTGCAAAGAGAAATAACTTATAAATATTTACATTAGGTGATTCTTCATTCTAACCACTGATTCCCTTCTTATTGCTGGGGCCGGGACTATATTCACGGTGATCATGGTAATTTGAGTTTATATCGGCTGCTGTGTGCATTGTGACTTTCTGAGACCTTTAACTTTAGGTCATCTAATCACAATCTAAATTCAAACTGGCCCAAATCCTTTATGTGCTGTTGTTAGACAGGGATCAGTATGAATTAGGCAACATTCTGTTATAAAGATGGATGCAAACTGTTACATATGGTTAAGTAATTTTAGTCTTATGTGCATTAATAACATTTTTAAAACACATTTTGTGATGTTAGTATTAGTTGAAAACAGGTTGCCACCTTTTATAATAGTGCTCTCCATGTGCTGTATTTGTATCAGGTCTAAAATAAATATATTACTTGTTGCTAGGTGAATACTACTACAGTATGAATAGGAAGATGTCAGAGAAAGTGGTGGCCGCAAAAAAGGTCCACGTAATGCAAAACTGACTGGCCTGGCCTATGACATAGGAAGATAATTCATTATTATGATTTATTTATTTATTTAACGTCATCATATTTAATGATTTTCAATAGGGAATAAATAGTAATAAAAAATGACTAGGTATGAGCAGCAGGGGCGTTTCTAGAGAGGAGGGGGCCCGTGTGCAGTCTCCAACACAGGCCCCCTCCTCTCTGTCCAGCAGCCGGCAGCGCACTGAGGTGTGCGCGGCCAGCTCCAGAGTTATAGACTCTGGGCACTAGAGTGCACCCAGAGTCTATAGAGTATGCGCTGGTCACCGGAAAAATGGCCACGGCGGCCATTTTCCATTTGTTTTTAGAGCGCCAGACCCCCGATTTGACGTGGGACTCAGGAGAGGTAAGTATGCTATGGGTGCAGGGTGTGCGGTGCGGGGCCCCCCTGGACCCAGGGGCCCGTGTGCCCCGCACACCCTGCACCCATTATAGATACGCCCCTGATGAGCAGACAGAGAAGTAATAGACCCTGCTCACAAGCCTTCAATGCACAGATGTGTCCAGCTACATTTTTGCCAATCGCGCTACAAACGTGCACACGCATCGCGCCATGTGATTACCCGCAGCAGCATACACTACGTTACACTATGAGGTGCTCTCCGATTGCACCATGCAATCCTATGGAGGCGCGGGTGCGAAAGCAGTGCGCATATCCGCTCTCGGCCGCATGCCTCACGTCATGCGTGGCGTGATTTACTGCATGCGCAGCAACGATGTAGCTGGGCACATCTGTATTGGAAGATAGTTGATCAGATAGACTTAAAGCTGCAGGTGTATAGGAATTATGTATTTTCTCCAATGATGTCTTACAATTGCTTGGGTTGGCAATTTTTTTTTGTATTTACCATTCCGCATAAAACAAGTCACTTCATATGCGATATGCAAATGTAGTGCAAGATTTCATTGAACTGTTAGCCTGAGTCCCCTCATCACCGCAATAAATAATCATTACTAGTTATTAGAAGGCCATATAAAAGAGATATAAGCTAATTTATATAAAGTATATAGATTTTTTTTCCTTTTGTGGGCTGGTCCTTTACTCCAATAGCGATTATATATTATTTATCAGGCATTGTACCCAAGTGAACTGCTTTTTGAAAGATTTTATGTCACCCTTTGCTTTATTAATAAAGAAAGTATGTGTTTTGCCTGAAGTGCTGCTAGACACACTGTCTGCACTATTACAAATCATGCGTTTAAATTGCTTTTTACGTTTGTTATGTTTACTCATAAGTGTGTGATTTGCATTAGAAACAATGCTGTAAAAGTCCAATCTGTGCAGCACTGTGTTACTATCACAAATCAAGTTATTCTAAAAAACCCTTCTAAAGTTCATCCGTCAGATTAGCTTTCACAAGTGGCTGTTTGCTGCTAGTTGCAATTTAAAATGCAGCTCATGGACTAAAGGAAAAGGAATATATTATAATCAGGGTTGGACTGGCCCACAGGGGTACAGGGAAAAACCCTGGATGATCCCATGCCTGTGGGCCTCATCCCCTCCTCTTATATCAATCAGTTTCTCTATTAGAGGGTCAGTTACTGTACCTGGTAGAGCAGGAACATGGATGAACATGGGGGCTTTTCTTGTTTCTATAGAAACTATACCAAGATTCGCTCTTGTGCCAATCAAAATTAGCAGTTGGGTTAACAGATGTTTCATTGTGTGAAAATAACATTTACAATATAGCATCCTACTAACTAAGAATGTAATTGTAACAAAGAAATAAACAAAAAAGTAAGCAACACTTAAGAAATCCCAGTGGTAATAACTTAGATCAGTGGTTCCCAAACTTTTTCACTTCACGGCACTGTTAGTGTCACATCAGTTTTTTTTATGGCACATCTAGGCCAAAAGAAAATACCTAAGGTTATAACATACACAAATAAATTGGAAAACAAACAGTATTCTGGGCCTGATTCATTACGAATCGCAATTGCAACAGTGTATGCAGTTTATCACTGCCCACACATTGATTCCTCTCCCATTTTAGTCACTGCCCAACCCACATCCTCCTCTTACCATCTTAAAGCTGTTATGTGCATTTACCAGTGCTTCCCAGGGCCGAACAACATATTTCCTCTCTAACCATATCTGCAGCTAGATTAGCCTCATTTATAAAGTTCATCTAGAACTAACTAAAACATTTTGCTATTTGCCACTCCAAGACAGGCTCCAATCTTCTGCCAGCTCCTTCTACTCCAATTCATACACTGATTGGTTCACAGCAGCTAACACGACTGCAGTTATGTCAGGATGAACAATCCGCTTACTACTCAGCACTGCTGCCAACCAGTGTTCCCTGACTCATAACACGAAATGTGTAGTAATCAAGGGGCTAACAGATAACATCTACAATCTCTCTTCGTGGCTGCTGGTCATAGCGGGCCTGTGGCGAGGTCTTGCAGGCCATGGGAGGTCACCATTTGGGCACAGTCTTTATGCTTTGCATCTCTGACTTAAAGTATCTGTTCATATGCATACTCTAAATAAGTCCTGGCCACTTGGAACATAACATCATTCAAATCATTGAATCAGAATATAGAATAATTATATATAATGTAGTATAGAATATTGACAAATTATATAATCAGGATATATTTATTTATAAACATTTACTTATATTGCACCAGCATGTTCTGTTGCTCCTTATACAGTAATTACAAATAGTGTAATCAGGATATAGTACAATTACATATAGTAAAATCAGAATATAGGAAAATGTAATAAGTGACGTGAAGGTCACAATTTCTTATATCATGTGGTAGAATTAAACAGCATGGGAATTGGATTGCAAATAGATTTATGAAAGCAGAAAGAGCAAATGCCTTGCAGCCCAACATCTGTCATCTAAAAGAGGACCATATAATAAGCGTAGCCTAAGTATTTCCCAGAACTGAATGGCTAATTCCAATCCATATCACACCATGTGCTCCCCTCTTATACACAATGTGGATCATTTACTACAGACCGTATTATGCAAAGGAGCGCAAAAGACCTCTCCTCTCTGCAGGGCTAGTTCGAGGCATGTTCGACCAGTGTGGTCGAACAGGGGCGCCACTCCATAGAGGGCGTAACCCCCGCAATTCCCGCCCCCCCCCCAATATCCCGATTTCAGCAGGACAGTCCCATTTTTTGGGCACTGCCCCGCTGTTCCACCCGCCTAATGATGTGTTTCGCGGGCGGTTAGGAGGTTGGGCACCTCCACTGCCTCAGCTGTGCCGGCCACGGAGAAGAGGAATGGATGCCGCTTGCATCCATTCAGTGTAGGAAAAGGGGTGGGGGCTACCCAGCTACTGACGTAGTGCTGGACTCGCCCCCAGCCTGACGTTAACACTCCCCCAAATAACATCATTTATCATTTATTAAAGATATTTAGAACTACATAAATGCCCCAGAGCGCACCACAACAATTTTTCACCTTTACATTAATTTATGGGGCGTGACCTATGTTAATTAGGACGCGCGATTATGGGGCGACGAGTTGTCGTCATACACAGGGCGTGGCTCCCCCTGGAGCCGGCCCTGCTTCTCTGCGTCATCATGCAATGGCTTCTATAAAATGACATATGTTTGCATATGCCTGTTATAGAGACAGGGTAAACTTGAAGAGATAATAAGTACTGGGCAGGATTCCATTATTGTAATGTTTGCTGAGCCATAGAGTTAACCCCTGTTGTCAACGGTGTGCAATTTACACAACCTAGCCACTACAGCTATCATAAGAAATATACCAATATGATGTGCAGTCAGGTGAGGCAGAGCCTTTCCTGTCATACTTAGGTATACTCCAGAGTTTTGACTATAAAAATTATAAGAAAAATGTAAAGAAAATATTATAAATATCTTCTTTGTATTCTAATAATTTTTATAGTCAAAACTCTGGAGTAAAAAGTGTATGGCAGGTGAGGCAATGCCTCCCCTATCTACCTTATCTGCACATTCCTGATTAAAACACACCAAATTTCCAGCACTATATACTGCTGCACCTTTGTATAATGCCCACATAAACCCTCGGGTCCATATATGTATCTGTAAGTCTGGCTCTGATACTAGCCAGTGCCTCCCTAGCCATTTCCCTCACCGCACATATATGTAATATACTTTTAGAAACTTCACACATATGGTATTGAAACAGAGGCAGAACCATTCTTTCATTCATTTCCAGAATTAAATAATACCTCTCTGCATGCCATTTGGAAGCCTGTACATATTCATGTGATGATGGAAGTTGTTTGCAAAACATAACACAGATAAGCCTTAAAGATTTATTATATGGTACGCAGAAGGCACTGCACATACAGCACCAAGCACTTTATTTACTATTGTGGCACTTTATCCCCACCCCTTAATCTACTGTTATGCAGTATCACACAATTGTGATATTTCTTCTATGCTGCTATACTGGGGTTCTGAGTGACTGAGATTGTGATGACATCACCCATATGAATTTGAAAGTCACAAAGGCCAAGTACTGAGTGGCGGCAACAATATATGAAAGACAACACAGATAAGACTTGAAGATTACCATCTGGTACGCAGACTTGAGATGACACTTTAAATGTTCTCCTTCACAGTCATCAAAAGGTGAGCCAAATGATAAATGGACCTTGTATAGATTTGATATAACTGAAATCATACTCCAGCACCAAAAACACCAGAAAATACCTTCGTGTAGTGTTTCAGGTTTAATATAAGAATAAGGGGAATAAGTATTCGTACATGAATAAAATATAAATTTGCATATCACATAAGATCACTCATCATCCTGAAGTCCATCCTACACAAGTTGGGTAATCTTATGTGATATGAACAATTATGAAAAATATTGGGGGGGGGGGATTATGTACAGTAGGGAATCTGCCCCTTATCTTGGAAATCAGTCCCCTTATTGAGGATTCAATTCCACAATAGGGGCAGATTCAGCCATGCTTTGTGTTGCACGGTATCTTCTCCAGGCTAAAATAACTGGAGCTATTATATTACAGACTCACAATAAACCCACGAGCAACACTGAGGAGGTGTAAGCCAAAATAACTTATACTGCTATCCCAGTCCCAGTGAATCCAGAAAAATCTTTAATGCTTGGCCCAAGAACCAATCATACAGGTGCATCATACATGGGTAAATTGGAAACTTATCTATTTCAATGTTTGGGTCCAAGTGTGTTACCCTAGGATGGAACATAAAAAGAAAACAAAAAACATTGTTTAGTCCTAAACAACGATGGTCTCTGATGTTAGCCAATATTTGTACTTGTTTTAAGTAAACTAACTACTTAACACTCCAAGCAAGAGATTTCAACATGAAACCTCTGATGCCATATTCATTCTCTTAACATGTGAGCTCAGTCATTGTATTTATTAGACACATTACGTATTTTGCTATGTCTGGGTCTCAAACTCTTAACCTCATGTACTACAGCAGTCAGACACCTAAAACATGGTGCTACTTGCTCCTGCGTAGGAAGCCTTGTAATTCTAACTATAAGAAGATACTGTAGTTGTAATTGTCAGTTTAACCATTGCAGCTTAGCAGATCTATGTAGAGTGCAGCCACACACTACTGTACCTAGATCTGCTTCGCTGAAATGGTGTAAACTGGCTTTACATAGTTACTGTAGAATCCTATGCAGGAGCAAACAGCTCCATGTTTTAGGTGTCTGATTGCAATAAGTGAGGTTGAGAGTTCGAGTCCCGGATATGTCAAGCTGAACAATGTGTGTTTTAAATAGAGGGGGATGTAACTGAAGACATGGAAGATAATCATGCAAGACAACTTGCCTGCCCCAGATCCATCCATACATCGGTAGAACAGAGGAAAAAAACTAGAGATGGTGAATCGGAAACCAAAACATTGATTTTTCCAATGGAACATCATTTGATTTCCATCCCTTGTGTGACCTGCATAAAGGATAATGAGATTAAATGCAACATATTTCTTAGCAGTATACCAGCCAGACTCATCCACAGCACAGAAATACTATTTCTGTGCTGTGGATGGATGCATAAACACTGAAAGTCTGCAATGATGTCCCATATTCCTCCATTATAACTAACTGAGCTTTGGAACAGAGATTGGTGGCCTTCACGGGAGCTTTGAGCCGTGTTCTCTATTCATCTTACGTTTAATAACTGACCTGGAACCAGTTTTCAGTTGACTCAAGGTTTCTAGAAACCGGTGCTGCTGAGAATGATTGCTTTCACTGGCAGATGGCATAGAATCTATTACAGCACAACATATTGCATCTAATTTCTTACATTTATTGGTTCTGATGACTAAGGGCCAGATTTATTAGATGCGTTCTATTTCTTTGACAATCTTCTTGCATGTTTGCATATCATCATAAATATGTGCAGCACAACAGTTTCCTAACATAAAGCATAAACGTGCAAGGCTCTACTAAAACTTAGACTTGTGCCAACAAATACAAATAAAATGTATTTTAGAAAATATATTATGTGAATATCAAGGAAACAAATTATTTATACTGTAATTACATGAAGGAATTTTTTGAGCAGTTTTGCATTTAAAGCGCCATTTTTCGGTTTTGCCTTGAAAAGTTTTGCTGCTCTAAATTCTGCAGCAAAACTGGACAAATAGCTGTACGTCGGCCAAATCGGAACCTATTCCTTTTGTCTGATAGCTTTTTTTATCATTTGTACAACTATGCAGAAAACGGAAAAAAAGATATTTAGAACATTTTACATGAAATCAAAAAAATTCAAAATGCTGGAAACCCAAGGATGCCCATCAATTACACAAAGAGAAAATATTTCTGGTTGGGTAGAGATGGGCATGCTTTACATGGGATATGTTTAATATGTCGGAGGACGGGATCCCGGGCATCAATATCCCGATGCCCGGCATAATGCCAACGCCGTTATCCCGAAGACATCAGGATACCGACGTCAGAATCCCGACCCCCACCTTTCCAAAGGTAAGTAAAAGGGTAAGTATTACTTAGCCCAGGGATGGGGGAGGTTAGGTTTTGGGACCCCAAGGGGGAGATTAGGGTTAGGTACCCGCCAGGGAGGGTTAGGGTTAGGCTGCGGGGAGGGAGGGTTAGGGTTGGGCACAGGGATGGACTGGCTCACGGGTACAGGGGAAACCCCCGGTGGGCCCCACTGCCTGAGGGCCCACTCCCTCCTTTAGGGATCAAGTTCCAGACTGTGCACTTGAATTATACATTATACATATGTTACTTTATACTGCACTGGAATATGGTGTATTTTCTACAATGCATTGATGTTATTAATCTCTGTGGAGGCTGGTCACAACCCCTCTGAATGATGGTCACACCCCTAAGTATGGGCCCCTATAACTGCATTCCCAAGGTGGGCCTTTCATGCCCCAGTCCGAAACTGGTTAGGCACCACCATGGGGAAGTTAAGGTTAGGCAGCCCCCGTGGAGGGCTAGGTTTAGGGTGCGGGAAGGGGTGGTTAGGGTTAGGCACCACCGGGGGGAGGTTAGGGTTAGGCACCACCAGGGGAGGCTAGGCACCACCAAGGGAGGGTTAGGGGAGAAGAGGGGGAGGGTTAGGGTACTTACCGCCCCTGTTGGGATTCTGCGATTCTGCACCTTCGGGCTTCCGGCGTCGGGATTTGAACCGGCGGCAATTCAGCTGCGGCTATTCATACCCAACCCCTTAAAACGTATAATAAGAAACAGACCAGCTACCTTCAGCACACTATAGCAAATTGCCATCTATCAGGCAGTACCATTTTAGCCACCATAGACACATGTCCGGCGGTTGGAATCCCGACACCAGCTTCCCGGCAGCAGTAGAAAATCCTGATCGTCCTCAAGTAAGTATTAGCTAATCTAATTCTACCCCATAACCATAACTCTCCCTTAGGGATGCCTAACCCTAACCTCCCCTCCAGTCAGGCCCGCCAAGAGCCGCGGTGGGCCCGGGTAACGGGGCGTGGCCTAATTGTGGGAGACACTGCTGAGTGGGGGCGCTCTGAGCCCCCTCAGCCCTGCTCAAAGCCAGGGGGGCACGATCAGTGTGATCACTCCCCCCCAGGTATAGGAGATTGCACGAGCAGTCTCCTACTGCAGCTCAGCACACGCTGTGTGCTGGGCTGCTGTGAGGGAGGGGGGGCGGCACCGGGCCCCTCAGGAAGCCCGGGCCCGGGTAATCTGTACCTTCTCCCCTCCCCCCTCTCGGCACCCCTGCCCCAGTACCTAACCCTAATCCTCCCTCTAAGTGCCTAAACCTAACCCCCCTTCCCCGCTGCCTAAACCTAAGTCCCCCGGGGGGTGCCTAACCCTAACCCCCCCTTTCCCTAGCCTAAACCTAACCTCCCGGGGGGTGACTAACCCTAAGTCCCCCCCGAAGCCCCTAACCTAACCCTCCCCCCACCGCAGTTATCCGCGCTCGGCGTCCCTTCGATCAGGATGCAGGGCGCCCGGCTCCCGGCGTATGTCTAATGACAGGCGTCAGCATATCGACACCTGTCTTTAGACCCTTACAGGGATATGACAGTCGGGAAGCCGGCTGTTGGGATTAGATCTGCCGGCTTCCCGACTGCATACCTACTACAATATCTCTCGCCAGGAGGGAAATTTAATGGAGTGCGATTTCCTAAAATTACCAGTTTTCTGAAATTTTGGGGGTGAATTACAAACAGCTGTATTATTTACAGGCAAATTCAACAGAAAACCACCTACAGAAAATTGTGATTTTTAAACACAAATCACCAGCAAATCACCAGACCAATTTCTTTTAATGCAAATCACCAGACCAATTTCTTTTAATGTTCTTAATACTAATTGTTGGATTTATTAAGCTGCAGTTTCACAAATCGGTAGTGATCCTGCCAAAACAATCACCAGAAAAAGATGTGCCTCTGACCAGCAAGATTACTTAGGTTGCATGCAGGTTAAGCTGCCTGTGTGGCCAGAACATAAGAAAGAGGCACAAGTAATGTATGTATAAAGTTGTCACTAACAATTAAGGGGACCAAAAATGGCTAAATATATTTATGGGGCACAGTTATTCATTAAATTTAATATTTGGTGGCAAATTCATAATAAATAATAGAAAAATAATAATATATGTGGATAATATAATAGTTAATAAATATAAAGGAGACGACATTTTTTAATAATGAGGGCAATTACATTTCATTGTTTATTCGAGCCATAATAATTAATTAATGATGGACTTCCCAAATTTATAACACATTTGTGGCACTGTCATCTGCCAGCATGCACATGCCTCCATCATTAATATGGTCCCAGTTAACATATACATTTTATTTCCCCTCTCGTAATTTTGCTATGGGACTACTTTATTTCTGGTTACATTAATGTTTGCTGAAAGGAGTGCGCTCCTGCGCTGCCTGCCTCCAGCCCTGAAATAGACAAATCTCAGGTGCACAACTCCAAATTATTGATAATATATAAATGCAATAAAGTTTTGCAATCAATAGAGGTTTTTAGCATAATCTTGGCCAAGGTTATGAGCCTACCCACCATATCCAGGTAACCTCTTTAGGGTAGGTCCCTAACATACTAGGGTTCAAATCCAGAGCGCAGGACCCCCCAAACTGGTCCAGCTAAGCTGCCCCAGGGCACCGCCATAGTAAGAAAAGTGCAGTGTAAAGAGAGAGTTAAGAGCAGCCACAGCTGCATATAAAGAATGAAAATAAAAAAGTAAAATACATGTATAATAAACAAACAGTGAAGGGTTAAAATGTGTTATAAAAGAATAATGTGTTATAATGCGGTGCCCTGAAACAGATCAACCAAAGCAATCCAGGGGGACCCACGCCCCAAAAATAAACCAAAGTTGCACTACAGTATATAACTTGTACGACTTACCTAGAATTGTGCCTAATACCAGTGTACATATACTATACCAGACTCCATGCTTTTAAACCAATAAGGAAGGGTGCTAATCCAGACTGAGGGCATCTCCTTTCCCTCAAGTGTGAAATAAAGCACATTGAATGGAGTATATGGGAAAGATTCCTGGACTGCACACCCTGAATATATATAATGGGAGGTGCTACCTGATGAGACTAATTGCAGGCACAGATAAAGACAAATCTCAGGTGCACAACTCCAAATTATTGATAATATATAAATGCAATAAAATTTTGCAATCAATAGAAGTTTTTAGCATAATCATGGCCGAGGTTATGGGCCTACCCACAATATCCAGGTAACCTCTTTAGGGTAGGTCCCTAACATATTAGGGTTCAAATCCAGAGCTAAAAACCTCTATTGACTGCAAAATTTTATTGCATTTATATATTATCAATAATTTGGAGTTGTGCACCTGAGATTTGTCTGTTTCTGTGCCTGCAATTAGTCTCATCAGGTAACACCTCCCATTATATATATATATATATATATATATATATTGTGATAGGATCACTGGTAAAGTGGTCTGTGGCAGGTACATTTGTCCCAGATTCCTGTCTTTTGTGTTTTAAACCCCCAGGAGAAAGTCTGCAGTGTAGCAGGCTTGAGTTTCGTTTTTTTTGAAAAGCCGGTTTGGGACCTGGGGGTTGTGGGTGAGAGGAGAGGGAGGGCTCCACCCACGGCCACTCCAGGTTTTGGTTCTCGCAGCCTGGTAACAGGCTTGTTAGTTTTCCACCTGAGAGTGGCCAATATAAGCCTAGTGTGTTGAGGGCTGATTGTCTCAGCTGGGAGAGCAGACAGGGAGTTTGCTCAGAGACACTTGGAAAACCGATCTGTGAGTACTGTGCTGTGCTTTGTTGCTGGCGAGGGCATTAGGCCCTGCCAGGTTCTGGTAGTGAGGGAACTACCCGTGAAGTTAGTGCCCCGACGGCTAGGATTTATATTTATGTTTTCTTTATATTTCTGTCATTGTACAATAAAGACTGGCGCCGACCAGCTTGTACTTGCATCCAGACTGGTGTGCTGCTTCCCTGCTGCTGTGTGTGTGTGTAAGGAAGGAGTCCTCTACCCAGGAGAGGGACCCCCTAACCTAACTGTGTCACAATATGGTGGAGAATGCGGGCACCCACACACACTGAAGTTGCAGCGAGAGGAAAACTTTCCGTTTAAAAATTAAAGGGACAGACACCCAATTTGTGAGTGTGGAAATAACACTGTGTCCTTGGAGTCCCATAGAGGAGGCGTCAGCCAATGCTCAGAGAGGCAAGGTTCAGCTTCCAACCTACACCCCAGGACAAAATGGAGGACATTATTAAGGCCTTGCTCCAAGCTACAGCAGCTCAGCAGGAATCTACCAGGGCTCAGCAGGAAGCTACAGCAGCTCAGCAGGAATCTACCAGGGCTCAGCAGGAATCCACCAGGGTGCAACTGTTGGCCTTGGAGACAGCCCAGATGCAACAACAGGTCGCCATCGAGGAAACCCACCAGGCCTTAGCGGAAAACAGCCAGGCCATAAAAGAGGTGGTACAGCACCTGGTCGCCCGGCCCAGAGATGTTAATACTGGTCCTCCCACCACCACTCACTCCGTACGAGCCAGTCACTTCCTCCAAAAGATGACTTCGGGCGATGATGTGGAGGCCTATCTCGCCGCATTTGAAAGAACGGCCGAAAGGGAGAGTTGGCCCCAGGAGCAGTGGGCAAGTCTGGTGGCACCTTTTTTGTCTGGGGAGCCACAAAAAGCATATTTCGACTTATGTCTGGCTGATACCAAGGACTATAAAAAACTAAAACAGGAGATCCTAACTCGCTTGGGAGTCACCACCTTTGTTCGTGCCCAACGGGTCCACCGCTGGGAGTTCCATAAGGACAAGCCTCCACGTTCACAGATGCATGACCTCGTCCATCTGTCCTCAAAATGGCTACAGCCCGAGACACTGACGGGACCACAGATTGTGGAAAGGGTCGTGATGGACCGTTACCTGCGATCATTACCTGTGACTCTGCGCAAGTGGGTGAGCCATGCAGACCCTAAGTCCGCGGACCAGTTGGTCGAGCTGGTGGAGAGGTACGTGGCGGCTGAGGAGCTGATGAGTATGCCCCACCGAGCCCCGATGGCGCACTGGCGAACTCCCAGAGACACTGGTAAGACTGTTCCAGGGGAGAAGGGTGCTGGGCGGTGGAATGTACCTAAGACTGAGGGTGTAGAACCTGGAGACAGGCCTGCCAGGCCGGGAAGGTTCTTGCCCCGTAAACGACTAGACATTAATATGACTCAGTGTTTCCGATGTGGTGGCTTCGGCCATATTGCCGCTAATTGTGCACTTACAACTGAACCTATGCAATGTGATACTGCTCATGTCTACCGCAGGGGGTCTTTCTTTGCACAGATAGCCTGTACGGCTGACCGGCAGGCTGAGACTGATAAGCACATGTGTGTACTCATTGTAGATGGCAACCGAGTAGAGGCACTGTTAGACTCTGGTAGCTTGGTTACACTTATAAAAGCTGAGCTGGTGAACCCCTTGAGGCATACAGGGAAAACTGTTGGTGTGACCTGCATACATGGGAATACTCGATATTATGTTACGGCCGAGGTGAACATCGAGACACCATGTGGCTCTGCTATAGTTTCTGTGGGTTTGGTGCATGGTCTGGTGTACGATGCAATATTGGGAAGAGACTTTGCTCACTTCTGGAAGTTGTGGGAAAGCCGTTTTGTTCCAGAGGTGAACAACCCCGATCCATTTGAGAAGGTTGTCGATGTAGTGGAGGAGGGAGTTTCTTCTGAATTAGAGTTATTCCCTTTTTCTACTATGGTTGGCGAACTAGAGAATGCGGAACGTGACGGTGGCCCGCCAACTGATGTGCCTCCCATTGAGGTGGGAAGTGTTGTTGGGCCAGGTGATCATCTGCCTGATTTAGAGGTCAGAAGAGAGGTCTTTGCCGTGGAGCAGTTGAATGACCCTACTTTGGTAAAAGCCAGGGAGAATGTAAAAGTAGTTGATGGTAAACCCGTAGACCCTGATAGTCCTTTGTCCTATCCCCACTTGGCAATGTGTCAGGATTTGTTATATCAGGTGACTAAGAAGGGGGAAGATGTTGTGGAACAACTAATAGTTCCCAAAGCCTACAGAAGAACAGTGTTGGATCTGGCCCATGGTCATATAACGGCAGGCCATCTAGGGGTAGAGAAAACCACTGAGCGAATAATGCAGAGGTTTTTCTGGCCCGGCCTTCATAAAGAGGTATCTGACTTTTGCGCATCCTGCCCTGAGTGTCAGTATCATGCTCCCAGGCCACATTTTAAGGGTCCACTAGTTCCATTGCCTATCATAGAGGTGCCGTTTGAAAGAATAGCGATGGATTTGGTTGGATCCTTAATGAAGTCTGCCAGGGGAAACCAGTATATTCTGGTAATAATGGATTACGCTACCAGGTACCCTGAAGCGATCCCGTTGCGCAATACGTCAACCAAGACCATTGCCAGAGAGCTAGTTCATGTCTTTAGCAGGCTGGGTATACCTAAGGAGATACTAACTGACCAGGGTACACCGTTTATGTCCAAAGTCATGAAAGAGTTATGCCGCCTGTTCAAAATCGAACAGTTAAGAACTTCGGTTTATCACCCCCAAACCGATGGGCTGGTCGAGAGGTTTAACAAGACGTTAAAACACATGCTTAGGAAAGTGGTCGACAAGGATGGTAGGGATTGGGACTACTTATTGGCGTATTTATTGTTGGCCATAAGAGAAGTTCCCCAGTCCTCCACCGGGTTTTCACCCTTCGACTTGTTGTATGGGAGACACCCAAGGGGGTTACTAGACATTGCCAAAGAGACATGGGAGGGGCAGTCTAGTCCTTACAAAACGGTGATTGAGTATGTTTCTCAAATGCAGGAGAGAATTGCTGCGGTAGTGCCGATAGTGAGAGAGCACCTGGAACAGGCTCAACAGGCACAGCAGAGGGTATACAACCGCAATGCTCGGTTACGCAGCTTTGCTCCTGGGGACAGAGAGTTAGTATTGGTTCCCACTGTGGAAAATATACTTTTGGCTAAATGGCAAGGGCCCTTTGAAATCTTAGAAAGAGTGGGGCAGGTCAATTACAAAGTTTACCACCCGGGGAAAAGAAAGCCGGAACAGATATACCATATAAATCTGTTAAAGCCCTGGAAAGATAGAACGGTACTGTCGGCCGTCCGAGACCCTCCAGTAAGTCCAGGGCCCTTAGTTCCCGAAGTGACAGTGGCAAAAACCCTGTCGGCAATTCAACAACAAGAGGTCAAGGAGTTTCTGATTAGAAATAGGGTGCTGTTCTCTGACGTACCTGGGAAAACCTCGGTCATTGAACATGACATCATCACTGACCCAGGGGTTAAAGTTAATCTAAAGCCCTATAGGTTGCCAGAAGCACAAAGAGAATCGGTGTCGAAAGAAATTAAAAATATGCTAGAGTTAGGGGTTATTGAAGAATCACATAGTGAATGGTCAAGTCCCATTGTGTTGATTCCAAAGCCCGACGGGAATGTGCGTTTCTGCAATGACTTCCGAAAGTTGAACAGTGTTTCAAAATTCGATGCCTACCCGATGCCAAGAGTGGATGAACTGATTGAGAGACTAGGGACGGCAAGGTATTTAACCACTCTTGACCTAACCAAAGGGTATTGGCAAGTACCGTTAACCGAGAGCGCCAAACAAAAGACAGCTTTTTCAGCGCCAGAGGGCTTGTTTCAGTACAAGATGTTGCCCTTTGGGCTACATGGGGCACCTGCTACCTTCCAAAGAATGATGGACAGGATTCTAAGGCCCCATAGACGGTATGCGGCTGCTTATCTGGATGACGTGGTCATTCATAGTCCTGATTGGCAAACTCACTTACCCAGGGTACAAGCAGTGTTGGACTCCATCTATAAGGCAGGTTTGACAGTCAACCCAAAAAAGTGTTGTCTAGGCATGGAGGAAGTAAAATATCTGGGATACACCATTGGCAGAGGCCTGATAAAGCCTCAGCTCAATAAAGTTTATGCCATACAAAACTGGCCATGGCCTCTAAATAAGAAGCAGGTGAGAGCCTTCTTGGGAATTACGGGGTACTACAGGAGGTTTATACCCAACTTTGCCACCATGGCAGTCCCACTGACTGACCTGACCAAAGGCAAACAAAAGTCTTGGTAGAATGGAGTCCTGAGGCAGAGAAAGCTTTTCAGGAGTTGAAAGTAGCGTTGTGTTCCCAACCAGTCCTGATGACTCCTAATTTTGAAAGGGAATTCATAGTACAAACCGATGCATCAGAAGTAGGTATAGGAGCGGTCCTGTCCCAGAACAAGGAGGGCGAGGACACCCTATTTTCTATCTTAGCAGAAAGTTGAATATACATGAGAGAAACTATGCCACAGTGGAGAAGGAGGCGTTGGCCATAAAGTGGGCGTTAGAGGCTCTCAGGTACTACTTGGTCGGAAAGTTCAAATTGATCACTGACCATGCCCCTTTGAAGTGGATGTCTGAAAATAAGGACAGTAATGCGAGAATTACAAGATGGTTCTTGGCGTTACAAACTTTTACATTTTCAGTGGAACACAGGCCAGGAAGCCAGCTGGCCAATGCTGACGCGTTGTCACGCGTTCATTGTTTGGGGGCTTCAGTTGTTCCGCCCCACAGGTCGAAACAAAGGGGGGGGATATGTGATAGGATCACTGGTAAAGTGGTCTGTGGCAGGTACATTTGTCCCAGATTCCTGTATTTTGTGTTTTAAACCCCCAGGAGAAAGTCTTCAGTGTAGCAGGCTTGAGTTTCGGCTTTTTTGAAAAGCCGGTTTGGGACCTGGGGGTTGTGGGTGAGAGGAGAGGGAGGGCTCCACCCACGGCCACTCCAGGTTTTGGTTCTCGCAGCCTGGTAACAGGCTTGTTAGTTTTCCACCTGAGAGTGGCCAATATAAGCCTAGTGTGTTGAGGGCTGATTGTCTCACCTGGGAGAGCAGACAGGGAGTTTGCTCAGAGACACTTGGAAAACCGATCTGTGAGTACTGTGCTGTGCTTTGTTGCTGGCGAGGGCATTAGGCCCTGCCAGGTTCTGGTAGTGAGGGAACTACCCGTGAAGTTAGTGCCCCGACAGGGCTAGGATTTATATTTATGTTTTCTTTATATTTCTGTCATTGTACAATAAAGACTGGCGCCGACCAGCTTGCACTTGCATCCAGACTGGTGTGCTGCTTCCTTGCTGTGTGTGTGTGTGTGTGTGTAAGGAAGGAGTCCTCTACCCAGGAGAGAGACCCCCTAACCTAACTGTGTCACAATATATATATATATATATATATTTAGGGTGTGCAGTCCAGGAATCTTTCCCATATACCTCCAGCACTGTACAGGTAGGATAGAGCTGGCGGTCACTAGGACCCATCGGAGCTTAACTAAAAGAGTTCTCACATCTGACACGCGCTACTGCCTCACTGAACTTTGCCTACATGAGAACGCCCAATCACACCTCTTCATTCACAATTGGAACATACTTGCCGACTTTAATTTACTCCTCTCCGGTGGAGAAGCACGAGGAGGAGGTGCAGCTGACAGCTTCGGGGGCTGACTCGCCACCTAATTTTAGCCCCATCCCTCCATACGGATCCGCAAATTCCCCATATAATCTCCCCATCCTGCCCACTTCATAAAGTAGTGGGCGAGATGCGGGAGAACCGACTACTCTTACGGGGATGCAGGGGACTGGCAAAAAATTGGGAGCCTCCTGCAATTTCCGAGAGAGTAGGCAAGTATAAAGTAGAGATGTGACCGGAATACGACTGTGCATTGCCTATATTTGCATATGATTGGTTCTGGAACACGCGCACTGCTAAAACACAAAAACTTACCAATAGGCATGCATTCAACTCTGCAACACACTCTTTCCTGTCCTTTAGCCAGTACTTTCTCCATTACAAAATCATTGAGTCAAATCCAAAAATTTGTGATTTACATTGTTGAGACATGTCATATCATAGGCATGGTTAAAGCCCATCCTGATCTACCGCCTTAGGCCCGTATTGAATTTGAAGCGAAAAGCCGTTTTCACATGTTTTTGGCGAAAACTTTTCACCGATGACATAATTTTCACCTATTTTGATGTTACTCCGTATTCAATTTGGAAGACTTTCCGACACTTAAGGACACCCCAAAAAATAATTTTGAAAAATGTTGGGGGACAAGTTAAAAACTAGCGAACGTGACTCTGCGGGGGTCCCCAAGTATGCCCCAGGTGTTTTTATCATTGCAGGTGCTTGCGGAAGGTTTATTTTTCATGATTTTTTTCAACTTTAGCAACTTTTAAATATGCTGGCCCCCATTTTCAAGGACCCCAAATTTGCTGGGATAAGTTATTTTTTGGCAAAAATACTTCTGAATACTATACTGCACCACGTATAGAAAAACGCTACTTAGCAGCTATTGAGCCCGTTTAAAAACACCAAATACCTTCAGCAAGTCAAATTGGGGGCACCATAGGGAACCCCCATGTCAGAGCATCTTTTGGGGGGTGTCAGGCTCATTTCCCCAAATTTGACAGTACTTTCTACCTGTTCAGGTTTCGCCGGGTCCCGTTTTCGCGTACTTCCATATTGGATACGGGGTAAAGCGAGCACTGCCGCGATACTTTTCCGCCTACAAAAGACGCGATGTAGGCGAAAAGTCTGGGAGGTGGAAAAGCATCGCGGATCTGCTCTAATTGAATACGGCTCTTAGCTGTGGTCTAAAAAAATCCACTAGGTTTGTTTGAAATTGTTATTATCTCGAAGCAGCAAATCCATTCTGTCCCAGATGCTGCCATTTGTTTGGCTCAAAAAAGTCAGCAATTCTTTTTTTTTTCTAGAAGAGATTCCATTTATTTCACTACTGTTGATGTGATTTATATTCTTCCTTACTGCCTGTTGTGTGTATTGGAATTACATTTGCTATTCTCCTATAACCTGGACTTATACTGTGCCTTTCAGCTACAATAGGTTAAAAAGCTTGTTTAATGGTGCTGCAAATTCTTCTAGTTCTTTTATTACTCTAGTACATAAACCATCTGGATCCATTTATTACCTACTTTTAATCCTTTGTAGTAAATATAATTGTGCCCACAGTACCGTTGAAATTTAAATAGTAAACACATAGCAAAAAAAAGTTATTTGGCTGTCTGCAAATTCTTTGTCCTTTTCAACAAATTCACTACCTCCGGTTTGTAACCATATTGTTCTTCCCTACCATTGTTCAGTCTTTTCTCCTGTTGGCACTTTAGCATGTTTCATAATGTGTTTAGAGCAGGGGTGTCTTTAGAGAGGAGAGGGCCCGTGTGCATTCCCCGACGGGGCCCCCTCCTCTCTTCCCGGTGGCCGGCAGCCGACTAACGTGGCTGGACGGCCACTGGAGCGTTAGTGGACTCTGGGCACTAAAGTGTGCCCGGAGTCTACTCCACATGCGCAAAATGCCGGAAAAATGGGCACGGTGGCCATATTTCCGGCTTTTTGTACAACGCTGACACCCGACGCGGTACCTCGGAGAGGTAAGTTTTAAGTAATATGGGTGCAGGGTGTGTGGTGCTGGCCCCCCTGGACCCAGGGGCCCGTGTGCGCATGTCGACATATTAGTGTCAACGTGATAAATGTCGACCTTTTGAATGTGTTGACCATTTAACCCTGTCAACCTAAATACATGTCTACAGCATGTCACACCAAATAAGAGAAAGAGGTCTATATAAGGGTGCTCACACTCTAATATCCTAAATTATTAAAACATAAAGTTAATTGGGTATACATTAATAAGGTTGATTATAAGTACATCACCTCTACTATAAACAAAATTTAATTTAACACAAATAATGTAAAAACCATATTAATATTCCTCAAAATAGATGTTCTGACCATACAAACAAAAGCAAAATATAAAACATTGATAATAGAAAGTGTAAAGTGATTACTATGTAAGTGCATTAAAATAGCTGTTCCTTATATACATAACACTTAACTGGATACACTGTTGCTGTGCAGAGTATGATATTTGATACTAGAGGCCAGTGGTTCCCAAACTTTTTTGAACAGTGGCGCCCTAGAGTATTAGAATTGTTGTCAAGGTACCCCTAAGACAAAAGTAATTGAGAAATTCAGAAAAAAAATGTAAAGCACTGTAATAAAATGAAGTGAAATGTGCTTTTACTTGTTATCCTTAGGCTCAGTTATGTGGTGGAGGACAGGTTTGCGCTTCTGTTTGTCCACATATTTACATTACATTGACCAAAAATAATTTGAATTGGTGCTGAACCACCAACCTAAGGCACCCTTGCAAGTGTCCCAAGGCACCCCAGGGTGCCACGGCCCACAGTTTGGGAACCACTGCTATAGGCTCTATTCATCATCACTTAATTTCTACAAAAGCAAGTGAAAATGAACAGTAGTGTCACTGTGATACAAATGAAAATACCAGTGGTATTTATCAATACTTACCCCCCTCCCCCCCCGGCAAGTTCCAGCGAAGTCCTCCTTCACTTTCACCAACAATTGTAGAAATTAAGGGGTATATTTACTAAAATGAGAGTTTTTGGAGATGTTGCCCATAGCAACCAATCAGATTCTACTTAACATTTAACTAGCCCCTTCTGGAAGATAATAGCTAGAATCTGATTGGTCCCTCCGCCCCTGTCCAGCTCCTTTCACTGGATGTCGGTGCTCGTGTGCGTATGCGTGACCTCTAGGTGACGCATGCGCACTTTTCTCACTGATTGGGTCTGATTCAGCTTGGATCTGTTGCTAATCCGCACGCAATCAGCCGATTGTTGTGTACTGAGCATGCGTATGCATCACAGTGTGCGTGCACGAACCAGCCCCTGCAATCGGGACTGCGATCGCAGAGACTATGCACACCCATTGCAGAGTGATTGACAGGAAGTGCCGTTTGGGGGTGGTGATGGGGGGGCGGCGACACGCAGACGTGCCTGTGCATTTGAATGCCGTTACAAGGGCATGCATAGATTATCCACTGTGATTCCCTACGTAGCCTGAGGTCTCATAGTGAGCGATGAAGTTAGCAATTTCTGAGTAAGGTCAGACCTTGTGCAAGTGTGAGTGAGGCTCCGGTGGTACTCGATTGTACCGATGTTTTTGCAGTCTTGCTAAACATTACAGATGTGTGTAAGGTGAAGTGGGCGTGCTTATGTAGTCCTGCGGAAGCATAGCTATCGCAATGGATTAGCATACTATCGCAGTTAAACTGCGTGCGTAATCGCTATTGCATTTGCAGTTGCGAACGGTAGTGAATCAGGCCCATTATGCAATGCTCTATATTAGTGCCTAATAATACATGATGATTATGCAATTATCCAGCACTCTGGCCCTGATTCAGAGCCGGACGCTCTGACAGAGTGCTCACTCTGAATCAGGGCGGGAGGCAATCGGGAAGCCGACTGACTAAATACCGGCAGCCGGCTTCCCGACTGTCTTATCCCGGCATGGGTGAAATGCCGGGCGTCTAGATATAGACGCCCGCATTTCCCCGACGCCGGGAGACCGGCACCCGGCATCACGATCGTAGTGATGCCGGGCGCCGCGAGTGGACAGCTGCGGGGGGGAGGGTTAGGTTTAGGGCTCCCGAGGGGGACTTAGGGTTAGGCACCCCCCCGGGAGGGTTAGGGTTAGGCTAGGGGGAGGGAGGGTTAGGGTTAGGCACCCCCGGGGGGAACTTAGGGTTAGGCACCCCCCCGGGGGACTTAGGTTTATGTAGCGGGGAAGGGGGGGATTAGGGTTAGGCACTTGGGGGGGAAGTTAGGGTTAGGCACCCCTAAGGAGGGTTAGGGGGGTTAGGTTAGTGGATACTTACCTATCCACGATCGGGATTTCCAGTGCTGTCGGGCTTCCGCTGCATCGCATTTTGCTTCTGTCGGGCTGCCGCTGACGGGAATCGAACCGCCGGCCATGCGGCCGACGTTATTTCATACCAATTCCATCAGGGCCGTCCCTCCTTTTTGGAGCGGCCTCCTGGCCGCTCGCATAGCTGTGGGTGACCACCCACAGCTATAGCGAGCGGCCAAAATGATGACCATGATGACCATCGGGCTTGCAACGAGGTCCTTGCCGCAAGCCTTGGAGTGCTTTTGGCTCTATCAGAGCCAAAAGCACTCCCACTGACTTCACTAGTGATGTCAGTGGGGCCGGCCCCAGATGGGAGGCGGTCCCATGGGAACTCCTCCGTCTGGGCAGCCACGCCCCCGGCACGCCCACCAAAGGGGGTGTACTGTCACTCAACATCGACAGAACGCCCCCTTTGGTGTGAGACCCATAACGACTGCTTGGCCGTCGTTATTCGGGTCTCGCGCATGCACACGACGGAGCCGCATCCGTCGTGCGCATGCGCACTTGGGCAACATTGACTCGCTTGCGAGCACTCAGCGCTCGCGAGCGGGTCTGAATCAGGCTCTCTGTGTCCAAGCTATGGGCCTGATTCAGCAGCGGATGCACTGCCAATATTTACGCAGTTTGAGCGATTGTTTACCATTGCTCATACATAAAGGTTTGAACTGCTCATACGTCGTGATTTGTATTACGAGTACACATGTACAGAGGATCCATTCGCAAAGTGAGTGACAGGCAGTCAGCATTTGGGAGAGATAACGGGGAGTGAGTAGAAAAAGGCAGTCTTATCAGACCGTTCAAAGCCATTTTAAGGGCGTGCATAAATTAGCAGCTTGCGGCTTCCTACGCAGCATGAGACCTCTCTGTGTGTCAGTACAGCCACTGATTTTAAGACAGCTCAGACCTGCAGCAAGAGCAAGATGGCCACTCAAAGGGACCGATATTTACTCTGCAACATTGGACGGATATAAGGCAGCAGTGGGCATCTTTATACTGGCTGTGCTTTGGCAGGTATTAGCGTATTATAGCAACTGCGATCTGTTAGCGGTTGCTGTTGCGATTGAATTTGCGTCTGCTGCTGAATCAGGCCCTATTTCTGAACCATTTTGTCAAGTCTTAACACTGAGCACTGTATAATCAAGTCCACATTAAATCAAACTCCGATAAAGGATCGCAACTGCAATTACGCACGCAATCGGCAAATTGTTGCGTTCTGCGCATGCATAGCAGTTCTTGTGCGCGAACCAGCCACTGCGATTGGGACTGCGAACTCAGTGACTATGCACACACATCTCAGAGTGAATGACAGGAAGTACCGTTTGTGGGAGGTCATGGTGGGTGGTCGGCGAAAAACAGGCGTGCCAGGGGGTTTGAAGTTTGAACCCTGTTGTAGGGCGTGCATAAATTATCCACTGCGATGCCGTACACCGCCTGAGGCCTGATAGCATGCGCTGAAGATAGCAATTACTGAGTAAGGTCTGACCTTGTGCAAGTGTGTGTGAGGCTGCGATGGTACTCGATTGTACCAATGTTTTCGCAGTCTTGCTAAACATTACGGATGTGTGTAAGATAAAGTGGGCATCCTTATGTAGTGCTGCAACGACATAGCGATCACAATGGATTAGCAGACTATCGCAGTGAGACTGCGTGCGTAATCGCTATTGAACTGCGCCTCCTTACTGAATCAGGCCCACAGAGCACTATTGTGTAAAATAGCTCTGGCACAGAGCATCATATGATTGTGTAAACACAATCAATATGTAGAAATCTATTTAGGTCGACATGGTTAAAATGTGGACACGTTTAGAATGTCTACATTTAACATATCGACACCAAAATGTTGACATATTTTTTTTTATTTGAGCCTAGCCCTAACTCTAAACCTAACCCTAACCGGGTGTGGCATGAGCTTGTCATCAGTTATGTCAACAGTCATTAGCTCAGCATGAGAATGTCGACATGATTAAACTGTCGATTCACCACATGTCGGCATGGTCGACATGACATATGCCCTGAGGAAGAGACACATTCTCAAAACGTTTTGGTGGGCAACAACTCCTTGGACTCCTAAAACTGAGGGAGTGTTTTCCTGATCTAGTACTGCTTGGACGATAACCTGAGAGTCCAGAACCCAAGAGTTATATACCACACGTAGAAGATCCTTTTACCTCACTGATACTTAACTTTTATTGGATTTATTCTTCACTGATATTTGACTTTTATTGGATTGTTGACTTTTTATACTGTATATGTTATTGCTCTAATACAGATTGTTTGACCTTTTACTATTGTCTCAAAGTGCATGTTTGGTTATATACAGTACTAAAGTAGACAGATCTATTTAAAGCAAATTCATTTCAATTGTCAAACAGTGTTGCACTATGATATTTTATCTTTATGTCTTGACATAATCCTGAATCTGGTCAGATATGAACAACATACTGAAAAGGGAAGTTTTAGCAATCTTTTTATTCATTTTCTTATTTGTATATATACCTTTTGCCTATGGCATACCATACCAGCGCCACTTTAAAATACCCCATCACCGTTTATGTTGAGAGTGACCATGTCAGCATTCATCATGTCTCCATGGATTATACTGTATGTCGACATGATGAACTGTCAACAAGCAGTCCCTGATGGCCCAGTGGCCACTTACCTTCTCCCTGTGGTGGCTCCAGCGTCGTCTTCCGGGTCTCGGTGACCATGTGACAGACACTTACGGCGCAGACCTGTGATGCTCCAGCGTTCCAGCAAGTACTTCTCCCCTTATCCCTAACCCTGATCCTTAACCCTCTCACTAGTGCATAACCGTAACCCCCCCCCGCCCCCCCCCCGCAGCCTTACCCAAACCTGTCCTACGGCGCCTAACCCTAACCGTCTGCATTCTCAGCATGTCAGCATATCACATGGCGACAGTTTTGATGTTGACATTGTGAACATGCCAACATTCTGAGGATGTCAATATGTTGCTTGTCGACCGTTTGAAGCATGTTGATATTATATTGTCGACATTGTGATGTCGACATTATGAATGTCAACATGGTTACTGTCTACCTTCTGACTGGAAACCACCTAACCCTAAACCTAACTCTAAAAATAAACAAATATGTTGACATATTGGTGTCAACATGGCAAATGTCGACATTTTGAATGTGTCAACATTTTAACCATGTCGACCCAAATGCATGTCTACATATTGATTGTCAACTTAATGACCATATTGACATTCTGACTGTCGACATTCAGAGCCTGTAGATATTCTGGTGTCTAACCTTCTGAATGTCGATAAGTTGACCGGACTCCCTGGCCCTGTATTATACTAATTGTCCAGTGCTGTGTTTTCTTGGTGCCTTGCAAATAAATCACTAGTTAGAGCATAAGGTGCACACACACAACGATTTTTTGAATGATTATCGTCAAACGATATCGTTTAACGATAATCGTTTGAAAAAATCGTTCACTTTCTGAGTCAAACAATGAATGATTATCGTTCATGCACGTTGACGTTTGTAGTTTGTAGTTTGTAATTTGTAGTTCAGTCAGACTTGTCAACTGAACGATTTTCAGTAAGTTAATATGCAAAAATCGTTTGTAGTTCTAAAAAATCGTTCATTACATTTAGTAAATGAACAACTTTAGTAAACGATTTTAGTTAATTTTTTCAAGGGAAAAAATCGTTTACTAAAATCGTTCATTAACTAAATCGTTGTGTGTGTATGCACCTTTACAAAGAAAAACCTCACTGCAACACAGGTGGTAAATGGCATTTGTGCTGCTCCACCACATGTGTATGCCAACACACCAAGCAGTGCTATTATGTACTGTATGTGTAACATGTAAAGTTTGAGTATGTTTTTGAGTTTCGGATGTGTGATTTAATAAACAAATACATAAAAAAAGAAATCTACAAAATGTAATGAAAGAAATCCCAGGCCAGATGAACCTCAGCACAAAAATTACAGTTACTGATTGCAAAGCGGTCTCATAAAGTACTTTTACTGTATTCCCCAAATAACGTCCATGTTTAGTGTGTATAAATCAGTCTGACTTTGGAGGTAGTGACTGGGAAAGAAAAGAAACAGTGACAGGTCTTCTTGTATAAAGTGAATTATCCAACTGATGGATGGCTCATCTGACTGTGCTACGTTTATCATTTAGATTTGCCGTACTCTCAGCAAAGTAAACAAAAGACTAAGCTATTAATGCATAATGAACATGGGAGGGAAATTGTCAGTTGTGATTTTCCACACAGCATGTACAGCTCTAAATCAACTGTGAAATATCAATACTACAGCTGCAAATGTAAGCTCATTTGTGCAATAAGGATTAACTTGCATTCTGTTTATTCAGAAATAAACTGTATTCGGTACCCATGCAGCTACTAGTGGGATATTGTATTCGCCAGATAACAATGCTGCATTACATACAGTAATGGTTAATGAAACATACATCTCATCATACATGCCAGCAAACATTTCATATCGCTATAGTAGAGGGACTTTAATACATTAGCTTTAATAAATAACTGCAGCAGAATGACAATTTCTTATGACTCTCAACTTACTATATGTAAATATTAAAACAGTAACTATAAATTATTTTATGTGACTCACTCTTTCCTGCAAGCTAATGATAGCAAACTGATACACTTCCGAGGCCACAATGGAAATCCATCCATGATAAAATAGCAGCAGCCATTTTACACAAGTATTACAAGTTAAGAAGTTTGTTTTCTGTTTATTCTTGGCTATCTTCACATTGGGGATACTTTTAAAGCAATTAATAAGATTGTGGGGTATATTTACTAAACTGCAGCCAATCAGCTTCTACATAACATTTATCTAGCACCGTCTAGAAGATAATAGCTAGAATCTGATTGGTTGCTATGGGCAACATCTCCACTTCTAAAAATCTGCACTTTCGTAAATATACCCCTTAGAATATGACTAATAACTGTATGAACATCAACATTGCAAAGAATACTGGTGCATACACACGGAACGATCGCCAACGATAACATTGAATGATCTCCCGGGTGTGCTGGATGATCGATATCGATCATCCAGCACACCACCAACCCACCAACGACAGTCCCTATAGGAACCTGGTCAATATCGGCCAGGCTGGCCTGCATGCACAGTCGATGGACGATATATCTTTATCGTCCATACGTGCCGCCGCATCGCAGGTCATTGGTGGGTTGGAGGTACCGAAAAATGCACGATATGAATGATAACGATATGAGCTTAAGCAGCAGTAATACTGTATCAAGTACAGATGTGCCCTACATCTAGTGGTAATACGTCATTTCGTCTTTTTCTTTGTTGAGGTGGAATAGGAATGGTCATTTTACGATGGAACTGCTTTTCCCATTATCTGTTAGTAGGATGAGATGGAGCTGTGTTACTGTGTCTTCTATAATCTGACAGGCAGATATTCCCTTATGGAATGTAAATCCTATTTCTTGCTCTCTGAGGCAGGTGAAGACTGAGCAATGGTGATTGAATTAGTCTAAAAGCATCACTGTCCATAAATGTGATTGTATTGTCATTTAGAAAATGACTGTTTCTCTCACATTGCATCAAATCCAGTTTGTTCAGTACAATAGCTGCAGAATACCCACAAATATTATTAGCACTTAGGTAAACCTAATAAAATGTCCAGATTTAGTCACTGATGGATTTTGGAACATTAATAGCACTAGTTACACTTCCCTTCATTCAAATCCTCTTTTGTTTAATTTGATTTGAAACCATACTTGTACAATCCAGATGTAAATGCTGTATCATAGCTTGACATGGCACGTTGCTTTATTAAAATAAATGACAGTGCTGTGAGTAGTTCCAGCATTATATCATGGTTTATTAATCTAATCTGTGATTATCCTAGAGATAATGACAAGAAATGCATGAGCACAATTGGTGTAATCACTTTGTTTACTATTTGGATTGATTCACTTGGAAATCTACCAGACCTGGCCGATGAGGAGCATTTAAGGACACTGTAGAAACAACTGTGCTATGAAGGAATATTGTAATAATTCTATTAAGAAATTCATTAGAAATAAACATTATGGAGTTGATAAAGAGTGAGTCACTTATGTGAAATTGGGTATTGCTAGGCTCTCTGGTCCTTACACTGAGTTAAACACAACTTGGCCATAGATGATCCTGCGTGGTGTCAATGTAAGCTAAATCTGTATGATCACCCGTGTCCTCTTCGCATTCTGACCGCACATATCTGCACGCTTGGTTTGCTACTGCTACCCATCACCTTCATCAAGGCGCAGTTGCTCCGGCCTACACTGATACATCTGAAATCAGGCATATTAATGCTTGCGTCCAACTCTGCATAGCCTGCGGTTCCATCAACATTTTCTCGCAAAATTTTGTCTCTGTAGGAACATCCCATTACAGCCCACTTACACATCTTCAGATGGACACATCCTCGGCTAATCTGGTCTCCCACATCCTGGTAGCTGCCCAATGTCTTAATGCCAAGACATAGAAGCAATGCAACTCACCCTACATTTCTTCCCTGAGATCCTACAACAGCTTGATTTTAATGTTTAAGAATAACTGGTTAATAAACAAATTAATTGGTGCTCTAAAAATATTTTCTACAACAAAGCTAGCAAAGAGCAAAATAAAAGCACAGCTATTTCACTGTGAGCAAACAAAGTGATTATGGCAAATTATACATACCCAAATTATCCCCTCTTCTGTTAATACTGTAGATCTGTTAATACACTATAAATTCAGCAAAATGCACATTTAGAAACACAGTTTGAAGTTGGCCTTCTGTGGAGTCATGAAACGAAAATAAAATTAAAAGATTTTGTTCCAGAACTTTGCACCTATGGGAAACTACATAATCTGGCTCAACATTCAGTTTACCTGACATTTCACCTAAAAAATTGCTCTTCTCTATCTACATATGTTCCCGGCTCTATCATTTACCTCTCTACACTAACAGCCATAACACTGCTAACCTCATCCGCAATCCGTCTTATTCATAAATCTAACCCACCAATTATTTTATTGCCCGTCTTTAACAAGTTTACCCCTATTCAAGGCTTGTTCATCTCCAGACTGCTGGCTGTAATTGAAACCTGGCTGTCTACCAGAACTCCTGCACACACCCTATGGAGATGTGGACCTCGGGTATACTCCAATGACTGTAGGCAAAGCAGACAGCTACTGATTCTAAGCTTCCTTACTACTTCATATTGAATCTCAGTAAGCACTATCACATCCACTCACAGAGATGAACCTTCATAGTCCAAAGTCTTTCTCCAACTTGTGTCCATGTCCCCATTATCTTACATATGTGCAGGTCAGGCAAATGCAGCACTAACTGCTTGCAGGTAATTTTTGTAGTGTTAGGTGACAAGATGTCACCTGCCACTAGTAGCTACTATATTAATTGTTATTCCTTTACCTTGTGTTCCAAAGCTCTTGAATTGTCAGTGTGTTTTACCTTCTGCTTCACGCTATAATTTGTCTACATTATTAAGTGTACATGCTGCAAATATGTTGTGATTTATATAAAAAAGATAATCATAATGATAATAACTCAATTATATTCCTGAAAATAAATGTCATATATGCAAACAAAATAGGAAGACACTTGTTAGTGTTATCACTATTACTGTGTGCATATAGTAAATAAAAGCATATGGATAGATCTCGACTGATTATTATAAATACTGTATATTATTTCTTATATATTATAATTATATACCTTTATGATAATTTGTGCAGAAAATATTTTTTTACAAATATCCTGGAGGTCCACAATTCTCACTTTAGGGCAGGGCCGTAACTAGGGTGGTGCTACATGTGCCACTGCACAGGGCACCGCAGGGCAGGGGGTGCTATTCGGGCCTGTCAATTTAATTATTGTATATCATCACTGCAGCCATTTGGATTTACACTGTATTTTGCAGTGACACCTGGATAACAGTGGTACAACGGGACTGGTACCCCTTTATCTTTGTCAAATCAGATATGTCATACCCCTTACCCATGAGGCCACGCCTCTTTTTCGGGGATGTGTCTTATGTCCCTATCTGTGAAAATGTAGGCAAGGGGGCACCAATGCTCATTTTGGCCCAGGGCACCAAAAAGTCTAGTTACGGCTCTGCTTTAGGGGATATGTATCAAGCCTTGGAGAGAGATAGAGAAGTTGCCCAAAGAAGCCAATCAGCTTCTAACTGTCATTTCATAGACTGTGCTAGATGAATGACATTTAAAAGCTGATTGGTTGCTTTATGGAACATACAGTATCCCTCTTTTCCTGTAGAAGACTATCTTATTGGGTCTAGTTATACAGTACAGATACAGGAAAGTCATTTTGGTGGAGGTCCCAATATGTTTGCACTTCTGCATGGAGCCATACTATTAATGACCATTATTTTTGGAATTGGACATAGAGATTCACAGCAGAAGTAGTACTAATGAATTACAGATGTGCCCTCCTTCAACCATCTTTTTTGCTCCATATGGCACAAGAGGAATGGCACTTAGAGGCCTCAAAACGGTTAGCAATTCTCGGACTTTCATGCTATATTTTAATGTGTCGCATCACAGAAGCATCCAAAGTCGCTTACAGTGTACTGGGTGCTTAGGTTTAGTATTTATGTAGCAATGGAGTTGGTAAAAAGCCGCTGTGTGGCGGGATACTCTTAACAGTCCTTTGTGTATTGCCTTTTTCCCAGGTTAGCATCCGAGTCACACACCGCAGCTGCATGCAAAGCCAGCGTCAGTGTTCATGGTACTTGTGCATTGTACTTTTGTCACAATCATAGTGCAAATCATATGTACATTCGGTGCAAAACTATGTGGCAGGAGTGGACACATGGCACAATTTAGTCACATAATCTGTGGTGTGCCAAATGGCACTATTTGGCGTGATTTGTTAGTGAGGAAACATCTGTAGTGAAAAGGTAATTTTTGTGCCAAATTCCAATGCTATTCTGAAGAAAATCAAGAAGCTAAATTTGTTTGCAATATTCATAGTTGACCAATTTATGGTACTAATTTGTAAGATTAATATACTTTTAGATGGGGGCTATAAAATCAGCTATATGATAAAAAGAATGAACACTAAAATGAGCTCCATCATTTACATAAACGTACAATAAAATTTAGCATAAAAGCAGCAGTTTAAACATTGAAAATATCCATGGGGTAAAACCTTGTTGTGTTCACGATTTTAGTGTTTCTGGTGTGAGAAAAAATAAATCCCAAAGCTGAAATATACACCTTTGTGCCTAAACCATATAACAGGCACGTATTCAATTTGGAGCAAAAAATCAGTTGCCGTATTTTTCGCCGTCTTCGCCGCTTTTCTGTGCGAAAAAGTATCATGCGCGTCCCTGTGTATTCCCGTATTCAATTCCAAATTGGCAAAAACGGGACGCAGCCAAACTCAAACAGGCGAAAAGTACTGTCGTTTTTGGGAAAATCAGCCTGACACCCCCCAAAAGATGCTCTGACATGGGGGTTCACTATGGGTAACCCCGATTAGCCCTGCCGAAGGTATTTGGGGTCTTGGAATGGATTTTATTTCGTGAAAATAAGTATTCCCATCAAATTTGGGGTACATGAAAATGGGTGCCAGCATATTTTAAAGCTACTAAATTCAAGCATTGAAAAACGCCAAAAACGCACCTTCAGCAATCACCTGCAATCAAAAATACACCTCCCCCATACTTCCAGAACCCCCAAAGGCTATTTCATTTTTTTTTTAATTTTGCACCCCAAAACCCTGATTCTGCACTTTTTTCCACCGGGTGTTCATAGGCGAAACTTTTTCGCCTATTACATTGCATTGCGTTATCGCGCTGGCGAAAAGACGCTGAAATTGAACACGGGAATAAATTAAATTGGGGAAAATTACGTCATTGGCGAAAAAGTTTAGCCGAAAACGGCTTTTCGCTCCATGTTGAATGCTGCCCTATGCGTCTTATATTGTTAAAAACACAAAAATTTGATAAATAATAAAGAATATGTTGAGATATATTTATAGATCACTACTACCGTAAATTATTTTCAAGTTGCTGTGTACGAAATCAATAAAAATATATACTGTATATTTTTTCAAAATATATTAATTTACTCTACAATAAGAAAACACTATCTTTCCAAAAAACAAAATCAAAGATACTTTAGTAGATTACAGGACAATAAAAAGATGTGCCCCCCCCCCAAAAAAAAAAAAAAATGGTACCATTGCAATAATATGAAAATTGGCTTGGTCTCGAGGGGGAAAACTTGCGAGACATAAAGTTATTAGAGCAATTTCTCTAATAGACTAATTGAAACATTTCCTCTTGAAAAATAAATACAAATATATGTTTTTGCAAGGTTAACCCGTTTACTAGACACTGCTCATCTGTCTTCTGATTTACGCTCCTTGGTGTCAGTGTCAGGTTCTGCCCATTGGGATTGGCGTTAGCTGACACATGATGCTTGAGTGATTTCTATTATTAGGGTCATTTATTACTACAAAACCAGTGGCCCTGCAATGCTGCAAGCATAGTTTAATTTATATCTTAAATCAATAATGAGAATGAGAGGACATCGGAGGAGTGAGAGGACAAGTGACATGTCATTTCTGTATGTTTGAAGATTTTTAATGATTGTAGTTGAAGTATGACTAAAAATTTGCTTTACACAATAACTACAACTGGATGGTGCTAAGTGTGGTAACATTAGGTATAGGGACAAGATCAGAGCTACAGGACCTAAAAGATGGAGGAGAATGCAAGTCTTTTTGTAGGGGAAAGAAGTTGTGTACCCTGCCTCAAAGCATGGAACACCCTCTACTGTACTCTCTACACCAGTTTATCTTATTTAAATATTTTTGTTCCACAAAATGAAATCTTGCATCTGGATTTTGGTGCAAAACTAGGTTGTTTGTGAGCCTACTGGACATTTACATGTAGCAATCTGCCATCAGTTTATACAAACTTTTACGTCCCCAGAGACATGGCCCACAAATTCATGCTCTTCCTCATAAAACAAGGAACCCATTTACTAAAGTGGGTGTGAGCACAAAACAGCCCTTGTGTTTCACTTTTGCCTTTTTTCAGCTTTGTGAAAATATTTATTGAACAAAAAATATATAAAGTATCAACCTATAATATCTGCATCTAGATTTGTTTGTGTCTTAGACCACCAGCCCTTTATGGCAGTAGAGGTAGAACTGGGGCGGTCTGGTATAAGTTCAGTCCAATAAGGACATATACACAACAAGTGTAGCATACACTGGAGACTGGATCTAATGAGATTTGGATGCATCCGCCCACCATGTCCCCCCTCCCCTCACACACAAATACTTTTTAGGAGATGTAGCTTAAGTGGGTATTGGAGGTGCAGATACATAGTGAAGATAAAGATGATACCAGAAGCACTATCTTGAGGAGATGTGTGCAGACCCCTGTGTTTTGTTTTTGGCAAATGTTATGGTTTTGGCAAAACCATCCCCATGTGTTTTGGTTCGTTTCTGTTTTGGTTTGGATTTCTTTAAAATTGATTTAAAAAAACGCTAAAATTTGGACCTGTTTACATGTAATCCAGAACCTGAGATTCAGTTTTTAACTCCGAGTTCCGAACTAACAGCGGACCTGAGCCAGGGCTTGTCTCTACTCGGAATCCCAAAAGTGATTAGAGCCAGGACTCAGTTCAACGTGAAACCCCAAAGTTCGGGTGTGTTCAGTTTTCAGCTAAACTGAACCCCACATCTCTATTATCTAGACCAGTGGTGCTCAAACTTGGTCCTCAGGACCCCATACAGTTTACATTTTCCAGGTAACCAGCAGGAGCACAGGTGTACTCATTACTCACTGACACATTTTAAAAAATCTGCAGGTTGAGCTAATTATTTCACTTGTGATCCTGTTTGGAGACATGGAAAACATGCACTGTTTGGGGTCCTGAGGACAGAGTTTGAGAACCTGTGCTCTAGACACTTCTGATTGACTGTTTGTGTATTGTTGCTAGATCCGATAGCACTTCTTCCATTAGCATCACAGCTTTGTTATTTCCCCTTGGACTGTTGCAGGTGAAGGTTTATTTTTTTAATGCAGAAAACAATGGATGTTTATATTTCATTATATTTGGCACGATACTGGGGAACCCATGGGCTATCTCCCTGCTACTGTACGATTCATGGCTAATACTTAAGTTAATCTAAATGCAAATCATCAATAGAATCACCAATAGGGCATTTCTCAGAAAGGGTTATAAGTTATAACAATCACACTATAACAGTGCAGCATCATTTATTGTAAATATTGGGTTGTTGGATTCCAGTAGCAGAAATACACTGTACAGCCTTTAGTCAAAATAGGTATTCTACCTTTAAGTACAGAGAATGTGTTTAGGAACTACCCATGTGATACTATGTCCAGGCACTTTCAAATGATCCAGCACCAGCAGCAATGGTAGTCATCATGGAGCCAAGGATCAAACACAGAAATGCAGCCAAGTAATAACAATATGTGCAATGTTGGCTCAAGGAGAAAAATTACAAAAAAAAAAGTTGCAGTGTGTTTTTCTAGGGAAGCTGCTTATATATCTCTGAAATATGAATCAGGTGCTAGCATGTCATTACTAACAGTAACAGCAGGCCATTAGGTCATCCTCTGATGCAGGTTTACACAGAAAAGAGGAAACATATGCAGCATGTTATTGATTGAGCCTGTGGCTCACTGCACTGTAGCAACCTACTGTATAATGTAGTTGGAAGTTCAAGTCCAGCAGTGGTGGCAGTCAGATGGTATGGGAGACCCTGTGTCTACGGCAGAGGAGCAGCCACATCATTTTCGAAAAGAGGCTTGAACCTAAAGGGTAACACCTGCAGTGACTACAGTATTTCAGAGCAAGTGCGACTTGTGGACCAACCCCAGGTTAAGTAAGGGATTAAATTAGCATGGAACTTGACAGAAACAATACATAATGATAATTAGTCTCTCTATGTGCAATTCTTGGCACAGGCTAGTGGCAATAAGGCTACTTCTCATCTTCTGATGCAAGGCAGCAGTCCTACATCAAAGTCTGTCTGCTTCCAGTGGGTACACAGATAGCAAGGATAAAGGAAACATACCTCTAAAACTCTCAGTTCTTCACTTCTTAGCAGTTAAACAATAACCATAACCCATAGGCAGTCCTATATTTAAGCCTCCACAATCTTCATATCTAATTTAAGACAACTGGCCTTTTCTTCAGTTTCCACACTTGTAGAGGGTGTGTGCTCCTTTTTTTCACTCCCAGATTGGCGGCATTTATATTTTAGGGTTTGGACTGGTATACTGCCCACCAAACTGTGGGACCCCCTACAAGCTCTGGGCTTATTACCATTGCTGGTAGAACTCTGGATGTATTCCCAATACCCACAGCTGCTCTAGGTCCAGTCATTGTGGGTGACTCTGCAGTAGCGCTAGTGGCTCCAGCATGCCATTCCAGGCACTCTGCAAGCCACATGCAGGTGTCGTGGGGCAGCAACAGTGCGGGGGCACCACTCGCACACCCCCTAATTACGGCCCTGCAAATATACATACATGGGCAGTATGGTTTGTGTAATGGTTAGCATTACTGCCCCATAGCACTGATGTCTTGAGTTTGATTCCCTCCAAGGCCCTAACTATGTGTAACTTGTATGTTCTCCCCATGTTTGCATGGGTTTCTTCCAGTTGCCCCTGTTTCCTCCCCCAATAGAAAAACATACTGGTAGGGTAATTGGATTCTGCTAAACCAAAACATTAACCCTAGTGTGCAGATACTGTATGTATGTGTACATGTAGCAACGAAAATAGACTGTAAGCTCCACTGGTGCATGGACTGATGTGAATGGACAAATATTAGCTGGAAAGCGCTGCAAAATATATGTGCACAATATAAAAAACTAGTACTAAATAAATAATAAATAACAAGGGAAAAACATAATTTTATAAGCTTTTATACACCAGAAAGTTGTGTAACTCAACATACTAACATCAGTGCTATATGTATTGTTTGAGACAGACTTTTTACATGTATGTTCAGTGCCAAAAATGATGCCTTTTATAGCTAACTAATGAAGGGGATGTAGTCAGGAAGCTGGCTGTCGAAATGCTGACCTCCGACTTCCCGACAATGAAATTCTGTCATGGGACTAATGATAGACGACTAAATACAGATGCCTATCATTAGCCCCACGCCGAAATCCTGACGCCCAGCATAACGAACGTAGGTAAGCCGGGCATCGGGAGGTGATAGCCGTGGGGGGGAGGGTTAGGATTAGGGACTCCTGGGGAGTCTTAGGGTTAGGCACTCCCCGGGAGAGGGTTAGGGCCAGGTTAGGGGAAGGGGGGGTTAGCATCAGGCACCCCCGGGGAGGGGGTTAGGTTTAGCCACCCCCCCGGGAGGGTTCGGTATAGGGCGCAGGGAGGGAGGGTTAAGTTTAGGCACTCCTGGGGGGAGGTTAGGGTTAGGCACTAGGACTAGGGGGGTAGGTTAGGGTTAGGGACCCCTAAGGGAGGGTGAGGGTGGGGAAAGGGGAGGGTTAGGGGTCTTACTTACCTCTGTAGGGATCTTCATGTGCCGGCTTTCCAGCATCGGTATTTCATCCACCGGGCTTACGTCCGGAGGTAATTCATACCGATTCCCTAAAGAAGTACTGTAAACAGAATCTAGCAGTTTCACAGACCTATAACTAAGAAGCCAAACAAACTAGAAGAGTCTCACATATCCAAATATTCCAAACTACGGAATATTTTTAGCATGACTGAGTTGTGAAACCTTTGCTTTCTGATGGTTCAATGTACACCAACATTGTTTAAGTCACAAAATTATAAAAAATATTGTATAAATAACATTCAGGCTGTATTTATAAGGTGTATATGAAACATAAATGAATTTCATATATGTACACAAACGTTTTTTGATACACAAAATTATTAAAAATTTGGTATAAAATGACCTGCAGGCTGTGTGTATAAGGTGTATATAACACACAAATGCATTCTGTGTTTAGATTTGGGTACCATTCCCAAGATAAATCATTATAGTATGCAAATATTCCAAACTACGGAATATTCCATTATCCTAAATACCCCTGGTATCAAGCATTTTGGATATGGGAGACTCAACCTGTATATACATATTTAAAATCTAGTATAATCTAGTTAGACTCTACCACCATTTTGTGCCAAGATCCCTGTAACCTTCATGTATGTTGTCTTTAATTTATTTTCTATAGTATATGTTTTTATAAACTGACCCCTGTCCTTTCTGTTGACTTTAAACAGACCTAAAAAATCACCAGGGCTGCTTCAGTAATCAGTATACTTAAGATTAATTAACTATAACTGAAAGTGATTGTTCCCATAAATCACAGTTTGCTTTTAAGCTCAGACAAAAGCTCAGTTTATTGATATTTATGCTTAGGGCAGAACAAAATCAATTGTGCACATAATAAAAAGCTTCCAATAAAAAGATTGCCCTGCTTACAAAACCCCTGAATGTAATGACGGAGAGAGTACTCTAGGTAATTTCTGATTTTGTGCTATCAGCGTACCAAAAATGCAAAACAAGTTCATTTAAGTTACAGAGAGTACTGAACCAAGGGGTGTCATTAAGACTATGGCAGCAGCATCATTATTCACATAGTGTTGAAATCAGGGCCGGATTAAGGTCTGTGGGGGCCCCTGGGCAACAAACATGTGGGGCCCTCTATTAAATGTAACAAACTGGGGGTATGCGCAATGGGGACCCCAGTAGTGTCAGTGCCCACAGTGGTAGTGCCCCGTATGCAAAGCCCACAGTAGTGGTGCCCTTTATGCAGTGCCTCCCAGGAGTGGTGCCCCTTATTCAGTGCCCTCTATGCAATACTCCCATTAGTAGTGCTCCCAGTAGTCATGCCCCCTGTAGTAATGCCCCCTGTGGTTGTGTCCCCAATAGTAATGCCCCCTGTATAACTACCCCCAGTAGTAGTAACCCTGTAGTTGTGCCCACAATAGTAATGCCCCCCAGTAGTCATGCCCCCTGTGTGTGCCCAATAGTAATGCCCTAGTAGTAATGCCCCCTGTATAAATTCCCTCAGTAGTAATACCCCTGTAGTTGTGCCCCCAGTAGTAATGCCCCCCGATGTAGTGGCCCCAGTAATAGTTCCCCCTGTAGTAGTGCCCCAGTAGTAATGCCCCGCCTTCAAGTAGTAAAGCCCCCAAGAGTAGAGGGCCCCAATATTAATGCCCCCTAAGTAATGCCCCCAGAAGTGGTGCCCCCAATAGTAATGCCTCCCAGAGTAATGCCCCCAGTAGTAATGCCCCCCCCGAGTAATGCCCCCAGTAGTAATCCCCCCCCGAGTAATGCCCCCAGTAGTAATCCCCCCTGAGTAATGCCCCCAGTAGAAAAGCCAAACGCACTTAAAAAAAAAAAAAAGCTAATACTTACCTTAAGCCCCGCTCCTGCTGCCGTCCACATCCATTCCGCCAGGCTGCTCCTCTGCACTATGGGAGACACATCATGACGTCTCTCCCATAGTGCACTATGTGAGCTGGAAGCCGGAGCTCACGAATGAGCTCCAGTCTCCGGTTCCGGCTGACACTGCGGGGAGGGAGGCGGGCGCCCGCTGGCAAATAATGCCTCCCTGCGGCGCTGGGGTTAGGTTGGCCGGAGGAGGCGGAACTGGTTCCGTCTCATCCGGTTCACATTAACCCCGATGGGTGTGGGGGCCCTTCAGGTGTGGGGGCCCAGGGACGATCGCCCCTGTCGCCCCCCCCCCTGGATCCAGCCCTGGTTGAAATCCTTCACTTAGCACTCATTAACACATTGGCATTTCTACAATATATTTATTTGCCTGGTATTGGTCTTGGAAATGTTATTTTGTTGTGAATTAAAAGCAAGAGAGAGATGTATCAAACCTACTAAAGAAGACAGGTGGGATAGCAACCAATCAGCTTCTACCTATCATGTTATAGAATGTACATAATGAATGATATCTACTTAAATTCATTCTGGCATTTCAATGATACAGCAGGTTCTTAGAAACCATAATCTATCTTACAGGGCCGTAACTAGGGTGGTGCGACCTGTGCCATGGCACAGGGCACCGTCGGACAGGGGGCGCTGTTTGGCCCTCTCAATTTTCTGTTTATTATCATTTTCACTTGAATATTCCCCTTATTTTATCCCAAGCATCTTCTAACCTCCCCTATCTCTACCCTGGCCCTTCCCCATGAGGCCATGCCCCTTTTCCGGGTGCGTTACAGTATGTTCCTATTTTAAAAATAGAGGGGCACCAATGCTCTTTCTTGCACAGGGCACCAAAAAGTCTAGTTTCGGCTCTATCTTACTTCTACTTGGCTGGTACAGATAGGAGTGTTGTGAATGTCAGCTCATGTGTGAGGGGCATCAAGAGCAGTTTTAAACGGGTCCTCCTATGTTGGGGAGCACCGGGCAGTTGCATAGTGGTAGAGCTGGACTGAAGGTAAAGAACCTTTGCATATTATGTTATCTTAGTGAATCCCACCCAATGCTAATTTTTTCTTTATGGTGACCCTTGTGGTATGACCAAGGGGCATATTCAGTTAGCTGCAGGGCTTACATTACAGCAGGTTTTTAGCAGTTCCTGGGGCCATTCAATTTCAGGCTCCACTTACCGCGGATTTCTGGTCGTACTCTCCTGAGGTGCGAGAGGATGCAAACAGAAAAAGTAGGGCTTTTTTCAATTAACGCAGCTCCCACAAGTGCATTAACCTATAACTCTAGGCACTTAACCTGCAATCTATGTGCGTTAGTTGTGGGCTTACCTCGGGAGGAAATGGGCTTATAATTGAATAGCTCCAGGCGATAAGGTTCGAGGCTATCCTCCCACAGGAAGCCCGGCGGCTGATTGAACATGCTCCTATAGCTGAAGGGCAGTCCCATTTTTGCATCAACTCACAATTCTTATTTTCCCAGTAAGTAACTGAATCCTCAGAATAAACAGGTCAGGGTTATAGCATTTTTCTCTTTTTGGGATCTAAAAGTAAGTAGACTTCGTGGCCAGAGCAAACTTCAGGTCACATGATTTTCCCAATTCGTCATTGCAAATTGATACGAGCCCTCAATATGAATATAAGTTCACAGCTCACATGCTGGGGAAAGATGAAAACACAAAGCTTACATGCCATTGGCTGAATGGATGCTTTCCATACACAGAAGTGTGACGATCGTGTGAATGCTAATTGTGAAGAAACCCTCACCAGTGTTAATTGTGTGATTATTACAATATGGTAGCACAATCCAATGGGTTAGCAATAAAATAATACAACCCCTTTTTTCATGCTCCTTAAGTCTAATACACACAGTTATACCCATACATGCGTACCCTCCCAGTTTTCGCGGGAGGCTCCCGATTTTTCGGGTGACCCCCCGCACCCCCGGAAGGGTAGGCATTTCTCCCGCATTCTGCCCACTTCCTAGTGAAGTGGGCAGAATGAGGAGAATACCTGCGGCGATCGCGGGTCTCCGTGAAGGGGGCGGGGCTTAAGATGTGATTCTGCATGAATCACAGCATTTGGCCCTGCCCCCTATGTAAATTTTACCCAATCGCAGCCGTTTTCCCGCGAGGGGGCAGGGCTTAATGACGCAAATCATTAGGCCCGCCCCCATCGGCCCCCTGCTGCTTCTCTTACCCGGGCTTCTCCCGGGAAGAGATTATTAAAGGTAGGTAAGTATGGTTATACCTAAGAAGGCGCATCATTCAAACATTAACTTTTTAAAAGCTTAACATGTAAGTAGTAATTTGTCCTACCCCTTTTTACTCTCACTGCGGTATTTACTGTTCCACAGAGACTCCGTGTCAGTCTGTCTGTCTAACAGCTCATAGCATTTGCACTTAGATAATTGTTTATTGCCTTCTGGAAAATAGAAGCTTTTGTTTCGGTGCTAACAACATAGTTAAAGTCTAATTTTTTAAAAATGATCTTCGAACAGCTGCGAATTTAGACATCCTTATATACAATACATCCATCCTAGCTGGCCAGAACGTGGCCAGATCTGTCTTTCCAAGAAAAAGGGATGGGAACTGGGCAGTGGCAAAGCAATCATATGGAACCACCCTGATATGTGGAAGTGTTGTGGGAGTGTCATGCTTCTGTATCAAAAGGGGATGTAGTCATGTGACCGGTGACCGCAAGGCCGCCGGTCACAATCCCGACAGCGGAATGTCGGCGCTGGAACGCCAAGGATGACATCCCTAACAAGGTTAAGTCCGGGGCGCCCTTAGCATTAGCTGCGGGGGGGGGGTTAGGATTAGGGAGTCTAGCGGGGTTAGGGTTACGTGATTAGGGCTAGGCAACCCTGGTGGAGGTTAGCGTTAGGCACTAGTGGAGGAGGTTAGGGTCAGGCACAACTAAGGGAGGGTTAGGTTTAGAGGGGGACAGGGGAGGTTAGGGTACTTACCTGCCTCTGTCGGGATCTTGATCCTGTCGGGCATCCGCTGTCTGGATTTGAACTGGCTGCTAAACAGCTTCCATCAAAAGCTCTGTATTAAAAGCTCGAAGTCATGTGTATGAGGATGGGAATCCTGTTTCTGATATATCTCTTGCCCCTAGAATGGGGCTGGTGCAAGTGCATATAGTTATGATGACACTTGTGGCCAGTGTAAAATCAGTGGGCAGCACTGGTTTCCACTTGCACACACAATATTCCCCACATCAGTTGAATGGATTCTCGCATTAGCATAAGATAATAAATCTGGCTTCCACAGCTGCCCACAACCACAGCTACTTTGTCTCAGAGTCAGCCCTTCTGCATCATGTAGTAGAGGGCCTGATTCAGAGTTGTACATAAACTTAATGGTTTAAGCACAACTCCAATGGTTTTCTATCGGCGCATGCGCAGGATCTGTACTGCGCATGTGGCCATCTCTGTCTGTGACCATGGTCCTAGTGCCCCCTAGGCTGCATCAATAAAAATAAAAACAAAAAAGGAGGCTTGTTTAAATAAAGAGTTATTAAATTAATAATAATTGGAAATCAATAACTTCAATAATATTATGACTATCATAACTTATTAGTGAAAAGGGGTATGAATATGTATAAGTTTATAATACTATTAATATCCTTATTATAAAAAGTTTTTTAAATTGTATACACACATATATAATAAGTTTAAATATTATGGTGTATTGGAGTAACTGTGACATTCTTTAATTTGTTTATATAGTTTTTATTTATTTTATTTATATATTATATTTATATTATGTTAATATTTAATCTGGATAATAATATGTATTGGATAAGATAAATCAATAACATATTGTAGGTCTCTGCATTAAAAACTGGAGTTTTACAATAGATATATGTGCATTTAAATCCACTATATGAGGTGTTTTAAAAAGGAATCGAAAACATTGCACTAATTGAATACAGGTGCTTTGGATCAACTAATTATTAATTGGAACTTGGAGGAATAAAAGGTGGCAGAAATGCCTGTATCTTTAGTCTTGAGACAGTCCCGGCATTCCACGGGATGAAACGCGTTGACAAACAGACACTGATTCCTCCAACCACACGCAGACTCCGGTCGTTGACCTTGGCACTTGGGACAAGATTGTGTACACTTCCCGGTACCAAAGACTGATTTACGGCAGTGGTGGGCTACAACAATACCTCCAGATCACGCCCGCCTATTATCATCCTGCAGACACAGGAATCGTTGTTATCAGGCAGGTACGGGAACTTTGGTAATGGGATGACCACGCTATCCTTCAACTGACGGGTGAATATTGACACAGAAAATATTTCCTTATCTTTTCACTGCTACACCTTGACCGATGATTTTATCTGCTGGATGGAAACTTGAAACAGTTTAAGTAAAGTATTGCTACAGGTATTAAATTAGTTACATGAACTATATGTAGCAGATGTTCCAACTAAATTATCAGCCACTTACAGTGATACATTGTTCTGGACATTTACTGGAAGCTGTTTTTTATACAAGATCAACTTATTGGGTACTTATTGTATTAGATTATTGTTGCTACTGTGTAATTTTGTGTAACAATTATTCTGATATTTTATTCACCATTTTTAAATATGTCTTTTTTATGTGTATAATTAATAAACCTATATTTGGTATGATAAACAAGCCATCTGCCTAATAATAGAGAGCACTACCTTTTACCATATGTATTTTTGGCACCAGCGCAGTAATTATTATTTATAATATAGTTCTTGTGATCTCCTAAGCAGCATGAGAGCCCCCTGCGTGTCAGGAGAGCTGTCGAGTCTGCGGCTGGTCAGATCTTCCGCAAGGGCAAGATGGCCGCTCGATGTGCGTCAATGTTACTGATATTTACACAGGTAAGCGACATCGTAAGCATATGAGAAGGCAGTGGTGGGCGTCCTTTTTCTTTGGAGCCCTTAGTATATTTTCGCAGCTGCGAGCCGTGCGAAATTGCAGCTGTGATGGAATTATTGTCCATCCCTGGATCAGGCCGTATGAACATTTCTTATATTCAGGTTTAGAATTACACACTTTTTTTCAGTAGATGTTTTTTCAATAAAAATGTTTTCCTTTTTGACCTATTGTACTATAAAATATGGCATTCTTAATAATGGCTGCATTGCTACATGGATGACTTGAGGAATGACAGTTTGTTTAGAAGTCAGCCCCTGCCCCTTCTTTGCTCTGCCAGTTCCATTTAGAAGGAGATGGTAGCTGCCATCACGACCTTGGAAGTAGTCAGAATAGCTTTTGAGAAAGACTTTAGATCTTGGCACAGCTGAGGCTGATATTTTCGTTCTGCCTCGTCGGCTCATCGTACACTACATCTCTTGGCTGGCAGTGTGGAACTAGCTCAACAGAGAGCTGTCCATCTATGCTGAGTGACAGCAGTACAGATACGTACACTCTGACTTTAAAAAGAAAAATGACTGAAATACTGTAGGCACTAAAATACATTACAGTTAAATCATGATTGATGAGATGCTGGGCGAGAAGACCCAAATTTGCTTTTATTCTATTGCATAATTATATTTGTAGACAATATACTGTACAGAATGCAAAGGCATGAGACATAGGTTTCATTAAACAGAAGCTTGCAGTAAAATAGAATGTGTTTACAAATAAAGCAATTACTTAATTGTATGTAATGTAATGGTGAAAAGAGTCCTTTTAAGCATAGTCATTCAAATAGCTACAGTATGCCATGCAGTTATTTATGGTCTCATACAGACTCTGTACTGGGGTCAGCAGGATCTTGCAGCGCCATCTTCCATGGGTTCAGGAGCTGTGGTGTAAGCCTCTATCTCATATGCTAAAGTTCTTGTCTCTTGGTGGCAAAATCTGAATTGCTACAGTATGATTAGGCATAAGCATTGGTGGAAGTGGGCCTGATTACAGTGCTTTGCTGTACCGCTACTTAAAGTTCTGCTTCAGTTGTATCACTATCTAATTTCATTCACTTATATTATACATACAGTCATATATTATACATTTTCCTTTATGATCACTGGGTATAAGGTAATATACAACATTTTGAACCGCATTGTTGTACATGAGTTATTATGCAACTCCCAATCTGTTGCTATCAAATATCCTACTTCATTTATACATCATGGTCTTTGGCCGTTTTACATCTTTCCTGCAAAGCTACATGTTTATTTTAAAGAGACACAATTATAAAGTTTTATAATTGATGCTTTTAAGCATAGTGAAGTGTATTGATATCAATATAATAGAAATAAAATGAAATGTTTCTGCATTATTTGGATTTGAAATCACCATGGCTTATTTACAAAACCAAAACCGCCCTGCTTTCCTATGTATGGTATGGAAGTCCTCCATTTTAAGGTGCTCAATTCATGGTCCTAGAAATGTCCTTATGAAATCGATTTGTGCATTGATTCATGTTTGTGGTTCTGCCTAAAAATAAATGACAATGGTTGACAAAAAAGCATCTGCAGTATGTAGTGTTTTTGCCTTTTTGTATATGAGCCGTAGGGCCTGATTCAGAGTTGGGGCTACAGTGTCTGTGTGTGCGACTTTTGGTGGTTATGCTTATGCTACTTTATGCTAATACCGCTACAAGCCCTTCCCTGTTGTACAGACGTGGGTCTGAATGTGCAATTACTGTAAGTGTCTGTTTTTGCAACCACCTTAGTGACATGCCTTAATGCCTGCGACACTCCCAGAAGAGGGACCATCTTCGAGTCTGAATAGCCACCAAAACGCACAGCACATTTCCAGTATACTTCAGATGACATGCTCATTCGCTTACTGTGCCTCTGTGCGTACACACATGGGATGGTATGCACAGCTGAAAAACATTGAACATTTGCACAAATATTGGCATTGTGTGCGACTCTGAATGAGATCCTTACTGTGCTTCGGCTGTAGACTTCCACACCAGAGGTCTAATGTGTTTCTACAGAACCAGAGGTCTATTGTGTTTCTACAGCAGACTTCCACACCAGAGGTCTAATGTGTTTCTACAGTAGACTTCAACACCAGAGGTCTTATGTGTTTCTACAGCAGACTTCCATGCCAGAGGTCTCATGTGTTTCTACAGTAGACTTCTACACCGTGTTTGTACAATAGACCTCCACACCAGAGGTCTAATGTGTTTCTACAGCACACTTCCACAGCAAAGGTCTAGATGTCTACACCAGAGGTCTAATGTGATTTTACAGTAGACTTCCACACCAGAGGTCTAATGTGTTTCTACAATAAACTTCCACACCAGAGGTCTAATTTGTTTCTACTGTAGCCTTCTACATCAGAGGTTTAATGTATTTCTACAGTAGACTTCCACCCCAGGGGTCTAATGCGTTTCTACAGTAGACTGCCACACCAATGATCTAATGTGTTTATACAGTAGACTTCCATACCAGAAGTCTAGACATCTACACCAGAGGTCTAATCTGTTTCTATAGTAGACTTCCACACTAGAGGTCTAATGTTTTTCTACAGTAGACTTCTACACTATAGATATAGATTGTAAGCTTGCGAGCAGGGCCCTCTTACCCTTATGTATGTCATGTATGTATGTATGTATGTATGTCTTTTACAACCCAGTATAATGTTAATGTTGATTCAAATTGTAAAGCGCAACGCAATTTGCTGTGCTATATAAGAAACTGTTAATAAATAAATACACTAGAGGTCTGATGTGTTTTTATAGTAGACTTCTACACCAGAGGTCTAATGTGTTTCTACATTAAACTTCCACACCAGTGGTCTAATTTGTTTTCTACTGTAGCCTTCCACATCAGAGGTCTAATATATTTGTACAGTAGACTTCCACACCAGAGGTCTGATGTGTTTCTACAGTAGACTTCCACACCAGAGGTCTTATTTGTTTCTACTGTAGCCTTCCACATCAGAGGTCTAATGTATTTGTACAGTAGACTTCCACCCCAGAGATCTAATGTGTTTATACAGTAGACTTCCACACCAAAGGTCTAGACGTCTACACCAGAGGTCTTGTGTGTTTCTACAGTAGACTTCTACACCAGAGGTCTAATGTGTTTCTACAGTAAACGTCCACACCAGAGACCTAATTTGTTTCTACTGTAGACTTCCACACCAGAAGTCTAGACTTCTACACCAGAGGTCTAATGTGTCTTTACAGTAGACTTCTACATCAGCTAAATATTATGCAAATTATGCTACACACTATTTGAAATGAGTAACTAAGAAAAGTGGTGTATCATTGGATAATGTATATGAAGTAACACAAGTGTCTTATGTAATTAAATATGGCCACCATGACATTTTATAACTGCATTAGGACACTGTATCAAAGATGTGGAAATGACTTAGGGCCTGATTCAGACCCGCTCGCTAAGATGCATACTCTTGCTGCTGTCGATGGTATGCAGTGTGTATGCATTGTTCGCATGCATCGCAATGCGCATGTGCATACCTTAGCGAACAATCACAATTAATTAGCTCGCTGCACATAGACAGCCCAGCAGTGTGAGTGACAGGTGAAGCTGTTTGTAGATGGTAACAGGGGCTGGCCATTAAAAACGGGACAGTGCAAACGTAGGCATGCCTGAGCATCTCAACGGCGTTTTAGAGGTGTGCATAATTAAAAGACAGCATCATAGTACACGTCACCTGGCTTGTTTTTACACTGAAGTGCTCACAGTGCTTGTGGCAGGGTATGGTCAACCTCAAGCGCTGCGATAGCATCCGGATGTACCGATTGCTGAATACACTTCCTGGACATGACGTTCACAAGTGGGCGTTTTAAAACAGGCTGGTGTGTGTCTACATACACTATGTGATCGCTCTCTAAGAAATATTGGGCGTGCCAATGCATTGCTGTGCGGTAGCACTGCCTACGCAATTTGCATACATATTGTGCGAGCGATCGCATCTAGCGAGCGGCTCTGAATCAGGCCCTTAACTCTGTAGCAGAATAGGAATGTAATACTTTACTTTTTAACACAGCTGCAGTGACAAATCAGATTTATACTTTCAGGTTCATATCTAAAAAATTTAATTTTTGGTTTTAAAAGTCTTTTCTTGCAGGTTTAGAGACATCTACATGAAATCCTTTTCATAATTAAGTCGAGTCTCATTGAGTTACCCCACAATGCTCAAGTACAAGCCCCCAGAATACGCTACTGCTGAGTAAAGTTGCATCATGCTACTTGTGGGATAGACATTTATCCTTAGCACATATTGCCATACAATGGACAAGATGAGTGCATTATGTATTTCTTGCATATATGAAAATTAGATTTAGTCCTTTAATAGTGGAAACTAAAAGCAGGGTTGGTCATTTATACTTTCTTAATGGTCTGCACTATGATAATATACAGCCTCCTTTAATCAACCTGAGTGTTCTAGTTCTGTGTATTTTCTTTTACAGCATCAAACTCTATAATTATGAGTAAAAAATTAGTATACTGAGTTATTACCCTCGTCATATCTAGTTCTCTGCATTTTATTTCTAGAAACAGTCGCTGGCATTAATCACTGCCACCAATCTTTCACACTGTGCTAAAATTTCTAATAAAGATGACACACTAGCTCCGTATAAATTCTCCTCCAATGACAGGACTATAACATCCTTTAATTTTTGGTGTTAAGAAAACAAATGAGTTGACCCCTATGCAATCTCTAATAAGTATCACAGGTCAGTAATCATTCATATGGCAGGAGGAATGGAAATGAATTTCAATAACAAGCAAAATCTCTAAATCATTTTAATTTCTCTCCAAGACTATAAGGCGGCAGCTGAAAAACGTGAGTTTCCTGGCAAGACGCTGTAAATCCATAGCTACATATAGGAGGAAATTGTTGTTTGTACATGAAGAATTACAAAGTAATAAAATATTTTCTTGTTAAATTAAACATTTAGGGGCTGATGAGTTCTGCGCATGTTGGCCGTGACTGATCCCACATTGTGTGCATGAAGAAAATTGTGTAAGAGTTGTATGTATCACCACGTTCGCTTAGCCTCTATCTGGTTTCATAGCCATCATCATTATCAGTGCGCAGTGTTACCAGCCCTAAACCGGCGCAAAAGATCGGGCTGAAAATGTGCGTCATTACCCATAAACACAACTCTGTATAGCCTGCATCTCTGACCTTTGCCAACGTGCAAACGCCCAGTTACCACCCAGTAACCCTTTCTGCCACCAGTGCCCATACTTCCATTCTCTCAGCTCTACAGCATACACAGTACGAACACCCGCAAAATACATCTGCGAAATGGCATTGCTTTCCCCACTGTGTCAGCCCATTCACTGCTAAATGTTATCACACATCTGGTTAACAAAGGCTGGAGGAGAAAGCTGTGTCACATCATATATTACACAAAATGCTGACTTATTAGTAATTTGCTCATTAAACCATTTCATACTGTACTTGGCCACTGAAACCAGCCAATACGGCAACAATATGTAAAACTTTCTTACTTACGATTTACAACTGAACTAACTGAAGACCTGGGCACTTCTCTTGAATCTGCAACACACACAAAAACATAGAAAAGACAAAAAAGTAATAACCAGAAAAGAATACAAGTGTTATGAATATATGGAAAATTTTGTTGCTTCAACAGTTTGTGCTATAATCTGTCGGAAATGATTGATACACTCTGTGCCTGACTCCACAATCAAGCTACTTTATTTTCCTATAGATCAGGGTATTGTTGTTGCCTTTGGAATGATAACAAATTAGTTTAGGTCTATGCTCTGTATACAATTGTATCTATACAGTTATATTGTCGCTAGCTATTGTGGCAGCCATGTAGCCTTATGTCTCCCTATGTCTCTTCAGGCTCATGCCCCCTGTGTCTCTCCACATCAGCAGTATCCTTCTCCACAGTGCCATCTTCCCAGTGATATTCGGGAAGATGCAGCAAGGCGCTGGCACAGTGCCAAAGACTTTGCTTTCACTCTGCGGTGCCATCTTCCTGGAGATGTCACTGGGAAGATCGCATAGGGGATGAGTAGGGACCCGCTGGCCGGCACAAGATAAGTATAACTCTGGATGCAGGGTTTGCAGTGTGGGGCCCCTTGGACCCAGGGGCCTGTGTGCACCACACACACTGCACCCATTGTAAATACGCCTATCAATGCAACCAGTGGCCTGCACTGATGTATGCAGGTATGATGTGAGTACCCTGTGTGACTCTCACCCTTGGCAGTGTGTGGCTGTAATCGGGGAGGAGGGGGGCAAGGCCGCATTGTATGTCAGTCTAGCAGCTACTAAGAGCTTTGAGGGGAGCAGGGCCTCCTCTCATCTTTAGTACGCTACTGCTAGACTGACATTAGGCTGCTTATATTATAGATATCTTAGGTCAAACTCCCCATTTGTTTGTAAGTTAGTGCTGTCTAAAGGTAGAGCATGTTAAACCTTTTACAGTCATCTCTGTAGAGAGTAATAATACCAGACAGTTGATATTTCCATGAAAGCACTGATACATAAAGTAAGCTATTGCCATCTGTTTCATTGTACCTCTAAGTCAGTATATTTGTATTACATATATGGGTGCTTCATTAGTGACATTTCTAGTAAACGTTAGAACTATGACAATTTAATATTTTCCTACAGCTGTCTCCCACAGCCATTCTCAGAAAAATCATCCCATGCCATTATCTCATGTTGTTAAATTAAGCCTCAGAATTACTTAACATAATTAAAAGTATTCCTGTGATCCTGGTGTTAGTAAATCTCTCACATAGTGGCTGATAACTTAATTTCTGCTGTGGATACTGAGGCTATGCCAAAGAGATTGTCTTTATCCAAGAGATTTTACAAAGTCCCATTAGCATATGCAGGGAAGATATTAAATGAGACATGAATGCAAAGATTAAAAGGATTTATATTTCTTGTCTTTGCATATATAGCAGGGAAATATGTTATCTGTTGGCAGGAGTTTGGCGTTAGATCTCCGGCTTATGGCTTCAAGGCATGAATTGTGGCTCATATTTGTTGGTGGTTACGTAACTGTAGGCAATAGATTCTCTATCTATACTGCCAACAATTTTAAGAAGATACATTTCACAGCTTGCTAATAACATAATGTGACACACAGCAAAATTTGGCATAGAACTATAAATTTGTGACTTTACAGAAAGATGACAAATTCCCTTAGATGTAAGTGCTAATACTCAGAATATCACCATACTGTTGCATTTCAAAACTGGAATAAGTATTTTCTTACTTTATTCCTTTGCAATTTAATTGTAACAATACATATAAACTGCATTTAATTTAGAAGCACAGCAACCATTTTTTTTTATATTTTTATGTCTTTTCTATATGTTTTCAGATCTTGTCATCAGATTATCATATCTTAGTCTCATTCCTATCATTCTTTCTAAAGACATCCTCCTTATTTATAATTCCTATGGGTATGGGACAGTGAAGGATATTGTTTAATTTGGGCCATGATATATTGATATGTTGTTACTAGTGCATGTGGCAGCTATGAAAAGCTATAAAATATAATTGTCTGATTCTGAGCCTCATGCTGGTCCAAATGCGATGTATCGTATGAGTTTTAACAAAATGTACATTGCGCCTTTTAGGAACCTATCCATCTTTGTGTATCTTCAGGCAATACTGATTCGGACAGATCTGAGATGTTTCTTTCCATCCAAGAAACGGGCATTTCTTGGTTTGTACACATAGACCAGAACCATCTTGTGGGAGTGTTGTGGGTGCTTAGTGGGTGTTTTGCCAGTCACACCATATTTTTAGTCATGTGTATTTCAGTTGTAACTTTTGCACCTAGCATGGGGTAGGTGTAAGGGATAAGTGATAACGATGATCTCCCATAAGGAAAAAGCGGGGTGGTGGGATGTGGACACATTATGAGTGGTTAGTCACATTAGCGTTCCGCCTGCAATTAATCCACATTCCAAATGTAGCTGCATTCAGACCTCTGTGCAACTCAGAATGAGGCCCAATAAGAGCAGGCAAAGTACAGACAACAAACTCCTAATTAGGATTGGAATGGAACCTGTAACAAAAGATGGTATATATAACTGGTATATCCATTAGCTTGTACTAGAAAATAACATATTAAAGGTTGGAGAGATAAAAGCAGAGTTGATGACACCACACAGATAATGATCTGTTCCCATTAGAATGCACATCTAATACCATGCATTCTGCTACAGTATTTTAATCACACATAATTGGCGTTGATGATTGAGTTTGCAAACTGTGCTATGATGCTTTCTTTCTGAAATATTTGTTTTGTGCCGACTGAACAATGAATTCTGTTTTTACTACTATCATTTGTAGGGTATATTATATATTGTTGCTAATGCATACAGTATGTTGTTTCACAAATGTATCTCAAATAAAAGGCAGTATCATTTTGGCCATAAAATACTGTAAATGATAGAGGAAAGAATTTTGGAAAACCAAATCTGCCAGGGGGTATTTGTGCCCTGACATTTAGCGCTGATTTCCTGTATAGTTAGCTATAAACAGTGTGACATTTAACTCATATTGTCAATAAAAATACACGTCATGTCACAGCTTAGTTCATAAATAAAGAATATGATCAGTGAGGCTTAATAAGAACTTAACTTTAAATGAAAATCTTCCATACTATCAGGCAGACAATCAGAAACAGGAACATATAATAAGTGAGTGGTCAGAGTTGTTGTATTTATTATAATATATATTTTTTAAATGCATATAAAATACTAACGTCTTTGAGTTTTAAAAGGTAAATGCTCCTAAATGTATGTAATTTTATTTTATATTCTCTTGAAATGTATAAACCAATATATCTTGAATGGATTTAGATAATCAATACTTCATTATACATGATATGAGTAGTGCGGTACATCCACTACAGCCTTCGGATACCATTTTATCTATTTATTTTGTCAGTTCAGTGTGTACACTGTATTTGTCCGCCTGTCAAAAATGTTGTATAAGCTGCACCTGGCCTAATACACAAAACAAACTGGATGCATACTGCAAATACTGTACATTGGGTATATACTAGTGCGCTCTGAAGCACCCATGAAAATGCATGGCTATGCATTAAGTTGACCAAACACTGCACAATCAGTGCAGACGACCCGGCAGATGGATGAGGAGGAACAACCTGATAATTGGAGCTCCTCGTTACACTGCACAATGTATGGAGGCAGTCTATTCAAAGAATAAATTTGGCTGAACGACGGTCGGATGCATATGACAGCAGAGGCGTCAACAGGTCTGGAGACACCTGGTGAGCACTCTGGATACACCCTGCGTGCCGGAGGAACTCCTGGCAGAAAAGGGATGTGGCCTAAATAAAGGGGCGTAGCTTAGCAGGGGATCCCGATAACATCACTCCGGGGGCAGCTCAATATCACCGGGCTGCCCCCGGAGACTGGGCAATCTGCATTGTCGGCTCCTCTTCTATGACAGGAGTCAGGTGCTGCAGGAGAGTGTCACACTGCAGCACCTGGCTCCTGTCACCTCAGAGGAGCCAGCATTTTGGTGTCACCCCCTCCGAGGGTGACACCCGGGTGCGGCCTGCACCCACCTCATGACGCCACTGTAAGACAACAAATGATTTTTCAGCTGTTTTCTGGTTGTTCAGGTCCATACACTGAATGATAATCATTCAAGCCAGTTGATTGGTCGGCTGGTTTTCACGATTATTGTGAAGTGTATGGACAACTTTATTCTCAGGAGACAATTCTACAAACTAAAAGGTATACCATTATACTGTACCAATTTATGGAGAGGTTAAAAAATCTCAAGAGGATACTGTGCAACAAAACATGTAAACATGGCAGGCCTGTCTCAGAGTCGCATGCAATGACGATGTTCACATAGTTGAGTGATTATTTGCAACTACGCATGTGGGACAAATTCAGAAAACCTCTATGTCGCATGTGTTACACAGAGTGCACGTACAAGATGTTGTTGCGATCGGGACAGACGGTATCAGAAATGGGACGGCAAAGAGACAGGCATTGCTGTAGGTGACTGTGAGGTGGCTAAAAGTGAATGCAATGAGTGTTATGTAACTGGATGCTTGTAATGACAGCTGTGGAGTCAGGAGCATAGTGAAATATAAACTGTTTATTGAAACAAAAATATAGTCCAGGCAATGCAGGAACACCAGGAGTGATACTTGAACCAGAATGGAACCAGGTGAACAGAAACTTGAAGGTATACAAAACTTGATACAAACAATAATAGTATTCTGCAGAGTGGATGGGTCAGATTCAGATGCAGCAATAGGAGGAACAGTTTGCAGGGGCCCAGCTAGCTGGAGCTGCACAGATTACAGGCTGGAGATAGAAAGACTGGATCAGGCAAAGGCAAAATGCTGCAGAGTAGATGAGACAGTCTCACAGGCAGCAGTGGAGTTGCAGTTTGCAGAAGTCCAGTAGACATGAGCACAGGTTCAGGCCATGGAATACAATCCAAGGAAAACAATAAATGACCAGCAAGGTGCATGGTAAGGGGCAAGAATAAATAGTCTGTGAGGCAGGTGCAGGTGATTAAACTGGGGAGTGAGATTAACTCCTTCATGTGAGGAGAAGATATCAGAATACTGTACATCAGCATTACCTCCGGTGGCACAGAGGTACTGCAGGCCAGATATAAAATAAAGGACAGAGGGGCTAATTCAGCATTGCACACTAGTGCAATGCTGAATGCAGATTCACGATTATTGGGAATCTGCACGATTGCAGGCCCCATTCTGTGCATGTGCAGGACGAGTCCTGCATGATTGCATGCAGCCCCTGCTATGCCTCTGCCTGATTGTCATGCATTTAAGGGGCGGTGCTGGGGCGGGGACAGCCAGCGTTCCTGGAAACGGGTTTTTCAGACCCTTTTTACAGGAATGGCAGGGCCAGAGGCTGCAACCATGGATGCAGTTTCCTGGCAACGCAAGCTGTCCAGCCTCCGTAAGCTGAGGCTTACTCTGCTGGCCGGCAGTGTCCACCATTGCGACCTTGGTTGCAGTGCTGGAATTAAAAATGCAGGAGGGGGTGCTACACACCTCCTGTTGTATTTGCATATTTGCAAGGAGGGAATTGCAAAGCTGCTTGTGTGCAGCTTTGCAATTCCATCCTGTGCTAAATCACCCCCAGTGTCCTAACAGAGTCATGGGCCTTTTATGGGCATGTCAGTGAAAGAAACTACTTTCCCAAATGCAAAGCCACAGCAACAATGGATATAGTCAGATGGAGATACTTTACCTGCCATGGGGTGGGCATAGGATGGTGGTGTCTAAAGAATCTGAATCTGTATACAAAGTGCTACAATGTAGTGGCCACAGATTTTTTCATTCCAAGTTCCATTGTGCTTCATATAAAGACTCAGGTGCACACAGATATGAAAGTGTCACACATCTAATTAATCAGCACAGTCTGCTGGTGCGTCCTAGCCACATCTCATTTTCAGCAAAAAAAGATGCCCAACACTAGCAGAGTTGCACGGGACCTGGCGGCTCACTCACGCCAGGCAAGTCGCGTTGTGTGGTGTATTTGGGCTAGATGTATGAGGACACATCTGTAGCTAGAGGTCTGTGCTATTCTGAGTTGTGGGTATGGGGTAGGGAAGCCTGTTGCTGAGGGATCACTTGCACGTAGCCTGGAGCTGGTGCCAGCGCTAATACAAATGATGACGGTGGAGGTTGTAGACGGTAAAACAGTGGCGGAGCTGATTGCTGAACCTCGCATTAGCCCTACAAAAACTGATATTAGCATAATTCGGCATCACACAGGCACAGACACTCTGTCTCCCACTCAGAATCAGCCCCTATGTGCACAGCAGGACCAAGACTAATTTATTTTACTTCTTCAATTGCGTCCACTTTTTACTTTAACTTCTATTACTGGGAACAGAAGCAAATTAGGCAAATTGATATTTAGGGAGCATTGATGATACACAGACATACAATATGCAATATGGCACCCTATATTTGTATTTACAGTACACAGAGTATTTAAAATATATTTTGTAGGTCTCTAATAATTGTAAATTAGTTTAACCAGTGGGAGGGAAAAGGCCAACATATAACCAATCCAATCATTATGTTAATAACAGCACATAGTAGCAATGTGTCACGCATGTCAGTTGGTGCTACTGTATATGTACCTCTGTACAGAAGGAACTGTGTCCGTGGTACAGCATGCAGTGTTTGGGTATTTTATAGTATGATGTAAAGTGCAAGTTAGTCAAATGTTTCCACATAAGTCAGTGAAGATACTGATAAGTCAGCTGCTGTCCCCCCACATTCCAACATGAGATATATACTGTAACTGTAGCTACTAAAGCCGTTTCCTATTTCTCATCTTTCTCTTCACCCCCATGTAAGTTACATGTTAGAAGCTGAGGACTTAATTGTGGTGACTAATAACATTAGCTCTGTAGAAAGGAATACCTACAAGAGACCAGCAGCCATCCAATGGTCAGACAGCAGCATCCCGATGCTCAGAACCCGACAGAGGCTCGGTAAGTATTTTAACCCACCCACCTTCACCCCCTAACCCTCCCTTCCTGCATCCTGTCCCTAAACTCCTCTGCAGCCTAACACCCAAACCCTCCCCATTAGTTCCTAAACCTAATCCTCCTCCCTTAGTGCCTAACCCTAACACCCCCTCCCCCACCCGGTGGTGCCTAAACCTAACCCCCCTCTGCCCACAGCCTAACCCTCCCCATTAGTTCCTAACCCTAACCCCCCCGGTGGTGCCTAAACCTACCCCCCCTGCCCACAGCCTAACCCCAACCCCGTTTCCCCCCCGCAGCCTAAACTGAACCCTCCCCGGTGGTGCCTAAACCCATCTCTCCCCTCCATGGCCTAAACCTGACCCGCTCCGCTATACTTACATTCGGGATATCGGTTATCGGGATTCCAGCATTGGCATCTCAAGCAGTGGCGTAACTAGGGGGGGTCGGGCAGGGTGCGTGCCCTGGGCGCCGTGGGACTGGCAGCGCGGGGGGGGGCACCGCCGGCCACAGTCCGGCCTGCCCTAGTTAGCCACAAGTGTAGCGCCGACCGCAGTGATTGCGGTCGGCGCTACACATTTACACAGGACCGGCGCTAGGCTTCCAGCGCCGGTCCTGTGCTGCACGCCTGAGCCCGTTCCCTCCCCCTGAGCACTTGCCCAATAGCGCCAGGAGGCGGGCTCAGGCTGTGCATAACACACGCATCGCCGCCAGCGCTGGCGGCGATACGTGTGTTAAACAGCAGCCAATGAGAGTCAGATAGACTCTCATTGACTGCAGCAGCACCCACTGCAAGAGCCGGACTTCCGTCCGTCTCCTGCAGTGGGTAATGGGACTGACGTCATGACGTCTGTCCCATAATGCTGAGTGCGCCAGCCCGGGAGGACTGGTGGGCGGCAGCGGGAGCGGCGGCGCGGACCGGAGCAGCAGGTAAGTATGTTTTTATATATATATATATATATACACATATTTTTTTTAACCTATCTGCACAACGGGGGAGGGGGGTGGCTACTACTGGGAGGACCTTTACTGGGGGTGGGGGCACCATTATTGGGAGGACCTCTACTGGGGGGGCTACTACTGGGGGCACTTAATCGGGAGGGGGAACCTCTACTGGGGACTACTACTTGGGGGGGAACTACCGCATTATAAAAGGGGCCTACTAGTAGAGGCACTACTCAGGGGACCACTACTGGGGGCAATAATAGGAAGGGCCACTACAGGGGGCACTGGATAGGGGGGATCACTACTGGGTGCCTGCATAAGGGGACCACTACTGGGAAAACTGCATGGGGGGGGGACTACTGCTGGGGGCACTATATAAAGGGCACTGCATAGGGGGGGGCACTACTACTGGGGGCACCATATAAAGGGCACTGCATCAGGGGATACCGCTACTGGGCACACTGCATTGTGGGGACTGCTACTGGGGGCACTACATAAGGGGGAACACTACATGGGGCACTGCATTTGGGGGGACCACTACTGGGGATACTGTATAAGGGGCACTACTATGGGCCTGCATAAGAGGGACCACAACTCCATACTGGGGGTACTGTATAAGGGGTACTACTGGGGTTAAGGTGCATATGGATAGGAATGTTCAGTGTGAAAATAAAGGGGTGTGTCATGTTGACACGCCCCATTTTTAAGTGACCACGCCCATTTTTTCGCCGCCCGCGCCTTAGGCGCGCGCACATTGGGGGGGCTCCCTTTTCAAATTTGCTCTGGGCTCCAAATACCCTGGTTACGCCACTGATCTCAAGTGATGTCGTGATTCCGGGGGCAGTATTCTAGCCGCGGCTCGGGATTCCGGCGCCAGGATGTTGACTGCCGACATTTCGACCGCCGCCATCCTAACTGCATCTCCTGTACATCTATAGACTTGCCTTTGTATGTACAGCAGTATAATCTACCAATTAATTTTAATATCAATTTACAGTTTCCTAGTGGATCTCTGTATTCTGTTGAATCTGTTCACTTATAGCTGTACTGACTGTAAATGTTTAAGGTCATCTGTTAAATAAGAACTGCAGCCTATATTTGTGTGTTTTTTTTTCACTAATGGAAACTTTAAAAAAAAAAAAAAAAAGCAATTTACAATGTATTTTGCAAAACCAAAGCACAGTAGCATCGCGGATTCAATCTGCAAAGATTTATAGTTTAGCACTCCATGGTGACAGATGTACTACTATGCTATTGCAAAAGCATATTATTATCATAATTACATAGCGATGTGGTCAATCCAAACATCAAAAAGAAATGATTTTGTCAAAGCAGAAATGAGACTTCTGTGCAGTTGCATTTGGTCTTTAAGATTGTAGTTATCTCTAAAGGGAAAGTACATGAAGAAAAAAATTATGTTTGCAATAAACCTCCGTCCCTCATCTCCATCATAGAATTCCTGCAGTCAAGAGAATCTCCCACTGACCAGCTCCTGCAGTGACATGATCCTCTATACTGTAGCTTCAAGCCTGTAAATTGAAAGTAAACTGTAGTAGATGATGAATTCCAAAGCATCTAGTGCAATCCGCTGTGTCAGCAACTTCCACATTCAAAAGTTTGCATATAAACAATGACAATTTGCCCCTCAGTAGGCTGCAGGAACATCAGGAAAGGCATCATACAAACAAAATCAAGGAATTCTTAAAGATTTCGGTGCACGTTCCTGTCTCTCTTATTTCATCCTATTGTTTTCCTTTCTACTTGATTGGTAGCTATAATATACTGTATAGTTTCCTCTGTGAATGTCTCTATAAATTCTAGCTAATTGAATAAAAAAGAATGCTTTTAGGGCTCAATCTGATTAGGAGCATGTTTGTGAAAGCGAGTTTGTTTCATGAAACACACATATATCGCACACCTGAGAAATGGGAGATACAATTAGAAATGTCAGTACGCGGGAATCACGGTGAGGGTGTGCGATTTTTCTATAAAATGCGACCTGGGAGAAGTGCATGAAAAAGTGGGGAAACCATCCTGGACCCCCCAACTGAGACAGCACAACCATATAGGAGGCTGTTTGTGGCCATAAGGAAAGTAATGGAGGTTTTTTGCACTTTTTATTGGTGAAAAAATGATAGCAAGCAAGTGTTATTCATCAAATTACAGCCTTACCAGGATTTGGGTGTCTGGTGTTGTATTGGACAAATGCTGTGACCTATAGATCAGATGTTGCTGTTCCGTCAACCTTGGAAATTTTCTAAGGGCTGGATTCAATTAACCGCTGTAAGATTTCGTGTGAGGAATATTACAGCGGTCCCCTGTGAGGAAAAGGGCGGAAGCCTCTGACTTTTACACCTGAGACTATTGAATTACATTTCCTTTTCCTTGCGCTGTAAAATTGTGGGTAATGCATGTTATAACCCATAGGTTCCGAGATAAGTACCTGGAGCTATAGGTTAACGTGTTTGCGGCACACGTGACAAGGACACTTATCACGGATTTCTGTTAGAGCCTCACACAGTCTTGAACAGAAATCACATTAAGTGCAGCATGCAGACTCTTTACAGGCTGCTGCAGGCTATAATTGAATAGTCCCAGCTGACCAATTATCCGGCGTTCTTTACTGCTGCAAATTGAATCTGGCCTCAAGCAGTAATGTATGGAGAACACAATCTGTGGTTGGGTATATATGCCAATGATGAAGTTCCAAGGAAGGAGACCATCACTGTTCTATGAGATAAGAGCCTACTGTATTCATCATCCCTGATGGGCCCTGAAACAGTTGTTTCCACATGTATTAAGTAATTGCCTCATTAATCATTAGGACAGGAGCCCAATGTGGCCACCCCTTATTCTGCAAAATCTGAATACTGGTGGAGGAAATTGATGCCATCTTCAAATTTTAGGAGTGTGAAGAGTGAGCCAATCTGATTCCTCTGGCCCTAAGTCACCTTCGGCAGTACGCATGCGTGAACTAAGGTTGGATTAGGCAGTGTAAACTCCACGCTACTAATTAGCAGTGGAATCAGTTGTGGTACTGTAAGTATTGCAGGGATGACAGCTATTCGGGACAGCAGTCCTTGCACTGGGGCAATATTGTATTGCTCCTGTATTTTAGTATCCACCACGACAACTTGCTGTGAGATAGAAACTTAATTATTAGGGGCTAATTTGCCCTGGATAATGAACAGCCCCTTGGAGAGAAGGCAGGGAAAACTCCATTTAATTGCATTCCTTTTCATGATTGTTTTGCCATCCCTGACATACAGTGTTTGTCACTTGCTTAATACAGAAAATATTTTTCATTAGTTAATTTATTTTTCCCCCTTTTGGGTAGTATACAGACTATGAGAATTTCATTGAGTTTGCTGTTGTCAGTATAAAAATGAGAACAAGAATATCTGCTGTTTATGTGCAAGTTTATTAATTGTTTTGGTCAGGCATTTAACCTACAAGAATAACAATTAATACATTGAGAATGGTTAAGGAAACCTGCTAATATATTAAAAAATATAATAAAACATACGGTGCATTATTTACCATCAGACCACATCTGGTTGTATTGCCAAAATTTTTTTTTTTGGTACATATTTCATGCTGGTGACTAGTTATACTGGACAGATGAAACATTGTACTAAACATTTAAGATTCACATAGACTGATAATTGATAGTCTGATCATTATTGGGCATTGTGTCCATTTTATATAGTTATACTGCTTGGCATTGAACATGTAAAAATACATTAATTTTAAGCAGCAGCTGCAAAAGTTAACAGGCACTTTTGTCCTTTATCCCATCTGCTGACCCTATTGTAGGGCATTCATAGCTTTATATGCTGTGTAGTTCTGACATAAACAGACACACCAAGGCATCCATTTAGACTGCCATTACCATGTGAATATCTATTTACAGTAAAGGGGGGCATCCACTAGACGATCTACTCCCTGTCCAATCTCTAAACGATTTTCCCTTGATTTTTTCCCTTGAAATGTTATCTTTCAGTCTGAACGATTTGCAGACTATCTTTGAAGCTGCATACACAATGATTTTTTGAACGATTATCGTTAAATGATATCGTTTAACGATAATCGTTTGAAAAAATTGTTCACTTTCTGAGTCAAACGATGAACGATTATCTTTCATGCGCGTTCACGTTTGCAGTTTGCATTTTGTAGTTTGTAGTTCAGTCAGACTTGTCAACTCAACGATTTTCATTAAGGGAATATGCAAAAATCGTTTGTAGTTCAAAAAAATCGTTCATTACACTAAAAAATCTGACAGATATTCTGACAGAAAATCGTTCATAAAATCGTTCAGAAAATCGTTGGTAACAAAATATTTGTGTGTGTATGCAGCTTAATAGATCAAGTGAAATTGACCTGCATGTTCAGTCGACTGACGAGACGATCAAATGACCAGCGGGAGCGCGCATCGTTGATCATTAACGACCAAACACTGCACGATTTACAAACGATTTTTAAATGATTGAACGATAACGACGTTGTTATCGTTCAATCGCCTGCTAAAATCGTGTAGTGGATGCCCCCCTATAGATAGAAAAAAACAGAGGTTTATATTGGTCCAGTTTGTAGAGGACGTTTTTATTTACTTTTTTTATTTACTGAAATGGTCAAAAATATATTTGTATCCATTTTTTATCTTGAAATTACATAATCTGTATTCTTTGAATATTAAATTAGTAATTTACTTTTTAAGTGTAATTTTCCTACCAGAGCATTATTCAGTTTCTTAAGTAAAGTTTAATTCTGCAATCTGTTATATTTCTTTAACGTTACTGAAAAGAGATTTTCTTTACAGAGCTCTATATGTTGCCTTGTAATATAATAGTTATGTTAATCTGTATTATGGTAATATCAAAAATTATTTAATTTTATAATGTGTTCCATTTTGGTATCCCATAATGTTTGTTTATTGATATTGTGAATCCAATGCCCTAATTAGCTTAAATGGTGATTGGATAATGGAAATATTTTGCCATTGGTGTATAAATTCATAACCACATCCCTCTGGACAGAGGAGGGAATTCCCACCAATTTAAGCTTGCTGAAAGTAGCATCAAGCTATAACACTAGGGGCCTGATTCAAACCCACTCGCGAGCGCATAGGGCTCGCAAGCGGGTCGATAGTGGCCCAGTGAGCATGCACGGTGTGCGCCACGCGTGTGTGAAAGCCCCGTAGCGAGTGAGTACTTCACTCGCTCTGGGGCTCGCAACAAAACGGAGCGGCTGTCGATGTTGATCGATAGCTCGCCCCATTTTGTAGGGGGGTGGCTGCACAAATGGAGGCATTCCCGAAAGAATGCCTGCCGTTTATGGGCGGCCCTACTGACATCACTCCGGATCTCAGTAGTGGACTTCCTGCTCCTGCTTCCTGCTCCTCTCAATGCTGATGGTCACGATAATCGCGACCATCGCCAGGCCGCTCGCACAAGCTGTGGGTCTGTGCGAGCAGCCTGGAGGCCAGAAAAAAAAAAGAATGCCCTGATTCAGAGCGAGTGCTCGCAAACAGCGAGTGCCTCTGAATCAGGCCCTAAGCCCTCCTGTGATGAAACGCGTAAGAGTATGACTTGGCACAAGTTCTTATTTCATAATCCTCTTCTGTTCATGGACTGTTTCCTTCAATTCCTTCATTCTCTTTATAGTAATACCATCAGCCTATTTTCAAAAGTTCACTGTAATGTGTAGTTGATTAACATTGCTTTTCATTTAATTTCATATGAATTAAGATTGTGTCATATGAATATTGTATAAAATAAGTCTATTCCACTATGAAAGGCTCTGTTCTATACTACTGTATCTGGCCCACGAATATAGGGGTTTTAAAAAGGAACCTACGGGCCTTATATTTTTTCTTAGGAATCAATAATGCAGTCCCTGCACTGTGCACAAATGTACATTCATAGGAATTTTACCTCTTTTTGAAGAGATACACTACTTTTATTTATATGTTTCTTTATGATCTATTTATATATATTTTCATATATTGCTAGGTTTGTTTGGCACATTATATAATTTGGATATATTAGCTAAATAGGTTAGCCTTCCTTTGGCATACAGGCTATCATTCCTGCCCAGGAGGAAATGGCAGAACTATACTCTGACGTTTTCTTAATCCTGACTATTTATATTAGGATTATCAGGCCAAATAATTTAACATAATAATAATAATAATAATATTCTATTATTATTATTATTTATTTACATTACACTAGCACATTCCATTGGGCTTTAGATGGTATAAGTAAAAAAAAAAATCAGATGTGTATATAAATCCATCCATCTTGTTTATAAATATGGCCACTTTGTAAAAGTATTGCCAGGGATAACAAAAGTTTATTTTCAGGGGAAACTGCAATTTAAATCAAGCCTTGCCTCCAGTGGTGGCTCCAGAGTTGCCTCTGACTTGGAAAATGTGTTTTACCTTGTCTGTAGCATCAAGCACCTACTAAACAACATGTTTTCCTATATCTCATATGTCACTTTTCAGCTCCCTGCTTATTTATAAAGTGTGTGCTTGAAGTTCTCCACATTAAGAAAGTAATGATAAACACATCTTACCTTGTCATTATTTGCTATTAGCTCCCCTCTTAAAGGTTAATGAATTATGCTAAAGTAATTACCAGATTTAATGGTTCACTAAATGTGAATGTTGAATCATCTCCATTTCTCCAAAGAACTAATGTATTAAAGTTAACATTTCCAATTCTAATTTTCAAATTCATTTTAAAGGAAATTTTAAAATCATCTTCTTAATAGAAACATTTATAGTCGTAGAGAGCTTAAGTACCTTGACTCATGCCAATAGGTTTAGTAGAATGCAAGAGAAAGTTCATTATTTTTAATTAGTGTAATTGCTAATGTTGCATTAAGAGTTTGGTTAGTGGAAGTAATTACAGTAAGTGTATTAGATGTGAGTATTGGCATTCATCTTTTGACATTATTAAAATTTCAGAGATGAAAATATCCCTGGTGGTTTGCAAGCACTACATTGTTTACCAAAGGGTGTTAAATTAATCATATTGTCAATTCCCACCAAGCAGGCAAAGAATAATTATATTTTAGCAAGTTTTCCTTATCCAGGGAATGTCTTGGTTGGTGTTATTCTGCTGTGTCTGGCTGTGTATATTTATCTGTGCTGATTAATAAAATGAGAAATTCTGTATAGAAAGCATGTACGTTATACTCTACATATTGTAATGGGGAGGATACCTGGTCATGGGCATCTACAGTATTATAATTAATTAGATAAACTAAGAAGGTCTGAAATGTTAATAAATAGATAATAGGCTGTTTAATATTACATAGTTATAGAATATCTGAAAATCTAAATGTAAATTCAAATCACACTTACTGTACTTTTTTTTTTAAATGTGTCCAACAAGTCGGTTACACCTAGGAAAGTACAAGCTTCAGACCACACAATTCATGGTTATCAGCTGGTAACTGTGTTATTACTCTTTAGTAATAACCTGCATGTTCTTCGACATTGTACCTCTGAGTTAAATTGCACATAAAAGGCCTGATTAGAATCGGGCATAAGTCCAATCGTGTCATGTAAACATGTGAGTCCTGTGTATTTTATACTTACAACCACTTGTACTTGAAAAGGTGGGTCAGGGGCATCGATGTGCAAATTTATTAAAGTATGGGCATATGGATGCAACCACATCCCTTAGGGACTTTGATGCAAATTTAATGTGTAGTAGACCTATTTTGCATGGCTCACAAGCCTGGTGAAATATATCAAGTTGATGATGATGATCACAATTTACAGCATACATACTGTACAGGGCTGTTAAAATTAAAGTATCCCAACTTAGAGAACTATGGAGCAAGTACTTAAGGGCTTGCAATGAAGAAGAAAGTGGACAACAGGTACTTCAGAGGATGCACTAGACACTTATTGCAATATAAAACACTTGAAAAACTGCTGTTGCTAAAGCAACACATTATCATTAAATGGATCATCAGCCACTACTTTCAGACACCTTGGACACCCCATTCACCGGTTCTCACCCAATGTAACTTTTAGTAATGGGCTTTTTTGAAGAACCAGGCATATCAGGAAGGATATCAGCCCTGTCAGATCTGAAAGACAGCATTTGACGTCATGTGTTAACTATTCCACCTGCTATGTTACATTCTGCTGTAGAGAATTTTGTTTGTCAAATGGAAACTGTTGTTGACCTCAGTGGAGGACACAATGACCAAATAAGCATGTAGCACGATATTCCTGGTTTGAGTGGCATCTTTTCTGTGATACAACTAGGACGCCAGTGGCAAACACAGAATTTCTACAGACAGGTTTCCAAATGCTTGATTTTAAAGCAAGTGTGGCTAGTCCATGAAGAAGGCATAATCAGCACTTAACCAACTATAATATACATCAAACAAAGTATACGGTATGTAATAATTCAGACATATACAGGACCAGCGATCACAGAATGCTATTATATGCGGCAGTAGGTCCATCCTGTCTGAGAGGAATGTTTTTATTTCAGATGTGGGCACAATTCCAGATAAAGTTTGGGAATCTGGGGGGGCAAAAGAAGAACATTGCACTGCCCTGGACATAGCTGTACAGATTGGTCTCTTATGTACTGGATAGTGTATTACTATACAGTATTAATAATGGGGCAGCACAGATGGTGTAATGGTTAGCATTACTGCCTCACAGCACTGAGGTCGTGGGTTCGATTCCCACCATGGCTCTAACTGTGTGGAGTTAGTATATTCTCCCTGTGCTTGCGTGGGTTTCCTCCGGGTGCTCCGGTTTCCTCCCACATTCCCAAAAATATACTGGTAGGTTAATTGGCTCCCAACAAAATTAATCTTAGTGCGTATGTGTGTGTACATGTGATAGGGAATATAGATTGTAAGCTCTTCTGGGGCAGGGACTGATGTGAATGGCCAAATATTCTCTGTAAAGCTCTGCGGAATATGTGTGCGCTATATAAATAACTGGTAATAAATAAATAACTAATTGACCCTATAAATAGTCTATAACAGTGCACGTTTTCCAGATATCCTAGTTGGTGCACAAATGTATTCATTACTGGCTGATACATTTTAAAACATCAACAGGTGGTGGTAATTATTTCATTTGTGACACTGAGGGGATCTTAAAAACATGCAACTTTAGTATTATATGCTAATTCTATTGTGGTCATCATGGTCTGGGCTAGGGAGAGGGGTTTCCAGGAAACCGTAAACCCAACTGCGTTTGCCTATGTAGGATGCACTAGCAGAGTGTGCTGATCAATTTGATTTGTGACACTGTTATATTTGAGCAGGGCCGTAGAAAGCCGGGTCGGGGTAAGGGGGTGTGGCTTAATCACGGGAGTGTGGTTATACCCCCTTAGAAAAATAAAAATAAAAAACCTGGGTGGAGGGCGCTGTGATCTCCTCAGCCTGGTGCAAATCCAAGGGGGGGGGGTGCGATCAGTGTGACGCTCCCCCCACAGGCAGAGGAGAGGAGACTGCTGCTGCTAAGCTGCAGTGAGCAGTCTCCCTGATCTCCCACTACAGCCCAGCACACAGCAGTGTGTGCTGGGCTGCTGAAAGGAAAGAGGGTGGGGAGGTGGCGTTGGATGAGTACGGGCCCAGGTAATTAGTACCTGGTCCCTCACATTGCAACTTAGAAGCATTCTCAGCAAAAAAAAAAAAAACGCCCGGCACTAGCAAAGTCTCACAGGACCAGGCGCGCCCAGGGGGGCTGTTTGGCATGACTGCAGTAAAGCCGAGTGAGGAAACATCTGTATATAGGCCACTGTTCCTTAATTGTCTTTGTGTGTCTGTGTATTTTAAAAGCTTTACAGTTAAAAAAAACAACTTACAAGATGAATGGGTCTATTTCCAAGATTAAGGGGTCTATCTCCTTGTATGGAGATAAAGTGAACAGAGATAGCCAATCATTTTGTAACTGCCATGTCACGGGCTGTGTGTGAAAAATGATAGTTAGGGACTGATTGGCTGGAACTTTATCTCCGTTCCCTTTATCTCCATTCAAGGCTTAGTACATAGACCCCTGAAGGCTGCTTCAAATATCTTAGGATCCGATAAGCTTCTGCAAGTCTTACATACAGTATGCATTTCTAGCAGTACTAACTATTTCATATCAATCAACTAGTATTTGAACTTTCTCCTTTCTTTTTATTCCGAATGTCAGGTAAGCACTTCCAAGGGAGGAATTTATATTTATTTGTTTTACCAAATATTACATCAATACATTAACAATTGCATGTAACTACTGCATTAGTATCCTCTAAGGTATGTGAGCTTCTATAGGCAGACTAGGCTTTGTGCCATAGGCACCATTACCACAGAAGTATCTGTACCAGACTAGCACATACAACATTGTTAGATAGTTATTCTCCTTTTAAGTTTTTAACCAACCTATATCACAGTGAAGACAACTGGTTTTGTACTACTGGTCATTAAGAGATTAAATCTAGCTTAATGCAGACCACTCATACACAAACCTAAATTAATTTCAGCCATTCCCCTCAGGCCTGATAAAGGTCTATGATGAGGTAAAAAGAACATTAAAAATGACTGCAATCTGTTATCTAGAAAGGTTGTGTGAGATCATTGTATGCGTTATTTGTGTCACTGTAGTGCTGTGGTTTGCAATTAAACTTATTACCATGTCATGCATCATATGTTTTCCTGATACAGACAGTTACAAATAAAATAAATTGTCTGCCGCAGATAAAGACGTATTAGCAGAGACTTTATTGCACAATTCCAAGCTTACTACAGCCATTGTGGGATCTAGGAGCTGGTTTTCTTGCAGCATCTGCTTTTATACACCTTTCTGTAACAATTATCATTCATTTTATGTTTATTTTATGTTCCACTGCTTCTGTGCTCAGGGATTGCACAAAACATGAGTGCTATTGCCTATCTTCTACACTCATTTCTTTCTCTTTCAGAATGTTACAAACAGATGTGCGGTCCCTGAAGACTCCTCTCAACAAACCACACATCATCATTGCCATGAAACGCTCCATGATACACAGCTGACTTCTTGCACTTGCCCTTTGTTCGCCTGTAAATGGAAAGGTCACTTGGAGGTTGTTATTGCTCATTTGACACAAACTCATACAATTAACATCCTGCATGGAACAGAAATTGTCTTTCTTGCTACGGACATGCATCTGCCAGCGCCGGTGGATTGGATAATTGCACATTCATGCTTGGGCCATCATTTTTTACTTGTTCTCAGAAAAAAAGAGAAGTATAAAGGATACCCACAATTCTTTGCTACAATGATGCTGATTGGCACACCGACACAGGCAGAGAATTTCAACTACAAACTGGAGTTGAGCAGGAACCGTAGGAGACTGACATGGGAGTCCAGTCCCCGCTCAGTCTTAGACTGTGTTGACTCTGTGATTACAGACGGTGATTGTCTTGTGCTTAATGCATCGGTGGCTCAGCTCTTTGCTGACAATGGAAGTCTGGCCATTGGAATAGCAATTACTGCAAGCAAACTTTGTGCTACTGAAAGTGAAATGTAATAATATAGACTTCGATGAATGGAAATACAAACTGAAGAGTTATCTATCCTGACTGGGCTTGTACATAAGAGAAGGGTTGTTTGGGCAGAAATGTATGCGTAATGTTCTTTTTAAATGTATTTAGATTTAGTTTCAGTGACAACTTTTTGACTCAAAACAAACTAATATATTGTGTGATGAGATCTGTATGTTTTATGTGTGCCAATGCACATATTTATACATTCATATATATGTTTGCCTGTTTATATATTTTATAGCTATAAAGCTAATATTAACCCGACCCAGTGGACAATGAAAAGTGGATGCTGAACTTATACCAGCTTTATTCTATTCTAATGTTCTCCGACAAGTCACGGGGTCAAAATTTGTATTATTTTTATGCAATTCACTTACACAAGTTTAGAATTTTGAAAGAACTGTAATTCTACGTTCCTGCCATCTTGACAAAATATTTATTTACCAATCTACTTCTTTTTCTTGTCATCCTTTACAGCAAATCCCAGATTGATAGATATCACCAAAAGACCAAAAACTCCCCCAAATTTCAAACACATCCTTTTATATTTACAAAAACAATTGTATAATAATTTTGGTAAACATTAAATGAACAATTGTAACAGAAGACTAAAGCATTAAACCTGCCATGAATTGACTGTAACATTTTGTCTCCCCACAGTCCAGAATCAACATTAGCAGGCAATAACATAGTTGCGATATCTACTATAAGATTTATTCGCTGGTCTTGGATAATGTTAATATTACAAACTAATGTCAATATAAGTTGGTTTGTTTTTCCCGCGTCATGTACAGTTTGAGAACCTTAAATAAATAAAGAGAAGTCAAAGGAAAGAGAACTAAAATATACAATAAATAATTCCATTTTGTATTTTGAACGAATGTATCTTTATTTGATGATCAATGTCAATTGTAACATTTATATACGTGTAACAATTTATACAGTATATACAATACTGTGCAAAAGTTTTAAGCAGGTGTGGAAAAAATGCTGCAAAGTAAGAATGCTTTTAAAAATAGAAGTGTTAATAGTTTATTTTTATCAATAACAAAATGCAATGTGAATGAACAGAAGAGAAATCTAAATCAAATCAATATTTGGTGTGACCACCCCTTGCTGCATCCCAGGATGTGTGGTCCAGGAACTGCTCACAAATAAGGATGCAGATTTAAGTGAAGATAATCACTGGTATCACTTTAGTTGCTCTTCGTCTGCACACTCTCCTACAGATTCCTGTAAGGAGACAACATCACAGCCATGTAGGGCGCTATCCTAAACTACGGTGTGTCACTACTACACTTCCTACAACACAACAGCAGCTCTCAAACTCACCAGCCTTACAAACTATAACTGTGTATATGCAGTGTAAGACAACCTTTGATATACACAACCTTTAATATACAGGTGTTGACACAATACACATCACTAGAATTCTTCTCTAATGCAGGGGTTGTGGCAACTGCTGGCGAGCAATGCTATGGAAGTGGGGGCCTGATAGCCCTCTACTTGAGAGGGAAAGGATACTACCGGAGGGTGGAAGCTGCACAGCTGCTCCCACTCAACCCTTCTAAATGGGCTTACTGCCAGGTTTACCAGCTCGGCACGTTACAATTATACGGAGTCTGATGCCCAAACCTACCAATAGGTGTTCTATTTGTTTTGAATAGCCGCGGCCTAATTACCAGTGGCCACGGGCCTTGTACCAATCGAACTTTTACACTGTGACCTAGGCCTACTGCCCAGTCACCTTTTTTATCCGCCTCAGGCCTTTAGCCTGTCTAAATATAACTAGTGCCCTGAACATAATGCCCAGGGCCACTTACAGGGGGACCGAATGCCCAGGGTAATAACATGGGCCCCGGGCCTGTTTAATAATCAGCGACCTGGGCATAATGCCCAGAGTCACTTTATTATATTGCGACTCGAGATCTTGAGCCTGCCTCACTAGACTTACAGTGCCCTGTGTCTAATGCCCACTCAGCGGCACTTAACAGGGCACAGGCCCGAGGCCTGACTAACCCCACGGGCCTAATGCCTGAATACCCTGGTCTAGAGAGGGGTTAACATTAGGCCTCACAGAAGGCCTACCTGTATGATGGGAGAGGCTGCAGTGGGGAGCTTCATTAGCTATTTTGGTTTCCCTACTAGCAGCATTCTTCGGTCCTCAGCTTCTTTCTTCTGCTATTGGCCCATCTTAGCCAGCAGTGCCGCCTCTTCTTCTCAACTTCCAGCCAACGCTGGACATCTTCTGTCTTGATCGCGGCATCTTCTGAACTCTTCCACGACAGCAGGAACTGTTGCCGCGATGTTCTCCCTCCAGGACATCCGCCAAACTGGCACTTCTGCCCAGCGACATCTGATGTCAGACAACGTGGGCAGGATGAGCCATGATACGGTGAGCCACAATTGGCTCTCCACGGCCACTTCCTATTGGCTGCCAGTCCTCGAGCTATCTTTGACTCACAGCCGGTGCCAAATTCAAACTGCCGCCAGTGTTTAATAGCTGTCGGTCTGTGAGCTGCACTTAGCTCAGGCATTGCTTTTTGACTGGCGCTGGGAACAGACACACTGTCCCAGCGCAAGGTACTGATGTGTGCCCACTGGAGACACACCTCCTTACCACACAACAGGATTTCCAGCACTGGGATCAGACACTTGATCCCAGCACTGACTGCTACAGTGGAGTACATCTCCACAAATTCTCCCCTTAGTTTTTAGTTATTTTAAGTAGTTTTCATCCCTTTAAATGTAAAATAGCTTATATGTACAGTAGTACTATAGTTCTTTTATTTGAATTGTGTCTTCAGTTCTGTTGCATGTGAAAAGTTCTTTGTGATTAAACCTTGCAGGTGTATTATTTTTGAACTCTCTTTCTGGTATAGTGCTGTGCAATGAACTTTTTCTATGTGTGATTGTTTTTGTTTATTTCAGTCCACATAGGAAAACCATATCCAGTCCCTGCATTTAATGCACCGCTTTCTTTAGGACCATGTAATCCTTATTACTACCCCTTTGTAGTGATGGCACCCAATCAATTATCATAGAGTGGTATGTTGACAATTGATAAGTTATCTCAATATAGTGCATCACCACTTTTCAGGGATGCTCTGATCGAAAATTGTACTGGGACCACTTGTGCCCAGTAGAGGCTCATACTTTGCTCTTCTGTGAGCAGAACGGGTCCCATAGCAGCCTACAGTTGTTTCCCAGTAGGCTGCTACTGCACCAATCAATTTTACCAACGCTTTCAGTAACACAATAAATGCATTACAGTTGTTACAGTCACAGTTGTAGCAATACCCCAACATTGTAACACAGAATCTTAGCTGGTCGCTTTTATCTTTGAGCAGCTAGCACTCTTTTTTACTAAGTACATTTGTTATCCTGTTATTCAGTTTACGTGGTTTTGTACCTTTGCTCTGTACAGTGCTGCAGAAATATGTGGAGCCTTATGAATAAAAGTTAATAATAATAATAACAACAGCAACAACTCTGGATTACAGATACACAGGACTGCTAGGCACATATTGTTCTGACCGTTTTCAGTGGACAGAGCAGTTAAATTAGATAAACCTACACTACACTTATCTTTCTCCCTGTGCAAAGCATACACTATATATGACCACACTATCTATGACCTACGGTACATACCCAGGTCTCAGTGCTTTCCATATTGACCCTATATCTGAAGTCTTTTAGCCCAACCTCAACCCTGTGTCAAGGTTTGCTTTTTGGACTTTCAGTGCTGGTTGCTAAACGATGACTGAAAACATCACTTCTCCCCATTCTACTGGAGACAGGATGGCAAGTTTTACAGGAACTGCTGCTTAAGGATCCTGTTTCCTGGTTAGTTATGTGATTGGGAGTTTGATTCTACAAGCAATTTCTTATTGGTTCTGCTGGCATTATTAAGTTCCTTCACTGCTTCATCTGTGTTGGTGTTAGTTAGCTCTGATTCGGTACGCTAAACCTGCGTTTGTTAGTATATGCATTTATGCTGTGACCACAGATTGTTACTTGGATTCTGCTTTGACTGCTGCCTACCGCTAACCAAGGACCCTTATTTAGATTCTGTTTGTCCCTCACCTGTGCTTATCCATATTCATCCCATCTCTGTATATACTGTACTACCATCTGACACCTCCTACTATGTTCCAATTATCTGGACTGCACTGTAATACCCAGAGTAAATTCTGTAATCTCCTACTAGTCAAAGCTGAAAGACCTGGGGGCATTCAAGTACCTGTCAGCAAATAATGTGCTGTAGGAAAGGTGTCTTGCTATATCTAAAGACATTTTGAAGTGGTTCTAGCGGTTTTATTATGTCAACAGGTATTATCCTAACATGCAAGTACCACATAACAGAGGACTAAACTAAGGCTGCCTCAAAACTGCCTATGGTGAGCACAGGAGTGACCAAAGCATTCAGATACGTTAGTTCAGCATTATAAACAGCATTTACATCACAATGAGCTACAATGGTTTCATTTACCAAAAAACTGGACAGACTGATATATTGTAGTCATTGGACGATTAGTTTTTCCGGCAGGACCTATCAACATCTGACTAATCACTATGAGTTGTTCTATGGGATTACTGGTCATTTTGGCCCCTCACAAATACAGAAAATTATGGCCGACAGTATAGAATCCCAAAAAATAGTCTATACAAATTGTTATTTTGGGTAGTTTCGTTTATTTTTTATGGGAGACTAAATGAACTTCTAAATTGTAATATCTTAACCGTGATTCAACTATCTTATAAGATAGTTCACATTTCAGCTGTATTGGTCTGTGCCATTCCATACTATTTCTGTGAAGCATTGCCGGTATATGTCCCTTCACACTCCCAGCTCCTCTCGCTGGTGTGCATGATCCATCTCCTTGGTTGCCGCAGAAAGCCCCATATAGCTGGGCGCACAGCTCTCCCGGTGGTTTCTGCTTGTGGTCATGTGTCTATTGGTTTCATAGGTGGCACCAAATTCTAAATGGTGAGTCTATTTATATCAGCTACTTGCACTGGGAAGGCTGCAGAGTGTTAGGCTTCACCTTTCCAAGTAATAGGAAAACAAAAACAACTCTTATAGAGCTTGTGTATGGATAAGTATCTCAGTTTCTCTGCCAATTAAATTGCTTAAATTAATACAAAAAGAAAAATGCAATAGTGTGTTACAGTAAAGAAATCCCACACCAGTGTGAATGAAGGAAAATATGTACATCCTTCAACCTTTTGGTGAGGTACTTCACTATAGGGTTCTTCTATATAATCCAGAAATAAGACACTACATGCATGAGTGGCCAAAATAAATAACACTGTACAACAAATTAATACTTTTAATTTGTTTCCTTTCTAAAAATAGTCATACATTACTAATTTGAGGTCAAGAAAAACTAAAATGATCTCAGAATGTTTTTACTAGCTCTATTTTTTGAGCTACACTACTTACACTACACTGTATGTACATTAGTAATATAGTCATAGTGAAAAGCTATTTTAAAATAATTGATATTTTCTTGATAAAAAATAAATAACAGTTGTTTTAATTCAATCAATCACAAATAAGAACACAAAACGAAACAAACATACAGCATACGAAAATACTATCTAATATAGTGGCCTATTCATGGGGGTGCTTTCTCTTTGCTTGTCGCTTGTACTCCTCTTCTGGGGCATCTTTTGTCACTGCCCAACAGTAGTGATTCACCTACCCTAATATCTTTGTTCCATTGCTGAAATGTCTTTGTGGAATGGCTCACTATGCTTGTCACTCAGTGCACCACACTTATCTTGTGTGGGTAATCCCGTGAATCGCATATATTTGAATAGGGGAGGGGACAAATAACTGATTAATTTAATTGGGTCATTATGCCCCGCCCCCTCTGCGCAGAACACAGATTGCTGGTAAGATTCCATTCTGCCTACATCACTAGAATACCCCTACATCATCATAAATGGGCTATATCTCAGAACTCAGAGCTAACTGAGAGTTTTAAATGTCATATTCATTCTTTGCATGCTTAAATCAATTAGAAGTAACTATTTTCACATCGGAAACATTTTAATTGTTGTGCAGTGTAATTTTACTCAATTCATAATGATAAACAACCTTTCAATGTTGAACACTGTAAAGTATTAATTGATTTAATTGTAATATTAAAAAGCTGCACTTACTGTACAAATAATTAAAATAGAACATATCGCAAATGTTAAAAATGTATCCTATAATGCCTTCGGAGATCCAAATACACAGGGCATACCACTGAAACACAAGGCTCAGTGTCAGACTTCACCCAGTGCTGAAAGATGATTGATTCTCCTGCAAATTTCCTACACTGGGGTGGTGATGGTGATTCCACTTTCCCACATTGCTTTTTGTTTTCCTATTTGTAATCATTTGAGTAGTTTTGAAGTGCCACCACCTGTTACTACTCCTATAGCTACAGTGTTCTCAGGTGTGCTGATTTTTTTACTATTCACATATATTGATTCACTCTCCTAATCGCCAGTGTTACTGTGCATCCTGACTATGGTGTATTACCCTGCCTGCTTTCTGACATTTCCTTTACCTTTTCTCTTGGCTTAGTATTGTCATTTAACATTTGACCCTGACTTGTGACCTGATTATCCTTTTGTCTTTTCCTACTGGTTTTATCCAACTCATTACTGTCAAGATCCGGCCTGGGATCGGCCTCTACTCACCACTGGACTGGTGTCTTTAGGCTCTGAGGCATTCAGACGCCAGTGGCAGTGGTGGGTTATGGCTGAGGATTCTCCCCGGAATCCGGTTGGACTTCCATGCGTGCGTCCGGACTCCTGTGTTAGCAGGCATGGGCGCAGCCATTTTGGTTCATCTCACCTGACCAGTCTCCTCCAATGGCAGTCTTACTAGTCTCCCAGCTGATCTTGTGATCCAATGACCAGCTGCCTGGGGGTATTTAGGACCGACTCCTGCAACAAGACGTTGCTGTTTAACATCATCGTATGACTGCACATAGTCATTCCTTGTGACAACCGTCTTAGCTCCAGAGGCTATATTCCTTCCTTCAGTGTTTTCCTGGTTTCCTGTTTGTTTTCTATGATCTCCATGTATCCAGTTCCTGTGTCCAGTACAACTCATCCAGTGTGTCTCAACTCGGATCTCCGTGTATCTAGTCACAGTGTCCAGTACAAATCATCCTGTGTGTCTCCAGTCGCACTTCCGTGTATCCAGTTCCTTTGTTCAATACAACTCATCCAGTGTGTTTCTACTTGGATCTCCGTGTATTTAGTCACAGTGTCCAATACAAATCTTCCTGTGTGTCTCCAGTTGCACTTCCGTGTATCCAGTTCCTGTGTTCAGTACAACTTCATTCAATGTGTCTCAACTCGGATCTCTGTGTAGCCAGTCCCTGTGTCTAGTGTAATTGTCCTGAGTGTCTCTCATTGCATCTCCGTGTATTCTAATCTTCGTTTTCAACTCAAACTTCATATTGCGTGTGCAGATACACACTACAGAACATCAATTAAAGTCATCTGTCATTGCGTCCGAAGACGCACCTTAGTGTACAAAATACACACCATTGTGTACACTTTTAAAGTCATCTGTCGTTGCGTCCAGAGACGCACCTCAGTTTACAAAATACACACCATTGGGTACAAAGTGCACACGATTGTGTACAAAGTACGCACAATTGTGTATATTGTCCCTGTGCTTCAGTACAAGTTGTCTATGTCTCCAGTGCACCCCGAGTAGCATCTTCGTGTACTCTATTCTGGAATTTCTGTATAACTCCATCTCTGCTCTTCCAGTACCTTTCTGGAGCATCCCTGAGTATTCAGTCTTCGGGTTTCAGTACAAGCCATTCCTCCATGTTATTCCCAATGTTCCCTGTGTTAGTCATGTTCAGTATATTGTCCTAGTCTTCCATCACTCCCAGGTACCTACCCAGAGGGCCACGACCTGCTCACTTGGTGCGGCGAAAACCATATCCCAATTGGAGGGGTCACTGGAGAAAACCACCAAGTGAGTTAGACCGTGCCTCTGGGCAGGTCTTGCCAAACCTGGGTTTGACCGCAATTGGAAGACTTAGTCATTCCCCTACAAATATCTGAAACCCCTCAGTTCTTAACCTCATCAGAGGTAGTCCCAGTGCCCGGTTGTGACAGTTACCAAGTACAGTACAGCTTGTTGATCAATATCTAGCCTACTATATTTGGAACCAGCTCAGGGGCCACAACCTGGTGCAGTGAAGCCCAAATCACCTGGAATGGGCCCCTATCAAATGCCACCATTTTGGTAGATTCTGTGACCCTGAGGTTGATTGCACAAATCCCAGATGGTAGTTAGAATCCATATTTCAAGTTCAAGAAAAGTGACAGTTTAACTTGATCTACTGTAACTCACTTTCATCTTTTTTTACAGATAGTATTAGGGTGAGTTGTATGGGGTTTAAGGACGATATCTTCATGTTGCACTATTTTCCGCAAAGTTCAGTCCAGATGTGGGCCGCTTTTCATAGGCTAAATTAGGGAACATGGTCTAATTGGAAACCTGAAAGTCACCAGTGACTTACTGTATGTAAGGGAGTACTGGAAGTTACTATGGGGAATCCACAGCCTGAGGGTATTCTTTGAAGGCAGCTGCTGAATAACTGGAGGTTGATTCAGAGCCGGACGCTATTTGCGCTCGCTCGTTCAGAAAATAGGGGTGGCTATTCAAATGAACCGTTCGCTCTTTGCGGTCTGTTCACGCCTCTATGTCTGAACGAGTGAACAAAATTTGCGGTCGTTTTTTTAAAAAATACGCCCCCTGGCCGCTCGCATCCTACGTCATGTCCGCTATTTGTTAGATTAATCGAGTATATCGACCAGAGTATGAACTGCTCGCTATTCTTGTGGTTGGTTTTTGCTACCACAATTTTGCGAGCAGTTCTGGCTATAAAATAACCCAGTGACGTGGTCAATGACGCTGCTGTATTAATTATGCACACCCTTAAAACGCCCGTTTTGACCATTAAGCACGCCTGCGTTCGGATCTCCACTCCCCGTTTTGAAGCACCTTCCCCTGTTACCACCCACATACGCCTCATTCTGTCACTCAAAATAGCATCCATTCGCTATTTAGCGAACAAACGATTTTCGGCCGCACTGACTGGTTCGCGCATGTTGGGCAAACATCGCTCGGAGTGAACGAGCGGCCGCTTACGAGCGGCTCTGAATCAGGCCCTTTATCCACTTAATTGGCTAATTTTTTTCTACCAAAGCCACTCATAAATTGTTGTTTTTTCTTTTTATTTCATTAAATTTAGAATGTATTTTTAAAAATCTAGCACCATACTAAGAGACACCACTTCATAGTGAGTGGAGAAGTGGGGCTACTGGAAACCACCCAAATATCTACATCGGAAGAGGACGTCATGACAGAAGCGTAGTCGTTGCCCACACCAAACTAAGTCCCTCACCAGATGGTGGATGCTGAGAAACCCATGTCCTAGACACATGTATCAGGAGGGTCTGGAGAAAGTAGAGTATTTAAGATAATATTTTAATTTCAAATATACTTACTCTGCTCAACCAAGAGAATGTACCCTGGTGCCAATCATGGAGCTCACCACAAATCCTTGGAAAGAGGGGCGGAAAGTTGTTCGTGTATAAACAGGACGGATCCCGGTTCAACAAGAGCCCCAAGTATTTAATGCTCGAGAGGTGACAAGAGAAAGAGAAAGAAGACCTCAGACCGTCTACTACCAAGGGGGGAACCATAAGGTTAACCGCTATAGATTTTATTGTAATATATTTAAAAATTTGAGAGGCAACCAAATTCACAGAATTCATGTACAAGATTGGTATAGACACAGATGGTTTAGTCAGGATGGCCAGGAGGTCATCTGTAAATAAAGCCAGCTTGTATTCACGACCACCCGCAGTTAGCCCAGTTATGTCAGGGTTCAGCCAGATCACCTGTACCAGAGCCTCCATACATAATACACATATGAGGGGGGACACCACTGCCAAGTGCTGCTGAAAGCTACAGGCCGATCTCACTACTAATACAGATATGCCCAAGTATTTAAACAAGCACCGTGGCCACGAAGGAAGCATTCATTTTATGCGGGCCCTAGGCAAAGCATACAATTACAGAATTGTATGTAAAGAGGTAGGGCCCAGACACGTATTCTAGTAACCCTCTCATAAATAGCAAGTCAATTCGATTGAAGGTTTTCTCAGCATCAGTCAATATCAAGATGGCCGGGGATCGATCTGTCAGAGCAATGCATATCAAAACAATCACTTTGGTGGTGTTATCTTGTACCTCATGGCCCAGATCAAAACCATCTAATGCAGGATGGAGAGCCTTAACCTGTTTGCAATGAGCTGGGTATATAGGGCCTGATTCAGAGCCGCTCGTAAGCAGCCGCTCGTTCGCTCTGAGCGATGCTCGCACAACTGCGCATGTGTATGGGTCGTAATGTGCATGCGCAAACCAGTCATTGTTGTCGGAAATCGTGCACTCGCAAAACAGCGAGGGGCTGCTAGTTTGATTGAAAGAATGTACCGTTTGTGGGTGGTAACAGGGGAAGGTGCTTGAAAACGGGGGAGTGGAGATCCGAACGCAGGTGTGCCTAACGGTCAAAAGGGCGTTTAATGGGAGTGCATAATTAGTAAAGGAGCGTCATCGACCATGTCACTTGGTTGTCTTTTAGCCTGAACTGCTCGTAGTGATAGCGGTAAGAAAAACCTACCACAACCACTGCGAGCAGTTCAGATGCCTTTCGATGTACCCGATTAATCTAATAAATACCGGAGATGACGTGTGATGCGAATGGCAAAGGGGCGTTTTTACAAAATAGCGAGCGTTTTTTTCGTTCGCTCGCTCAGACATAGAGGCATCAACAAACTGCAAAGAGCGAGTGCTCAATTTAAATAGCCGGCCCCTTTTTTGGAATGACGTCTGCAAATAGCGTCCGGCTCTGAATCAGGCCCATAATTTGATATCTGTATTTAGTAGTGAGATCGGCCTGTAGCTGGGACTAGGTCCTTATCATACGTGTGGATGACCATGATATGTGCCTTTATTGGAGATTAAATTAAATGCCGAGACTTGTTCCTCTCCAGCAATTTACCTCCTTCTGGCAGTATTGTTCCAGTTCTGTCAGTTGCTAGGCAATCCATATGCTGCAGGGTGTCACGTGTTATCCACAACATGGCATGATTGGTTACGTCTCTTATTTGTGCACGCTGGTCTTTTGCCGCCTCACCAACTATAGCATTCCTTGTGGATTTCTCGGCTCTGCTGCATGGTCAGCATTCCTGTTGTTCCAGATTGTAGTGAACCCTGTTTCTGTGGCTCCTGAGCCACTCCATCAGCTTGCAAACTGCTACAGGCTCCCTAGCCACTCCATCAGCCCTCCAGCCACTCCATCTGCTTGCAAACTGCTACCCACTCTAAGCAACACCATTGGCTCTCTAAGCCGCATCACCAGCTCTAAGCCGCACCATCGGCTCTCAAGCCGCACCATCAGTTCTCCAACTTGTATTACTGGCTCTAAGCCACACCATCGGCTCTCTAAGCCACACCATTGGCTCTCAAAGCTGCATCACCATCTCTCAAACCGTAACATCAGTTCTCCAACTTGTATTACTGGCTCTAAGCTGCACCATCGGCTCTCAAAGCTGCATCTCCGGCTCTCAAGCTGCACCATCAGTTCTCCAACTTGTACTACCAGCTCTAAGCTGCACCATCAGCTCTCAAAGCCACATCACTGGCTCTCGAGGCGCACCACCAGTTCTCCAATTTGTACTACCAGCTCTAAGTTGCACCATCGGCTCTCAAAGGCACATCACCGGCTCTAACCTGCACCATCGGCTCTCAAAGCCACATCACCTTCTCTCAAGCTGTACCATCAGTTCTCCAGCTTGTATTACTAGCTCTAAGCTGCACCATCAGCTCTCAAAGCAGCATCACCAGCTCTCAAGCCGCACCATCAGTTCTCCAACTTGCAATACCAGCTCTAAGCTGCACCATTGGCTATGAAAGCCGCATCACCGGCTCTCAAGCCGCACCATCAGTTCTTCAACTTACACTAACGGCTCTCAAGCCACATCACTGGCTCTCAAGCCGCACTGCCTGCTCTCCAAGTTGAATTACCGGCTCTTGCTGTACCACTGACTATCTTACTGGTATCCAGGATCTCATGCTATTCTCTGGTTCCCATAGGTAATTTGTGTAAACCACTACTCTCCGAGTTTTAAGTTCAGGCGGCCAGTTAAGTACTGGTGAACGTTTCTAGTTCTAAGGGAACAGCGGGTGGCTGTTAATGGCAGTAGACCTCGCTAGCCTGGGTTCTATGAGGTTTACATGGAGCATCCTAGGGAACCATAACATTATAATTAGCCCACAAAGATAGATATTGGAACAGTTGTGGCTTATGGAGCAGTCGCAGAATCCTGTCCAGGTGTTTGCTGCACATATTAAATTTCTCACACAAAAGGTTCAAGAGCTTACTCTTTGAGTCGAGGATGTCTGGTTGCCCGCAGCTCCAGTTGCTCTCTAAGAACCTAAGATGAACTTTCCAGCCTGATTCTCTGGGGATCGCAAACAATTCCTCAATTTCCGAGAGAGTTGTAAACTTTATTTTAGGTTCCGTCCCATCTCCTCTGGGTCTGAGTCTCAGCAAGTGGGTCTGGTCATATCACTTCTCTGGGGAGACCCTCAGACTTGAGCCTTTGGGTTATCCCCAACACATGCAACTCTACAATCTGTAATTGCCTTCTTTACTGCTATGGGGCTATTGTATGACCCTGACAGAACTGCTTGGACAGAGTCAAAATTACGGTGCCTCAGGCAAGGGCAGAAGGCAGCGGAGGATTATTCTTCTGAATTTCGTAGGTGGGCAGTGGACTCTGGTTGGAGTGATCCGGCCTTGTGCAGCCAATTCTGTTTTGGACTCTCTGAGGCCATCAAAAATATTCTTGTCCAGCATCCTCCTTCTGAGTTGTTGGATGACCTTATGCATAAGGCAATTAGAATTGATCATCATCTCTGTGAATGCGGATGGGAGCAGTCTGATCCAGTATCGGGAGTTCTCTGATGTCTTTTCTAAACAAATAGCTGATGCCCTTCCTCCTCATCGCCCATCAATTTAGTTCCTGGTTGCAAGTTACCTAAAGGCCGGTTGTATTCTTTGTCAGTTCCTGAAAACAAAGCTATGAAGGAATACATCGAAAATGCATTAGCTAAAGGATTTATCCGCCCCTCTAAATCTCCAGTTGGGGCTGCTTTCTTTTTTGTTGAGAAGAAGGATGTTTCCCTCTGTCCTTGCATCAACCACAGGGTCTCAATAACATTACTGTCAAAAACTGCTACCCGCTACCTCTCATTTTGGTCCTTTTTGGTCATTTGCATCAAGCCACTATCTTTTCAAAAATCGACGTTAAGAGAGCCTACAACCTTATCCGGATTAGGAGTGGCAATGAGTGGAAGACAGCCTTCAGTACTCACTCAGGACATTATGAGTATTTCATCATGCTGTTCAGTCTAGCTAATGCTCCTGCGGTCTTTCAAGACCTACTTAACGATGTCCTTCATTAATTCCTGGGAGTCTTTGTGGTTTTATACCTTGACGACATTCTCATTTACTCAAGTCCTTGAATCAATACCATCAACATGTTCGTCAAGTTCTGCAGAAGCTGCGGGAAAACCATCTCTTTGCTAAGCTGGAAACGTGCGAATTTGACGTCACTCAAATAGCTTTCCTAGGCTATATAATTTCTTCCCAGGGGCTTTCTATGAATCCTAATAAGGTCAAAGCGATACTGAAGTGGGGTCAACCAACTACCCTTAAACCTATTCAGTGTTTCCTCGGCTTCGCTAATTACTATCGAAGGTTTATCAAGTCATTCTATGCTATTGTGGCACCCATTATGGAACTGACCACAAAAGGAGCTGACACCTCCAATTGGGCACCCAAGGCTGTCCAAGCCGTTGAGGATCTTCAGGCTGAATTTACACAGGCTCCTGTGCTCCATCATCCTAATCCAGATCTCCAGTTAATCCTGGAAGTTGACGCTTCTGAGATAGGAGCTGGAGCCATTTTGTCTCAAAACCGCATCATCGGATCTCAAGCCACACCATCAGTTCTCCAACTTGTATTACCGGCTCTAAGCCGCACCATCGGCTCTCAAGCCGCATCACCAGCTCTCAATCTACACCGCCAGCTCTCCAAGTTGAACTACCGACTCTTGCCATACCACTGACTGTCTTACTGGTATCCAGTATCTCATGCTATTCTCTGGTTCCCATAGGTAATTTGTGTAAACCATTACTACTCTGAGTTTTAAGTCCAGATGGCCACTTATGTACCGGTGAACATTTCTGGTTCTAAGGGAACACAAGTGGCTGTTAGTGGCTGAAGACCTCGCTAGCCTAGGTTCTAGAAGGTTTACATGGAGCAGCCTAGGGAACCATAACAGCCAGCAGCATCTTAAGTAAAATAGTAGACTGAAATGTTTAATAAAAAAAAATATACCCATCTGGACCTGGGGTAGGAGTGGTCTTCAAAGCCTCCTCCAGTTCCTCTAATGTAAATGGACAGTCAAACCAGGCCCTATCCTCGTCAGAGGTAGTGGGGAGCCTACCTCTGAAGGTAAATAGACACTTTCTTCTGAAACGTTTTCATGGTAGAAAGATTATATAGTTTTGTATAGTAGGAGTTAAATGCAGAGATGATGTCTGAGGTCAACTTACAAACCCAACCAGCCTCACCCTTAATCATATAGAACACCGCTCTCTGGGCCCGTAAGACCTGTGCCAACAATTAGGTTTGCTCCCTCATTAGAAGTAGTGATTTCTACAAAGGAGAAAATCCCATTTGACCCCCTCATTAAATAATTTATTACACTCCACCCGAGCTGCACATAATGTTGCCTGGTCTGCAGTTGACAAAGAGGCCTTGTGAGCAAGTTAATAACTGTGGCTTGTGTCTTTCTTATTGTCTTTTAAGGTTGGAACCCATATGTTTCAGTTTCCACCGAATCACATATTTGTGTGCTTCCCATACAATGAGCCTGGAGACCTGCACATGCCCAAGTGACAGTGACTGGCAGTGACCGGATGGACAAAAAGTGGCAGGCCCACTCAAGTCAAAAGGTAGGAGTTGCCACTGGTCAGCATATTTTTATAATATTGATTATAAATATCAAACACCCAATTGCATCAACAGCAAACAAAAGGTCATAATAATGTGTCAAACTTGTTCAAATGGAGCCATTAAAAAACAAATTCCCTGGCATCTCAGTTACAGTGTCTGGGCTAAATTACTAGATAATGGTTGAATGGAGATGCACTAATCACTCAGCCTCACACCAGTTATGAGTTTTACATTTAGCCAACATAAAAGGGGGATACTCTTTAAGATACTGAGCGATGAAATCTGACTAAACTATCTGTGTCCATGTATTACAAAAAATGTATGGAATCACAAATACGTAAACAATAACAGCACTGGAGTCAGCATAAAACTATCCAATATAGACATATAATAATATATGTGTTGTATATGATACTGCCTTTTAAATACAATTTATTAAAATACAAAAACATTTTAATACATAACATTAAGAAAACCTTTTTTAAATAAAGTTTAAACCAAAATATTATTGTGTATCCTTACTTCACAAAGTACTCAACCAAATACATGATATTTTACAACAATGAATTTCCAAAGTCTCAATTCAGCATTGAAAATTCTGTATAACTCAATAGACAAAGACCGAAAGTGACTCTGTAATAGTTATACAGTTTCCTTATAGCAAATTTCTCATGATATTCTTGTAAATGGCTGTTTCTTTTCAAAAATATCTCCAGGATCAGACCAACTAAGGCAACTAAGCCCCTCAGCCACTCACTGGTTTTCTCTAGACTAGACTACTGTAACCTCCTTTTATCTGGCTTCCCTGTCTCCCACCTCTATCCACTCCAATCTGTCATCAGCGCTGCTGCCCGGCTCATCTTCCTCTCCAAACATATTACATCTGCCTCCCCTTTCCTGCAAGCCCTACACTGGCTCCCCTTCCCCTTCAGAACCCAATTCAAACTTCTCACACTTACAAAGCCCTCACCCAATCCTCTCCTATTTACATCTCACTGTCTTAAAGAAGCCCTTACTGTACATAAAATCAGTAAAGGTATAGTTAAATGAAGCATTACATACCACTATGCACCTGGAAATGTGCTACTCCGCTGAAGTGCAACGTTGAGGAGAACATGGGTGTCAAAAAAAGTAAAGAATACAATCCGAAGATGCCCAGCTCTGAGCTGGTGATAAATGAACTACCCCTTTGTGAGGGCATAGGCGAAACTAGACATTTGGTAGTGGGTGGTCCCAGTTCCGACCCCTCACCAGAACGTGTGTTACCTTGGAAGAAGTGTTCACTCTAGGTCCAGCACCGGGCAGGGAGGTGGACCTAGAAAGGGGGAAAAGGGGGCATGACCATGAGAAAAGGGGGCTTGTCTTTAAGGCGCGTCCTCTTTTCATCACTCTTGGGGGCGTGCCTGACACTTGCTGACCTGCCAGGCTACTCCCAAGTGCTGCTGCCCACCAGGCATCTATTCACCGCTGGTGACTGCTACACCACTATTTTCCCCACCGGCAGGACACTGGGGTCTGTGGGTGGAAGGGAGGTGTATAATTTGTGTATGGCGGGTGTATAATCTTTGGGGAGAAAGGAGGTGTATAATGTGTGTATGGGTGGGGGGAGGTGTATAATGTGTGTATGGGTGGGGTAGGGGGGTTTAATGTGTGTATTGGTGGGGGGAGAGGCTGTATAATTTGTGTATGGGTGGGGGAAGGGGGTGTATATTTTGTGCTGGGGCTGTTGGGATCAGTGTACTGTGTCACCAGGTTCCCGCTGTTCCTCACGCCCGAGTCCCGCCAAGTGCAGGTCTTAGACTCTCTCACACCCGGTCCTGCTTCCCCAATGCTCCTCATCAGTTACTCATCACCTGTCTCTGTCTGTGTCCTCCACCAGCATTGGGTCACCTCACCTGTGCCTCCCAGCACCAGCATTGGGTCACCTCACCTGTGCCTCCCAGCACCAGCATTATTGGGTTACATGTGTGGATGTTAGAGGGAGCCGACTACTGCTCTGCTGCTGCCCCCGGTAAATCCTCTCCCCTGCAACCTGCAGCATTGATAAAGCCATTGCATCCTCTTCTCCAGGTGTTGGTATCATCCCACAACACCTCCACTCCTCACTAGCACGCGAGCACGCACGGCCCGACGTCATGATGTCACAGCGCAATGTCATGATGTCACAGCGCGCTCGTGCACCAAGATGGATGAATCCGATTGGTGCCAACACAGGTGAGGCTGAGCTGCAGAACTTGAAGGTACTCCCAGTGAGGTGTGGGTTATGTAGAGCGGACTGAGCAGTGTTAACACCTTCCTAACTGCGAGCCCATTAATTACATTAAAAAAAATTGTCAATTGGCGGCAAAGGCTAATGGGTGGTCCGGTGCACCCCCGGACCACCCCTTAGTTTCGCTTATGTGTGAGGGTAGATGACAAAGAAAGCTCCCCAAATGGAAATTTTACTCCTGCACTGCTCCACAGAATTTGGGGGCATTGGTGCATCTACTCTGTACTTTTCTAGGAACACATTGACTCCACCTGACTCCTCTCTTTGGCCTATGCAAACCTCTACTCCACTGTAAATGCTATCATCTTGCTCTGTTAATCCATGTGACTCTGCACAAATACATTGAGGCAAATCGGGCGTAGGGCAGGTTCAAACTTGCTATTGCTCTGCACAACAGACATTTGTGCTTTGGAAATTACCTCCACTCTTTCCATCCAATAAATTAACACTTTGTCCCTTTATTGTGAATTGATTTATTTTTTGTTGTTGCTGGTAATTGATTTATTTCATTAAACAATCAGTGAACTATTTACTATCATTGTTAAATCTCCGCACAGTTATTGCTATGAAAAATCACTTTGCTGTATTTCACCAATTTAAAAAAGGACAATTTGCCAACACTGACCAGGTTTATCAGATACAGTATACCTTGACAATTGAGACTGGGCTAAAAATATTCAGGGGCCTATTCATGATGTTAATTATCAGGGTCCAACCGGACCCCGATAATTAACACTCTAACTCGCCGCGGCCACCAGAGCAATTCATCATTGCTCCGGCGCGGTGGCAGCTGATGTGAAATCAGCTGCCCCCGCGAGCTGCTTCACTGCTCCTTTTTGGAGCAGTGACAGTGGTGCGCATGCGCGACCTACAGGTCACGCAAGCACACAAGAGCTCCGACGTCCTGCGGAAGGAGCCGGACAGAGGCGGAGGGATCCGAAAGATCCGAAGAGCGCGTAGCAATCTACAACGGGGGTATTCGCCATCTGCAGATGGCAAATTCCCCCGCAGTCAAGCTCCGAAAATATTATATTTTCGGAGCTTGATGAATTCTGTCCCCATACTAGTGTATGGGGACAGCGGGCCATTCCGCAAACAGAAGGTAAGTAGGAGATATCTGTGATATCTCCTGCTTCACCTTCTTAATGAATGGCCCGAATACTTAATTTTCACAATTGCATGCACAATTGAAATGTGCTTTTTCACCTGCTTTTGTGGCAATTAAGTGATGATGAATAGGCTCCTATATGTGGCCATGACTCAGAGTTGTGTATGTAAGCAAACAAAAATTTGGTGTGAAAAAAGTGCACACGTGTCCATGAGTGCCGGCAGCTCCCCGGCACTCCAGGACACAATATGGTGCTAAAAGGTGTACAATCTGACCAACAATCTATCGTGCGTCCTTAACAATTTAGAGTGCGTTGTGTACAAGATTGGAAAATCTTACCTGCAGCAGGCATGATCTGAAGATACGACCCATGGGTACGCACATCGGCATCGTTATCATAAATGAACACTCACGATTTGTACATACTTTGCACGATTTGTCTTTCTGATTCGTCGGAATCGAGCGAATCGTGCAAAATATTGTCTAGTGTGTAAGGAATTTTACCATTTCAATTGATTAGCTTAAGACAATTTCAATGGGACACGTTCCTCCATATGACTAAAAAAATGGCATCCACTGACAATTATAGGGGGAGTGCAAGCACACACAGCGCAGCCTGCAAACTCCTTTGGTTTACAAAGATCAGGATAGATCACCTACTTTTAACACGTAAATTGCACATATTGAACATGTCTTTGAATATTTTTTTAATTTAGCTAAACTGTTCTTACTTTATGTTTTTACATTATGGCATCTTGATTTTTATGTAGTATTGTGTCATTGAGTTCAGTAGCTAATGAAGTGAGGAATGAGCAAAACAGATACAACTAGCTCAACATCTCTTCAAGATGTCAGCATTCAATAAAGGTGCTAAATCTACCAAATCTAATGTCTGTTCTCAAGAGATTCCTGTCGAGTCTGATAAATATCTAGATTGTGCATCTGTGTAGATGAAAATACTGCATATGCCCTGTTCATTTCTACATTTCACAAGTGCTTAGAGAAAAACAACTTGAAATATACTCCTAAATAGAAAATAGAAAATATGGTGTCTAATTATAATTATGTTTGTAGATGTAATCAATATTTCTTCACTCATATTTTTTTTACAGCGGTTTAAGTTTAATATAATCCTAGTTTTGTTCTATTTCTCATTATCATGTTGATATTTAAGATTGGAATAGTATTACAGGAAAGTATCAAATTATCATGGCTAGCATTCCATAACAGCTGTGATCAACCATATAACTTACTGGTTCCATCTGCCTGGCTTTTCAATATACAGTATTGTACAAATTAGATATGGTTTTACTTTGCAAACATTGTTGCTCTTAAATTGATTGACCAGAATTAAGGTTTGGTTTAGATCTTGGGCATAGTTTATTAAAAGGTTTACATGAGAGTTAAAATTGAGATTCTGGATTTAGGTTATGATTAGTGGCTGAGGCTATCTAAATCTAATCTGTAAACCTAACCTATAACCAATGTATCTTAAAAATAGCAAAAAATGCATGTGACTACAGGAAAAATACACATAAACTACAACATAGTTACAAAAAAAACATCAGATAAAACAAACAGCAGTACAGCTATGCATTTCATGGTCACCTGACCACTTTTTCCGCTATATTGCTGGGGAGACTCGTTTCTATTTAGTAAGGCCCCTTCATTCCCTTTTGTACTACATTGTAATCCCAACATTGAAGAAACATTTTTGTTTTATGTTTTATCTGATATTTGTTTTTTATTTTTTAACTATGTTCTACTCTGCTTATGCAATTCATACCGAGAAACATGGGCTCAAGTGTAGACTGGTAATATATGTTTCAATAAAATATTACATTTTTTATTAAATTGAAAAAACACCTTTTTATAAGAGACTCAATAAAGAGAAAAGAATACACTACTTTCATTCTGAGGAACTGAACAATCTCTGAACCTCAGTCAACCAACCAACGAATACTTTCTAACACCACCAATAAAAAGTACCATAGCAGTGCATCAGGGAAGAAACCGTGCCCTCCCCTCGGCCTTGTGCCCTGGGCATCCCTCATTATGGACCTGCCAATGGCCATCAGGGTTACAAATGAATGTGCAATGCGCAGACACTGATATGTGCCTATGTTTCCTGTCTCTGCCGTGACATCACTTGTACTACTGTTTAATTTAATGAATTGGGGTGAATGTATGATGGAAGTCGGCGGTACAAGTCTCTGAGGTACATGCAGGTATCTCTCCTGTGCTAGGATGCACAGTAGCGCGGGGCATGTGCATTAATGGGGATGTGCATACTGTATGTGGTAAGTAGATGTTTATGTCAATGGGTCAGTCATGTGACAGGAGAAGGTGGTTTAAAGATTAATCTGGAAGGAAGGGTAAGAAAACAATAAATAGCTTTTGCTGTTTAGTTTATTATTGTGGGGAGTTGTATAATTAGTGTTCTGTATAATGTATAACAGATAGCAATGAAACATAATAATAACATGAAGATAGCAAAAATATGATATTCTTGTTTTCGAAAATGGTATATCTGATTTGTGGCCATTTAGGGCAGCAGTGGAAGAAAGTGCAGTATATATGTTGGAGCAAATGTTTTTAGTATCAAAACAAAAATCGATACAGTATCAATTTCATTTCTAGTCTTTTTAGTTTTGGTAGTGCTATTGCTATGTCTCTTTCCTTTAGAGTTGAAGCTATCAATTTTTTTACACTAGTGTATTACTGGTTTTGTGTTAAATTGTTTTTGAAGATGTTTTTCATGTGTTCCTTCTGTTTAGAGCAGGGGTCAGGGAACTTTTTTACCTTTTACCCCAAAATATATTTAGATACGCCGACGTTACCCCCTTGATTTGAAAGGAAGGAAATCCTATAGTAGTGCCCCCACATAATGCCCTTGTAGCAGTGCCCCCATAGTTATGCCCCTTTAGTAGTGCCTTCATAGTAATGCCCCTGTAGCAGTGCCCTTATAGTTATGCCCCTTTAGTAGTGCCCTCATAGTAATGCCCCTGTAGCAGTGCCCCCATAGTTATGCCCCTGTATCAGTGCCCCCATAGTTATGCCCCTGTAGCAGTGCCCTCATAGTTATGTCCCTGTAGCAGTGCCCTCATAGTTATGCCCCTGTAGCAGTGCCCCCATAGTTATGCCCCTGTAGCAGTGCCCCCATAGTTGTGCCCCTGTAGTGCCGCGTGTACAAAAAAAAAACTTACCTTAATGCCCGCTCCTGCATCCGCCGCCGTCCTGTCCGCCCGGCTGCTCCTCTGAGCTATGGGAGAGACGTCATAACGTCTCTCCCATAGTGTGCATGGAGAGAGCTGGAAGCTGGAGATCAGAAGAGAATTGCAGCCTCCAGCTAACGCGGCGCTGCAGGGAAGGAGCCGGGCGCCCGCTGGTAATAACATGTCAGCGGGCCTCCGGCTTAGAGCCTCCCTGCAGCGCCGGGCTGGAGATCACTGACGCCGGGTGCAGCTGGTGCGCCGCTGCACCCGGCACCAGTGACCTCCATTCCTGGGGGTAATGGACAGACAGCCGAGCATGTAATGATTCATATGCATGCCCGGCTGTCCATCCATTACCCCCAGGAATTTCAGTTTTACCCCCAAATGGGGTAATTTACCCCTGTTCCCCAACCACTGGTTTAGAGGTATTGCTGTGCAGGCTACGTCTGTCATCATGAACTCATACTCTCATACCTATTCTTTACTCTATTCGATAAATCACATTACATATATAAGTACAGACTGCGATCATTTGCTAATCGTCTACACCTTTTCCATTTTACTTCTATGTCAGTCTCTTACTCATTATGTACAGATGTTGGCTCCTGTAAAAAACTCTCCATAACATTATCCACTACCTACAAGCAGAACTTCACGGTTGTGTATGGCTACGTTTCAGCTGGCCGCGTATGCTGAGCCTTGTAGGTCAACAGCAGTTGGTGGCTAACTTGTCACCTACTTGTACTTTTGGCATTTGTTCTCTTCACGTGAAGGTGTCATAGCCCAGTTACATACAGTATTGTAGCAGTATCTCAATTACACACATTCTGCATTCTGACAGCTGGAAAAGTTATTGGGGCAGGCAAACATGGAGTGAAAAAATACAGGTTTCAGCTCAAAACACAGCTGCATTTTTTCCCTTTCCACATCATATAACTAGCTGTGTAAAATGTGTCAATCAATAAAAGTCATTTGAAATATTATACCAGTGCCAAGGTATCAGTGAGACAGATTTCTCTGGGGTATGCATAACACAAATTGTTTGTACCCTGTATAAGTGTTGTTGACCTTTCATGAACATAAAAAATACTAATAATTTTTTTCAGTATATTTTTTTTGTTAAAGTTAAGCTTTTTTAAGCTATAAACAATCTCTACTAATCAGCGCTCATGAAGTTTTTATATATTATAAATAGGGATGTGCAGGCTCGGATAGGTTCGAGTTTGCACGTGGAGTTCGGATTTTTCCCTCCAAAAAAACGGAACTCAGAAAGAGGCAAAACGTCATCTTACATGGACGAACATCATCATTCCTGGACTTTTGTTAGGAGACAGAGTGAAAAGTGATAAGGTGCCAGCCAATCAGCTTTCAAACACAGCCTGTGAGATGGCAATTGGGAGCTGATTGGCTGGCACCGTATCACTTTCACTCTGTCTCCTAACACTGCTTAGTAAATAGACCCCTATACATCTCACAATTTTATCTCTCTCCATGCTTTGATAAATACCTCCTTTGAGGGAGCGCTGTTACAATGTGCATCACATAACACAAACAGGTGAAGACTGGCTTCCGTATGTATACTCTTATCACCAGTGGCAAATAAAGCAAAATCAAATGTAGGACTTGTTCCTTGGCAGAACTTACTCACACTGTTATCCTAACAGCAGGTCACAACAGGAATCCTGTGGAAATAATGCAGTCATTGGGGTCATTGATTGCATGCAGTCACATGTGGCACACACAAATGATAGTATAATCCATAGGTCAGGATGGGAAATTGTGCATGCTCTATTCACTATGATCTTTGGATTATGCTGTCACATGAACAACAGAGACTTGCTGTGAGAGGAACCAATGATCATCATGACTGGTTATGTTGCATTCAATTTGCAATGCAAAGTAAGGAAATTCTGAAAAGATGCTTTACTGAATGTCTCTTTAGACTGTATGTTTGGAAAATATATTCAATTAAAGAAATTTAAAGACCTATATAGTATAGATATCCATGCTTGTGCACACATGGTATAATCAAACTGACCGAGTTTCTAATTAAGTTACCTGTGCTTTAGAAAGGCAATCCTTACATACTGGACTGTTAGGGTAGCTTGAGGACCGAGGACTGGGTTTGGGAACCACTGGCTTATCTGATACTTAGAGCAGCTGGTGTTTTCATATCTTCCAAATATCCAAAGTAGCAACTGTGCATAATCTAATAAAGAAGAGGCTCCATTGTATTACCAGTAGACTATCCATTATTTATTTCAAATCCAATAAAAATCTGCTCACAACAGATGACAAACAACAGGCTTATCTGAATAAACTTCCAGACACTGCGCTCAGAGTGTCTGTTGTAGAGGACAACTCCATCACACACAGTCAAACTGCCAAAGCCACAATAGAGCCAAGGCACATAAAAACAACTTGTCCAATTTTAGCAATCAGTAACAGCTTGGAATTCAATGCATTCTCTCTAGCACTTAGCGTCTAATTGCTAGAGGGAATGTATCAAATTCCAAACTGTGATGGCCAAAGTCCAGTGTTTTGTACAGCTCTGATGAGGTTTTGAGAACCTGTATGCATTGTGGGCCACCCAAGTTATTTGTTGGTCTTGGAACATTGCCTCTGGAAGCTGTTGGACTGCAGGCAGAAGTGGTTATTTAGGAGATGGAGCCTGGTTAAATTCTATGACAGTAATTTCCGTGAGAGCCTAATTTTATTGGATTTTTTAGCATACTACAATGAGTGCCTTTTGTAAATACATTTGAATGGTTTTATGGTTTTGTAACAGAAGTGTGTTTTAAATATGTTGCAGAAATCCATATTATATACACAAGGCTAATTAATGCTTGAAGGATGTGCTAACTAGCATTGTACCAGGAATATTGGCCGTTGGGAGTGAATTGGGAGTCAGTGGCATGAATGAAGGATTAAAATATAGAACAGCCCATAATGTATAGAGTTTCAGTGTATGTAGAAGAATTTCATATACTCCAATATAATAATAGAGACACTTGTGGATGATCTGAATTTGAGTAGTGAACCTACCAACCCTCATCTGAGATCCAACTTCCAATGTGGAAGTTAGTTGTGTTTGAGACAAGACAAACTCCAAGCATTCGAGTTAGATTTAACTTTTTTCCGCTAGTTAACCAGATGTGCTTGCTGAGTAGTGATGCTAGAATTGCTGTTGAAAACACATGCTATGCAAAATTGCACAAGGGAGACTAGTGAGAGCCAAGTCGAGCTGCAGAGAAATTGAGTGCAATTTGGGCAATGCTAAGACAAAGCACACCACATCCCAAACTTATAATTCTGAGAATGATAGAAATTCCATTACCATGGTTGAGAGAATGTAGGGTTCCTAGTGCACATGCAATACCATAGCTCACCAATGTCCCAATTACTGTGAAACAGTCCCAACTGCAGGGAAAGTGGGGAGGTGAGCAGCAGTGAGGATGTATTCAGTGCATAACCTAGTGCTTCAGAAGTGTAATGTGTTTACCAAGTGACTATGACCACAATCCCGTCATAATGTACTGTAGCCATGCCCCATACGGACATGTTACAAGTTGGGCACACACCTTTTTTACACCTTTTTTTGCAATGCCACTATCTGAACAATGTAAATGTTCCAGAGTAAGTGCAATGCTCCTACTGTTCATAAAATTATTTGCTAATAGAATCCTTAACTGAGACTCCAGAAGCTAATGGAGACGTATGGAGAATCTGAGTTGAGTTCTAGTCAAAGCCTAAAGTTAGCCTTAACCATGTCTGGTAGAGTGACAAAACAAAATATCAATTGAAATTGCTTCATACTTCAAAAGAAATGTATAACAATAATAAAATCTGTTTTTTAATGTCAAACTGTTGCCAATCTGGTCCAAAATCTAAAAATGTGATCTGCTGTACCTGCTTTGTTGCTTTGTCATGATGATGTCAGCACTGCAGTGAGCATAACTGCTCTCTGACTGCTGTAGTCTGTCTTCATTTTGGATTAAGGCACGATCTTGGTTGACTAAAGAAGAATAGGAATTTTCTATTCAGTATTAGCAACCCCTGCACATAACTAAAACATTTACACAGGTTCATATTGCTAAATGACCAGTGATCACAATGCAACTCGCAACTCTTGGTGACATTTAGCTTTGGATTGACTTGGTCTCAGCCACTGAACACTTTCTACAAAGTTAAAGAAAATATCTTGTTGAAATATAACAAGAGAAAAAGTTATTAAGACAGGACAAGAATCAACGTGGTGCAATACCTACTCTACCTCACCTCTGTACTGTACTATGGTCATCATTTCTGCAAATGTAAACCTCTGAATCAAGTTCAAGTTCTTTGTACGCTCTTCAAATGTTGAGCACCATCAGTCCTTCTGGAGTCAAAAGGAGGTGGGGGGGAGGCAGTCCAAATGTGAATGCAGTCAATAATTAAAACAGACAGTAATGATGTCACTATGGGAAACTAAACCATACTGTTAATATAAGCAGTTTATTCGAAGGTGCTGGGTTGCATATCAAAAGCAAATAATAAAAACAAATAGGATGTATGAGTCCAGAAAGTGCAATTAGCACATATAAACAAAAACCAAAAAAACAGAGAATATCATAAATATGCAAATAAGTGATTCTCACTAGGTTTTTAAATGTCTATAATCCAGGGGGCTGAACTGAACAGAAGCTCCAGACATTGAGCCACATTCCCCTACCTGTTTGACTGTCCTGCCCTGTAATTTCACTGAGTTACCCCTCGAGGTGTGGAGCATCAATAAGGCTTACAGCTTCTAAGGACTACTCTTGTCCAAGGACTCCTCTGCAGCAGTGACAAAAGCCTGCAAAGACCTGGCTCCAGTCTGTTTCTAGATCGTCAAGACTGGCCGTAAAATTCCACATTTTCCACTTTTCTCTTTCTATCTCCCTCCTCTACCCTCCCCCCCCATCTCGCTTGGGTGACCTCCTCTTGGGATGTTACTTGCTTGGGTGTTTTGCGTGTGGGCCAAAACCACCTCACCTGCTGCTGGAGCTACTTCATTTAAATGCCTGATATGCCCTCCTTGAAAGTTTGCTACTGAAATGTCCAGAGAATTAACTAATTAACTTTCCTGTCAAACAAAATAAGATAATTACATCCAGTTCAGGGTCATCTTAATGTATGGGCAAACTGGGCAGCTTCCCAAGGCCACGTGATTCTAGGAGCCTTCGAGCAGGGGCAGGCTGGGCCAGGGGGCATCTACATGTAGAAAGAATCAGAGTGGCCAGGCAGCATTGTCTACCTGCTTCCCAGCCTACAGCCACAGAGCTGGCTTAAGGGGAGGCATGTGACCCTTGGCCCCCCTCTCTCAGGAGGCCCCCATTCTTTAATCACAGTTGCAGTGCACAGCAAGAACTGCACTGCGAGCTGGAGAAAAGACGGAGGTGGAGTCTATGGCCCTCATTCAGACCCACTCGCAAGCGGGCGCACGTACGTTAGGCGTACGTACAAAAATATTTAAATTCAATGGCTCGCTCGTATTTTCGTTCGCATCTAAAATTCCTCCCTAAACTCTGACGACCCCTCCTCTAACTAACGAGCGTACGAAATAGCGAGCGTACATCCCCGAAATGGCTTGAAAGGAACGCACGCACAAGTATAAACAGGAAGTGGCCTTGTCAGATGTCGATTACCTGCTCCTTTATTCTGCCTACCTCCATCAATCGTATCATGCCAATCAATGTATCAATTAGCTTAATTGTATGTTTTTTTTCAACACAATGCAAGAAACTTTACTCTTGTCCGTGTTTGTGTTTACCCGCAGAATACGTATGGATGAAACATTCGCTTTTATTGTTCAAAAAACATGTGAACCACAATTAAACAATTGTTCTATTGCTGTGGATCCCCGCATATTTCCCTGGGTTCATTTCTTTATTTAAATTTGCTTACGCATGTCACTGCATCAAGCCTATCATAACTCTCCAGAGATTTCTGGCCCTGTCGAACACATGACTCATACACTAACCAATAAAATTGCTCCTGTTAATTTCCAAAATACATTAGCCAATCAGAAAATTTTTACACACTTTATCAAAAATGATTTTTAAGAAAAACACCATTGCCATCATGAGAGCCTCCGCATTCACCAGGCGCGAGCTGCTGGTGCTTACGGAGGTCATGGATCGCCGGATCACCAGCCAACCTCAACCCATCACCAACCGGCAGAAGCGCTCCGCGTATGCGGAGGCACGGTCCCGCCTGCGGTCCTTCGGCTCACGCCGCAACATCGGGCAGCTGGAGCGCAGGTGGTCCGACCTGCAACGGCGAACGCCCCGCTTGCTGGCATGCTTTCGCATGCAGATCCTGGAAAGTAAGTGTTATGTATTGTGGTTTTAATGTTTGTGTTTGTGGGGCAAACTGCGTGTGCATGTTTTCCTGTCTGTCCTATTTATTATTTGTACTCATATCTGCGTGTGCATGTTTTCCTGTCTGTCCTATTTATTATTTGTACTCATATCTGCGTGTGCATGTTTTCCTGTCTGTCCTATTTATTATTTGTACTCATATCTGCGTGTGCATGTTTTCCTGTCTGTCCTATTTATTATTTGTACTCATATCTGCGTGTGCATGTTTTCCTGTCTGTCCTATTTATTATTTGTACTCATATCTGCGTGTGCATGTTTTCCTGTCTGTCCTATTTATTATTTGTACTCATATCTGCGTGTGCATGTTTTCCCTCTATTTCTGATTTATTCATTCTACTCCTATTTGGCTTATTTTTTGGGTTGTTGTTTTTTTTTAGTTTTGGTCCCCGGATTTGTCCATAAACTAACCGCAATTTCTTTGACATATTTTAGGGGGACAGCCAAGACTCCGCCGTCACCGTCCGTCCAGACGGCGTTCCCGGCCACTATCCCCAACCCCCAGCCAACACTCCACCCCAAATCTTTCCCCTATTCCCCACTCCTCCCCATCCTTCCCAGACCCTCTCCCGGAAATGTCGGGCCTCCTTCCCCTCCGTCCCACTTCCCCCTCTCCTCCACCCACCCCTCTTCCAATTACCCCCTCCCCGGAGTCCATCATAACTCCTCCCCATTCTTTGGGGAATGACGGATCCTCCGAGGAGGATCATGGAGGCATTTCCGGAGCTCCCGTTTTGGCTCCCGGTATGTTTTTATTTTTATTTTTTTTAAAGCACAAACTGTTTGTATGTAATCATGTGTCGTGCCTTTCTTCGTGTTTTTGTGGCTTGACTTTTGGTGATTTTGCAGTTTGCCTTTACCTCTTCCTGGTGATTTCAACATACACATATCACACCTGTGGGAATTTGTACATAGGCCTTGTATTTTTGGCAGCACCCCCTTTTTTTTTTTTTTTTTAGGTTTAGGAGTGATTTCGTTGTGTTTTGGTTTTTTTAATGTGGATTCCCTATTGTTGTATTAACCCACACACTTTTCTCACCCACAGAGGAACAGAGGCGTCGGCAAGAGGTGGCGGATTGTGTTGGCCAGATGCGCCAACATGTAATTGGCATTCTGGTGGCCCTCGACCGGCTGTCTGGCCTCCTTCGCCAGTAGTTTTTTTATTTTTGTTAACGTTTCAAATTAAATTTATTCAGACAAATATATGTTCTGGCTCATTTTTTAAATCCAAAACCAAGATAGTTTAGCATGACATAAGTAGACTGTTCCTGCAAGGATTTCCCTTTTTTAAAAGTTAGATTGTGTTTTGTCTTTGTATGTCAAACAGACACAAGAAACACATAACAGTAACAATGTCATTTCCCTTTTTGGGTGTAGTGTCAATTACATATTTCTACATTTTACAGGTTCCTAGTTGGTGCGCAAGCTGCTTAGGCCAATCTTACAAATCCCAAGGTTGGGCCAGGCTTCCTTTTGGTGTGGGTTGGGAAGCTGAAAACATATTTCAGTTTAGCTCAACTGGCGTCAGTACTGGATTACCCCTTAGTCAAATGTAACTTGTGTTAACCTGGTTACACTTGCTGTTAACGTCCCAAAAAAGGAAGACCATTTCACTCTCCAAACATTTATTCACAACATAACAGAGAAAACAAAGTGGTCACTCCCAAAAAAAGAACACAGTGATAAATTCTAATACAACACATACCAAGAAATAATTAAATAAAAACAAAAAATCAAGAACTGGTTGACGAAGGACCATGCCAACATGATTCCACAAACATGGCGTTGCAATATGGGTTCCAGAATATATGCCCAAAAGGACCAGATCCAGGTTTGGTAAGGGTAGCAGGAAGTAGTGAGCGTTGGAGTGCCAAAGATTATGTGAACAAACAGAAGATGGTGAGAAAAAAAACACAAAATTAGATGTTCGCAAACAAACACAAACACATTAGGTATAAACACTGTAGTTTTGTTACAACTTACCTAAAAAATCTGGCCACCACATCATCGCGTATGGCCCCCCCACATACTGACCTCCGACCAACCTCGGGGGGGCCATCCTCAGGTAAGGCATCCTCTGGCTGCATTGGGACACCACTCCTTATGGCAATGTTGTGAAATATCCCACACAGGACCACAATTTTAGACACCATATCCGGCACATACATGAGCTCGCCACCAGAGCGGTGGAGGCATCTGAATCGGCCTTTTAAAAGGCCGATACAGCGCTCCACCACTTGCCTGGTGGCTGTAAGTGCGGAATTATATGCACTTTGTGGCCCTGGTGTGGGAGCCAAATAAGGAGTGAGCAGCCAGGACATGCAAGGGTATCCACTGTCTCCTGTGAAAAAAAATAGACAACATCAGGAACACTGTGTATCAAGCTTAACATTGTTATGTACTAAAGGTCTCCACTTACCCAGAAGCCACGCATCACCAGCTTGTAGGTTGGTTAATTTCTGCCATATCCCTGATTGCCGGATGACGAAGGAGTCATGAGCACTTCCGGGTAATTTAGCATTCAGGGACAGGATCTGGAGGGAGGCATCACATACCACCATTACATTCAGGGAGTGATAGTGTTTCCTGTTTCTAAATATTGCCTCCAGCCGTGCTGGAGGCTGAAGTGGTATGTGAGTACCATCCACAACCCCTATGATGAGTGGGAAGCCAGCTATTTGGTAAAAATTGGCCTTGGCCACACTAAGGGCACCCATATCCAAAGGCATTTTAATAAAATGATGGAGGTGCTTGAAAAGTGCCTCCATCACTGCCCTCAGGATCCGGGAAAAGGAGGATTGGGAGATGCCCGCCACTATTCCCACCGTTGTTTGAAACGATCCTGAGGCACAGAAATGTAACACCGCCATAAATTGCGTCAGTGGTGGTATTGCTGTTGGACTGTCAATTTGCCGCTCAAGATCACTTTCTATTAATGAGAGAGTGTCTATGATGATTTTGGGAGGTAGACGGTAGCGTCTTAAAACCTCATCATCGGGCATTCCAAAAAGGGTGACACGTGTTCGAAATATCTGGGGCCTTGCATGCCTACGATGCCTATGCCTGGGACGAGTTTGAGGTTGGTCGTCTTCCGGGAGCAGGGCCAGAACAATTCGCCCCAGATCTACCTGAAATTCAAAGTTTACAATGTAAGGCTTTTGAGCCACCCCAAAAGTAACATAAAACAACTTAGCTTTATGATACCATCCATAGCTGCTTACATGCCGGGGTATTGTCATGATACGTATAAACTGTAAAAAAGCCAAAAATGAGACATCAAAAATTTAGAGGGTGATTTTATGTTTGTCAAATTGGTGCAAGCCAACACATAAAATAGGCGAAACACACATTTGGCCATCGATGAAAACGACATTGCACACCGTACGTCAAATAGGGGTCAAATGGACCCCAAAAATGGAAAAGGGAAAAGCAAAACTGGTTTACATGATGAATAAGCCTCGAAAAATGCATTAATTAGTTCGCAAATGCAAGTCACTACACCAACAGTCAAAAATGCGTTAATTAGTTCGCAAATGCAAGTCACTACACCAACAGTCAAAAATGCGTTAATTAGTTCGCAAATGCAAGAAAAATAATGGACTTACCAAAATCGAATATATAAGATTTCCAACAAAAAGGTCTTTGGGTCCGAAAGCCAAAACAAACTAAAATAGATGAAATTAGTGTTAAAAAAAAATATAAAACAAAAAACCAGAAGTAGACACCAATTGGCCACAAATTAGACTGCACAAAACTTACCAAATCAGGAAACGATGGCAAAAAAAAAAAAAAAAAATGCGAACGGAAAACCAAAACAACTGTAGCAAAACAAAAAAAATACAAACACCGCCAAATCCTCCAACCGCAAACAACCAAATCCAACCAACTTAACCGCCAACAATCCAACAACGCAACCTCGACTCCACACACACCAAGCCATAAATAGTGTTTATTTTCCCGCACAAATTAAGGATGAATCATAGGGACGCACAATCAATGATGCGGCCGCAAACTAAGGACGCATGTATAAATACGTCACGAAATCACATTTAATTTCTGGTTGATTTCATTCTGGAAGCAGAGACATGGCTTCAGACCAGGGAAACAATGGCCAAAAATCCGGCGGTAAGGCCTTCATGCATTTTGTCTCAATGATTCTTTTAAAACATAATATTGTGCAAGTTGTGAAGTGGCTAAATCTGCATATTTACCCAAATAGGTGAGGAGGATGACATGGAAGAGACTGCTTGCCCCAGTCAACCCGCCAAAGCTGCCAAAAAAAAAAGGCAGCCACATTTCACAAGCAAGGAGATGGAGGTTTTGATCCAGAAGTGCGTTGACATCCTGCCCCAGGCAGCCAGGAATATGAGCCAAAGCCAGAAGTTGAGAATGTGGGAGGAGGTCGCCGTTGCTGTCAATAGGGTGGGTGATTATGTCCGTCTAGCCCGGGATGTCAAACGGCGGTAAGTAAACACTTTCCCATCCTATAAACAAACCCCATTGTAAAAAAAAAGGATAATGGTTCCAATTTCATTCCACAGATGGGCAGACTTCAAATATCGTCTCAAGCAAAAACTTGCCGACAGGGCTAGGCATGCAAGGGGGACAGGTGGGGGTCCCACCCCTGTGTCATTGGAGTTGACAGACTTAGAAGAGCTGGCACAGGGGTGTGTGCAGGCTGTGGAGGTGTTTGGCGTGTCCAACATGGATACGGACATGCCAGACTTTGCGGCTCCTCATGTTGGCCAAGGTAAGTCTTGGGATGTCACCAACTCTGAAATGCTATTGTGCCAATATGTAGATTCTAATGTGAGTCTTTTCGCATTTTTCCTAACAGAGACAGAGGCGGATGAGTCTGCTCCAGAGGGGAGCCTTGGCCGCAGAATTTCTGCTGGATCTGCAGGGGAGGAACCAGTACATCCGGCTGAGGACCCTGCAGAAGCCAGTCCAGGGCGTGCCCCCTCGCAGGCAGTGGGCCTCCTCACAGAACTCAATTTTAAATCGGATTTCCATACGGAGATTCTGCAGAGGATGGACGCCAGTCTGATACGGGTGGCTGAGGCCCTGGAGCAAAATGCTGCGGCCAACGTGACCATTGCTCAGGCCCTGGTGGAAAATACCAGGGCCAACATCCGCATCGCCGATGCCCTGGAGCAGCTCGTTCGCCAGCACATGGTGGAGCCGACCTCCCTTCCTGCCGGAACATCCGGATCCTCCACCTCTGGCACAACATCAGCCAATCCTCCAAATGTGCCTAGCCCTGTGCCTAGTCCAGAGGCCACAACATCTGCCTCTGGACAGGCCAGCCCGATGGCATCCCGGACCCGGTCTGGCGCCCACCCTCACCCAGCCAAACGGGCGAGAAAACGGTGACAGCAATGGCGACTTTTCCCACACTCCTTCTGTGCTTGGCTCATATTCCTTTCTGGTCAAAACTTCCCTCTCCTTTCTTGTGAAATTATTTTAAATTTGGTATTTACGTTTATGTTACCAGTTATGGCTTTTTTTTTTTTTTTAACAAATATCTTTGCCACAAAAAAAAGGCAACAAAATATTAGGCCAATTTGTTTGTGTTTAAACAATAAATTTAAAACAAAAAACTGACATTGTATTGTGACATTATTGTACAAATGGGTTACATTTAATCCTGGCCCTAAAGGCAAAAACTGACCCTCTTAAAAAAAAAAAAAGGCCTCTTTAAGGAACGTTTAAAAAATCACATAGCGATGCAAATTCCACAGTCAACCAAAAAAAAGGGGAGCTAATTAAAACATGATGACATTATTGTTACAATAGGCCATAACCAACAAATTGTGGCCAAAAGAAAACACCAAAAATGTACGCTAATTGATTGTGTAATCATGACATTAGCAGCTCTGATTTCCACCTGCGTACGCTTTTGTGCTATCCCAATAAACTGCTTTCCAAACACATACCAAGCCGGCTTTCAATCCAACACTAATTACTTTACTGACCAGCCGCGATTAATCGCAGCACCATCGTTGAGTCCCGGGACGGAGGAGAAGGCCATCGCCAATGTGGTCGAGTAATCCTGACCCTAAGCTGTGCGAGCATTTTGAAGGGAAAGCGGATGTTCCAGTGACGTATGAGACGGTCCGAACACATTTGACGTTCGCATCTGCTAATGTATGTACGCCCCAAAAACGCCTCGCCACGCCTGCGTTTTTTCATCTCCACCCCCGTCAACACCCAAAAACGCCCTGTTCTGTCAATCACATTTGACATGTCACTTCCTGTACGCTATTTTAGGAACGAGAGAAAAAAAACTCGCAATCTGCCGTACGCACATGCGCAGTGTAACACCGACGCATGCGCGGTTATCCAACATCGGAACGCAACGAGCGTACTGTTGTTAACGTGCGGCTCTGAATGAGGGCCTATAATCCTTACTTTACATCTTTATTTTATATTTAAACATTGATTTTGTTGACAGTACCAATAAATCTAAAGGTTTAATTTATAAACCATATACAGTTTTATTCCCCTGAATAGGTAGGTAGGGACCCCAGTGCATTGTTTTGCCTACAATGCTGTTAAGATGGCCCTGTGTCAAATAATACTTTCCTTCAGGAAACCTCCTTGACTGAATCTGAGCATTTGTAGTTGTCTATGCTCCAGCAGCGGATGGTGGACACGGCCTTGCATAATTCTAAATCCAGGGGAGAAGCCATTTTAATACAAAAGGGTTGCAACTATGAAGTGACACAGCTGCAGGATGACCTACTGGACTGCTATCTCATCCTAGACATTGGTCTTTATGCCTCTGATTTCTATGATAAATCCTTCTTTCTCTAGTTAATAAACTATATGCCTTTACAGACACCCATTTAATTTAGAAGACAGCTTTAATCTGGTTTCCTCTTATTACATGGACCGATAGGGTAAGGATGTTCAGTGACACAAAGGACATAAAAGAAGACTTCATTATTTCTTATTCCAACTTCATACAGTGGATGTCTCGTGCCTCCAACACCTGTCCAATCGGGAATTTATGTATTTAATTCTTGTGCATGATTCCCTATCTAGATTTGATTGAGGTCGTACTCACTAATTCTCAGGCTTTAGTTGCCTGCTAGTGAGCTATTCTGATCTTACTCTCATTTGGATCACGTCGGAATACTAAGACTATGTTGATAACTTTAAACCATGGCGATGCCCTACATATTTATCTTCCTCCCCAAATTTAAGGACATGTTGAGGTCAGTCTGGCATTCTAATGTGTGTTTGAATCGTGAATATATATACAAATGACCGTGTTTTGTTTTGGCAGGCGATGCTTCGGACTATGATTTACGATGTTTGTCTGCAAAAATTGTTAATCACAGACTAAGGTGTTTCATTTGGCACAACAGGAGTTTACACTGGCATACCAGTCCGCTGCCATTAAAGCAAAATATGCTACACTAAAGGTACACTTTGATAATGTAGTCCAGCAGATGGGTGATAGAAATGTTTTTTTTTACTAGGGAATGTATTTTTCACAGTCACGGCAATAAGGTTGGGTGATTGCTATGTGGTCTCCTGCTAGCGGATCAGTTGGCTTCTGTTCATTCTTTTCGGGGATGCCTCTGGATTTCCTCGACATGAGGGAGGGAACATATTGCATATCTTTAAACTACTCTATGAGGATCTTTACCAACAGGGGCACATTGATAAGGATAACAAGAATACCACCTGGCTACATGTTGTGTTGCCTCAGTTAGATGGTACACAGATCTCCTTTACAGCCCTACCAATCTCTGATGAGGAGAGGAAATCACTTAGGCAATAACACATCTCATACCTTTTAAATCCCCATGTTGGGATGGATTCAGTGGAGTTTTTTTTTTAGATTTCTTTAACCCCTGGTAGTGGAACCACTGACTAAATTTTTTTAAACATTATCATCACTCAGGGTTCTTTACCCTTTAATTTCTATGATGCCCACATCAAAGGTTTACCTAAACCACATAGGACCCATCTCTTCTCATTTCATATAGACCCATTTCACTTCTTAATGTGGATTACAAAGTATTTACTAAGATATTGTTGTAACTAGAGATGCGCGGTTCGGTTCTCCAGAAATCCGAATCCACCTGATTTTCGTGATTCTGGGTAAATCCGAGTTGCGGTTCTGATCTCCTGAGGAGATCCGGGTAAATCTGGGTCGCGGATCTGATCTTTTTGCGGTTCGGAATTTGGATTTTAAATCCGAATTTCGTGTTTTGGATTGCATAAATTACATTTTAGCTGTTTTTCATATTTTTTATCTATCTATTTTTTTTTTTTTAAAATCCAGATCCAAAACCAAAACAAAAACACTTGAGGGTGGTTTTGCAAAACCAAATCCAGATCCAATACCTTGAAGGAGATACAGATCCAAAACCAAAACACGGGTGTCGGCGCACATCCCTAGTTGTAACACATTAAATACTTCCTGCGCCATCTTGTCCACATGGATCATACTGGGTTTATATGGAGCAGAAAATTTGGTGGCTAGCTGTGCATGTGCACCAGACTTTGAAGGCTTCAGATAGTTTGAATTATCATTGAAGATAGCATGGGTTTTGACCTTGTGGTTTGAAATTATCTTTTTGAGACACTAAGGGGCAAACTTATTAATAATCGAGTCTGGGAGAGTTTGCTTTTTTTTCAACTCGATTAGCTTCACCTAAACTCTGGTGATTTGAAGCTCCTGAGACTCGCAGATTTACAAAGAAGTAGGGGTGTGCACCGGCCACTTTTTCGTGTTTTGTGTTTTGGTTTTGGATCTGGATCTTTCTTCGTGTTTTGGATCTGGATTGGTTTTGCCAAAACCACCCTTCCGTGTTTTGGGTTCTGGGTTTTGTGTTTTGGATCTGTATTTTTTTTAAAAAAAGCATAAAAACAGCTAAAATCACAGAATTTGTGGGTTTTTCTGCTCCTATGCTATTATTAACCTCAATAACCTTAATTTCCACTCATTTCCAGTCTATTCTGAACACCTCACACCTCACAATATTGTTTTTATGGCCAAAAGGTTGCACCGAGGTAGCTGGATGACTATACTAAGCGACATGAGTGGGCGGCACAAACACGTGGCCCATCTAGGAGTGACACTGCAGTGGCAGACAGGATGGCAGTTTGAAAAACTAGGCCCCAAACAGTACATACTGCAAAGAAAAAAAGAGGTGCAAGATGGAATTGTCCTTGGGCCCTCCCACCCACCCTTATGTTGTATAAATAGGACATGCACACTTAACAAACCAATCATTTCAGCGCCAGGGTCTGCCACATGACTGGGGTTGAAATGATTGGTTCGTTTGGGGCCCCACAAAACAAGCTGGCAATTAATGTGTCCCTGCACAAACTGGTTCTACGGAGGCAAGATGTCGTCCTCATCCTCCTCATCCACCGATTCCTTGGCTAAAACAGGAAAAAGGGATTTAGGTGACCCTGGACTGCTTACGGTCTGAGCCAATGTTTCTGAACTTGACAGTAAATTTTTATGAACGCGCTGCAGGTGCCGTATAAGTGAGGATGTTCCTAGGTGGTTAACGTCCCTACCCCTACTTATTTCACCTTTACATATGGTACATATGGCAAGACAGTTGTTGTCTGGATTTGGATAGAAATATTGCCAGACCAAAGAGGTTGAATGTTTGGTCTTCTGCCCAGGCATGACCGTGATGGGCTTTTTCATCCCACGGACAACAACTGTCTCCCCCGGAGCCTGATTTAAACAAACCACATCACCATCAGAATCCTCCTCGCCATCTTCCTCCTCAGTGCCAACTACACCAGTATCCTCATCCTGTTGTACTTCAACAGTGACATCTTCAATTTGCATATCAGCAAGTGGACTGTGGGTGCTCCTTTCAGCACTTGCAGGGGGCGTGCAAATGGGGGAAAGAGCCACCTCTTCCCGTCCAGTGCTGGGAAGGTCAGGCATCGCAACCGCCACCACACTTGGACTCTCTTTGGGGATTTGTGATATCTTCTTAGAATGCACAGTTCTTCGCTGTGCTTTTGCACGGGAGGAGGGCTTCCATCGTCATGTGAAGCTGAACCACTAGTCATGAACATAGGGAAAGACCTTAGCCGTTCCTTGCCACTCCGTGTCGTAAATGGCTTATTGGCAAGTTTACGTTTCTCTTCAGATGATTTAAATGTTTTTTTCAAGGTCATTTTCCTGAACTTTGTCATTTGGGATTGTATGTGCCCTCTACTATGACATTGGGCATCGGCCTTGGCAGACGACGTTGATGGCATGTTATCGTCTATGTCATGACTAGTGGCAGCAGCTTCAGCACTAGGAGGAAGTGGTTCTTGATCTTTCCCTATTTTATTTTTATCGGAGAAAGTTTGGTCCTCCATTTATGTTATATTGATATATACGTGCGGCTAAGGCGCACACAAACACAGAAAATTATTTTTTATTTTTGTTGGAGACTAGTGCACTTTGTGGGTTACACCACCCTTTAAGAAATGAGCCAGCCGGCCCTTTACTTAAGGGACACAGGCGCACGCTTGGCACTACTTTGTTGATGTACGTGCGGCTACTGCGCACACAATTCACAAACACAGAAAATATTTTTTTATTTGGTTTGGAGTGTACTTTGGGGGTTACAGCACCCTTTAACGGTCAAGCCAGCCGGCCCTTTACTTATGACACAGGCGCACGCTTGGCACTACTTTGATGATGCACGTGCGGCTACTGCGCACACAATTCACAAACACAGAAAAAATTTTTTTATTTGGTTTGGAGTGTACTTTGGGGGTTACAGCACCCTTTAACGGTCAAGCCAGGCGGCCCTTTACTTATGACACAGGCACACGCTTGGCACTACTTTGTTGATGCACGTGCGGCTACTGCGCACACAATTCACAAACACAGAAAAAATATTTTTTTATTTGGTTTGGAGTGTACTTTGGGGGTTACAGCACCCTTTAACGGTCAAGCCAGGCAGCCCTTTACTTATGACACAGGCGCACGCTTGGCACTACTTTGTTGATGCACGTGCAGCTACTGCGCACACAATTCACAAACACAGAGAAATTTTTTTTATTTGGTTTGGAGTGTACTTTGGGGGTTACAGCACCCTTTAACGGTCAAGCCAGCTGGCCCTTTACTTATGACACAGGCGCACGCTTGGCACTACTTTGTTGATGCACGTGCGGCAACTGCGCACACAATTCAGAAACACAGAAAATATTTTTTTATTTGGTTTGGAGTATACTTTGGGGGTTACAGCACCCTTTAACGGTCAAGCCAGCTGGCCCTTTACTTATGACACAGGCGCACGCTTGGCACTACTTTGTTGATGCACATGCGGCTACTGCGCACACAATTCACAAACACAGAAAAAATAATTTTTTTTTAACACTTGGGGGGAGCACCCCTGATGAACAGAGCACCCCCTGGACAACACTACAGCACCCCTTTAGGACTGGGACACTGCACAGGACTTTGGAGTGGACACAGCCCCTATGGACAACTGACTGCACAACACAGTCCAGCCAGCCCCTATGGACTTTGAAGTAGTGGACACAGCCCCTATGGACAACAGCAGCACAGCGCAGCACAGCACAGCACAGCACAGCACATTACTACTCTGCACTACACTACACTACACTACACTACACAGCCAGCCCTAACTCCCACCCTCCCTCTTCACTGTCCACAGCCGAGTGAGAAAATGGCGCAGACGCGGGTACCTTATATAGGATCCAAAACCCGCCAGACTCGGAAGGCGGGATGATGACGTTTTGCCTCGATTTCAGAATCCGAGTCAGGCGGGAAAAGTCGAGCCTGACTCGGATCGGCCTCGGATCGGGGAGGGCTCGGGGGGGTTCGGATTTCAGAAATCCGAACCCACTCACCCCTACAAAGAAGTGAGTATAGCTGAGAGTATAGCTGAGAGTGAGATGGCCGAAGGTGAAGCAGAATGAGATTTCTCTCCCGAGTAGTACGTTTTGCAGGAGATTTGCCCCCCGAGTACAGGTTTTGCAGGAGATGACTCACCCGAGATGTGCCCCCCCTCTCTCTCTGCAAAACTCTCCCGAGCAAGCAGCTTGCACATATCAGTGAGATATGTGTAAGCTGCTTGTGTTGTAACTGTAAAAAAGGGGTTACAAGTTTAAATAAAAATGACATAGGGCATCCCCCCTAAAGCTTAACCAGCCCCGGACTTGCCAGCCTGTCCTGGTCTCTAAAATTACGGGGAATAAAATGTGTAGGGTTCCATCATAATTTAGAAACCAACACCAGGCTGCAGGGCCAGTCCTGGTTTTAAATATAGGGGAGAAAAAATTGCGTCGGGTCCCCCCTATATTTAAAACCAGCACCAGACCCATAACGGCCGGGCTGTAATGCCACAGCTCGGAGACCCTTTCACCGGGGCTCCAGGACCAAAGCACTATCAGCCCAAGCCGGTCAGGCCAAGCCGGAGATCTCAGGGGAGGTGGGGACTCCCCAAGAAGGGGTCCTCCCCCCCCGAAACCCCAGGCTTGGACTGAAATCCGGGACTCTTCCCCGCACCCCTGGAGTGTTGGGTTCAGGGATAATAATGTAAAGAATAGAAGTAAACTATTGTATTTTACAGTGGGACTACAGGTGCCAGCATGCCTGCCCTTTGGCACTTGTGGAACTACAAGTGCCAGCAGACGGGCGGCACCTGATTTTTAAGTTTTTTCTCTATATTTACAGGCAGAAATATACATGGACCACAGCGATCTGTGTATGTTTCTGCCAAACTCTCAGATCGTAGGCAGGTGTATTTTTTTCACAAGTTTTTGCAGGAGAGTTTTCCCATCTCATGAGAGTTTAGAAACTCTCTGCTTGTTAAATTCCAGAATCCCATCTTCACTAATGAAAAGGTTCTCGAGTTTTGCCGATCGTAAATTGAAGAGAGTTTGCTAACTCTCCAGTATTTTCCTGTAACAATGGAGATCTCTCTCCCGAGTTTGACGTTAGTAAATATGAGTGAGAAAAAATGCCCAAACTCTCCAAAGTTTTCAAACTCTCCCAAACTCTCAGCTTAGTAAATTTACCCCTAACTATGTGTAGATCTCTTCCTTAATTTGTTTAGTTGTTCCAAACTTTGTATTAACATGTCAAATAGTTGCTAACAGAGTCATTTCCTCACCCTTTAAAATTCAATGGGACACCCATCAGGGCTGCCTACTCTCCCCCTTACTCTCTGCCCTCGCCTTGGTACCCGTGGCTATACATCTCCATGCTTTCACCCCCTTTAAGGGAATCTCTGTTACTCATTACGAAGCCAAATTATTGCTCTTTTTGTCTTGAATGCCTCTACATCCAGGTTATAAGGTTAATGACAGTAAATCAGAAATTCTCCCACTCAAGAAGAGTTAATTAGAGGTGACCCCTGGATATTATCTCGATTTTGCTTAGTCCCTGACTTCATCAAGTATTTCAGTATCAATATCCTTTGCAACTTGCCTGATCTATACAACATTAGCCCATTAGTGACTAAAATGAATCCTAGTGTGTAAGTGCGCATGTACATGTGGTAGGGAATATTGGGACAACGATCACCAGTGATTAGCATATCATCGCAGTAAAACTGCGTGCGTAATCACAGCCACGATCGCAGTTGCGATCCGTAGTGAATCAGGCCCATAGTAAGCTCTACTGGGGCAGGGACTGAAGTGAATGGGCAAATATTCTCTGTAAAGCACTGCGGAATATGTGTGCGCTTTATAAATGACTGCATGCGCAGTAGGTAAATCGGAAATGGCTGGGATAATGGCTGCTGCGCCATTTTTCCAGTGACTTGCGCATGGCAGTAGACTCTGAGGCTGTCAGTGCGCGGCGGCCGCCGGAGAGAGAGGAGGGTCCCCTTATCTCTTAATATGCCCCTGCATTTCACATCCTTTAATGGGCCTTACATGTCTCAAATCCAAAGAAGACATGGGCATTTGCCCCAATGTAAAATTTATGCAGCAACCTTTATAAATACTGTTTGGTCATGTCCAAAGATCGTAAGAATACTGTCATAAAATTGGTGTGTACCGGAGTACAGTCCATCATGTTGGATTGTTTCTTGGTCCTGCAGCACTACTCTTCACTCACTTTGATTCCTGGAGTTATTATTTTCCAGAATGGTCCACTTGGCTCCACCCCATCCTGAAACACATATAACGCCCCCTGCAAATACTGCCTTTGCCCCTTTGGCCTACCTCCGTCTTTGAAAACAAAATACAAGCAAGTGAGTTACACCTCCCCTGGTATTCCAGAAGTTACTTTGCTAAACACAATCACAGGTTAATGTAAGATAGTACTGTTCAGTGTTGCTTAAACCTGCAATCTCATCTGCATTATTATTTTTTAAGATAAACATATTTTAGTCCTGCATTGAATAGGAAGACAAATAATAAAATGCCCTCCGAATTTGAGGAGATTTATTCAATTATTTATTATCTTTGGCCCTGGTAGTCATTTCAAAATGGCTGTGGAGGTGAAATGTAAACTTTGTTATGGTTGTTTTAACATGTATAGTATGCATATTGTATTTATTAATTTAATCTAATTTACCGCTGTATTTCTTAAAGTCGTATAATATAAATGTAATCACTAAGGGACTGAATGTGTGTGCTTTTCTACACCAGTACAATATGTGTCAACACTTTCACCCATGTTTTTAACCATTTATCTTCCTTGCATTCGCTCTTAGCTTTGAAGAAACTTGTCTCTAGTACATCACATCTAGTGTAGGAAAAATAAATAGGCGAAAACATGTACACAAAAATATTTCATAGCAGTGGCATCCCTCACCGTGGTGACACCAGGTGAGGGCAGGGGTGGGGACAGATGTTGTGCGCATGACATAGCCATGCGCCGGCAAAAGGGGGTGTAGCCTTGCGTGATAGGGGGTGTGGCTTCATGGGTAGTGGGCGTGACTTTTGCACCCAACCCCCGTTTTAGTCACTCCAGGGGTCTGGGAAATGCGGGCTGCCCCCAGGGAGATGTCTGTTTCAAAGTGCTGTAAGGTGCAGGTTGAGTCTCCCATAAACAAAAATTTCGAAATACGGAATATTTTTAGCATGACTGAGATAGTGACACCTTTGCTTTCGGATGGTTCAATGTACACAAACTTTGTTTAAAGCACAAATTATTAAAAATATAGTATAAAATAACCTTCAGGCTGTGTGTATAAGGTGTATATGAAACATAAATGAATTTCATGTATGTACACAAACTTTTTTTGATGCACAAAACTATTAAAAATATAATATAAAATTACCTTCAGGCTGTGTGTATAAGGTGTATATAAAACATAAATGCATCCTGTGTTTAGATTTGGGTCCCATTAACAAGATATTTCATTATTTTATGCAAATATTCCAAAATACGGAATATTCCGATATCCAAAATACCCCTAGTCCAAAGCATTTTGGATATGGGAGACTCAACCTGTACACTCAAATTTGCATTGGCCTTTACTGGGCATGCACAGAGCGTTTTACACAATTTGAATTGGGCAAACTGGTGCAGTTCTTAAATCAACCCCAGATATGAAAACACCCAATCCAGGTGGTATATTTACTAATAGTAGATTTTAATCGATTTAAAATCCATTAAAATCGATCAACATCGATGTTGTGTTTCTGTGGCTAAATCACACATTTACTAACAGCCAATTTTTGGTTTGTATTAAATCGACCTTTAGTAAATAAGGGCCCGATTCAGGCACGTTCGCTAGGCTGCGTTCGCACGCAGCCTGCTGATGATTGCAATGTGCGTATGCGTATGCAATGCAGTGCGCGTGTGTGAACCAGTCCATGCGATCGCGAATCGATCGCCCCTTATGAATAGACGCCTCACTAGCTTGAGTGACAGGACGAGGCGTTTGTGGGTGGTGACAGGGGCTGGGCGATGGAAACGGGGGAGTGGTGGTGTAAACGCAGGTGTGGCTGAGCATCTTAACGCCATTTCAGAGGTGTGCAGAATTAAAACGCAGCATCATAGCACTCGTCACATGGTTGAATTTTACACTGAAGCACTCGCAGTGCTTGCGGTAGGGTATGGTCTGCCACAAGTGCTGCGTATGCATCCGATGGTTCTCGATGCTACCAATAGTTGCATACACCTCGTGGAGATGACGTGTATTGCTAAGGGAAAGTGGGCGTCTTAAGAAAGGCTGGTGGGCGTCTTCATACACACCACAATCGCACGCCAAGACATAGTGGGCGTGCTAATTAATGCCTCGCTGTGGGATCGCAGGATTTGCATACTTTGGCAGCGTGCAAACCCATCTAGCGAGCGGCTCTGAATGGGGCTTGAAACTCCTAAGGGTCAAACAAAGGATACATAAGTAAAATAAGAGGTTATAAATCTGCTGAAGAAAAACAACTTCACTCAAAATCTTCAAAAGATACCTGAAAAATACTTCTGAACACCCATTAGAAACCGTAATAGAATTTTACTTTCATACTAAGAATCTAATTTTAGTTTGATTTCATAAACAAATGGAAAAAGTGCAGCAAAGTGAAGTCTATTCTAGACCCTTATTTCAGTTTATTCAGAGTAATATAAAGAATTGGGCATCTGCCTATTCTGGCTTTGATGGTGTTTTGCCATTGTTATTTTTCTGATTGGCAGTTTAATACAGCTGAAATATACTTCTAAAGGCTATTAGATTGCTTGTCAAGATCACCATCATTCTGGATTTCTTTAATTTTAGGACTCTGTTATTTGTGAAATAAAAATTGAGTGGAAGTTTTAATCCGTTAGGCTGTCAATTCATATTATTTTGTCTCTCAACTTGAAATTGCTATTTTCAGACGTAAGGTTTTATATCAGACATCTGTACTGAGGCACGAAAATGAATCTGTACTGTATGATGAATAGACATGTTTGGTAATATAAGATTATATTACATTCCTGTCTCTTGTCTTTTTTGAATTGGTCACTGTATATCAGTGCTGTCCAGGAATGTACAGGAATAGAGCCACATTTATATCCTATGTGCTTTTGGACCAAGAACTGCTGAAAAATGATAAAAGACAATAATCTATTGTGTTTGTCTGAGAGGTTGACAAAAGATTTGCATTGCTGCATCAGGTCTCAGTGCATGCATTTTGGGCGGGATGTATCAACCATCCCATTTTGAATGCGATACATCCCACCACTTACTGAATGCATAGCGACGTTTATTAATGCTGTATGCATGAGATTTAGGCAAAGCACAGCTCTTCCATTAAAACAGCTGTTCCATTAAAAACTCTTATTTGCTGTATGTGGACTTCTGGGTTTATGATCCACAAGTCCTACTGCGAATACATGACCATTGGCCTGCACATATGCAAGCCGCGGGGTGGGGGGTGTCCTATGGGCTTCAATAGGCAATGCCATCTATGGATGTCATTGCCTTTTGGGTTCAAACTCCAGAAAGTTTAGTTTTCCGCAGCTTGATGCAACCCAGTACATTTCGGGCCCATAACATTCTAAGTGGACTACAGTGTTGGAGGTCCACAGACCATATTTCTGATATCCGCTGCAGACCACGTTTGTGCATTTAGAGGAGCCGAGAAAACCTCAGAAAACTCCAGTTTTCTGAGGTTTGACTAAATTTTTAAGGTTGAAACATCCCGCCGTTAATGAGACAGTGGTTTTAGGTTTATATAGGAAGTATATTGTTTTATATGCCCAAATGTTCTGTGTCCAATAACAATCGGATTATTATTATTATTTTCCACTGCAATTTAAATAATTAAACCAATCAACTAATGCTATGGGTTACATCACACTTCTGTGCATAGCACCATCTCAAGCGCTCAAGGGTTTTAGTTATGTTTCCATTTTTTGTCTGCTCTCCACGGACAAATGGTTTTCTGTAGGGATGTGCGCCGACCCCTGTGTTTTGGATCTGGATATGGTTTTGCAAAGCACCTCAAGTGTTTTGGTTTTGGATCTGGATTTTTTAAATAAAAAATAGATAAAAAGTTTTAAAAACAGCTAAAATCATGTAATTTATGCAATACAAAACCCGAAATTCTGAGTTAAAATCTGAATCCTGAACCGCAAAAAGATCAGAACTGTGATCCGGATTAACCCGGATCTCCTCAGGAGATTAGAACCATGACTCGGATTTACCTGGATTCACGAAATTCTCTAGTTTTCTGGCATAGAAGGGTGAAGAGGCTGAATTTAAAGCAGCCCCGTGTCACTAAATATGACATTACTAATAATGGGCACTTTACTGGACATTACTTCTACCTCTACTGGGCACCTTAATGGATGTTTCTTTGGGGCTGTTCCAAGTCTGCACAATGTGTGGATGCACACATTACCATATCTTATGGTATCTCAACACCACCGATTTTCCTGCACATCTCTATGGGGTGCCAGTCAAAATTGACGATGTTAGTGGCTGTGATCTGTCATTCTTGAACGCACATTGCAGCCATGGTCCAGAATTGAATTGCCCGGTATGAGTGTGCACATCTTTTTGAGCATTCACCTAATGGATATTTTTATTAATACTAGTCATATTATTGAGCATTATAATAGCTGGACACTTACTGTACATTACTACTAACAGATATTACCTCAAGGTCACCTTATGTTACAATACGCAACTTACCTCATGTTACTTCTACTGGGTGTCTATTTTGGACAATACTGCTATTCATTGATGTCTTACTGAGCGCTATTGCTACTGATGTTAATGGATATTGTTTTCTGTTTTAATCTGTTTCTACACTTTAATATGCAGAGACTGCTATATTATGTGGAGTACATACAGGGAGTATACAGAGTACAGGGTTTATTTACAAAGTGGTGGGTTGTAGACCCCGACACTTCTGTTCGAGTTTAGGCCATATTTTTAAAAGGACAATGCTTTTACTAGCAAGACACGGCTACTAGAAGCACTGCTCTTTTAAATATTGGACATAAACACGATCAGAAGTGTTGGGTTGACTTTGAAAATAAACCCCTACAGTTCTGTATAAATGATGATGCTGACATTAAGGTAGACTGGGAGAATGGAGTCTGCTTTCTACTGCTGCTGAGAATTTTATGCAGATAGTTTATTTCCCATTAACACTTGGCGTCATTGCAGCTATCTGAGGAAATAGGAGTACTGTATTGACCTATACTTTGCATTGTTTTTAGCAATTGTTTACAGGATTGTCTGGAGACTTGTTTTTTTGCCTTATCTGTCATGGCTATATCAATATCTAGCAGTAATTGAACTGATTTAATTTTCAAATTGTATAGGGTTATTTCAAGGTCACAATTTATAATTACCAAATGTGACCACAACAATATTCAGGACTTACCTTTATTTTTGGATTTATAATTGGTATCTGTATATGAAAAGAAGTACAAAAGACAAAGAAAGATCTATTAATGAGGTTTAAGGTTAAAAAAAACTGATTTTCTGTGATTTTTGCTGCAGGATTTAAAACAGAAATTAAAAAAAAATGTAAGGAAAAACCCAGCATGTTGGGCTGAAAAATACATATTTTCCAACTCAACACTGATGTGTCACATCCACAACAATTATCAATTCATAAACATCTGACCTACAAGACGTTACATAATACAGCAGACGTCTAGACGATGCTTCATTTGCACACAGTCTTTAATGTTTAAAGATCACTTTTAAAGCCATCCCAGCATAAAGTCATAAATTTATGCTTCTTTATTTTATCTAAATGATACACTGATTCCAGACAATGCTGTACTTACATTCTGCAGTCTGATTTGCCACTGAAGTAGCCCACTATATTCACTAAACCAAAAGTCCAATTAATGTATTATGAGAGATAGCAGAAATAGCAAAGTATGTATCCAAACCACGGGCCAACTGTGTGAAGTAAGACCTTTGTTTATCATGCATTTGATTCTGAGCTAAGACATCTTTTCTGTGTGTTCATCCTGATATCCATAGACTATATTTAGGGTTGCAGTGGTCAGCACTCCACAGCTAGAACGAACAGTGGCGCAAAGAGGGGATGGGTACTGATCATGCGGGCCCAGGCTTTGCAGTACCGTGCATAGTATTTTTTGCACATTTTTAGGGGGCAAGGTCATGCCTCCTGGATTTGGCCACGCCCCTCCCGCCAAGTACTCGGGCCCTTGTCAGCTCTCGACAACCCTGTCTCACAGATATGATGCACATTTAGCAACAAAACCTAGATACATTGAACATAATTTTAAAGAATTATACAAATAATGCAACTTTTTAAAAATATTTTGCTTATTGCACCCAGGGGCGTCTTCAGAGAGGAGGGGGCCCATGTGCATTCCCCTCCTATCTCCCTGGCGGCCGGCAGCTGACTGACACAGATGGCCAGCCACAGCAGCATCAGTAGACTCTGGCCACCATTTTCCCGGTGATTTCCTCACTGCGTATGCACAAAACGCCGGAAAAATGGCCACCATGAACATTTTCCGGTGTTTTGAGCAGTGCTGAGAGACCCGACGTGGGACCTTGCAGAGGTAGGTTTTAGATAATATGGGTGCAGGTGTGCGGTGCGGGCCCGACCGGGCCCCTGGGTCCCGTGTGCAACGTACACCCTGCACCCATTATAGATACGCCCCTGATTGCACCCCATTGCAAGCCAAATTTGGTATAAAGTGCACTGCATTGACATTGGAGATATGTGATTTGATTCTCCAGAGATCCAAATTCACCCGAATCTGGACAGATCCAAGTTGCGGCTCTAATCTCCTGAGGAAATCCGGATAAATTTGAGTCACGGTGCTCTGGGCCCCAGTTCTGGACGAGAAAAAAAAAAAAAATAAATAGTGTCTTTTTTTGTCTAATATTTTTCTGTGTGTGTGTGCGTGTTAGGCTTAGCCGCACAAGATACAGCAACGCAACCTAGTGCTGCTCTACTCCAGTCGTCATCAATCTGTGCTCTGGGCCCAAATTCTGAACCCGAAAAAAAAATATAACAAATAGGGTCTATTTTTGTCTAATATTTTTCTGTGTGCGCACGACTGCACGTGTGTGAATTTTGTAACCGCACCTTGGCTACACTATTGGTGCTTGTGACACTGCTTCATGACCGCAGAAAATATGGAGGGCTGTCACATGACAGGAGAGCAAGGCCAAGAACCACATGTTGTAGCTGCCACCAGAAGTCATCATGATGATGCACCAATTAATTTCTCTTTTTTTAATTATTCAGCCAGGGGCTGCACCCAATGAATTGTTTTTTACTTTTTTAATTCAATTATTATAAATTTTTCAGCCCGGGGCTGCACCAATTAATTGTGTTTTAATTAATTTATTATCAATTTTACAGCCAGGGGCTGCACCAACTATCAACTCTTCAATCCTCAAGGGTATCCCAACCATCATCTTTGCACACTCCTCAACTCTATTAATAATTATATCAATCAGTTTTGAGCCAGCAAGCTCGATGCAACCTTTTGGCCCTTTAAGTAGAAAAAAAATCAATATTGTAAGCTGTGAGGTGGTCAAAATTGATTGGAAACGAGTGGAAATAAATGTTACTGAGGTTATTAATACTGTAGGAACAAAAAAAGGCCAATTTTATGTGATTTTAGCTGTTTTTTTTATTTTTTAAGAAAAAATCCAGATCCAAAACCAAAACACGAAAACAAAACACGGATCTGAGGTTTTGCAAAACCAATCCAGATCCAAAACGAGGGGAGATCCAGATCCAAAACCAAAACATGGGGGTCAGCGCACATCTCTAATTCTTATCTGTATGGAACAGATTCAATCACTCCATGCCGTAAGTAATGCTTTTTCAAACAACTTAATTAGCTTCAGAACATCGATTTTGTTTTTTTTAGATTAAAAAGAAATGCATATAGGATACGGTAAAGAACAGAGACAAGGGTGGGATGAGGAAGCATACATGCTTTGTGTAGGGAGGCAAACAATGCAATTTTTAACTTCTGATTTATTGCTATTTTTATTTTATGTGTATATAGAATATGGCTGTATTTGAAGATTAAGGAGGAATTTTATTTACCTGTGTGAGATCCTGGATTACAAATATACGGAAGAGATAGTACTGGTAAATTAAGGTGGATGGAAGGAGGAGGGAGCTAGACGGCAGCATGGGAGAGCATTCAGATGGGTTGGTTGGTATCAAATTAATTTATATAAATGTCAGAAGAGGGCTCATACAGTAGTAATAGATCCATGATAGTACTGATAAATTGAACAGGGCAGTAATGAATTATACTAGTGAAGTATTCTAGTTGCTACAGTATATGCAAAGTAACCAGAGGAGACTGGTTGTATAGGTCAATTATTTAGTAGCAATAGAATCGTATTAGTATTAGTACACAATTTAGTATGGTATTGCTTTTTTAAATGAGCCCGGTGTTGCTACTGGCTTGTAAATAAGTATTCTGCATTATAGACATGAGAGTGCCCAGAGGCTATTACTGACCCAATGTCCCATCTGGGTCAACGTAGGAATGTCTGGGTTGTTCACTTGGTCAGTTACTTTTGTCAGTTGAGGGGTTAGCTCTTACTGTGAGCACATACCATCACTGTGTTAATAAAGAAACCTAATTTAACAAGCTCCAGTTGTCAGTCCGAGTGATTAAGTGCCCACGTTACCTCACAGTATATTAGCCAGATATTATTAATAGAATGGGTATGTAATACCGGCAGTCGGGATGCCTACTGTCAAAATACCGACAGTGGCATCCCGATGGTTGGTATCCCAACAGTGGTCGGGTAAGTATACTTACCCTCCCCCTTCTCCCCCTAACCCTCCCTTCTTCTAGCCTAACCCTAACACTAACCCTCCCCACCCCGCTCCCTAACCCTGGCCTCCCCTTTAGCACCTAAACCTAAGTCTCCCCCCTTCGAGCCTAACCCTAACCCCCCCCAGTGGTGCCTAACCATAAACCCCCCGTAGGGGTGACTAACCCTAACCTCCCCCCAAAATACCTAACACTAAACCCGCTGTGCTGCCTAAACCTAACTCTCCCCCCTACAGTTAACAGCTAAGATGCTGCCAGCTTACCTCGTTCGGGCTGGCGTCTGTCTGTATTCCAGCGACAGGTTTAAGATAGGAGTCAGTATTTCAACGCTTATCTTAATCTCCCGTGTCGGGCTTCCACAGTCGGGATTCAGACTGGCAGCATGCCGTCCACTGGTCTGCTAACTACATCCGTTATTAATTAGTGCTGTAATTATGGGCAGTTTGATTTCCTTCCTTCAGGATGCATTAAGGATAAGGGTTAATATCCCTTTACAGTACACATGGACTTAACTCAATTGCACAGGTTCTACGCTTCACCCTTTTAAGGATATGTCCTATTAATCATAAAATGTATATTGGAATATCTTGTATAGAGCATAGGAAGAGCGAGGACGAGAGGTCACCTGGGAGTTGAACCTTCTTTATTTATGTATTAAGGTGGGAAACCTTCGAAGTGCACCAGTTTGCCTTTCACACAGCAGGTTTGTCAAATTTAGGTAAATAGTTTGAAGTCTCTGATTTGGGCCCATTCTTCAGGCGCAAGACCCTCCCAGATCTCAGTTAAACTACTAATCCTTTGTACCATAGTCTAGCATTGTAGTTGTTGCTAGCTTTGTGCTCCTTGGTTATGGTTTGTATATGGTTAGTATAATCAGATTCTCTATACTCATACGATTATATTCTTCATTACTAATTAGTCCATCCTGAAGTTCTTCCTTAAACAGGCAATTTAGCTTGTCCCTTGAATAGCAATGGTCAGGTCACTTGCTAATTTCAATTAAAACTAATTTTTGTAATGATGACTGGTACATGTCCTTATGGTACATGTCCTGATTCATGATGTCAACATTTCCATCATCATTTGACCTCCCTAGTCAAGTTGTCTGCTCTTAAAGAAAAAAATAACTAATCCCAAATTATCAATCAGAAAACTTACATGTAATGTTATATTGGGGGAAGACCCCAGACATATTCATGAGAGACAGTTTTTGCTTGAAAACATTTCACATTGTTCCTACATTTAGGGACTAGATTCAAGAGGAGGAGACTCCAAAAATGTGTACCTGATCGTACTTCACTGTGCAATGTTATCAAATTTGCAGAATTAAAATATATATTAATGCACCACAACCTTTATGATGTATCTAATCACATGCCCATGTAGGAGCGCCTTCAGACAAGTGCTAACAAAGGGCCATAGTGACCAGCCAGGGTGCAACATTGGGTTGAAGCGAAACATAATTTACCATCTTTGCACTATAGAATAATAGATCATATACCACAACCGATAAGGGGTGGCAACCGGGCTCGGTTATAATAACAGCGAGAAACTCAATGGATATTTTGCCTCCAAGCGCTGGTCCCAAGTTAAATGAGTCGCTAGGCCTGTCCTGCTACCTATAGATTGCTATTATTTATTATTATTATCCTTTATTTATATGGCGCCACAAGGGTTCCGCAGCGCCTTACAAAGTACATAAACAAATGAGCACACAAGAAAGACAGTTATTATAAACAGTACAAAACATGCAGGACACATACATGATTTATAATCATTGCTGCATAACACTTAAATAAGCAGCAGGGTGTCAGCAACCAAATGTTAGGTGCTGTTGTATATTAAATTATAAGTAAGGGAAGGAGAAGCACGTGAGGGAAGAGGGCCCTGCTCGTGAGAGCTTACATTCTAAAGGGGCAGACAAACAGGGGTGACACAGATGGGCTGGATTGTGAGGAAGGAACATGGAGTAGTGGGATAGGGATGAGCGCTGGAAAGCTTTGAGGAAGAAAGGGGTCTTGCAGAGATCAATGATACTGGTGTACTACTGTCTTTATACCCCAAATTTGACAGGAGTACTTATTTACACCAAAAAAAACTGCTTAATGCTATTCTTCACCACTGGTGTAAAGACTCTAATTAGAAGAAATTGACACACCTGAAGTACCCCAAATAGCTTTAATATGGTTATTTGATCCCCAATGGTAGTGCATATTTTAGGGGGTGTCAGGCTGATTTCCCCAATTCTGACAGCACTTTTCGCCTGGTTTGCATTTGCCGGTTTGCGTTTTCTCGTCTTTTGGAATTGAATAGGGCGAATCGCGGGTACGCTCGATAAGTTTCCACGGCTAAAATACGCATTGTAGGCAAAAAGTCCGGCATGCAAAAAAGTATCGCGGGAGCGAAACTAATTGAATACGGCCCAGAGTGTGGATTACATAAGTCACATTTAGTGATTTGGAGGGTGATGGGAGACACATGATATGTATGAGGTTTGCAGGATTTTTATTCCATATCTACTGTAGCAGAAAATTGGCTGCCAATCAAATTTTGTGGGTGCAAAATGGCTACCAACCCTGATTGGTGGATGTTCAGATATAAATGAAGGCTGGTGGAAAATGCAGATAAATTACTATTTCACTGCTGGTCTGATTCAGAGGTGCACAAAATGTCGATGCCATGCACAAGGGGCCAATGTTTTCAGTTTGCGTCTGCTTCCCAGTCACACTGCGCGCACAAAGATGCCAATTGCTCGCAGATCCATGCATTTTCGGGAGGCGTTTCTGGGAGGTAACAGAGGGATGGCTAGCCGACACAGGTGTGTTCCACGCAGTTGCACTGACCTCAGCAACCTTGTTGACACAAAGAAATTGTACCTACCATAGGTTAGTTGCTATCTCTGATGGTGTGTCTAATGGTGGGACCAATGCGTCCGATGGTGCGTCTTTATATGCACAGCGGCGGATAGTGAGGGTCTCAGTAGGAAACCTATTGGCTCCTGCATTAGCATAAGATGCAGTTGCAGCTGCATAAAAAGACACAACCGCGACTGCAATAGCGTTTACCTTTGAATCAGGCCCTGCATGTGCAGTCACCATCTGACTACATTAGTTGTGCCTTTGGCATCTGGCCCTTTGGCAGGAGCACTGAATGGTCAGATCTATCCTGTTCAGTCACATGCTATATGAGTGGGGCCAAATTACACAATGGTCTGGCCAGGGGACATAAGAGAAAAGGTGGCCCATGTGCAGTCTCTGCGTTGCGCAGTTGTGAATAGGCTCTGGTATTTCTCTCTAACATATCTAATTAGAGATGAACGGTTCGGTTTTCACTTGTTTTGTATTGCGTATAAGAGTCCCTCCCTCGTGATCAGTTGCCAATTCACACTGGAGAGTGGAAGAGGAGGGTGTAGAGCTGTGGGCTGTAGCAGTGCTAAAAAAAAAATCCATCAGGGTCAGCGGCGGCTCCTACCCTCTTGGATGAGGGGAGCTGCCTCTGAGGAGAACGAGAGGGAGGGAGGGTGCAATTACTCAACCACTGCTTCCATCCTGGCCGGGTGACAGCACATGTGCAATCGATCCGTCAGGCGCCGGGAGCGGCGCATGCGCACTAGCGACAGGGAGCCACGCATGCCACCGGCATCCAAAGGCCTGCATCGTCTGAGCCCCTAGGAGCCGGTTAGGGCTTGCGGAAAGGCAGAGTAGCGGCTTCCTCCTGGAAGCCGCTCTGTGCTAATAGCAGCCTGGACTGGCAGTCCCAGGGGGAGGGGACACCTCTCCCTGAGACTGCTTGTATATGTGTCTGGCAGGTAGCGCTTCCAATAGGAAGCCATTGCCAGTCACACAGTGTAGTCAGTGCAGTCACAGACTGCACTGACTACACTGAGGTGGTGGATTTTCCTGGGGGCAAAATCCACCACTGATCAGGGCACCATTAGGGTGCCATTAGGACAAAGAGTTGTAATAGTAGTAGGTAGATGGCTTAGGCACTTGGGAAGGGTGATGGCAGGCATCTTTGTTAGCGTGTGTTTTTGTGTCAGACACACTAGCTGCAGTCCAGTGCTGTTAAAGATCACTGTCAAAGGGAGCAGGAGCAAACACCATGTGAAGATTCAAATGCTCCTGCAATCAAGCTCCAAAAATATAATATTTTTGGAGCTTGATGAATTTAGGTCCCCGTACTAGGGTATGGGGACAGTGGGACAGATTGGGACTGAAAGGTAAACAGGAGATGTCAGTGATATCTCTTGCATTACCTTTATAATAAATATCCCCGATCCTTAATTTCTACAAAATTATGTGAAAATATTAATTTTCATCTGCTTTTGTAGAAATTAAGTGATGATGAATGGACCCCAAAGTGAACTTGCACATGTTTTTTCTAATCTATCTACAGTGCAGTATGTAATATCTCACACAAGACACGGCAAAAACTCTAATCCATGCACTTATTATTTCCCGCTTTGACTATTGCAACAGCCTCCTTAGTGGTCTCCCCAAAAATAGGCTATCACCATTACAATCCATTATGAATGCAGCTACAAGGCTTATCTTCCTTGCGAAACGTACTTCTTCTACTGCCCCGCTCTGTCAGTCCCTCCACTGGTTGCCGGTTTTCTACCGTATTCAATACAAAATACTTTCACTTACACATAAGGCTATTAACCAAACCACACCAACATACATCTCTTCACTCATCTCAAAATATCTCCCAACCCGACCTCTCCGCTCAGCACAAGATCTGCGTCTCTCATCCCCACGCATTACTTGCTCCCATTCACGGTTACAGGACTTTCTTCGCGCTGCACCCACTCTATGGAATGACCTACCTCGCACAATAAAACTTTCCTCTAGTCTCCAATCCTGCAAGCGTTCCCTGAAAACTCACCTCTTCAGGCAAGCTTATCAGATTCCAGAACCTCCCACATAACCTTCATAGCTTCCATATCTAATTGCATCCCCTTTTACAGTTCACACAAAATCTCCCACATCGTCTTTCTCTTACATTCTCATGACATTTGGTCGACATTCCTGTGTGACTGGATCATGCAGCCAACCAAGAAACTGTGCATTCTGCCTGGACCAAAATGCAATATATAGCACCTATCCTTGTGTATCAATGCCTATTTCCCTATAGATTGTAAGCTTGCGAGCAGGGCCTTCCTACCTATATATCTGTCTGTTATTACCCAGTTTTGTTCTATTAATGCTTACAATTGTAAAGCGCAATGGAATATGCTGCGCTATATAAGAAACTGTTAATAAATAAATAAATAAAATAAATGTAATGTACATCACTTGTGTATGAGGGCAGAGACAGTGTGATTTCAGCTTTAAGATTATTTCTCCAAAAATAATTGTGCTGTGTCTGAGGGAGCTGCATGCCTGTCCAAAATAGCCCTCTTTTCCTGTCTAAAAAAAAATATAATTGGAAAAAAATATATTTTTTTGCTGTTTAATCATTCAGTTTAAATCATATATGTTTGAATGTTTGTTTTATATTATTTTACTCATTGGGGGTAGGTGTACATTCACTTGGTGTGGTGTCAGTTAAGCAAGTTTAACTACAGTAGCGTTACTCCTGTCCTGTAAAAAATAAAACCAATCATGGATCAGTCGGTAGAGCAGGAGCAACCCAATACTTGTGCTGTCAGTCATAGTACTTCAACATCTACGAAAGGAGGACAAACTGTACAGTATTTCACATTCGTAAAAAAAACATCACCTCTACTTAGGGAAAATTTTCTGCCAAAAGACATAAACTTGCAAACTTGCCATACACCACACTCAGTGTCAAGAAAAAGCTCAGAGCATGGGCTTTATTTGCGAGCAGCGGTCCTGCTACTGCTCCTTCATGCACTAAAAGGCCTATTGCGAAAGCAGGTCCAAACAGTCAGGCATCTTCTGTAACTTTGCATAAAACAACCTCTCTAGATATGTCACCTTTGAAACAGACAAATTAGTGCACAAAAAGAACACTAAGGTTGAAGAACAAACTATGTGCTCACAAACTTAAGGGTATCCATGAGTGCTATGTGTGAGTATAACATTTCTTATTCTAACACTGTAATAGTAGAGAATATACACTACTAATAAGCGCTAGTGCTACTAATAATCCTCATATGGTCAATTACTAATATCACTCTGTTGAGTAGACTCACTGGTCTGCAGCTGCTTGAAATGTGAGGGGTTGAACGTCATCAAAACGTACAAAATAGAAAGGTAAAAAAGAAACGCTGACCTAAGAGAGCATGCAAACAACAATAAGATATAAAATATATAAATTTCATATAAAAAGTATATCAGTGAAGTAAGCACAATATCAATACATAGCACTATATAGCCACATTCACTTAATATACCATAGAACCCTTTCCTGCAGGTTCAAAGGTGACCGTCTTAAAGCAAACAGTCCAGCATGGATCTTATATATGGTCAAAAACAGTTTTGGTGAAAAAAGGACCTTGTGGGTACTGATGAATCCCTCAGCGGGAATTTGGGATGCTGTTATCGCGAAGAAGGGCTAGTCTCTGTGCCTTGATAAAAACAATGATAACACCAGTGTGAACAAATTCTGTTTGTGCTCAGCAGATTGATGAGTCACTTATTGGGTAAAATTGGGTCATGTAGTGCCCCAAAACAGCAGCCGTCCACAGTGCTGACTAATAGTCTCTGGCTGTGCACGGCTCTCTAACTGATAACTCAGGACTGAGTACTCACGTGGCAAGAGACAGGCACACAGGTCGATCTGTTATATGCCTGTCTTTTCCTTTTCTGTCTCTTTCTTCCTTCAATCTGACATGTATATATAGTACCATTAACAATGGATACGGACATATATACGTTGATAGAATCTTTTGATTCTACCTCTGAACATACACACAATATATGGTCATTGAAATATACTCATTTGTCTATCAGGGTGTTGTATATTTTAATTTCTAATTTTTTATATATGTCCTATAATCCAACCGAATGAGCTTTTTTTTATATATATGGCAAATTTCTGTATCTTATGAGAATGTTGGATTTTAATAGGGAATAGAATATGTTATATAAGTATTGATTTATTTGTTGTTTGCAGTGTGATCTGTCATGGTGATTTTACTTACCTCATATGTAAGAATAAGAAAAAGTATATACGTTGTTATTATGGCCATCAGTTACGAAGTAGATAACGAGGGGTTAATAGTAATCCTTGTTTCAAGAGTGGAATCACTCCGGATTGGATTAACCAAGTATAAATGGATGGCCTAACATAGGGGGTGTTACTTCTGAGGAAACAGCTTTTCCCATACGGCTGAGAAACGAGTTAAGGCACATCCTCCTTTGCATGTACCAGTGACGTCTTGGTAGGAAGATCAGCTCAAACCCTCCAGCTCTGCCATCCAGATCCCTGGGACTCCCCCATCACATGAAGATCTATCACATGGTCAGTCACGTGTCCGGACATCAGCTGTCCCACTATCAGCATACATTCGCCAGTGTAGCGCCACACACCTAGGATCTTCGGATTCAGTTACGGTGAGAATTACCACATGAGGATGACACGGAGATGGGGAGGAGGTCTGGGGCAGTGGTGTGAGCAGCCTACAGAGACACGTTCGGTCGTCCAGTTCCCCACCACGAGCACAGCACTGTGCCACGAGTACTCAGTCCTGAGTTATCAGTTAGAGAGCCATGCATGGCCAGAGACTATTAGTCAGCACTGTGGACGGCTGCTGTTTTGGGGCACTACATGACCCAATTTTACCCAATAAGTGACTCATCAATCTACTGAGCACTAACGGAATTTGTTCACACTGGTGTTATCATTGTTTTTATCAAGGCACAGAGACTAGCTCCTCTTCGCGATATCAGCATCCCAAATTCCTGATGAGAGATTCGTCAGCACTCACAAGGTCTTTTTTTTCACCAAAACATTTTTGACCATATATAAGATCCATGCTGGACTGTGTGCTCTAAGATGGTCACCTTTGAACCTGCAGGAAAGGGTTCTATGGTATATTAAGTGAAATGTGGCTATATAGTGCTATGTATTGATATTATGCTTACGTCACTGGTGCATATTATTGAATATATTTTAGCTGTGCATTCACAGTGTTTATATCTTCAACAGAGATTTCTGATATACTTTTTATATTAAATTTATATGTTTTATATCTTATTGTTGTTTGTATGCTCTCTTAGATCAGCGCTTCCTTTTTTACCTTTATAATAGTAGAGAAGCCTCCTTCCACCATTTCTTAACCAGAATGTAGTCAGCATCCTGGCATGCGGGATTCTGACAGTCTAAATGCCAGTGGCAAACTGACTCCCCTATCCAGGATTCCTGAAAAGAATCCTTGCACGCCTTAGGCTGCTGCTGGGGGGAGAATCTTCATCACAGAAGAGTACCAAGAAGACTAGTAGTTTCAAACAACAATTGACTGAGAAAAAATCATTTGCAAGAGGAAACAAGCATGACAGACATCCTATTGATGCACAACAGATCACTGAAACCATGATGGCTATGTCAGCATTAGATCTGCATCCAATATCTGCCAACAATGGATCTGGTTTTAGACAATTAGTTCAGGTAATTTGTCCACACTACCAACTTCCATCTCTTTTCCATTTTACCAGAATAGCAATTCCTCATCTGTACCAGGAAGTAAAAAAAGTTCTTCTTTGCCTAAAAAATGCCATCATACCAAAGATTCACTTAACTACACATATGTGGACAAACAGTGCTGGTCAAGCTATAGATTACATGACTGTGACAGCCCAATGGGTGGGTGAATTGCCTTTAGCAGCACCAGTATCTAGCACACAATGTCAGCTCATTCACAGGCAGGCTGTTCTCTGAATCAATTGGCTTCACCCCGGGGCTAACTGGTGCCAATTTGTTGGAAAACTTAGGGATGTGATAGCAAAATGACTTACCCCGCTAAGTCTCTCCTCAGGATTCGTAATTTCCAATAATATAAGAAACATTGTACAAGCATTACAACTGGGTCAATTCAACATGGACCTTGTTTTGTGCATACAATAAACTTTGCGGAACAGAAATGGTCAGTGCAAGATATGCTGGCTATGGCCTATACATTTCTGGGCATTTTTGGCATTCAAATACCGCATGTAGAAGATTGCAGCAGCTGCAAGAACAGTATAATTTGTATAATTTGTCATGCCACTGACTGAAACAAGAGGTAGTAACTAGGTGGAATTCCTCCCTTTATATGCTTCAGTGAATGTGGGGGAACCGCAACAAGGTATCCAGATGTACACATCAAGCCATGAAATAGGGAGTGGGAGGACAAGTTACCACCTTACTTTGGCACACTGAATACTCTCAGTTTTATGCAAGCTACTGAAACCATTTGAATTGTAACCAATGAAGTGAGTTCAAACACTACTAGCCTGAGTCAAGTCATAACCTTAATTTACCTACTGGGAAAGCAGCTAAAGAAGCTGAAGGAGGAAATTAATGAAGGGTATTCCGCTAAATATGGATAGAAAATGGGTCACAATAGGTGCGCTTCTATATTGATGATATGCTACAAAGGGTTCTGGTACACACCCTATTGAACACGCCAAATATAAACAGAAAATAACAGAGAGAACGAACCCTGAGCACAATCTTAATTGGGGATCACAAAAATACCGGTAGGTAAAAAGGTAAAAATAGCTTCTTAAAATCCAGTCAGTCAGCCCAATCAAATTTTTCACTTTATCCTCTTCTCACACCAGTGTGCATATCCCTTGTTCCTCAAATGATAAGAAGGGGAACAAAACGGGTCGCAAATAGTGTGATACAATTTTTTATTATGAGGTAAAATTCTTTAAAACAATTGTGAATAAGCGTACCTCAAAACCAGGTGTATACAAACACCATCAAGCGTTTGATATAACATACACAGGATACCTTCTGGGACCAAGAATCTACCTGCTGTAACCCAGTCTGGATGGTCACCTCCTCACAACTCCACCACCAACGCGTTTCTGCTTGAGAAAGCCTTTATCAAGGTGTATCTGACTGGATTTTAAGAAGCTATTTTTACCTTTTTACCTACCGGTATTTTGGAAATTGAGGAAATCTCTCCCTATTAAGTACATTTCAGAACAATTTTAATTCATGTGTCAACGGACATTTGCTTTATATCAATATTAGACTGTGATCCCCAATTAAGATTGTGCTCAGGGTTCATTCCGCTAAATATGTTGGACTTTTAGATCAAGTTATTTATTTACAAAGGGTTTGTGAGATCTTGCAATTGGATCACTACATTTTGGCAACCATACTTGATCCTAGTTTTAAGTTCTATATAATGTCTTTCATTCCAAAGAACATAGGACCTCATTCAGAGTCGGTCGAAGCGGCCGCACGGTCGTACGCCACCTATGTTCGCTATACTGCGCATGCGTAAAGTTCGCAATGCGCGTGCGCAAGCTAGCCGCTACGATCAGAAATTTCTCTCTCCTTGAACACAGCCAGGTCGGTAGTTTGAGTGACAGATTGAGGCGTTTGTGGGTGGTAACAGGGGAAGGTGCTTGAAAATGGGGGAGTGGAGATCCGAACTCAGGCGTGCCTAATTATGCGAACGGCGTTTTATGGGAATGCATACGGTTTATGGGAGTGCATAATTAACAAAGTAGCGTCATGGCACATGTGACATGGGAGGTTTTTACACTGACATGGTCGTAGAGCTTAAGAGAGGGTATGGTCAACCTTAAGCTCTACGACCAGTTCCGATGGTTCCCGATGGTCTCGATTAATCCTTATATGCCCGGAGATGACGTGCAATGCGTACGAGAAGGGGGCGTATTTTTTTGAATTCCGGCCGCTTCCTCCCCTTGGTCGGCCAGCTACCGATCTGAACTTAGGGACGCAACTTGCGAGGGAATCATTTGCATATCCGCCCCCTTTTCCCATACGACCGTGCGGCCGCTTCGACCGACTGAATGAGGTCCATAGTCCTTAAGAGATGCAAAGAGCTCCTTGCAAGCAAGTTGTCAGCTCAAGTTTCAGCTTCTCCTGCAAATGCTGCTGCGAGGAAAAATTACCTTTTCCAAGCTACCTACTGTGATGATGATGATGATGAGTCAACTCAGCACACTAGAGTGAAACATTATGACATCTGGTCAGATTTAAATTAATTGCCCACATATATTGAGACCTCTGCAGTGATTCAATCTGAAACACTATACATCAATAGAATGGTGGAGGAGTACTTTGATGAAAATGTACTAATTAGCATCTCACACAATCCCTTTGAATACTGAAAGAGAAAAAAGGCAAATTTGAGCCCCTTGAACAAAGTAGCTTTGGTGTACTTAAGCTGACAACCCTCCAGTGTGTACATGGAAAGAGTATTTAGCACAGCCAGGAACCTTGTAAGTGATCGGCATAGGTGGCTACTTCCAAAAAATGGGGAAAAATTGATGTTCATCAAAATGAACTACAAATTCAATGAGGAGGATTATCTTAGCTAGCAATTACAAACAGAGACTATAATGGTAGATTCCAGTGGGGATGAGCTAATATTTGTGATGATGATTACCAACAGTGATGAGGGTGATTCTAAGGATGATGACATGTCCCACTGTGATGATCAACACTTTTAGATATTTTCATTCGTGGGGCCCCAAACAAAGTAAACATTTCTGCCACAAAAATGTCACTCCCTGTTGCTGAAGTGCTTGGTTTGTTAAACTGTGCATACAGGGTGGGTGGGAGGACCCAAGGACAAATCCTTTGGGCACCACTTTTCATTATGGGCTTTGACAGGATTGTGTGTGTTTGACAAGCAGCATATATTACTGTAATTTACTGGGGCGTTGATGTAAAGCTTTTCATCCAGGCATATTGGCTCCATTTCCTGCAGGTTCTCCACATATACAGAGTAGTATCATCAAACCATATAATTCTCATATAATCTTCAAATCATATAATGGTCATATCATCAAATTATATAATTATGGACTTCTGCACAGATACAGAGTAGTATCACCCTTTATTGTATGTGTTTGAATGGCGGTGTATAATACTGTACTTTACTGGGGCATTGATGGTGTCCTGTATCTTGCAAGGCCATCCATCACAAGCTTCTCATCCAGGTGTTTAGGCCCTATTTCCTGCAGCTTTTCTATAGATACAGCATTGTATCATTATATCATATAATCACATAAAATAATTATCGACTTTGACTAGGCTGCTACACTGCCTTGAATCTCTTGAATTGTCCAGAGCCCTGTGATTTACTATTTTGATTTAGTTTCCATTTTAAAAATTGCATTGGGATTTTGGAAGCTTGTTTATTAATAGATTGTTATATGTCTCCAATGTACTTTACTTTATAATTATTACTGCTAGTAAGCAATCAATCAATGCTTTACCTGGATCCACTACAAAAATGCTCCACAGCCATTTACCTGTGCTGGCCTTGGGCCTCTGAACTAGTTCTTGATTAAGGAAAACATTTTATAGGATCATATTGTTTATTAAACTGACATCCTGTTAGCCACTGCAATGCCACTATGTTTCATAGATGTGCTATATTCTTTAAAACTGCCATGTGTTTGTGCCGCTGCTCTGTTGTTTAGTTTAGCCAGCCATCTAGCTACAGCCTTTGTCCAAGGTTGGTGAAAACAATATTGTGAGCTGTGAGGTGGTCAAAACTGACTGAACATTAATGTTATTGATGTTAATAAAACTTTAGGAACAAAAAAAGGCCAAAGTTACATGGTTTTGGATTTTTTTTATTTTAAAGAAATCTAAAATCAAAACAGTACAGGGTGGTTTTGCGAAAACCAAGACACAACGAAGATTTATAACCAAAACCATCTCTATATCTATTCTGTCCAATCTGAAAGCGAGCTATAAGCTATTGCAGACCCTCCAACAGGACCCCTTCCACCTGGTTCAAAAAGCTCTGCTCCTGGAGTTCTCTCTTAATTCATGATTGCAGCCACCTGTGGTGAAATACCTGCCTCATCTATTGACAAGCTCAACACAGGTGAATTAATCATTAATTAGGAGGGAGGTCCAGGAGCAGAGCATTTTATACCGAGTGGAAGGGGTCATGTTGGAGGCTAGGCCAGAGGTTCCTAAATGCGATCCTCAAGGCCCCCCAACAGTTCAGGGTTTAGAGATATCCATGGTTGAACACAGGTGGTTAAACCAGATTGACTGAGGTACTAGTTAAGTCACCTGTGCTCAACCATGGCTATCTCTAAAACCTGAACTGTTGGGGAGCCTTGAGGACCGCGTTTGGGAACCTCTGTGCTAGGCTATTGCTCTGAGTGCCATAAGCTAAAAAGTTTGTTGTTTTTTAAGGTACCATTTCTATAAAGTTGGACATATTGTAGCTGCCAACAATATGTCATGATCCTAACTAATTTTCCCATATTCTCCTATGTTTTACCTCTGCAGTTTTGTTCCAGCTAGCACTGAGGTCCGCTCGCACTGTGACCGCGCATCACTCCCGGATGACGCAGAGGTTCGCCTGCACTGCACATTGCATTCAGTTGGCTAGGAGGTCTGATCACACAGTTCCTGCTCTGTGCTCTGTGGGCCTGATTCAGAGCCGGACGCTCTGACAAGAGCGCTCGCTCGGAATCAGGGCCGTCCTACCTATTATTGGAGCGGCCTCCTGGCCGCTCGCATAGCTGTGGGTGACCACCCACAGCTTATGCGAGCGGCCAAAAAGATGGTCGTGATGGTCAAGACCATCGCGACCATCGGGCTTGCGACGAGACCCTGCGGTAGGGTCTCGCTGCCGAAAGCCCAGGAGTGCTTTTGGCTCTATCAGAGCCAAAAGCACTCCCACTGACTTCACTAGTGATGTCAGTGGGGCCGGCCCGAGACGGTAGGCGTTCCCATGGGAACGCCTCCGTCTGGGCAGCAACGCCCCCGGCACACCCACCAAAGGGGGTGTGCTGTCACTCACCATCGACAGCACGCCCCCTTTGGTGCGAGACCCATAGCGACGGCTTGGCCGTTGCTATTCGGGTCTCATGCATGCGTACGACGGAGCTGACTCCGTCGTGCGCATGCGCACTAGGGCACCATCGACCCGCTTGCGAGCACTCAGCGCTCGCGAGCGGGTCTGAATCAGGCCCAGTGTGTTTACTCAGCATGCTAGTACTTAGGCTGCACACCTGAGTTCCCTCCACAACTCAGTATAAAGTCGCTTCTGCTAAAGTTACAGATCTATGCTGAGCTCTCAGGTACTTTGTATCTGAATGGCTCCAGTCCGTGTGATTCCAGTTCCAAGTCTGGTTGCAAGTCTCCATTTCATCTGTGCTCCAGTCTGGGTTATCCACTGTGACTTGTTCCTAACTACAACCATTGGTCCCAGCCGATATCTCCAACCATCGGTCCCAGCCGATATCTCCAACCATCGGTCCCAGCCAATATCTCCAACCATCAGTCCCAGATGATATCTCCAACCATCAGTTCCAGCCAATAACTCTAACCATCAGTCCCATCTGATACTTCCATCATTGGTTCCAAACCGACCCAGCACTGCAATTCATCATCATTGGTTCCAAACTGACCCAGTACTGCAACTTATTATCTGTCCCAAATCAAATCAATCCAGTAATGCAATTCATCAACATCGGTCCCAACCGATCAAGTTCATCAATTCATCAACATCGGACTCTTATCAATGAAGTTCTTCATCAACATCGGTCCCAACTGCTCAAGTTCATCAATTCATAATATCGGACTCATATCAATTAAGTGCTTCAATTCATTAACATCGGTCTCAAACCAATCCAGTACTGCAATTCATCAACATCGGTCCCAACTGATCAAGTTCATCAATTCATCAACATCGGACTCAAATCCATCATGTTCTTCAAATCATCAACATCGGTCTCAAACCGATCTAGCTCTCAATCCAGCATTATCGGTCCCAATCCGATTATGCTCAATCATTCAGTATTATCACATTCGGTTCTCATCCCAACCTGCTGTTTAATAAAGACATTCTATTTCTGTCCTCACCTTCGGGCCCATCATCCACTGCCATAGCTCTATCTCCTCACATTAGTACATTAGGAGGTCCTGGATCAAGCCACCCAAGTTCCTTCACGCATCTCTGATCATCCCTTCAGCCTCAAACGTCTGTTCCTACCCAAGCCAACCCTCAGGTTTGACACAATACAACTGTTCCATAATGCTGTAATGTTTACCCATGTTATACTTTTTATATATCACTAAACTTATATAAATTTAATACACTATTATTTTATTACCATTTCAAGCACTGTACTGTATATTAATTTCAGCAACATTTCTTTAAATGCACTTTAGTAGACAATTATATGGTTTCAGTTAGCTCCTTTATTCACACTTCACCAGGTAATTAATACAATAATGACATGCTTTGCCATGAATTACAACACCACCTGATTTTTATCAGCATGTGCAGTTCTCTAACTGTTATAAAAAAATATATATATGGTCATTAAAGCAACATTGTACCTAAATGGGGGTTATTTATATGTTGTGTTTTGTGTCTATAAACAGCAAAATATAGCTGGAGAAGAGCAGAATGTTATCTTGCTCTAGAACCCCAGTGACACTCAGTTTTCTGGGAACATCAGTGATGTAACCACAGCTCCTAGAAATAAAATGCTGTGTTAATGCAATCAGGAGCTTCTTCTGAAACCTACAGTAGGAACCTGGAGATTACAATTCAGAGAAATCAAATTAGGTTGTAAAACAATGCAGACCAAGTTTGATGACATTACCGCAGATAGGCCCTCATTCAGAGCCGTACGCTCTGAGCAGAGCGCACGCTCTGAATGAGGGCCGGGCTCCATGAAAATGGAGCGTCCTCCTGGACGCTCGTATAGCTGTGGGTCACCACCCACAGGCTATACGAGCGTGCATTGTGATGGCCGCGATGGTCGTGACCATCGCGACCATCGAAATTGCGAGCCGGAGCCTGCGGTTGAGGTTTTCAACCGCAAGCTCCGGAGTGATTTTGGCTCTATCAGAGCCAAAATCACTCCCACTGACATCACTAGTGATGTCAGTGGGCCGGCTTTTGACGGGAGGCGTTCCCGTGGGAACGCCCCCGTCAGGGAGGCACGCCCCCGGCACGCCCACCAAAGGGGGCGTGCGATCAATCAACATTGACAGCACGCCCCCTTTGATCGGACACAACGAGCGAAGGACTTTCCTTCGCTCGTCGCGTCTGGCGCATGCGCACGACGGAGCTCCCTCCGCCGTGCGCATGCTCAGTCCATAACATCGACCCACTTGCGAGCGGACAGCCGCTCGCGAGTGGGTCTGAATCAGGCCCATAGTCAGTTTTTGTGATGTTTAAAGTCCTAAATGAAAGAATATTAACCTTAGTGTCATGCTTTGTTTTATATTGAAAAAAATAATACACCGTGTATATGCACTTTTACTGAATTGTTAATTACTCTTATATTGGGGTACATTTATTAAGGTATTTTTGTGTGAAATCGTTTTTTTGGGATAAAACGTAAGCATATTCAGGATGTATGTAGGGGGGTACCACAGCAGATATTGCCTTGAAGAAGAACCAACACCTTGAAACACGTCAGTGACTTCCACATGCTCCATTCAGACTGTACTCTGGGCCTGATTCAGACCCGCTCGCGAGCGCTGAGCGCTCGCAAGCGGGTCAATGGTGCCCAAGTGCGCATGCGCACGATGGAGGCGCTTCCATCGTGCGCATGCGCGAGACCCGAATAACGACGACCAAGCCGTCATTAAGGGTCTTGCACCAAAGGGGCCATGCTGTCGATGGTGATTGACCACAAGCCCCTTTTGGTGGGCATGCCGGGGGCGTGGCTGCCCAGACGGAAGAGTTCCCATGGGAACGCCTACCGTCTGGGTCCGGCCCCACTGACATCACTAGTGATGTCAGTGGGAGTGCTTTTGGCTCTGATAGAGCCAAAAGCACTTCTGGGCTTGCGGCAGCGAGACCCTACCACAGGGTCTCGTCGCAAGCCCGATGGTCGCGATGGTCTTGACCATCATTTTGGCCGCTCGCTATAGCTGTGGGTGGTAACCCGCAGCTATGCAAGCGGCCAGGAGGCCGCTCCAAAATGGAGCAGGGACGGCCCTGATTCAGAGCGAGCGCTCTGTCAGAGCGTCCGGCTCTGAATCAGGGCCTCTATTCCATCACTGAGTCAGTAAGACACACGGGGTTGTTCCGGAACCACCCTGTTATCAAACCCACGCTCACTTTTGTTTTACTTTCGGGTTGGGTTATTTGTTACTTTTGCTCAAATTCTCAGCTACAGTAATTACTATCTGCTCTTTGGGGGAAATTCAATTCAGTGCGATGTTGAATAACCGCGGGAGGGAGCTCCCGAAGCTAGTTAATACACTGCGCTGTTTGGGCGGGCAAAGGATTTCTTTTTGCACCCCCCTGGGGATGCAAGGAGTAATCCGACAAAAGTGTTGGGCACACAGCTGTTTTACTGTTTAGCACGGCGCTAACAGCCGTGCGCCTGGCACTTTATGCAGAGAATGCCGGTTCTCGCGCCTTAACACCCTTGTTAAGTCGCGAGAACCGGCATTCTCCGACATAACAGCGCACTGAATTGAATAGCTCCGGGAGGTCCCTCCCGGCACTATTTAATTTGCGTTGAATTGAATTCCCCCTTATGTGAGCTAATGTGTGTTTATTATTTATTTATGCTCAAATGAGTGTGATTTGTTACTTGCTCCTTATAAGCTAATTTGTTTATTTCTTTCTGTGTTTTATCATTTTCTGAATACATTTGCTGTTTCTTATCCAAGCATTGTTTGCCTAATTCTCTATTCTCTTATTAATTTACACCCCTGTTTATTTTGATCATGTATGCAGATACAACAATCAACAAAAATATCCTATTAGACCAGTGAAGTTTCAACATTTTTCAACGATGGATCATCGTATAGTGTATAGGCCCCATCCATCATTCACAGCGGAAGTTCATCGCATCGTTCCATCCGCTATACTGCACGGCAGATGGATGATGCAATGAACGACGCAGTGCTGTTACCTGCAGCATGTAACAACACATCACGCCGTCGCACACCGGATCATGTGATGTGTATGGCGTGCACAATCAGTGCCAGATTAAGGAGGGGGTGACAGGGGCGGCAGCCCCGGGGGCCCTCAAACACAGATGAGCCCGAAAAAAGGGTCAGTGTGACCCTGCCGAGAACAGGTGCCCAGTGGCATCTGTTCTCAGATGGGGGCTTAGCTGTTGCTGCTGTGTTGTACAGTCAGTGCTACTGCATATAGCGCATAGTGACATGTCAGTGACGCAGATTAGGGGACTACAGAGAGGCTCTGCCGGGATCGGGAAGTGACAGGTGAGTAAACAGGGGTGGGGATGGAGGCAGTAGGGCTCCTTGTGGCTTTGGCAGTGGAGTGGGGAGGGGGGGTTGGTGGGCTCCATGTGGCAGGGGGGGGGTTATGCTCCATGTGGCTTGAATGGGGAACAACTTAGTTGCCCTGGGGCCCCCCACAAGCAATGTATCATTACATCGCACCCAGCTTTAGGCAAAAACATTGTACTGCAAAACAAAGATGCAGAAGGATAGACAAACAGGATTGTATCTACACAGTAACCTTTTCATGGTATTCTACACTTTGTTTTACCTAACTCAATAAGCTTACTCCAACAATCTACTTTTATTTAGTCCAGCAAGATGATCTCTAAAAAAAAAATGTAATAAAGCTAAACAATTTGGTTGGATTGGATTTATTAAATGGCAATGTAATCCCCCTTTGAAGTTCCTTTTGCCTTCCTTTAGCTAATTTTCTGACCATATACTTGGTACATATATTCAGGAGTGCTGAGAGGGGGGGGGCGGGTACAGTTTACCCGGGCTCGAGCTTCCAGAGGGGCCCGGCACCACCCCCCCTCACTTCCTCCCTCCCTCCCTCTGCAGCGTGTGCTGGGCTGCAGTGGGGGATTGCTTGCGGCCGCTAAGCAGCAGCCACAGTAATCTCCTTTGCCTGAAGGGGGAAGTGATCACACTGATCGTGCCCCCCTCTGGCTTTGCGCTTGGCTGAGGGGCTCACAGCACACCCCCCCGGGCATGCAGCGCCACTTCGTGGCACTGCAAAACAATGGTTTTTGTTTTTGGTTTTTCAAGGGGCGTGGCCATGTCTCTCGCGATTAGGCCACGCCCCCTCTTTACCGGGGCCCCGCATGGCTCTCTATGCCCCTGCATATATTGTGACTGAAAACTGCCATAAAATGGGGTGGGTGAATGGTGTTTCCTCCTAGGGTGCAGGGTCTAGTGGGCAGCCTTTGTCACTGCCCCACAGCATTTACATTTGACTTTAAGGTTTCCTGTAACAGCACCCTGCAGCCTGAGAACTGCCATGAGCATCCTTAGTATGCACTGGTGAGCTCAGCTTCTTCCTGGTCAAAGTGGCCCTGCCCCCTTGTCGTGACATCATGACGTCACATATTCAGGGAGTAGGGCCAGCACAGGGCAGATTATAACCCTGCTACACCCCTTTGACTGACACTGGACAATAATAATAATAATAATAATAATAATAACAACTTATTATAGCGTTTTTCACCAACAGCACACAAGGTGATTTCAGAAATTATGTAAAGAGGTTTTTTTTATTTCCATTGAACACAATACAGAGGCGAGGCAGCCATTTTGTATCATCTATTCCAAGGATTATTCATCATGCCCGCTATGGTTCCAGGTGAGGTAACAATTTTAGGTGCACTACATAGGATTACACTGGGCAAAATAGGTAATGTCTGGAAGAGATTACACCATACTTACACGTCTGGGAGACTCCACAATTTTTTGGGTACTCCAGGCTCCCAGAATAATGGGTGTCCATCCTGAATTATATTATTATAATGTAATTTAGCACTGCCTCCTCCTCTTAGAATCACAGTATTTGCCATGAGAGGTGGGGCCAAATGACACAAGTAGTCAGGGCCCACCCCCACCAGCTGTCACCTGCATCTCCTCTCTGGGCTTCCTTCCAGAGACGAGATTCTAAAAGCCGTTAAGAATGGATGACACATAATGGCCGGGATGTACTAAATGGTAAATATGGTAAAAACCCTGTATCCCGTATCCCTGTATATCTACCCGCATTTTCCATATGTATTATTGGCTGGCCGCCGGAGCTCCGATGAGGAGGGTAATGCCAGCTTTTGCTGGCGTTACCCTATAGAAGCCTATGGGCTTCTACCACATCGCGCTGGTATTGTTGCCGCCGTGTCACTCTGCGCATGCGCAGATGGACTCCTGGGTTATAAAGCCAGAAGTCCATGGCGCATCGCTGATCGCAGAGGACAGCTCTTATCGGAAGAGCTGTCCTTTGCAGTACTGATCACATATGTTAGTGCATATGCGATCAGGAACAATGCGATGTCTGGCGCAGGGCCGGCTTCAGGGGTCTGAGCACCCTGTGCAGGCTCAGTAAGCAGCGCCCTGCAATCGCGGTGGAGCAGCACGCGACCAAAATTGGGGGCATTGCGTCATTACCATAGGCCACGCCCCCCACCGTCATGTTATTTGGAGGCGTGCCCGCATGGCATGCCTCCAAATAACGTCAGGCTGGGGGTAAAGCCCAGCCCTCCGTCACTGGCTGAGCGCACCCTGTCTCTTGCCCTGCACTGTTTACAACATCAGGGCATAGCAGGGCAAGTTCTCTGCGCGGATGTCCCTCTCCCCTGCACTCTTCCTGATGACTAGGGAATGGCCAGAACCACTCACCTATGGTTCACTGTGCATCACACCCACACCATAGGAAGCAGTACTCTGAGGAATATTAACCCTTCTCCCACTTTTTTCTTATTTTCATTCTTTCACACAATTGTGTCCTATTCCTCATATTGATATCTGCTATAGGTACTCTCATTGTGCGGGGCGCAGGAGAGCGAATCTGCACTGTATATTCATCAGATCCGCCCTTTTTTAAGCCTTGTCCAACAGCAGATGCCTGTGTCCTATTATTACCATCCCCATGTATAGGGAGGAATCCGCTCACACAGTGGGTCTCATTCAGACCCGGTCATAAGCGATGAGCGTTCGCAACCGGGTCCATGTTAAGGCCCTGCGCACGCGCAGCGGCCGCACTGCACGTGCGCAAGCCCCGGAGCGAGGAGCTCACTACAAAAGGGGCGGCTGTCGATGTTGATCGACAGCTCGCCCCGTTTTGTAGGCGGGGCAAGGGGGTGGCTACACAAAAGGAGGCGTTCCTGACGGAACGCTTGTCGTTTTGTGGGTGGCCGCACTGACTTCAGCAGTGATGTCAGTGGGGAGCTTCCTGCTCGATCAGAGCAGGAAGCTCCCTGGGGCTTGCGACTGCTGAGACCCAACCTTAAGGTCTCGTCGCAAGCCCCGATGGTCGCAATGGTCTTGACCATCGCGACCATCACCCTGGTCGGTCGCTAAAGCTGTGGGTGGTAACCCACAGCTTAGCTAGCGACCAGGAGGCCGCACTTAAAAATAGAAGCGGCCGCCCTCATTCAGAACGAGCGCTCGCTTCTTACGAGCGCCTCTGAATGAGGGCCAGTGTCCTATGCTCACACAAGACACTCTGCAGCAGCCATTTCTCCCATACAACAGTGGAGAGCCTTCCCTCCTTTAATCTATCCTGTTTTCTATCACACCCTGATTGAAATTTTCTAAAAGATCACAGACATTAAAAATCAAGAAGTACAACCTATATATACATGTGAACATATGTGTATGTATGTTTGCATGCGTATACACACACACTCTGTCAATGAGAACAACTATAATTCATGTGGTCTATTTACTTCTCTGCTTGCACATTATTGTAATATTTCATTTATTGTGATATTATATATTTGTTCCCATATGATGATGCTCCACGTATGCAACTTATCAATCTAGATAGCAATTTGGAGAACAACTATGATTTATGTGGTTTATTTATTTATTTCTCTGCTCGTATATTATTTCGATATTTCATTTACTGTGGTATTATACATTTGTTCCCATATGATGAAGCTTCATGTAAGGATTTTCTCAATTTAGATAGCAATTTTGGAACTGCCCTTATCAACAGGGAGTCAGCTAGGTAGTCACCGACTATGACATTGAAGGTCAGATATTTCTCATATCTTTTTATATAAATCCCCTTCAATATACATATATATTTTCGCCTTTATTTTGACCACACTGTCATAATTAATGTGTCTGACCCAGATTGGGATTTAGAGATCGGATATATATCTCTTTTCCTATCTCTTATAAGTCACCCATTACTGGACCTACTGTGGCCCAGATAATATTTTTTGTTTGGTTTGTTTTTTCAGTGTTTACGTATAGATGTTTGTCTTATCATTTTTACAACATATAAATTAAAAGTTGAGTTTTATATACTGCAGTAGGTTGACTGCCCCACAAAAAGAGAGTAGCTTTCCCTTTTTTCTTCGCATTTTCCATATGTATTATTGGCTGGCCGCCGGGGCTCCGATGCGGAGGGTAATGCCAGCTTTTGCTGGCGTTACCCTATAGAAGCCTATGGGCTTCTACCACATCGCGCTGGTATTGTTGCCACCGTGTCACTCTGCGCATGCGCAGATGGACTCCCGGGTTATAAAGCCAGAAGTCCATGGCGCATCGCTGATCGCAGAGGACAGCTCTTATCGGAAGAGCTGTCCTTTGCAGTACTGATCACATATGTAGTGCATATGCGATCAGGAACAATGCGATGTCTGGCGCAGGGATGGCTCCAGGAGTCTGAGCACCCTGTGCCGGCCCAGTAAGTAGCGCCCTGCAATTGTGGCGGAGCCGTGCGCGACCAAAATTGGGGGCGTGACATCATTACCATAAGCCACGCCCCCCACCATCATGTTATTTGGAGGCGTGCCCGCATGACATGCCTCCAAATAACGTCAGGCTGGGGGTAAAGCCCAGCCCTCCGTCACTGGCTGGGCTTCCCCCAGCCCTTTCCCGTCACTGAATGGATGCCGCGTGCATGTGCATTCACACTCCGGGGTTGCGGCAGTGGGGGTCCCCAATCTCCCGATTTGATCACCCGCGGGCCACTACTTCTTACGGGTGGAACAGCGGGACAGTACTGTCCCGCTGAAATCGAGATGTTGGGGAGGGGTGCGCCCTCTATGGGTGGCACCCCTGTTCGACCGCACTGGTCGAACACCCCTAGAGCCGGCCCTGGTCTGGCGGGATGTACCGCGCAATGTTAGTACATCCCGCCCAATGAAAGAGATGTAAGATGCCAGACAAGATACATGACACGTACTAAATCAGCAGAACCAGGCATTGTTTATTCTACACACAAGACCACCAGGCGAGGCAGCCATCCTGGGCACATTACATAGGTTACAATGTGCCAGATAAGCAATACATAGAAATAAGAAATACATATGTGAAAATGAAAAGCAACTAATAAGATACCAACTGCAAAACTAGTTCCACATGTATTATGATAATATACTATTATGCTGTTTTTATTTCAATGTATATAATAAATGATAACTTAAGCAATATACTAGCTTAATGGACAATTATATACATGCAGTAGGGCATTATCGATAATTTCAAAATGTCCCTAATTTACAGCTTTAAATTGTCCCTGGAAAAGTCCCTATTTTTCAATTTTGAACAACTGCATTATAAATTCCCTTTTTCTTCATATTACCTGCTATTCCTATCATAGACTTGCATTCTCTTGGCCATATGAGTAATATTTATTTAAGAAAAACATTTCAAATGCCAAAAAGTGCTTATAAATAAGTTAATAAACATGAAATTATCAATATTATAGTGCTTCAATGTCTGCCAAGACAGAATCATGTGTGACGGGTTTAGATGCACCTGCTCAGCTGCAGAGTGACTCTTCAGACTACTGTATTTAAAAATGTAGACAATGCCACGCACCTGCGTTTGTAAGTTATACCTCATTTACACCGAAGACCTAGGGCTGAACCGGGATTTGGAACATGTTTCCAAACCGGTATCAGACCTTGGACAGATACTTACCGACTGTGGCACCGACCAGGAGTATGCCCGAGTCGGCACCTTTCACGCTGTTTACACTGCAGGGTGACATGGGAATGACCCGTGGCCAACCCTGCAAACTACACGAGTTGGATCCCCAGGTCCCTGGACCCGAGTGGATCCGTTTACACTGACAAAAATCCTGGGTTGATGCACATTCATGTGCAAAAACCTGTGAATTTGAAGTCGGTGTAAAAGGGGTATTAGTTATCATTACTAGGAAAGAGGAGTGGTATGCTTTTTAAAAAAAAATCAGTATTTTTTATTGATTTTAAGAAAATAGAAACAAACATAACAAAAATACCCCCCAAAAAGGTGGTAGACAATGAGAAATGAAAAAATACACATATGCAGCACTGATAATAGTATATATCGTAAACAACATGTTGAACAATATATATGAGCAAACAGGATATAAATACAATCTCCAACAAATAATTGAATAGAACAGGTACCCGAAGGCGCCATCCGGATACCTGCAACTTGAACCAGTGTAAAAAAAAGTGGGACATGGAAAATAACCACACACTATATTATACAAAATATATAAAAAGAGAAATAAACCCCATCTACCAAAATAAATGATAAACCCAAAACAAGCCACCCAATTACCCCCCACCCTGTATGACCTAACCCAAACCCAGGCACAGTTGGATCCCCAAAACATCCCAACCCCCAAATCTGCAAAAGCTACCTAAGAAACTAACCCCCCCCCCCCCCTCCATCCCTAATACAGGATATTAGAACAATGTAAATAGCCAGGGCTATAAATTAATGACCTTAAGCTAGGTCAACTCAGCTCTCCCATTTTAAAGAAAATTATTATGGAGCTCCTTCCTTGCAAATTACTTTTGCTGAAAACCGAACACACCCAAACTTTGGGGTTCCGAGTCTAACCAAGTCCTGACTAGGGTCTTCTCGCCAAGTTCAGAACTCTAAAAAATGGATAGCTCATGTTTGGAATTTGGCATTTAAGTCCCTCTCCCATAAATTTGAGTGCTGTGAGGTGATTAAATTTTACTGGCCCAAGTTCCATGATTTTAGCTAGCTAGAAAAAGTCTACAGTGTAAACAAAACGTGTCGCTGTCCCTGTCTATGATCACCGTGGATCTAGTGGTTTTGCCCGGACACTCATTTAACTGTACACCCAGACAAGAAAAACCTTTTCTGCACCGACACACCAGCCGCTGATGCTGCAGTTGTGTTGAATTGAACAGGGGGGACAAGTGCCGCTGGTGCTGTACATTGGTCAGCTCCGGTGTTAATAGGCACCCTATGGAGAGTGTGACTTTATTTAAATTGGTACGGAGAACTGTGCTCATACCGCACTCAAGCATTGCCTAGTGCAACTGATGATATAGCCGCTGTGGAGAGAGCACTATTCCCCTGGACACAGCTTCTAGACACTGAACTCAGCTGGCCGGGGGGACGCCCCTGATCTACACGGCTAAGTGCAGTCTGAACTATGACGGGCTAGCTTTAACGGCTCACATGCTAAGCATGGGAAGGCTGTGCAAAATAAATATTTTATATCTAGCGCAGTGCTCGAAGTGGGAATTTAGAGGTGGGGGTATGGCGAATGAATCTCTTCCCCCCCTTCTCCTTGGGCCCCTGCTTCCATAACACCCCATTGTAAATCTCACCCCCCCCCCCACTCTCCCTGCCTGCTCCCCTCTCTCACACCCTGCCCTTCTCAATAATTCCCTCTCTGTCACCCCCTACAATACTAACTGCCTGCCTCCATCTGTCTGCCCCTCTCTCTATTCCCTCTCACATCCTCCCTTCTCTCTATTCCCTCTCACTACTTACCTCTGTCCTGCGCTCAGTGCGCTGCTGGAACGGAGCTGCCAGGACTCAGGAGCACCAGGTCCCACGTTGCTGGTGCAGTTGTGCGAGCCAATGAGAAGCTGCCACTTGGCAGCTTCTCATTGGCTGGCAGCCACAAGCCCTGTGATTGGCTGGCTGCCGCGAGCCCTGTGATTGGCTGGTGGCTGCGAGCCCCGTGATTGGCTTGCAGCCGCGAGCCTTGCGATTGGCTGGTGGCCAGCGTGTGCTGACTGTAGCCGGGACCGGATGCTTTGTCCCGGCTACATGCCAGCATGTCCGCTGCCGCCGATCGAGATGTGTCCCCTGCGGGACACATCTCTACACATTTCCGCCGCTGTTCCAGCGCTGGGATGCCTTACTGCATCCCAGCGCTGGTGCATTCTTTTCTGTGGCTAAAATTAAGTGGGGTCGGGAAGTGGCGGTATGTCATACCGCCGTATACCGCCCCACTTCGACCACTGATCTAATGGAGATACTGCTATCGAGGCCGTTTCTCTCTGTATGACAGACATTATGGGGTCTATTTACTAAGCTGTGTTAGGAGATGAAGTGAACGGTGATAAGGTACCAGCCAATCAGCTCCTAACTGCCATGACACAGGCTGTGTTTGAAAAATTACAGTTAGGAGCGAGATTGGCTGGCACCTTATCACCGTTCACTTTATCTCCTAACAAAGCTTAGTAAATAGACCCCTATATCACAGGTGCTGTGGCAATAAATATCCGTGATTTTATACCTGTGTTACAACCAAATCAGATTTAGGGACACAGAACATCAATAGTTCATTATTTATATGGATTCACAGGATCATTTACTATTGTAATATATGATGTGGTTTTCATATTAGCAATTGAGATAATCCAATTATTTTAGACATATACATGTATATATGCATGTTTTATTGTTTCATATTTGTGATATTCTATTCATGTGTTTTTATTAAGTAGAATATCATATAAGTGCAACCAGCGATGCATTGTGTTATTAATGTCTCCATTTAGTTGGACACATTTCTGAGGCTTGTTATTGTGTTTTTATCAATTTTTAAAGAAATCCAAAACCAAACCAAACCAAAACAGTTGAGGGTGGTTTTTGCCAAAACCAAAACATGATGATGATTTAGAACCAAAACACTGGGGTCTGCGCACATCTCTAGTCATTAGGCATATTTATAAGTAATAACATAACCCAATAAAACTGGATTGCAATGGGCATTGCTTGATTGCTTTTTTTCTACTGTGTTTAGTCCATATCATGGGGATTGGATATATATATTTATGAAAAATGACAGCACAGGCATCAGATCCTGCTGAAGGTTTGATCTAAGGGCCTCTGCACCACTGGGCAGAGTTCATCATGCTCTGTTTACACTGGTACACTGGTTCTTGTCAGTTAGTGACACATGCTGGCAATATGTCATCTACCTAGCCTTTTATACAACCTAAAACTTTGTACTGCAGTTTGTTTTTCAAATGTGATTATTATTTTCATGTATATTGATATAAAGCACCACAGTTACAGAATAAAAGACTACTCTTCTGTTTGGTTCTAATCCTTTCAATCACTGCCTCTTCTGAACCTTGCTGCTAGGTGCACAGGTAACTGGATTATGAATTATATACATTTACTGTTTATGAGAATTCTGTTAATAAATATTGACATTTATATAATTTTGTAAACTGTAGCGTATTGTGGTGCGTATTGTAATTATAACATTACATGGGTTCTATATGGGATCTCGGCGGTCGGGATGCCGCTGGTCAGAATACCGACAGCTAACACTAACCCTAACCCCTACCCCTCCCTCCCCGGTCTCTAACCCTAACCCTCTCCTCTTAGTGCCTAACCCTAACCCTCTCCCCTTAGTGCCTAACCCTACTCTCCCCCGTTAGTACCTAACCCTAACCTTCCCCTCCCAGGTGCCTAAACCTAACCTTCCACCTAACCCCCAATACTTACCTTCGGGATACTGGCAGTCGGGATACAGGTGCCGTTATTTCGACCATCGGCATCCCACACACCGGGATGCTGACTACATCCCCATTACACAATGTTATCGAATATAGAGAGAAACTGACATTAGAGACCATCTCTAGGGTTTAAATTGATGTTTCTGCTATCAAATAATTTTATTTAGTGATGTTTTACACAGAAGCTTAGTTGGTTTCTGAAATCAAAGTGTTCCCTATATACATACTTTAGTATTAGCTATACTGTGTTATGCTCAAATACTATTAAAACTGTCAAAATTTATAAAATATCTTAATTCTGATTTCGGTTAATATTTGTTAAGGTTAATTGAGGGGACTGTTGAGATACTGATGTTGGGAATTGTTTTCTTTCTCTTAAAATCTTTGTATAACAAGCGTATATTGTAAAACAGTTATAATGCAATGAAAATAATTTAATAGCTCAATACAAACATCATAAACCATTAATACAACATAATAAACACGTCAATGTGCTATGATTTGCCAACAAAAGACCTACCATAAATTGTGAGTATGAAAATGTTTGTCCATGTATGTTAGGTGTTGTGTTAGAGGTTTTCAGTGCTGTTAAAAGCGATACTAAAAGCGCATATTATTAGTGGCAGTAGGTATGAGCCCATACAATAATAGGTCAGGAGTGTGACTTAAAACTAGAGATGAGCAGGTTCAGTTCTCAGAGAACCGAACCCACCCGAATTTTGCAGATCCGAGTCGGATCCAAGCAGGCTCGGAGTTTCCCGCCTGACTCGGATCTTGAAACCGAGGCAAAACCATAGAGTTGGAAATCTCGCGGTTCGCGAGCTTACGTCTCTATGATCGATGTAGTATGTAGGGACCACGCGGCGGACTCCATTTCACCGGCTGTGGAGACTGAACAGGGAGGGTGGGTAGTGTAGGGCTGGGAGAGTGCTGCTGTGTCCTGTGTCCTGGGCTGGTGCACTGCTGATCTATTCCGGGCTGGTGCTGCTGCGTGCTGATCCATTCTGGGCTGGTGCTCTGCTGCCTGCTGTGTCCTGGGGTTCTGCAGTGCTCATCCATTCTGGGCTGGTGCTGTGCTGTCTGCTGTGTCCATCTGGGCTGTTACAAAATACATCTGGGCTGGTGCTGCATCCATCTGGGCCCAAGTTCTGGACTCCCCAAAAAAAAAATATATATATATATTGTATAAAAAAAAAAGTGTCTTTTAGTGTAATATATTTCTGTGTGCGTGTGTGTGTGTTAGGCTTAACCACACAAGATCCAGCCAGCAACACAAGTTGCAACCTAGTGCTGCCCGACTCCAGTCCTGATCAATCGCTGCCCTGGGCCCAAGTTCTGGAGCATAAAAAAAATAAAAATAAATTGTCTTTTTTTTTATCTTTAACTGTCTGTGTGTGTGCATGTTAGGCTAAACCACACGAGATCCAGCCAGCAATGCAAGTTGCAACCTAGTGCTGCCCCACTCCAGTAGTGATCAATCGCTGCTCTGGGCCCAAATTCTGGAGCATAAAAAAATAAAAATATATTGTCTTTTTTTTGTCAAATTTTTTTGTGTGCATGTCAGCCACACCTGGCTGTCACTGTCATCGGCGTAGGTGTGCAGGGGTGCTGTGCACCTGTCTGTCGAGGGGCTGCTGCCCAAAATAATAAATAAATTTTTTTATTGTGTGCATGTCAGCCACACCTGGCTGTCACTGTCATCGGCGTAGGTGCGCAGGGGTGCTGCGCTCCTGTCTGTCGAGGGGCTGCTGCCCAAAACAATAAATAAACAATTTTTATTGTGTGCATGTTAGCCACACCTGTCATCAGCATAGCTGCGGTGGGGGGCGTTGTTCCGCAGTCTGTCAAGGGGCTGCATGAATATTGCAATGAAAACTTTTTTTGAAGTTATTGGGTTACAAAAAGTTTTTTTTTTATCTTAAACATAGCAGAAATGTTATCCTAACAGCTTATAAAGTTATATGCTCTAAAAAACTAAAGCCTATATTTATTTACAAACCTATACAAAGTAGACAAATTCTAAAACTATTCTATTCAAAAACGTAAACAAAAGTCAGGAGAGGCCTCAGAGAACATGAAAAAAGATGCTCTAGGTGCTGAACTTCAAGGGATTTCTCCATCATGTTCTGCAGTGTGGAAAGGTTTCATTCACATGTTTTCTATAAAGCAGTTCAGAGTTACAGCCTTCAAAGTGTCTGGCTATAACACCCACCTTTGCCAGGAATTACCAAAGCAAAGGATTCATCTGTCCGGAATCTGTCTGGGAATTCATGGATCATATTTGGCCTGAATGCACTAAGACATCCAATGATTCTGTCACTGTGTTCTGTAGCTGACTTTATTCCTACCTGAATCGCAAACTGATGTAAAAGAATTAAAATGACATAAATAATACACAAACGCATAGAAAAGTGAAAAAATATTCTATGTGAATTAAGTGGTGATGCCATGAGCAAGGTCCAGCCAGAACAATCCCGGGGGCCCCACTCCCAAACGCTCACCCCAAAATAATTATTGCTACATAATAGTAGCACCCACTCTGGGTCATATAATAACAAATTGATGTACTGCATGATAACAGTACATGTATGAGCTGAGAGCTAACTTACCTTGGATGTACCCCAAAAAACCTCCACATGACACTATAAGGATCAGCACCTCCTCCTAATGCTGACTCCTTTCATGCCTCCAAACTGCAAGCAAAAAATATGGTAGTTGCTCAATCAGCTTAATATACTACAGGTGCTTGTAAAGGGCGGGGTTTACACTGAACACAGAAAAAAGAAAATTGCCCTCCAGCACACTGCAGATAAATCAAAAATACTTGAATCCTACATGATAATAGAAATTCAGAGGTATTGGTTTACATACATTTGCAAATATATGAATAAGCGCTGGGCCATCGTCAAGGCTCCTCTATACCAGCGTCCCTAAAATTAAGGGGTTCACGTCCGAGAAGCAAGGCACCCCAAAAAATTCCAGCCAAGGACCAACCCCACGGCATCACACGAAAAGGGGAAAAAAGGTGATAGTGAAGTGTTGAAGGATAGGTGTGTAAAGATAAATCAATAAGTGCTAATGAGATGTAAAAGATTTAAAATGACATAAATAATACACAAACGCATAGAAAAGTGAAAAAATATTCTATGTGAATTAAGTGGTGATGCCATGAGCAAGGTCCAGCCAGAACAATCCCGGGGGCCCCACTCCCAAATGCTCACCTCAAAATAATTATTGCTACATAATAGTAGCACCCACTCTGGGTCATATAATAACAAATTGATGTACTGCATGATAACAGTACATGTATGAGCTGAGAGCTAACTTACCTTGGAGGTACCCCAAAAAACCTCCACATGGCACTATAAGGATCAGCACCTCCTCCGAATGCTGACTCCTTTCATGCCTCCAAACTGCAAGCAAAAAATATGGTAGTTGCTCAATCAGCTTAATATACTACAGGTGCTTATTATATGACCCAGAGTGGGTGCTACTATTATGTAGCAATAATTATTTTGGGGTGAGCATTTGGGAGTGGGGCCCCAGGGATTGTTCTGGCTGGACCTTGCTCATGGCATCACCACTTAATTCACATAGAATATTTTTTCACTTTTCTATGCGTTTGTGTATTATTTATGTCATTTTAATTCTTTTACATCTCATTAACACTTATTGATTTATCTTTACACACCTATCATTCAACACTTCACTATCACCTTTTTTCCCCTTTTCGTGTGATGCCATGGGGGTGGTCCTTGGCTGGAATTTTTTGGGGGGCCTTTCTTCTCGGACGTGAACCCCTTAATTTTAGGGACGCTGGTATAGAGGAGCCTTGACGACGGCCCAGTGCTTATTCATATATTTGCAAATGTATGTAAACCAATACCTCTGAATTTCTATTATCATGTAGGATTCAAGTATTTTTGATTTATCTGCAGTGTGCTGGAGGGCAATTTTCTTTTTTCTGTGTTCAGTGTAAACCCCGCCCTTTACAAGCACCTGTAGTATATTAAGCTGATAGAGCAACTACCCTATTTTTTGCTTGCAGTTAGGAAACCTGTAAAACATGCACTGTTGGTAGCTCTCAAGGACCAGGGTTGGCTACCCCTGCCCTAAAATCATAGATCTTATAACTTGTCCACATATCTGTGCTGGTTAAGTGGCACGTTGAGGCCACTAACTAACTATGTTTTTTTTATAGCCCTGTACAGGTTGGGAAATGCCTTTATAGAAGTTTTGCAAAGCATTATTTAAGTCAATTGTTTTTTGTTTTTTTTGGAAAGCACTCTTCCTCGTCCCCTTCTGGGATGAGAAAATCAACTCCCAGCACCAGCAGCCATACTTAAGGATTCTTCTCTGGCAAGGACTGATGTAAATGTACTGTATCACCTTTATTTGTAAATGCCTCCTCCCCTTCTCCCTCATACATTTTCTTTTGAATCAAAAAACAAAATAAAATTTACTACCAATCAACCCTTCCTGTCCCTGCCCTACCTTCAACTACATACATACTCCCACTCCCTCAGGCCTCTCTTGAATAATAAAAGTGTTTTCTGATGTGCAATGTTTGAAGTTGAACTGCCATGTGTTTGTGCCACCCACTGCTGCAGCTGAACAAATCAAAATTGTGAGCTGTGAGTTGGTCAAAATTGACTGGAAATGAGTGGAAATAAATGTTATTGAGGTTATTAATAGTGTAGGAACAAAAAAAGGCCAATTTTAGGCGATTTTAGCTGTTTTTTTTATTTTTAAAGAAAAAATCCAGATCCAAAACACGAAAACAAAACACGGAGGTGAGGTTTTGGCAAAACCAATCCAGATCCAAAACCAGGGGAGATCCAGATCCAAAACCAAAACACAGGGGTCGGCACACATCTCTACTTAAAACTAGGATTGAATAGACGTGTGGTACATGTGTTCCCCAAACTCACCATAGAGATAAAGCTGCACAAGTGATACACAACCTTAGCTAGAGTAACAAACTTTTCTGCAATAAGATGAGTGTCATGGCCTTGAAAATAGGGATTTAGCCTGCTGGACACCCCTTCTCATCCAAACTGTATTTAACTTTGCTTGTATTATACAATAGTGTGTTAACCCCTGTATGCATGTATTTTCTGTCCATTGAACGATTCTTTATTGTTGCCAGGTGTTGCTGCACACACTGCTAGAATTGTGTAAACATGCCTTTTGTTTGTATACAGTAATATATAGTACTTCCAGCCAGGGTGGATTGGGAACTAAAAGTGGACCTGGAACAATTTCTAGAAGTGAGCTCATGTGGGCGGCACCAAAGCAACTGTAGGCAGAACCAACAAAGTAGCCGGGATCAGTATATCACGATACCTGGAGACATTGCTAATAGGCAAGGTTAAAGCATACTTGCATACCCTCCTGGAATGGCGGGGAGGCTCCTGGCCACTCAGAAAGGTGGGCAAGTGACTCGATATTGAGGCCACCCGGTGAACTGAACAGCACAGGCGGCCTATAACTCCATTCGCTTTGAATCACGTAATCGTGGCTCCATCCCCTACTCCACAATGCCTGTAATCTCAATATTGCATAGAGGGGCCAGGGCTACAATGACAAAATTGCGTCGTCATGCCCCCCAGACCCGCCATTAATTAGCAGAGTATAGAATTAACAGAATGCTGGGGATCTGGGCACTGGACCTATAACCTATTAGCAGAGTGTGTTAGTAGAGTAGCATTGTGATGTAATGCATAGCAGAGTGTGTTAGTAGAGTAGCATTGTGATGTAATGCGTAGCAGAGTGTGCAACAGACAATGCTGGATAATTATTTCTTCCAGATATCTTGGTAAACCAGGGTGGTGATACACTTGGCCAAAGTAAATGTTACAACAGACCTGTCTGAATATTTCAGTGGTCGTTATTACATGCTGAACATTTTTACTCATCTTTTATAATTTTACGGTACAATGCGTTTTAGACTGATCTATGTATCGAATACTATAACCACTCATCGCAATTGTGGGTCCTATGTTCAAAGCTTTGGAGTTTTAACATTATTTATTTATTCCCAGTTATTTATATAGTGCACACATACGCCACAGCGCTTTCCAGAGAATATTTGGCCTTTCACATCCGTCCCTGCCCCAGTGGAGCTTACATTCTATGGGCCTGATTCAGAGCCGCTCGTAAGCGGCCGCTCGTTCGCTCTGAGCGATGTTCGCACAACTTCCCATGCATATGGGTCGTAATGTGCATGCGCAAACCAGTCATTGCGGTCGGAAATTGTGCGCTCGCAAAACAGCGAGGGGCTGCTAATTTGATTGACAGAATGTACCGTTTGTGGGTGGTAACAGGGGAAGGTGTTTGAAAAAGGGGGAATGGAGATCCGAACGCAGGCGTGCCTAACAGTCCAAAAGGGCGTTTAATGGGAGTGCATAATTAGTAAAGGAGCGTCATCGACCACATCACTTGGTTGCCTTTTAGCCTGAACTGCTTGCAGTGATAGCGGTAAGAAAAACCTACCACAACCACTGCGAGCAGTTCAGATGCCTTTAGATGTACCCGATTAATCTAATAAATACTGGAGATGACGTGTGATGCGAACAGCAAAGGGACGTCATTACAAAATAGCGAGCGCATTTTTCGTTCGCTCGCTCAGACATAGAGGCGTCAACAAACCGCAAAGAGCGAGGGCTCAATTTAAATAGCAGGCCCCTTTTTTGGAACGACCGTCCGCATATAGCGTCCGGCTCTGAATCAGGCCCTATATTCCTTACCACACACACAGGGTAATTTTGTTAGGAGCCAATTAACCTACCAATATATTTTTGGAGTGTAGGAGGAAACCGGAGCACCCTACAAACTCCACACAGTTAGGGTCGTAGTGGGTATCGAACCCACGACCTCAGTGCTGTAAGGCAGTAACCATTATACCGTCACATGTTTGATACTTTATCAAACATATATATGTACAATGAATACGTTGTTTTTATAAATATACATGTTGCTTTTTAACACATTGGCTGATTATTAACTGGGTTTACCAGCGCAGTTTTTAGTTAATTTTATATCTCTGTTACAGCTACTATACTGTTTGCTGAACACGTATTAAATAGTAATGATAATATGACCGCTTGTTGATCCTTCGGTCAAGCTAATGCTTAATTTCTTATGAGTTTAGGGTGCGTTTTTTTCTTATTAGTAAGAAAGTGTGTTGGCATATATGGTATGCTTTATCACTGTCACAAATTCTTTCATTGCCCTAAGCAGACAAGCGATTCTTCTGACAATGTATTCACTTTGGCTCATAAAGCTGCTTGTGGTATTCTTATTTAGCAGCTGCGTTTAGTGATGGCGTAGCCGCTTACACTGCCACGGTCTGACCGCCCTTTAGTTATATCTGTGATATGTTCTGACATTACCGGCAGTTCTTTTTTTCCGTAAGCAAGTGGTACTTCCAGCAACTTGTTCAAATATCTATATCTATGACAATGTGCCCACTCTGGCTAGGAAGCTGCTTAGCGGCGTAAATTCATCCCAGATGCCCAGAGGCAAGTTATAATTTGGTGCCCCCATCCCCCCATCACAGCCGCTGACACTGTAATGTAGAAATTTGCATGCAGACAGGCTATAGATGGTTGGACAGCTGATGGTCTGACATGGAGCTCAGCTTCTCAGGTACCGGGAATGGGTGTCATGTATTGGGCGGCTGTGACGGTACACTCCGGGTACATAGTTACATCCCTAAGTGTGGTGAATATGTTGTGGACAATGGAGGAGGTGCCCTTCAGAGCTGGAGCCCGGCGGCAGGCGCCTCCATTGTCTCCCATAGTTCTGCCCCTGAAGCTGCTCATATTCTCTCCCTTTCACAACTGGGTTCAGTGATAGTGTTGCCGCTTATTCCTCCACGGTCCAACAGCCGTTTAGTTAATATTCTACAATGGGAGTGTGGCTCACTACAAATTATGTCATTCATATTCAATGATCACATATTGTCATATACTGTACATATAATAGACACAACACATATCAACACAGCGGACAAAACCGGTGCGCATTTCCCCGGTGTTTGGCTTTGTCTACTATATGTATATGACAATATGTGATCATCGAATGTGAATGACATAATTTGTAGTGCGCAGTATTCCATGTGTAGAATATAACTAAACGTCTGTTGGACCATGGACGTGTAAGCGGCCACGCCATCACTAAACCCAGCTGCTAAATAGGAATACCACAAGCAGCTTTATGAGTCAAAGTGAATACATTTTCACAGACACGGAGAGCGGAACAAGTTGTCAGAAGAATCGCTTGTCTGCTTAGGGCAATGAAATGATTCACTAATAAAGCATACCACAGATAATTACACACTGAAATAGCTGTAATTTCTTATAAGTCAAAACACGGACACTGAAAGTGAATCTTCTTTCTAATAAGAAAAAAACGCACACTAATTCCATAAGAAATTAAGCGTTAGCTTGACCAAAGGATCAACAAGCGGTCATATTATCATTACTAGTAAATATGTGATCAGCAAATAGTATAGTAGCAGTAACAGAGATATAAAAATAACTACCAGCAGCAGAACAACACTAGAATATGTGTTAGATTAAAGCCTGTGTTAAAGGTACAAATAGAAGAAAGCTAATTGAAGTGTATATAAAGATACATAGGTCCACAGCAGATTAAACAACAGCTAACATATAAAACAGCAAATATACAATAGCAATGACAGTATGCTATAAGGTGAAGGATAATATATAGATAAACACATTGAGCACGTAGCTAATTAAAATAATATGATGCACTAGAACGGGATAATTAATAAAGTGAGCTTGGAGGATAAGAGACTGGGCTATAATACAAATATTATTATAATAAACAGAAGTAAAATAAACCCAGCACATGAGACTACTCTTTACTATAACATAGTCAAAGTTCAAACCATTACATGTACAACAAACAATTAGCTAAATGATATATAAGCATAAATAAGTTGTAAATACTAAGCATGAAGTAGTAATCCTTTGATATGTAATATCATATGTGTTTTCGGGATGTAGTCAGCATCCCGCTGTGCGGGATGCCGACGGACGAAATCATGACAGCGTTGGGATCCCAGCACCAGAATCCCAACCATCGGTATACCGAAGGTAAGTATCGGGTGTTAGGGGGAGGGTTAAGGTGTGGGGTTAGGGTTAGCTATTAGGGGGAGGGTTAGGCACTAGGGGGGAGGGTTAGTGTGGCATTTTCTCAAGAATAACTGCCAGGAATGATGTCATGTGAATGTAAATATATATATATATATATATATATATGTGCGTATCAAAATGGTTTCTAGGCGGTGTCCTGTATTTGACCTGTAGGAATACAAGGCTTGGGGGAGATTTGTCTCCCTGGAACCAGACATCCAGATAACCATCTCTTGACTCTACAGGCCATAAAGTTTGGGGAGAGATACATCCTTAATGCAGATGGTCAGACCTGGTCAACTCAGGTCATGGGATATAAAATCCTTTAGGAGCTTACTGGTTTCTAAAACCCCATCCACCCTGTTTCAAGACCCCCTACTTCCTATAGACAATATGGAAGGGTGTGACCGATTTCTTAATGCCCAGTGTCCAGTAAAGAAAGAGTTAAAAACCCAAAGGTGGGGGCTAGTTCAGCTGTGAGAGTATAACTGTGCTTCTCCCTCAATGATAAGTGTTCTTGTGCCTAAGGAGAGTCCTGACGACTGGCCTGGACCCGATGCTTCATGTGTCTCCTTCACAATAGGGTGTAAGAAGTGTAAAGACTCTATAGGGTTTTCTATCATTTTAATTCCTTTCATTTTCTGAAACTTATTGTGATATATTTGTATTGTCCATATTTGTACTACCTTTTGTGTGTAATCAATAACCTTGGAAATACTTTTCGGATTAAATATTCTTAATCCAGTGTATTTTCCGTATTCTTGTCGAATTCACGAGCCTGTGAGGTCAAAGCTACGTACCTATATGTAAGTGAGTGTGCAATATTGAGATTTGAGGGGAGAACCTAACGACTTCCGTGAACTTTGTTGGTGGTGGCAGTACCGGGTTAGACTAGCCGCACGTGCTGAGGTAACCAAAAGTCACTGGTGGTGATTCTCAGATTGAGGTATCTGGAGAATCATCTGGCTAGTCATGACAAATTAGGTTTAGGGTGCGGAGAGGGGGAGGTCAGGTTTAGGCACTGGGGGGAGGTTAGGTTTACTGTGCGGGGAAAGGGAGGTTAGGTTTTGGCACGGGGGAAGGTTAGGGTTTGGCCCCGGGGAGGGAGGGTTAGGGGTAAGGGTTAGGCTTATTTTATTTCCTTATTGTTGTCTGTATTTTGACTTTTGGGATGCCGCTGTCAGTATTCTGACCAGTAGCATTCCGACAGCCGGGATTTCATTCCCAACCCGTGCTTTCAGTACAAGAAAAATATACAGCTTTGGCTACAAATATAACAATTCTGTACTCTAGTGGAAGATTATTTAGAAACTGTATCTTTTAGTACAACTGGTGATACAGTGAGAAACAAACAGCCGACACATACACAGCAGACAGGATTTTAATTCACTTAATTTCTTACTTTAAGTATTTCTCTATTAAATGTTAAAATATTTTCACCTTTTCAATTAACAGTGGATGTTTACAAGTTATGTTTTAAGTTTTTAATCATATATCTAATTGTTTAATATGGGATGTAGTCAGCATCCCGGCTGATGGGATACCGACAGTCTAAATACCGGTGCCGACATCCTGACAGCAGTCGGGATCACGGCTCCATCCCTAAGGTAAGTATCAGGGGAGGGCTAGGGTGCGGGGTTAGGCACTAGGGGGAGGGATAGGGTTAGGCATTAAGGGGGGAGGGTTAGGTTTAGGGTGTGGGGAGGGGGGTTCAGGCACTAAGGGGGAGGTTAGAGTAGGTCACCAGCAGTGCTTAAAGTGGTCCTAGAGAAGTGGTGGAACTCATCGCCCCCCCTCTGTGGGGGCGTGGACACAAAATAAAGGGGTGTGGTCACAAAAGGGGCATGGTCACACAATAGTATTTCCAATTCAAATTACGCCACACAGTAGCACAATCTTGATTCACATTACACCTCTCTTATTCAAGTATGACACATAGCATACACAATGCCCTAATTTGTGCCCCTTATACACAATGCCCACAGCAGTAGTGCCCCTTATACAATGCCCACAGCAGTGGTGCCCCTTATGCAGTGCCCCCAGTAGTGGTAGTGTCCCTTATGCAGTTCCCACAGTGGAAGTGCCCCTCATGAAGTGCCCTCAGCAGTGGTGCTCCTTATGCAGTGCCCCCAGGAGTGGTGCCCCTTATGCAGTGCCCCCTATGCTATGCCCCCATTAGTAATCCCCTTGTAATAGTGCCCCCAATAGTAGTGGCCCTTATGCAGTGTCCTAGTAGTGGTAGTGCCCCTGCAGTGCCCAGAGTGGTAGTGCCCTTTGTGCAGAGCCCACAGTAGTGGTAGTGCCCCTTATGCAGTGCCCCCAGTAGTGGTAGTGTCCCTTATGCAGTGCCCACAGTGGCAGTGCCCCTTATGCAGAACCCACACAGTAGTGATGCCCCTTATGCAGAGCCCCCCTTAGCAGTGCCCCAATAGTGGTAGTACCCCTTATTCAGTGCCCACAGTGGTGGTGCTCTTTATGCAGAGCCCACAGTAGTGGTGCCTCTTATGCAGAGCCCCCCCTTATGCAGTGACCCAGGAGTGGTGCCGCTTATGCAATGCCCCCATTAGCAATCCTCCTGTAATAGTGTCCCCAATAGTAGTGCCCCTAGTAGTAGTACTCCCCAGTAGTAGTGCCCCCTGAGTAATGCCCCCAGTAGTAATCTCCCCTAAGTAATACCCCCAGTAGTAGTGCCTCCCAAGTAATGCCCCCAATAGTAATGCCCCCTGAGTAGTGCCCCCAGTAGTAGTGCCCCCTGAGTAATGCCCCCAATAGTAGTGCCCCAATAGTAGTGTCCCCGAGTAATGCCCCCATTAGCAATGCCCCCAAAAGTAATGCCCCAAATAGAAGTGCCCTGAGTAATGCCCCCAGAAGTAGATCAGCAGTGAGCTCCAGCCTCCGGCATCGCTGCAGTCTTCCTGGCTGCTCCTCTGAACTATGGGAGAGACATCATAATGTCTATCCCATAGTGCTTGTGAGGGGAGCCAGAAGCCGGAGCTCAGGAGCAAGCTCCAGCCTCTGGCTGCTGTCACTGCAGGGAAGGATCCGGGCGCTCGCTGGTAACAAAATCTCAGTGGGTGCCCGACAAATGGAGTCTCCCTGCAGAGCCAGGGTTAGGTAGGCCGGTGGAGGTGGGACTGGTTCCGTCTCCAAATAGAAGTGATGGAATGCAGTTCCGCCCCGTTCTGGCCCACTTTAACCCCTGATCATCAGGAAGGGAGGGTTAGAGTTAGGCTAGGGAGAGAGGGAGGGTTAGCATACCAACCAACAAATGTCAGTATGTTAACCCTGTCAGGATTCCGGCGTCGGGATTCTGACCCCCGGGATCCCAACTGCCAGCAACCCATACCCAACCCATTAAATATAACTAGTAGTACTCACAGAGTGCACCAATCAGTCTCATACCTTTTTTTCTTGCAAAAAGAAACAGCAGGTAGCAAGTAACACAGGGATATAACAGGTACAGAAGCAGCCTGATGCCCTTTGGGGTATTGCTTGGTGTTGTAGTGTGTCAGGTGTCTGGGGTGGTAGTGTTTATGCCCTCTAATACAGTGGTGGTAGGTATGTGTACTTGCAACAGCCTAGGAAGCTAATACTGCTAGTAACTGCAGGAGTCTCAGGGCTCTACTTGGTATGGACGCCAGGTAGAAAGATGCGTGGAGATGCCTGACATGCGAAGTAGCATATATCAGTGGTTAGGCAGGTCCTGGAGACTGCCGGATCAGCCTGTCTGTTTGCCTATGGAGTAAGGCAGTGCCAGAATGCACCTCATCCAACACCACTCTCACTCACTCACTGTCTCTCATTACAATACACATTTTGCTGTCTCTCCAGCAATGAGAAGCCAAGGAGAGTTATGAAAATATATTCAGTAAAAATATCAACAAATCAAATATATTCTAGTTCACATTCAGGCAAGAAAAGAATTCTAAGCATAGGAAATCAGACCTGTGGTCAGCATCTCACTGGATACACATATTACACTGTCTAAATCATTCTGTATGAGATCTGAGGTGATTTGCAGTAATATTGCTAGTTCTTCCTAAACTAGAAACATTCAAATAACATTTAGTCCCAACATTAGTCAAGGCAACTGCAAATTTTTTCTTTCCTGTTATCTTTGCAGTTGGGTACACAGCTCTTGATGCTCTCACACCTATTGGACACTTATTCTGGATTTCAGAACCTATAGTAGACTTCCACTTTTGCCAGTTGTATAGGATCATTAAGTGTCTGAGGTACACAGTAAACAAGTCCAGCAAACTCTTCACTATACTTTTTCAGAGGTTTCTCATTGTTGCTCCTCATGGAACTACTGTTCCTTGAATGGTTGTTTACAATTGTTGTTTCACTTTCTGACACACTTTCAGTTGCTGGCATATTCAATGACAAAGATCTCTATGGCTGTACAATACTCTTGTTGATACTAACTGAAGTAGTCTCATGAAACACAACGTTCCGTGATAGAATTAGCTTCCTGTTGTTAGGGTCCCATAGACGGTAACCTTTGCTCTACTTACAGTATCCTAGCATGATGCACTTAATGGATTTAGGATCAAGTCTGTGTCTCCTTTCCTTAGGTATGTGAGTGTAAGCTCTACTTCCAAATACATGTAGATGACTGATGTTCGGTTTCTTACCAGTCCATGCTTCAATGGGTGTATTATCTTGGATTGCCACTATTGGTGATCGAATTTTGAGGTAAACAGCCATTTGTACTGCATCAGTCCAATCTCACAAAACTTGAATTATCAAGCATAGCTTGAGTTTTTCTACTATTGTTCTGCTAGCTCTTTCACTTAAGCCATTCTGTTCTATAGGCGATAGTTAGCTGACGCTGATTGCCACTTTGTTTCAGGTAGTTGGATAGTTCTTTATTCTCGTTTTCTCCACCATTAACAGATCTTAGTACTTTCAGTTTCAGACCTGTCTGGTTTTCAATGAGATTCACTTTGATCTTACTTATTACACTTTGATCTCACTTATTACTTCAGTTTTGTTCTTCATAAAATAAACATGTTTCATACTTGTAGCACATCAATGAGTGTCATGTAGTAATGTTTCCCACTCATGGATTCAACCTCCATTGGTCCACAAATATTATTATGCACTAACTTGGATGGCACTTGTGCTCTGGATGTGAACTTAGGAAAGGTGCAATGGCTTTGCTTGCCTTTCACACAGCTTTCACATGCTGATCTTGCAGGATTGTCCATTGACATCCCAGTCACCATGCCATGTTGAAGCTTCTGTACATTGTCATAGCCTAGGTGACCTAACCTCCTGTGCCACAGTTCCACTGATTATTCATAATGGACCATTGCACGGCACACCACAGTGTCTAGGGTATATAGTTGATGGTACAAGGTTGCTGCAGCAATAACAGTCTTTCTTTGGTTGTACACAGCACACCGATCCCTTGCAACTTGGACTCTGTATCCTCTCCTCTCAACAACAATTATGGCAATTAGATTAGTTCCTTGCTATTCACTTTTAAGCATAGTGTAAGTTTTCAAATGCTCAGGGTTCCTACTTTTTCTCTGGCAGCCATCAACATAGTAGATTTTTCCTCACACCCTATAGAAGTGCGCAGGTGAATCTTCCATATTACTTTACTGTCATTCTCTGAGATACGCAAAGCTGAACATCCCAACTGCTTATCCCTTGAATATGGACCATAGGTTCAGTGTATGACCTTTAATGCGACTTAATATTTTGCTAAATACAATCATCTGGTCTGACTCTGAATCAGACGCACGTCTGCGACTTTATGTAAATGCTGCTACAAAGCTCTTCCCTGGTTTACATCCGTGCGTATGAGTAGGCAAGGACTGAGATACTCCTTTTTGTGTATGTAGATGCTATAATACCATCAAAACTTGCACCAGTCCTATGATAGGAGCAGATTTTCTGTCTGAGTATGGCCTACAATGGTAGCGATTGTGCGTCCTATGTATGCAAACACTACAGTGACATTCCAGCAACACTCCAATAACCATCTCTGTGTGTCTGCATAGCTACCTCCCAGTGCCTGCCCAGGGACACCCAGCACCTCCTCAATACATTTCTGAATTTGCGCTTCTCAATCACATCTGTGGCCATTTGCATAATGTTTTTAGGATTTTTCACGCAGTAGCAAAAAAATTGCTCAACTCCATGAACATTGAGATTGGAATCAGACATATCATGTCTAACTTTTGTTATACTGTATATAATCATACTTAAATAACATTGTAAAGATAAAATAATAAGTATGACACACAAGTGTAACCTGAAGCTTTCTTAGCTCAAAAAATGGACCTACCTTAATGTTCCCTCGTAAAGATCAGTCATCCATTAGACACTGAGCAACACAGGTCTGCCAGCATTAATCTACAGTCTGAGAGATACACAGAGTACAATGTCATGCTGCCTGGTACATTCTGCTGATTCTATGTCTTACTAGAAAATCCCAGCGGTAACCACCTTAGTTATGGAGGATATTATGGATATTAGTTACTGGGGATATTATGGAGATAATGGGCCAAATGTAATAGGGTGAGAGTTTAGAAAAGTGAGAGTTTCTGACACTTTTTAAACTTTTCCAATGTAATAGAGTTCAAAAACAAAGTAACAGAGCGAACTTGCATGTTTTTTAGACTTAAAAAACTCTCACGATTTAAAATCTCATTCAGATGTTTTCCCATTTTGAAGATAAAACTCAACCAATGTGAGAGTTTACTGCTAAACTCTCTCATTTTCTAAACTCTCACCCTATTACATTTGGCCCAATGAGACTGTAATTTTAGGGTATTTTTCCTAAAGAGTACTGCTTAATATGGTGGAAAGACCACATTGTGACAGCAGTCTGAAAAATGGACATTCATCTCCTCTACCAAGAAGTGTAGGGCACCACAGTTCACACATTGCACATCCATAGGATCCAAAGAGTAGTATTGTGGTGAATAGGTCAAGTCCAATGCAAGCAGCGTATCAGTTGATCTTGTGATACGTTGGTTGATGATGATAATATTCTTTACTTTAAGATTCTTGAACTGTATGCTCTGGGCGACCTGTAAGGTACACACTTGTCCAATTCTCATCTAATCCAACTTCAGACCAACTGGTTTGTCAGACATTGGTAGAGTGTGTACGCTCACAAGACCTCTGGTTTCATACAATCTTGGTCTTCTGGTCTTGTAAAAAGATTTTTAAACTTGCTGAAAAGTAAGGAGACCAGATCGCCAATCATCAGACCAATTTAGTAGTGTGTACACTCCTGAGACTGGTTTGTCCAATTATTCTCCCAATTCATCCCAGTGAGTGGCAGCCTGTCTGCAAAAGATTGGTGATTCAATCCTTTCAGCAGACTGTTTTAGCAGATGCAGATTGGAAGTCTGCTGAAAAAGTGTGTACGTATAGATTGGATGTAGAATTTGCAACCAGGTCTGCAGAAGGATTGTATAAATAGTCAGATCTCCTGAGGATTGGGCAAGTGTGTACCCCCATCTCGACGTCCTCAAGGCTGGCCTCTAGGCATATTTGGTGTACACAAAGCATGAATAATGAATTAACACAGCAGTCGGTGATTGAGGTCCCTGAAAGATGCACTGATATATGTGTATGCATATAACTGTCACAGTTTATTGTAGGGATGTGCGCCGGACCATTTTTGCCAGATTTGGATTTGGTTCTAATTCGTCGTCTGGCTTTGGATTTGGATTTGCCAAACTGTGGTGACTGGTTTTTGGATTTGGATTTGGATTTTTTTACAAAAATTGACAAAAAAAGCTAAAATCACATAAATTGGTCTTTTTTTTCTTCCTAGAGTATTATTAACCTCAATAACATTAATTTCCAGTCATGTACTGTCAATTTAGACCACCTCACAGCTTATAATATTGTTTTCATCATTATTGGCCAAAGGTTTCAGTGAGCTGAGTGGTTACTAAGCGACAAAGCAGCAGCGCAGCGTCACAGACACCACCGTTTAAAGCACATCTATGACACATTTCCACACAGCAGTGGTAGAAATGAAAAGTAGTGCACCCACCCAGTGGGGTATGGCCAGCTGAATCACAGTACTTGTTTACAAAGTGGGCTACGGCCCTAGGAGTCACAGTGTACAATCTTATTCACATTACACCACACATAGTGCCCCTGATTCACATTACACCATAAAGTAGTGTCTCTTATTTATGTTACGACACACAGTAGTGACCCTTTTACTCAATTCCCACAGTATTGACCCTTTTACACAATACCCACAGTAGTGACCCTTTTACACAATGCCCACAGTAGTAATGTCCCTTATACAATGCCCACAGTAGTAGTGCCACTTATACAATGCCCCCAGCTGTGGTATCCCTTACACAATGCCCCCAGTAGTGGTGCCCCCTATGCAGTCCCCTTAGTAGGGCCCCCTATGCAGTGCCCCCAGTAGTAGTATGCCCCCCAGTAGTATGCCCCCAGTAGCAGTGCCCCCATTAGCAGGCCCTCATTAGCAGGCCCCCAGTAGTAGTGCCCCCATTAGCATGCCCCCAGTAGTAGGCCCCCAGTAGTAGGTCCCCAGTAGCAGGCCCCCAGTAGTATTGCCCCCAGTTGTAGTGCCCCCAGTAGTATGCCCCCCAGTAGTAGTATGTCCACCAGTAGTAGTGCCCCCATTAGCAGGCCCCCAGTAGCAGGCCCCCGGTAGTAGTATGCCCCCCAGTAGTAGTGCCCCCATTAGCATGCCCCCAGTAGTAGTATGCCCCCAGTAGTAGTGCCCCCATTAGCATGCCCCCAGTAGTAGTATGCCCCCCAGTAGCAGTGCCCCCAGTAGTAGTTCTCCCATTAGCATGCCCCCAGTAGTAGTATGTCCCCCAGTAGTAGTGCCCCCATTAGCAGGCCCCCAGTAGTAGTGCCCCCATTAGCATGCCCCCAGTAGTAGGCCCCCAGTAGCAGGCCCCCAGTAGTAGTGCCCCCAGTAGTATGCCCCCCAGTAGTAGTATGTCCCCCAGTAGTAGTGCCCCCATTAGCAGACCCCCAGTAGTATGCCCCCGGTAGTAGTATGCCCCCCAGTAGTAGTGCCCCATTAGCATGCCCCCAGTAGTAGTATGCCCCCAGTAGCAGGCCCCCAGTAGTAGTGCCCCCATTAGCATGCCCCCAGTAGTAGTATGCTCACCAGTAGCAGTGCCCCAGTAGCAGTGCCCCCAGTAGTAGTGCCCCCAGTAGTAGTATGCCCCCCAGTAGTAGTGCCCCCATTAGCAGGCCCCCAGTAGTAGTATGCCCCCCAGTAGCAGTGCCCCATTAGCATGCCCCCAGTAGTATGCCCCCTAGTAGTATGCCCCCAGTAGTAGTGCCCCCAGTAGTAGTATGCCCCCCAGTAGTAGTATGCCCCATTAGCATGCCACCAGTAGTAGTATGCCCCCCCAGTAGTAGTGCCCCCATTAGCAGGCCCCCAGTAGTAGTGCCCCCATTAGCAGGCCCCCAGTAGTAGTATGCCCCCCAGTAGCAGTGCCCCCATTAGCATGCCCCCAGTAGCGCCCCCTTACACACACACAAATAAAAAAAAGAAATGAAAAACTTACCTGAATGCCCGCTCCTGCTGCCGTCCGCTCTGCTGTATTATGCGCGAGGAGGGAGCCGGAAGATGGAGCTCATGAGTGAGCTCCAACCGGCTCCCTCGGTGCAGCAGCCAAAGAGAGTCTGCCTGACTCTCATTGGCTGCTATTACAAACACACAGCTGCCGCTGGCGGCTGTGTGTTTGTGTCTGTGTAGGGCAGATCGCTATCACAGCGGTCTGCCCTACACTAGAGGAGCCCTGACGTTGTAGTGACGCTCTCACTACAATCCGACATTTGCTATCCGCAGATTTACTAAGGCCAAACCCGCCATCAAACCGCCACCAAACTGCCGGGGCATAGAACCCGCCGCTTAGTAAAATTTGCTCTTTGAATGGAAAAAGGGGATTGTTCTGTGAAAGCATGGCACGTTGGCATACTATACTACAATCACACTATAATAGACCCTTTAAGGATATTTGCAGACAATAATATGGCCTTTTCTGCTAAAGGAACTTTGTTTGTGTTTGAAATGATCAATCTTGACAAGCAATTTCAACCTAATGTTCACAGCTATCAGTCTGACAATTGACCATCTGTAGGTGAGAAATCCTATTTTCTGCCAGTGACAAGATAATGTTCAAAGCTACAGAGGGCTGAAAAGTGTCTCACTGTCTTAATCAGGGTGTGACCCACATTGGGGGATATGGTTTTTACCTTTAATATAGTTCTCTTACTTTCCTTCAGAGCATATTGCTCTTTTGTATCTTCTATTGTTACTTAATGATAGACAACAGAGCATGTACTATGCTGGATTTTTGGTAGTTTTAGTTGCAAAAGGGTGAATTAAAGTTCATTGCATACAGTACATATAGCACTTTGGGGGTCATTCAGACCCGGTCGTTAGCGCCGATGCGCTCAGACCGGATCGTGGCCCCCCACAGAGCATGCGCACGAGTGCGTGAGACCCGCTACGACCGACAGCGCCGGTCGTAGTGGGTCTCGATCCAAAGGGGGCGAGCTGTCGATGTTGATTGACAGCTCGCCCCGTTTGGAAGGCGGGCCGGGGGGGTGGCAGCCCAAACGGAGGCGTTCCCATGGGAACGCCTACCGTTTGGGGGAGAGAGCTTCCGGCTCAGACAGAACCAGAAGCTCTCCGGGGCTTACGACAAGGGAGACCCTACCCTAGGGTCTCGTCATAAGCCCCGATGGTCGCGATGGTCTCTGACCATTGCGACCATCACCGGAGCGGTCGTTAGAGCTGTGGGTGTTAACCCACAGCCTAACGACCGCAACAGAGGCGGGCGGTCAGGATGCAAGTGGCCGCCCAGTTTCTGAGCGACCGCTTGCATCCTCCGACCGCCTCTGAATGAGGCCCTTTGTGTAGGAATGGGCTAGGGTTACCAGGGTCATAGGGAGGGCGGTTTCAGTGGAGCGCAAGCTCCAGGTGCCGAAGATGTCTGGAGGCGCTGGGTCCGTTGCTTCCCCACTACAATGTGAACGCTGGTCTCTGAAGTGAGCAAAGACAAGGAAGCCTTCGATCACTTCAGAGGCCAGCGTTCCCAGTGATGCAGTGCACAGGTGATGTCATGATGTCACCCGCGCACTGAGGGGTCTGTGCAGCCGTGCCTGCTGGATTTAGTTAGATCCAGTCAGCGCGGCAGCAGGGACAATGGCCCGGACGATGGCCGCGATGGATCAGGTAAGTACTGGGATGGGGGGAGCGGGACTACAGCTGTACTACTTTTAGGGGCACCTATACAGGGGGCACTGCATATGGGCACCCATACAGGGGGCACTGCATGTGGGCACCACTACAGGGGCATTGCATATGGACACCACTACAGGGGGCACTGCATTTGGGCACCACTACAAGGGGCTATGCATATGGGCTCAACTACAGGGGGCACTACAAATGGGAACCACTACAGGGGGCACTGCATATGGGCACAGCTATGGGGGGCATGGCACATGGACACAGCTAGAGGGGGCACTGCATATGGACACTACAGAGGGCCCTGTATAAGGGGTACCACTACAGGAGCTGATGACTGGAGTGATACAGAAGGAGGCTGGAAAGCAAGGGCAGGAGGATGGAGAGACAGGTGGAAGAAGGCAGAGTATATTTTTCCCTCCATGCCCCACTTTGATGCTGCCCCTAATTTTTATTTTTACTTCTCTTTACTTTAATCCCATATGGACCCACCTCCTCCCTGGAACAATTGAGGGGGGGGGCGCCATAGCATGCATATGCTCCGGGCACCCTGGCTACACGCTACACCTCTGAGGGTTACCACCCATCCAGTTTTCACCTGGATTGTCCCGGATTTGAACACATTGTCCCGGATCCCGGACAAAGGGCATTTTGCTCAGCCTTATGCCTAGTTTATAAGATCTAGCAGCTAAATTGTAATCTAGCCACTACGCCACACCAATGATCATCTGACCACTGTGCTGTGCGTGCCTGTGAGTCAAAAGCGAAGCTGTCTATCAGTAGGCACTCCAGAGGTGGAGCTGCAGTGCAGTTCAAAATTGAAGTAGGGGAACCACACCAACTGTCAGTAAGTCCCAGCAGCAATGTTTGGCAGTGTTTGGAAGGACAGTTGGTGTAGCTCCCCTATTTGAGTTTTGTATTGCACTGCAGCCCCACCTTTGGAGCTGTCACATTATGCCACACAGGGGGTGGAGACCAACCAGCTCCTATTTGAAGTAGGGGTGAGCGGGTTCGGATTTCTGAAATCCGAACCCCCTGAGCCCCCCCGATCCGAGGCCGATTCGAGTCAGGCTCGACTTTTCCAACCTGACTCGGATCTGAAATCGAGGCAAAACGTCATGATCCCGCCTTCCGGGTCTCGCCGTTTTGGATTCTATATAAGGTACCCGCGTCGGCACCATTTTCTCACTCGGCTGTGGACAGTGAAGAGGGAGGGTGGGAGTTAGGGCTGGCTGGGCTATGTAGTGTAGTGTTGTGCTGTGCTGCTGTTGTCCATAGAGGCTGTGTCCACTCCTCCAAAGTCCACAGGGGCTGGCTGTGTTGTGCTGTGCTGCTGTTGTCATAGGGGCTGTGTCCACTCCTCCAAAGTCCATAGGGGCTGGCTGTGTTGTGCTGTGCTGCTGTTGTCCATAGGGGCTGTGTCCACTCCTCCAAAGTCCATAGGGGCTGGCTGGACTGTGTTGTGCAGTCAGTTGTCCATAGGGGCTGTGTCCACTCCAAAGTCCTGTGCAGTGTCCCAGTCCTAAAGGGGTGCTGTATTGTTGTCCAGGGGGTGCTCTGTCCATCAGGGGTGCTCCCCCCAAGTGCAAAAAAAAAAAAAATGTTTTCTGTGTTTGTGAATTGTGTGCACTGTGGCTGCCCGTGTATCAACAAAGGAGCAGCGCCAAGCATGCGGATGTGTCCCATAAGTAAAGGGCCAGCTGGCTTGTCCGTTAAAGGGTGCTGTAACCCCCAAAGAGCACTCCAAACAAAATATAAAAATATATTTTTTTGTGTTTGTGAATTGTGTGCGCAGTAGCCGCACGTGCATCAACAAAGTAGCGCCAAGCGTGCGCCTGTGTCATAGGTAAAAGGCCAGCTGGCTTGACCGATAAAGGGTGCTGTAACCCCCAAAGTGCACTCCAAACAAAATAAAAAAATATTTTCTGTGTTTGTGAATTGTGTGCACTGAGGTTGCACGTGCATCAACAAAGGAGCAGCGCCAAGCATGCACCTGTGTCCCATAAGTAAAGGGCCGGCTGGCTTGTCCGTTAAAGGGTGCTGTAACCCCCAAAGGGCACTCCAAACAAAATAAAAAAATATTTTCTTTGTTTGTGAATTGTGTGCACTGTGGCTGCACGTGCATCAGCAAAGGAGTAGCGCCAAGCGTGCGCCGGTGTCCCATAAGTAAAGGGCCGGCTGGCTTGTCCGTTAAAGGGTGCTGTAACCCCCAAAGGGCACTCCAAACAAAATAAAAAAAAATATTTTCTTTGTGTTTTTGAATCGTGTGCGCAGTAGCCGCACGTGCATCAACAAAGTAGCGCCAAGCGTGCGCCTGTGTCATAGGTAAAGGGCCAGCTGGCTTGACCATTAAAGGGTGCTGTAACCCCCAAAGTGCACTCCAAACAAAATAAAAAAATATTTTCTGTGTTTGTGAATTGTGTGCACTGTGGCTGCACGTGCATCAACAAAGGAGCAGCGCCAAGCGTGCGCCTGTGTCCCATAAGTAAAGGCCGGCTGGCTTGTCCATTAAAGGGTGCTGTAACCCCCAAAGGGCACTCCAAACAAAATAAAAAAATATTTTCTGTGTTTGTGAATTGTGTGCACTGTGGCTGCACGTGCATCAACAAAGGAGCAGCGCCAAGCGTGCACCTGTGTCCCATAAGTAAAGGGCCGGCTGGCTCATTTCTTAAAGGGTGGTGTAACCCACAAAGTGCACTAGTCTCCAACAAAAATAAAAAAATATTTTCTGTGTTTGTGTGCGCCTTAGCCGCACGTATATATCAATATAACATAAATGGAGGACCAAACTTTCTCTGATAAAAATAAAATAGGGAAAGATCAAGAACCATTTCATCCTAGTGCTGTTGCTGGGAGTTGTTCATCATCCCAGAGAGGAAGTAGGAACACCACTACTTTTACTAAACAATTGACCCTCCAACAGTCCTTAGCGAGGAGGATGAAGTACAACAGCAGTCATCCTGAAGCAAAACATATAACTGAGGCCTTGACCGCTATGTTGGTGTTAGACGTGCGTCTGGTATCCGCCATTAGTGCAGTGGGATTTAGACAATTGATGGAGGTAGTGTGTCCCCGGTTCCAATTCCCGTCTAGATTCCATCTGCATCCTCAAAGCAGCAGCGACAAGCGTGCGTCTGTCTATTAAAGGGTGGTGTAACCCTCAAAGTGCGCTCCACAAACAATAAAAAAATCTTTTTTTTCTGTCTTTGTGAATTGTGTGGGCTGAATCCGCACCTGCATCCTCAAAGCAGCAGCGACAAGCGTGCGTCTGTCTGTTAAAGGGTGGTGTAACCCCCAAAGTGCGCTCCACAAAAAATAAAACATTCTTCTTTTTTTTCCTGTCTTTGTGATATGTGTGGGCTGTAGCCGCACCCGCATCCTCAAAGCAGCAGCGACAAGCATGCGTCTGTCTGTTAAAGAGTGGTGTAACCCCCAAAGTGCGCTCCAACCAAAATAAAATAATCTTTTTTTCTGTGTTTGTGGGTGAAATGTATGCGCAGTAGCCGCACCTGCATCCTCAAAGCAGCAGCGACAAGCGTGCGTCTGTCTGTTAAAGGGTGGTGTAACCCTCAAAGTGCGCTCCACAAAAAATAAAAAATTCTTCTTTTTTTTCTGTCTTTGTGAATTGTGTGGGCTGTAGCCGCACGTGCATCCTCAAAGCAGCAGCGACAAGCGTGCGTCTGTCTGTTAAAGGATTACATCGGTGACAGCATCCAAGTAGGCATGTCAGACAGTCCGTACATGTACTGGCAGGAAAAAGAGGCAATTTGGAGGCCCCTGTACAAACTGGCTCTATTTTACCTGAGTTGCCCCCCTCCAGTGTGTACTCCGAAAGAGTGTTTAGTGCAGCCGGGAACCTTGTCAGCGAAAGGCGTAAGAGGTTGCTTCCACAAAATGTGGAGAAGATAATGTTCATAAAAATGAATTATCAACTCTTCCAGGGAGACCAGCCTTCATAACGTACAGAGGGACCTGTGGTGGTGGATTCCAGCGGGGACGAATTAATACTCTGTGAGGATGAGGATGTACACAACACTGAAGAGGGTGAGGAATCGGTGAATGAGGAGGATGAGGACGACATCTTGCCTCCGTAGAGCCAGTTTGTGCAGGGACAGATTAATTGCCAGCTTGTTTTGTGGGGGCCCAAATGAACCAATCATTTCAGCCACAGTTGTGTGGCAGACCCTGGCGCTGAAATGATTGGTTTGTTAAAGTGTGCATGTCCTGTTTATACAACATAAGGGTGGGTGGGAGGGCCCAAGGACAATTCCATCTTGCACCTCTTTTTTTTCTTTGCATTATGTACTGTTTGGGGCCTAGTTTTTCAAACTGCCATCCTGTCTGCCACTGCAGTGTCACTCTTAGATGGGCCACGTGTTTGTGCCGCCCACTCGTGTCGCGTAGCATAGTCATCCAGCTACCTCAGTGCAACCTTTTGGACATAAAAACACTATTGTGAGGTGTGAGGTGTTCAGAATAGACTGGAAATGAGTGGAAATTAAGGTTATTGAGGTTAATAATAGCATAGGAGCAGAAAAACCCACAAATTCTGTGATTTTAGCTGTTTTTATGCTTTTTTTCAAAAAAATACAGATCCAAAACACAAAACCCAGAACCCAAAACACAGAAGGGTGGTTTTGGCAAAACCAATCCAGATCCAAAACACGAAGAAAGATCCAGATCCAAAACCAAAACACAAAACACGAAAAGTGACCGGTGCACACCCCTAATTTGAAGTGGATACTTCCTAATGCAGGACATTCCATTTTGAGTGGAGAGCTTCTTAATGTATGTAACACTCTGGACGAAGGGAGTGACTACAGTGCCAAGACTTACTTCTGTTTTTCAAGGCAGCTCTTCCTCCTTCTTCCAATGTAGATTCAGCTGATATGAGAATGAATAAGAGTAGCAGAAGGGCAATAGTATTGGCAAAGCTTACTCGCTCCCAACTCAATAACCGACATTGAGATCCTTTAACCTATTATTTTCTGGGTCAAAGAGGTCAAGATGGGTAAAGACAACCTGGAAATAACACGTTCAATAACACATTGATGGACAACTAAATTTCTTTGGACAATTCAATAACTTGTTTGTTGGCAATTAAATAGATACTCCAATGGATGAGGAAATATTACATTTCAACACACAAATACATAGACACTCCAATAAATGACTAACCTAGCAATTAAATTAGATAGATAGTGACATTCCCTTTAGATAACTCACAATGGTATCTCAATAAGGTTCCAGGATTGCTTTCTACCCCAGATGTGGCTTAGTTAAAACCCTGAACACAATAGCGACTTGGTCAAGCCTATCCTGGTGTGTAAACAGTCTTGTATCGCAGAGGTTCAATACCCTCTAAAGAGATTAAGTCAATGTGGTGTATCCTTTCCCATAGTAGAAATAAAGTTCCACACAATATCTCAGTCTCTCACTTGAGGTTAAGGTTAACTGGCGACAGACAATAGTTCCTTTAACAAACAGGTGAAATACAGCAGATCCCGCAGAAAGCTTATTGTTCCTAAAAATGACATTCCTATATCGACAAAATAGTTGCACTGACTAACACTCTCTATGTGATAGCAATAGTGTTGTGGTTTAAATACTCTAGTGTTAATACAAATGACATTCCGGGCGGTATGGGATCTGTGGTTCCACAGAATTGACAGTATTTAAGAGACACAAAGTTTCCTTAACTGACTTACTACTTGAGTAGGAAGCATAATATACATGCTGGACTCTCTTTGGTTTGCAGGATGAAGGTTATATACTGCTTCTGCATACTATTACTGCTTTATAGTTAAATGGCACCTAAGTTGATATAGTCTGAGTTCTGCTATTTAACACTGCTTCTGCACACTGTTACCGCTTCATAGTGAAATGGCACTTTAATACAGTCTGAGTTCTGCTATTCCTCAAATCACAGTAAAGTTCTGACAGTTAGTATCTGCATCAAACAAAATGGCTGATCCTTGATCTTGCCATCACTGCCTCCAAATGGCTGGGGTTAACAACAACACCCCCTTTGTCTGGTGCAGCCTTAATTACAGTTTCTTGGAAAGGATATCTTCATATTGGTGCTACACACTTCAATCACCTGTGCTTTTATGTCCTGATGCTGGTAGGGGCTTGTAGTGCCACACTGCTGCATAGGCGCAGACAACTTCTATGATATAGTAAATAGACTCACCACCAGTGCCTTTGTGCAGCTAACACCTCAGTTTCTGCCTTTAGCCGCCCATACATGGTGCAATATGCACCATGCGACACGACAGGGGTTCCGATGTCCGACATATCGGGCGGGTGGTCCCTACACATGGAGCGATCGGGTACCTGACCACCTGATATGCCAGCTACCCCTCCTCCCACCTGCATAGCGCTGCATGGGATCACACATCGCTTCCCCAGATCGACTGAACTTGCAGTAAGATCTGGGGGCACGTTGTACGATCCCACGGGTGTGTGCACTGGTCGATATCATGCCCATACATGGTATGATATAGCAGCCAAATTGGACCAATCCCTTGTATCAGTTGCTTTATCGAACCATGTATGGGCACCTTTATTCACAAGTCTCTCTGAGCCTGTCCTTGACTGACAGCTACATGAACCAGTGAGCAGCAGGGGCAGGAAAACTCTTGTGTACAGTGCTTCCTGAACTTGCACGATCTTTTAAAGGGACCCATAAACATATATCAAGCTCTGGGGCACTACATGTAGACACACTGGGCCTGATTCAGAGCTGAACGCTCTGACCAGAGCGCTCGCTCTGAATCAGGGCCCTCCTACCTGAAAATGGAGCGGCCTCCTGGCCGCTCGCATAGCTGTGGGTGACCACCCACACCATATGCGAGCGGCCAAAAAAATGGTCGCGATGGTCTTTGACCATCGCGACCATCGGGCTTGCGACGAGACCCTGCGGTAGGGTCTCGCTGCCGCTAGCCCAGGAGTGATTTTGGCTCTATCAGAGCCAAAATCACTCCCACTGACATCACTAGTGATGTCAGTGGGGCCGGCTTCAGACGGTAGGCGTTCCCATGAGAATGCCTCCGTCTGGCAGCCACGCCCCCAGCATGCCCACCAAAGGGGGCGTGCTGTCAATCAACATCGACAGCACGCCCCCTTTGGTGCGAGGCCCGGAGCGACAGAGAGCCCGTCGCTATCCGGGTCTCGCACATGCGCACGATGGAGCACCCTCCGTCGTGCGCATGCGCAGTGGGGCAACATCGACCTGCTTGCGAGCGTCCTTTGCTCGCGAGCGGGTCTGAATGACCCCCACTGTCCCTTTCTAGGACAATAGAAACGATAAGGTCAATTCTGGCATTGAACACTATTAAACAAATACGTATATAAAAGACATTATATAAGGCTGCAGCAGATATCAAACTCTGTGTGTCTTTGAATTTGAGAAGATCATACAAAGACAAAAATATGCGCTGTCACTATATATGACAAATAAGGTCAATAGTGAATAAAGTAGTAAATTATAAATATTTTAATCAAACAAACTAAAATAATAAACACACATTAATACATACAATAGACACAGTAATATAGACAGGATAATTTTCCTTGCAAATAAAAGTGACAGTGTCACTAAAAAGCAATATTGATACACAAGTTGCATAAAAACCTATAGACACAATAAATGGAGTGTACAATCTGTTACTACTCCTTATTATGCTATAGTCACACTCCTGTGATATGGCTTAAGTATTCACTGGCTATTTAGAAATAAACAGTGACCTATTAGTATATTCAGTCTCAGACTGTCTGCCACGCATGTAATATAGTCCTGGAAGGCTCAATATATAGTCCTGTATAGATGATCGTTATCGATATAGAATATACTTGGAGGTAGCTCTCATATTCAAATCAAAGTTGGTCTGAGAAAAGAACAATGATCACTAATATGATTACACCGTGCACAGCCTCTATACAGATGAAGTTTAAACCAAGTCACTGCAAAATGATTACTTGTAAGCGCTTCACGGCATGAAGAACCGTGGTATTAGATAGTACTCACAGTCCGTGGAACCAGCAGACTTGGGGGCCCCCCCTAAACTGGTATAAATATTCTTACCACCGGGTCCTGATTAGAGGAGTGGATAATATGCGCACAACCAGAATGAATGCTGCTTCTCAATTGACGGTGAAGCCGCTAGGTCCCAGACCATCAGATGCGGCTGTTGAATCCTCAGTGGGAGCGTCCGTAATGAGTGTGTCAGCTGACACCGGCAACGGCAATGGTGCTCGTATGCACAGCCAAATCAAGTGCCGCCGACAGAGGTGAAGCCGCTGGGTCCGAAGCACAGGAGAGGAACTGACGGATCTTTAGTAAGGATGTCCGTGATACATTAGTGACAGCGCAGATTTTTGTTTGACCTTTCTAGGACAATCCTAACCTCAAAGCTCAATACCCATCTCCCAACTTCACAAATGCTGTAGAAAGGTGAAGTCTACTCTCTGACGTGCTGGGCTTACTGATCAGCTCAGCTGTGCAAATGTGCAATCAATATGCTTTTGCTCTGTATTTATCATTTACATGTTACCAGTTACCTCTACAGACCCTCCCTCCCCCCCCCCCATGGTTTTCTCCAAATTGCTATTATCTATCTATCTATCTATCTATCTATCTATCATCTATCTGTCTATCTATCTATCTATCTATCTATCTATCTTTAATTTGCCACCTTGCACTTTTTGTCATCCCCTTACTCTATAATGCCTTATATTTTTGTTTTATTTTGGCTTGGTCCTATCACTCATCCCTATATAGATATTTCATTTGGGCTTGTACTCTCCCTATATCTCTCATTCCCCTAATATGTTTATATATTTGTGTCTGTACCTCTCTACCCAGTATGTATTATTTCATTTGGGCCTGGTTTTCTTTTCCACCCACAACCACTTTTATGTATATTTTCTTCTTTTTGATTCATTAATCTCAACAGAGAGCAAAGGAGTTCATGTTCATGGAGGACTAGCTTGGTGTTATCAATTTTTCTCCCGATTCATCCCTCAAACATTGGAAGAGTGTGTGCAGTGATACAATCCTTTTAGCAGATTGTTTCATCAGACATACAGTACATCTGAGAAATGTTGCAAAGTTGTGACCAGATCTCCAAAAGGATTATGTCAACAGTCTTTTCTGGGTTGGATCCCCGAAAATTGAACAAGTGTGTACCCATCTTAATTTAATTGCCTTATCCATTGTTTCTAAATATAAAAACTGAAGGGGTAAGATTGAGAAGCCAAAAGTTATTATATAGTCCTTACCTTTAGATGTTATTCAGATTCTATTTCTACAGATGATGTTGTTCAGGACCTTACTGGAAGATGTAATCCAAAATCCTTTTTGGTAATTCTTATCCAAAGTTGCTTAAAACAAGCAGCAACTACTCAGAGAGTATCAATGTAGGACAGAATATCACCACAACATGGCTGCCAGTAGGACTGTGACCTGCATTGTGACATCACAATACATGCAGGCAGCAGCTGGAGATGGCTGTAGCTTAGATCAGCTCTGGGCTCTACCTGACACATTTATATAACATGATTAGTATTGAGAAATTGAGAAATTATTGGTTTTGATCTTTTTCTTCTTCTTATGAATGTGCACTCATTTGTGGGTATTACTTACTCACTGTAACATTTTTAGATTAAGTTAATTTTTTAATAGCATAATATATATTTGTATACTGTAAAGCCCCCCCCCCCCTTTTTTTCTAAACGTCTAACCCCAGCTCATCTAAATATAAAACACTGTGTATGGGGGAGGATTATGTGTTTCTTATGGTGGAGGTATTTGTGTTTCTATGTTTGTATCATTTATATTTGCCTTTTAAATAAATATAAAATTGGGGAATTCATTGCCGTTTCTTAACAACTAGTCATTAAATTCATCTATTGTACCACATGGAGGAAATGTGTAATTCAGGTGCTTTTGCTCAGTAATAATCCTCTACATTTTACCAGTTACCTATACAAACCCCCTCCCCCCCACCATGGTTTTCTCCAAAATTCTATTGTTATATATGTAATCATATATTTAATTTGCCACCTTGCACTTTTTGTCATCCCCTTACTCCATTATTCTTTACATTATTGTTTTATGCTGGCTTGGGGCCTTATTCAGACCCACTCGCGAGTGGCTGTCCGCTCGCAAGTGGGTCGATGGTATGCACTGCGCATGCGTGCGCATGCGCAAGACGCGATGAGCGAAGGACTTTCCTTCGCTCATTTTGTCTGATCAAAGGGGGCGTGCTGTCGATGTTGATTGACAGCACGCCCCCTTTGGTGGGCGTGCCGGGGGCGTGCCTGCCAGACGGAGGCGTACCCAAGGGAACGCCTACCGTCAGAAGCCGGCCCCACTGACATCACTAGTGATGTCAGTGGGAGTGGTTTTGGCTCTGATAGAGCCAAAATCACTCCTGGCCTTGCGGTTGAGAAACTCAACCGCAGGCTTCTGCTCGCACTGGCGATGGTCGCGATGGTCAAGACCATCGCGACCATCATCCTGCACGCTCGTATAGGCTGTGGGTGGTGACCCACAGCTATACGAGCGTCCAGGAGGACGCTCCATATTTATGGAGGTGGGCCCTGATTCAGAGCGGGCGCTCTGGTCAGAGCATCCGGCTCTGAATCAGTGCCTTGGTCCCATGTCCTATCTGCCTACCTTCTCTATATAATTATCTAATTTGGGCCTGGTACTCTCCCTGGAATCGGTATTAAATACCGGCGGACGAGAGTCCAGGGGAACCTGACAAAGTAAGTTTTTTTGCTATCACTAACCATTTCCCTCCCCTAACCCTCCCTTAGGGGTGCTTAACCCTAACCTCCCCCCATAGTGCCTAACCCTAAGCCCCCCTCTAAGTGCCTAAACCTAACCCCCCCTGTTCCTGCAGTCTAAACCTAAGTCTCCCGGGGGGGTGCCTCACCCTAACTTCCCCCTGGGGGTGCCTAACCCTAACCCCCCTTCCCCTAGCCTAACCCTAGCCATCCCAGGGGGGGTGCCTAACCCTAAGTCCCCCCCAGGAGCCCCTAACCTAACCCTCCCCCCCGCGGCTGTCCGCACCTGGCACCCGGCTTACCTTCGTTAAGTATGCCGGGCGTCGGCCTCCTGGCGTAGGTGTAATGACAGGTGTTGGGATTTCGACGACTGTCATTAGTCCCCTGCCGGGATTTGAGAGTCGGGAAGCCATCGATCGGCATCTCGACCGCCGGCTTAATGACTGCATCCCCTCTCCCTATCTCCTTCATTGCCCTAATATGTTTATGAATTTGTGTCTGTACCCCTCGATTGGGCCTGGTTTTCTTTTACCCCCAATTTTTATTTATATTTTCTATGCTTTGATTTAATGTTATAAACAGAGAGCAAAGGAGTTCAATTCATAGAGGATTAACGTGGCGTTATCAATTTTCTCCCAATTCATCCTTGTGAGCGGCAGCTGGTCTGCCAAACATTGGAAGAGTGTGTGCAGTGATACAATAATTTTAGCAGATTGTTTCATCAGACATACATCTGAGTCCTACTGCTAAATTAGCCAGGTGTGTAAGCATATATTATGTGTTGAATCTGTGACCAGGTCTCCAGTAGGATTGTGTCAACAGTCTTTTCAGGAGATGGATTTCCAGAGGATTAGACAAGTGTGTACCCATCTTTAGTCATGTAGCGTCACATTAAATGAATAAATTGCCTTATCCATTGTTTATAAATATAAAACCTGCACAGGGAGGTGTCTGAAGGGGTAAGGATGACAGGCCAAAATGTGTTATATAGTCCTTACCTTTAAATGTTATTCAAATTTGATTTCTAGCAAGATGATGTTGTTCAGGACCTTATTGGAAGATGTAATCCAAAATCCTTTTGGGTAGCTATTATCCAAAGTTGCTTAAAACAAGCAGCAACTACTCAGAGAGTAGTACTGTAGACCAAAATGTCACCACAAAATGGCTGCCAGTAGCTGGGCATCCTTTATGTAGGGCTGTGACCTGCATTGTGACATCACAATGCATGCAGGCAGCAGCTGGAGATGGCTGTAGCTTAGATCAGCTCTGGGCCCTACCTGTCACATTTATATAACATAATTACAATTGAGAAATTATTGGTTTTGATCTTTTTCTTCTTCTTTTGAATGTGCACTCATTTGTGGGTATTACTTATTCACATTAATATTTTTAGATTCAGTTACATTTTTAATAGCATAATATATATTTGTATACTGTAAAGACCCCCCATCCCTTTTTCTTTCCAAGCTTCTAACCCCAGCTCATCTAAATACAAAACACTGTGTATTGGGGAGGATTATGTGATTCTTATGAGGGAGGTATTTGTGTTTCTATTTTTGTATTGTTTATATTTGCCTTTTAAAGTAAATATAAAATTGAGTAATTAATTGCAGTTTCTTAACAACTAGTTATCAACTCCATCTATTGTACTGCAGGGTGGAAATGTGCAATTCAGGTGCTTTTGCTTTGCAATAATCCTCTACATCAGGGAAGGGGAACCCCTGGCCCGCGGGCTGTATACGGCCCGCACGATAATTTTATCAGGCCCACCCACTCCTACCCACAGCCGCATGCTGCACACATGCAGGACCCGGCCCTGTGTAAAAGCAATCCGGATAGAGTAGCATCAGTATCTTCTGCTGCCGTCTGCCCTGGAAAAGCTGAGCATAGCAGCACTGGGGTGGGGGCAGAGCCCGGCTGCCTGATGACTCCTTGGATTTTTAATCCAGTGATCTGAGGAGTCTGAAGTGAGCTGAGCTGTCTGCTTCAGTCTCCTTTGATCACTGGCTGAGAGAACCGATGAGTCATCAGGAAGCTCCGCCCCAACCCAGTCAGTGCGGTGTTCAGCTTCTCCAGGGACCCAGGCAGCCAGCATCAGGTGCAAGAAGCAGAAAAATGAAGATGGCCCTTGTGTGACTTTTCCTTTCAGCGTTGATACAGGTAAGTGTTGGAGGGTGGAGCACAGTGTGGGTGACATGTGGGAAGGGGGAGCACAGTGTGGGTGAGATGAGGAAGGGGGGAGCACAGTGTCGGTGACATGTGGGAAGGGGGAGCACAGTGTCAGTGAGATGAGAGAAGAGGGTGCACAGTGTGGGTGACATGTGGGAAGAGGGTGCACAGTGTCGGTGAAATGAGGGAAGAGGGTGCACAGTGTGGGTGACATGTGGGAAGAGGGTGCACAGTGCCAGTGAGATGAGGGAAGAGGGTGCACAGTGTTGGTGAAATGAGGGAAGAGGGCGCACAGTGTGGGTGACATGTGGAAAGGGGGAGCACAGTAAAGGTGAGATGAGGGAGGAGGGTGCACAGTGTGGGTGACATGTGGAAGAGGGTGCACAGTGTGGGTGACATGTGGGATGGTGAAGCACAGGGTAGGTGACACGCGGCAAGAGGGTGCACAGTGTGGGTGAGATAAGGGAAGAGGAAGCACAGTGTGGGGGACATGTGGGAAGGGGGAGCACAGTGTGGGTGACATGCGGGAAGGGGGAGCACAGTGTGGGTGACATGTGGGAAGTGAGAGCACAGTGTAGGTGAGATGAGGGAAGAGGGTGCACAGTGTGATTGACATGTGGGAAGGGGGAGTACAGTGTGCGTGAGATGAGGAAGGGGGGAGCACAGCGTGGGTGACATGTGGGAAGGGGGAGCACAGTGTCGGTGAGATGAGGGAAGAGGGTGCACAGTGTGGGTGACATGTGGGAAGAGGGTGCACAGTGTGGGTGAGATGAGGGAAGAGGGTGCACAGTGTGGGTGACATGTGGGAATGGGGAGCACAGTGTCGGTGAGATGAGGGAAGAGGGTTCACAGTGTGGGTGACATTAGGGAAGAGGGTGTACAGTTTTGGTGAAATGAGGGAAGAGGGTGCACAGTGTGGGTGAGATGAGGGAAGAGGGTGCACAGTGTGGGTGGCATGTGGGAAAGGGGAGCACAGTGTGGGTGACATGTGGGAAGAGGGTGCACAGTGTGGGTGAGATGAGGGAAGAGGGTGCAAAGTGTGGGTGACATGTGGATAGGGGGAGCACAGTGTGGGTGACATTTGGGAAGGGGGAGCACAGTGTGGGTGACATGTGGGAAGAGGGTGCACAGTGTGGGTGAGATGAGGGAAGAGGGTGCAAAGTGTGGGTGACATGTTGGAAGAGGGAGCACAGTGTCGGTGACATTAGGGAAGAGGGTGTACAGTGTTGGTGAAATGAGGGAAGAGGGTGCACAGTGTGGGTGAGATGAGGGAAGAGGGTGCACAGTGTGGGTGGCATGTGGGAAGGGGGAGCACAGTGTGGGTGACATGTGGGAAGAGGGTGCACAGTGTGGGTGAGATGAGGGAAGAGGGTGCAAAGTGTGGGTGAGATGAGGGAAGAGGGTGCAAAGTGTGGGTGACATGAGGGAAGAGGGAGCACAGTGTCGGTGAGTTGAGTGAAGAGGGTGCACAGTGTGGGTGACATGTGGGAAGGGGTGCACAATGTGGGTGACATGTGGGAAGGGGCAGCACAGTGTAGGTGACATGTGAGAAGAAGGTGCACAGTGTGGGTGAGATGAGGGAAGAGGATGCACAGTGTGGGTGACATGTGGGAAGGGGGAGCACAGTGTGGGTGAGATGAGGGAGGGGGGAGCACAGTGTGAGTGACATGTGGGAAGGGGGAGCACAGTGTCGGTGAGATGAGGGAAGAGGGTGCACAGTGTGGGTGACATGTGGGAAGAGGGTGCACAGTGTGGGTGACATGTGGGAAGAGGGTGCACAGTGTGGGTGACATGTGGGAAGAGGGTGCACAGTGTGGGTGATATGTCGGAAGGGGGAGCACAGTGTGGGTGAGATGAGGGTGCACAGTGTGAGTGACATGTGGGAAGAGGGTGCACAGTGTCGGTGAGATGAGGGAAGAGGGTGCACAGTGTGGTTGACATGCGGGAAGAGGGTGCACAGTGTGGGTGACATGCGGGAAGAGGGTGCACAGTGTGGGTGACATGTGGGAAGAGGGTGCACAGTGTGGGTTACAAGTGGGAGGAGGGTGCACAGTGTGGGTGACATGTCGGAAGGGGGAGCACAGTGTGGGTGAGATGAGGGAAGAGGGTGCACAGTGTGAGTGACATGTGGGAAGAGGGTGCACAGTGTCGGTGAGATGAGGGAAGAGGGTGCACAGTGTGGGTTACAAGTGGGAAGAGGGTGCACGGTGTGGGTGACATGTGGGAAGGGGGAGCACAGTGTGGGTGATACGCGGGAAGAGGGTGCACAGTGTTTGTGACATGTGGGAAGGGGAGCACAGTGTGGGTGAGATGAGGGAAGGGGGAGCACAGTGTCGGTGAGATGAGGGAAGAGGGTGCACAGTGTAGGTGACATGTGGAAAGTTGGAGCACAGTATGGGTGAGATGAGGGAAGAGGGTGCACAGTGTGGGTTACATGTGGGAAGAGGGTGCACGGTGTGGGTGACATGTCGGAAGGGGGAGCACAGTGTGGGTGAGATGAGGGAAGAGGGTGCACAGTGTGTGTGTGAGATGAGGGAAGAGGGTGCAGAGTGTGGGTGACATGTGGGAAGGGGGAGCACAGTGTCGGTGAGATGAGGGAAGAGGGTGTACAGTGTTGGAAGAGGGTGCACAGTGTGGGTGACATGTGGGAATGGGGAGCACAGTGTCGGTGACACGCGGGAAGAGGGTGCAGTGTGTGTGACATGTGGGAAGGGGAGCACAGTGTGGGTGAGATGAGGGAAGAGGGTGCACAGTGTGGGTGAGATGAGGGAAGAGGGTGCACAGTGTGGGTGGCATGTGGGAAGGGGGAGCACAGTGTGGGTGACATGTGGGAAGAGGGTGCACAGTGTGGGTGAGATGAGGGAAGAGGGTGCAAAGTGTGGGTGACATGTGGAAAGGGGGAGCACAGTGTGGGTGACATGTGGGAAGGGAGAGCACAGTATGGGTGACATGTGGGAAGAGGGTGCACAGTGTGGGTGAGATGAGGGAAGAGGGTGCAAAGTGTGGGTGACATGTTGGAAGAGGGAGCACAGTGTCGGTGAGTTGAGTGAAGAGGGTGCACAGTGTGGGTGACATGTGGGAAGGGGTGCACAATGTGGGTGACATGTGGGAAGGGACAGCACAGTGTAGGTGACATGTGAGAAGAGGGTGCACAGTGTGGGTGAGATGAGGGAAGAGGGTGCAAAGTGTGGGTGACATGTTGGAAGAGGGAGCACAGTGTCGGTGAGTTGAGTGAAGAGGGTGCACAGTGTGGGTGACATGTGGGAAGGGGTGCACAATGTGGGTGACATGTGGGAAGGGACAGCACAGTGTAGGTGACATGTGAGAAGAGGGTGCACAGTGTGGGTGAGATGAGGGAAGAGGGTGCAAAGTGTGGGTGACATGTGGAAAGGGGGAGCACAGTGTGGGTGACATGTGGGAAGGGGGAGCACAGTGTGCGTGACATGTGGGAAGGGGAGCACAGTGTGGGTGAGATGAGGGAAGGGGGAGCACTGTGTCGGTGAGATGATGGAAGAGGGTGCACAGTGTAGGTGACATGTGGAAAGGGGGAGCACAGTAAAGGTGAGATGAGGGAAGAGGGTGCACAGTGTGGGTGACATGTGGGAAGAGGGTGCACAGTGTGGGTGACATGTGGGAAGGTGAAGCACAGGGTAGGTGACACGCGGCAAGAGGGTGCACAGTGTGGGTGAGATGAGGGAAGAGGATGCACAGTGTGGGGGACATGTGGGAAGGGGGAGCACAGTGTCGGTGACACGCAGGAAGAGGGTGCACAGTGTTTGTGACATGTGGGAAGGGGAGCACAGTGTTTGTGAGATGAGGGAAGGAGGAGCACAGTGTCGGTGAGATGAGGGAAGAGGGTGCACAGTGTAGGTGACATGTGGAAAGGGGGAGCACAGTATGGGTGAGATGAGGGAAGAGGGTGCACAGTGTGGGTGACATGTGGGAAGAGGGTGCACAGTGTGGGTGACATGTGGGAAGGGGAAGCACAGTGTAGGTGACACGCGGGAAGAGGGTGCACAGTGTGGGTGATATGAGGGAAGTGGATGCACAGTGTGGGGGACATGTGGGACGGGGGAGCACAGTGTGGGTGACATGTGGGAAGGGGGAGCACAGTGTGGGTGACATGTGGGAAGTGAGAGCACAGTGTAGGTGAGATGAGGGAAGAGGGTGCACAGTGTGATTGACCTGTGGGAAGGGGGAGTACAGTGTGGGTGAGATGAGGAAGGGGGGAGCACAGCGTGGGTGACATGTGGGAAGGGGGAGCACAGTGTCGGTGAGATGAGGGAAGAGGGTGCACAGTGTGGGTGACATGTGGGAAGAGGGTGCACAGTGTCAGTGAAATGAGGGAAGAGGGTGCACAGTGTGGGTGACATGTGGGAATGGGGAGCACAGTGTCGGTGAGATGAGGGAACAGGGTTCACAGTGTGGGTGACATTAGGGAAGAGGGTGTACAGTGTTCGTGAAATGAGGGAAGAGGGTGCACAGTGTGGGTGAGATGAGGGAAGAGGGTGCACAGTGTGGGTGGCATGTGGGAAGGGGGAGCACAGTGTGGGTGACATGTGGGAAGAGGGTGCACAGTGTGGGTGAGATGAGGGAAGAGGGTGCAAAGTGTGGGTGACATGTGGAAAGGGGGAGCACAGTGTGGGTGACATGTGGGAAGGGGGAGCACAGTATGGGTGACATGTGGGAAGAGGGTGTACAGTGTGGGTGAGATGAGGGAAGAGGGTGCAAAGTGTGGGTGACATGTTGGAAGAGGGAGCACAGTGTCGGTGAGTTGAGTGAAGAGGGTGCACAGTGTGGGTGACATGTCGGAAGGGGTGCACTATGTGGGTGACATATGGGAAGGGGCAGCACAGTGTAGGTGACATGTGAGAAGAGGGTGCACAGTGTGGGTGAGATTAGGGAAGAGGGTGCAAAGTGTGGGTGACATGTGGGAAGGGGGAGCTCAGTGTGTGTGAGCTGAGGGAAGGGGGAGCACAGTGCTGGTGATATGTGGGAAGAGGGTGCATAGCTTGGGTGACATGTGGGCAGGGGGAGCACAGTGTGGGTGATATGAGGAAAGAGGGTGCACAGTGTGGGTGACATTTGGGAAGGGGGAGCACAGTGTGGGTGATATGTGGGAAGGGGGAGCACAGTGTGGTTGATATGAGGGAAGAGGGTGCACAATTTGGGTGGAATTTCCTGAAGTGTGCCAGTAGAACATTTAAGCACATAAGCTGCACAACAAATGACATATACCCCTAACTCAGGTTAGAGGCTCCCAAGAGGAACTACAAATCCCTTCTGTGCCCTTTTTAACGAATACACCCAAGCTACTGGTGGGACTAGCCTCAAATAGAAGGTAACACCTAGGTAACTGTAATAAGGAGAGACTTAAACCAGTGTTTCTCACTGCCTTGCTGTGGTGCTTCTGCCCCCTCACGACATCCAGCACAGCTCGGGATGCACCAGGCTGTGCACAGTGGGTCCACGAATGTGATAAATCTCCATGAGGTTCGGTGCTCGGTGCCACTACCAAGGCAAAGCTACGAGGACCTCTTTTCCAGAAGGTGCCCTACGGCTTCAGGGGTTCTTCGGCGGGCAATCGGTTTGTCCTGGTAGACAGGTATCCAGCAATTGAGTCCTCTGGTCCTTTCTGCACTGGTCCCGTCCCCGGTCAGTCGCAGGTGGCAAGATCCTCTTCTCCGGCAGCAGCAGGTGCTCCTGGCTTTGGCAGGGTCTCAGGTCCTCTACACTCTCTGGCAGTCAGCAGGCACCATAGGGGCCTCACCAGGGCTCAGGCCACGGCGGGCAGGCTTTTCTGTGGCAGCAGTCTCTTCAGTCTTCACCGTCTGCAGCATCAGCAGCAGGGCGTCAGCACCTCCCGGCAGCGGAGCTCCCTCCCACAGAATATCAGCTCTTTTCCACCAGTAGCAGGACCACCGGCAGGTAACTCAAGGGGCAATTATCCACCTCCGGAGTCCTCACATCAAGGGCAGTGGTGTCCAAAGTGGGGTAATCAGACACTGAACTCTGCTCTGTCCTGGCAGCGCTATCCAAGGGGCGGTGGGTCCGTCATCACCACTGCTTCGTCCAGCAATCATTCTATCCCTCACTATTATACATGGCAGTGAGCACCCGCAGTAGATGAGAGAGAGGCAAGCTACAGTGGGTGATCACAGGTGGAGGTGACTGGTTCTGCCCACAGTGCATGTGCGCTCTGTGCGGGCACACCGGGCGCACCACCCTAGTTACAGTCCTGACTGTGAAACAATCCTTTTAGCAGATTGTACCAGCAAATGTATATCTAATATCTGCTGCACAATTAAACAGGTGTGTAGGCATATATTGAGTGCTGAATCAGTGACCAGATATCTTGTCGGATTGTGTCAACTGCAGGGGCATAGCCAGAACTTTGTGGGCCCCATAGCAACATTTTGAAGGGGCCCATCCCCAATGCTTCTAGAGAGGCCCCTCTCTCCAGAGTGGTTGTTCATTTTATGCCCCGTAATATTGCCGTACAAGTTATGCCCCGTAATATTGCCGTACAAGTTAATAGTGCTCTAGTTCATTTTATGCCCCATCAAAGTGCCCTAGTTCACTTTATACAGTGTCACTAATTCATATTATGCAACATTGTATTACCCTTAGTTCACAATATGCCACATTTTAGTTCTGCCAGTACACATTATGCCACACAGTGCTTTTAATTCACATTATGCCACACAGGGGGTGGAGACTAACTAGCTGCTGAGCGCCAGCATCCCAAGAGTGAAAGCCCGGCATGGGACTAAGGATAGGCATCTAAATACCAACACCTATCATTAGCCCCACACCTAATCCTGACACCTACATTCGGTATGCCGGGCGTCGGGAGCTCTTAGCCGCGTGGGGGGGGAAGAGGTTAGGTTTGGGGACTCCTGGGGATACTTAGGGTTAGGCACCTCCCCGCGAGGGTTTGGCTAGGGGAAAGGGGGATTAGGCACCACCGGGGGAGGTTAGGGAAAGACACACCCCCAGGAGGGTTAGGTTTAGGCTGCGGGGAGGGGGGGTTAAGTATAGGCACCCCTGGGGGGAGGTTAGGGTTAGGCACTAGGGGGAGAGGTTAGGGTTAGGCACCACTAAGGGAGGGTTAGGGGGTGAGAGGGGTAGGGATAGCCTACTTACCACCCCGTGTCAGGATATTCATCTGCCGGCCTTCGGGCGTCAGGATTTCATCCACCGGGCTTAGGTTCGGGCGGTGTTACATACCGATTCCTGAGTTGAGAGCTTCTTAATGTAGACACACTGTCCCTTTCTGGGGCAGTCCAAACCTCAAAGCTCAATCCCCATCCCCCAGCTTCACAAATGCTGTCAAAAAGGTGAAGGCTACTCTACGATAGTGCTGGGCTTACTGATTAGCTCAGTTGTGTCTGTGAGTGTGAGAAAGGAGTGTGGGAGATGGATCATACCAGTGTGGAGCTCTATTGAGTGGGACCACTGACAAGTCCCCCTTTTCAAGCCCGGACAATAGGCCCGACTCAAATACTTAGCAGGCAATTTCAGGAAACTTGATAGAAAACTGTATGAGCTGGATCAGGGCCTCCTAAGCCTCTGGGCCCCATAGTAATGGCACCCCCTGTACCCACTATAGCTACTCCCATGTTAGTCCTACTAACATGGTAATGGGTCAACTAAGTAATTGGTAAGATCCGTAAGTAGCAGTTTGGGCTCTGACGTCTCTTCCCTGCAGCCAGGGCTTCTGGATGACTTATTTACAACAAGATTCAGATTAGAAGAGAAGCTAATATGTTTAAAGGCTGTATTTTAATAACCTTACTAAGGGGTCTATTTACTAAGCCGTGTTAGGAGAGTGAAAATCGATAAGAAAGTGATAAGGTGCCAGCCAATCAGCTCCCAAGTGTCATCTCACAGGCTGTGTTTGAAAAATGACAGTTGGGAGCTGATTGGCTGGCACCTTATCACTTTCTTATCACTTTTCACTCTGTCTCCTAACACTGCTTAGTAAATAGACCCCTATAGCAGAAAGGAAAACCATAAAATCTCTGCAGATTAAGCTATCACTTGGGAAAGACAGATAAAAACAATGGAGTGAGTAATCTGTCAATTTAAATTTAACAGCATCTATCTGTGCCTGTTCTTAGTATCCTAGAGAAATCCCTCAAACATCATGAACATGCCAAGAACAAATGCTGAAAGTACACTAACACCTTGGGCAGGCTGAGTACAGAAGGCACTGCACTGAATAGCTGCATCTGAACTGACACCTTGGGCAGCCTGAATACAGAAGTCAATGCAACAAATAGCTACTGTACATACATCTGCAGAGACACCCTAAAATTACTCGGGTATATATTATGCAGGTTCTAGCATTTAGTTGCTTCCAGATTATTGTACCTTAGTTCTTTAATCCTGCCTCTGACTATTCTATGACTGAACACCTCTTACTGCCCACAGCTTGTTTATGCCTCTGTTAGTTGATTGACTACTGCTTGCTGCTGTTCTGTACCTGGCATCCAGCATTTGCACTCTGTCTGCCTCTCTGAATGCCTGAGTAGTATTCTGCAAGTTCCAGGGTCGGCCGCAAGTGGGAAATAGCACCCTGGGAAAGCTGATTCAAGGGTGGACATAGCATAATACACATGCAGAGGTTTCTAGATGGCAGAAGACACTTGACTGCTGTTTCGGTCTTTTTAAAATAACTCACCATTTATCTAAACTGACACTGGTTCTTATAAGACTGTAATTAACGGCTTCTTACTGAGATTTATACATGAGTGCACATTTACCCATTAATTACATGTTCTGTATATTGCTAAGGAAATGGGCTTGAAACAGAAAGCTAAAAAGCAACACAATGAAGTGAAAATCTGTAACGTCAAGCTGTCCTCTAATATTGCCAAGCTGTGCTGAGCATTTCTTATTAAACCTGTTCCTAATGCTTACAAGCAAGGTTCATTTGATACAGTATGTTGACACAAAATAATAGGGTAAATGAAAGTTTGTGGAGCATTAGTAATTAGTATATTTTTACCAAACCACATTCATAGATTTCCTACTAAAAGAACCATTTATTTCAAAATATATACTGTTGGATTAGAGCTAGTTCTTACATAAGATAAAGGGGGAAGAAAGAAAATATTAAATTACATTTTTAGGGAGCCTGGTTCATGGAACACATCCAACAGTTACAGATGAGCCTCTGTCACCTACAGAGTGGCCACTGTCTAATGGTAGCTGCAATGACAAGAGCTTTTGTGGTGACATGGGTCGTCAGGATGTTGGAAATAGGGATGTAACCTGCTGGACATCCCTTCTCATCTACATTGTGTTTAACATTGATGTATTGTATTGTATTGTGTAGTGTTAATCATGTATGTATGTATGTATGGATGGATGTATATATGTTACGTAGAGATGATCTGTATGATCTGTGCAGACTTCATTATGCGTTGAAAATAGAAGAAATTGTTAATTTGAATAAATATGCATGGAGTCCTCTCAAAATCCATAGCCATCCTTGGACCACTGAGGCTGGTGTTTGTAGTTCACCTGTAAAAAAAAAAACACAAGACACACACTCATATTATAGACATTTATTTTTAAAATTTCTCCCACACACACCATCTTTCATCAATTTAATACTTAAAAAACACAGGGATCACATCCTTTTCATTCTATGTAGCATTCCGACACATGGGAAAAGAAATAAATCCCAAATGGACTGGAATGCTACACAGTGTGCAGCAGACCCAAAGAGTAGTGTGACCAGGCTACTCCCGTTCACTCCATAGAAATGAATGGGGAAGCTGAGGGCAAAGACATGGGAATGGAAGTGTCCACACTCAGCCTTTCAGCGCAAGGCCGGTTGTCCCTCGGGAGGGGGAATCCCATTTTTGGGAGGGACCCAACTTTTTGAGGGATTCCAGCCCTGGGCTAACCATTTGGGGCTATTTAACATTATAGAAGGGGGACCTCAGGCAGTCTCCCTGCTTTATCGTTATCCCCCCCCCCACCCGGCTGGTTCAGCCTGGAGCTGGTTATTGTTTGTGACCATGTGAGGTAACGCATAGCCTGGCATGGTTGTAAACGATGCGACCACACTGGGCAAGTGGTAAAAAAATTTAGATGCAGGACAGAGGAATCTCTCTCTCCTGGACAGTATTGACGTGGGGTTATGGCTTTAATTGGAGTGGTAATAGTAGGGTGAAGATTCTGCTGCAAGTGGATTGTGAAGTCCAAGCAGACTTTTATACTATTATGTGTACACACTTACACTAAAGTGAGAAGATCTCAAGTTCAGGTCCTACCACATACTGTACAATAACTAAGGGATTGCAGAGAATGGCAGCTGGAATTGAAGTCACTGAGACGAAGATGCTGGTGAAGTATAATAGTGTGTAATTTGCATTGTGGTGGACCCCCATAGTATTTGTTTGCAAATTTGTAAGATTTTTATGTTGTACACCTTAAAACTAAAAGAATGTTATGTACCTACAGTAGGTGATTTACAGTATTTAAACCATGTTGAAACACTGGAGAGGGCATGAGTGACACATTTGTAAGGTTTGACGGTCCAGTTGTCTGGAAAGGGCAAAAAATCTAAATATTATAAATATCTTCACAGCTTGGTTTTGTGATACCAGGAAGATAAGACACTGCCTGTCTGAAACAGATAGATGTCATGCCCATTAGTATATTGGTAAATGCAAGGATGGACTGGGGCTTGCTATAAGTGAAAAATAGGCATCACAGGGACATTGCTACATGTCATGGGGGCAAGCCGTGAGTAACAGAGTGCCGGGAGGCGGAGCTGCTCAACCTGGCCTCCAAGCGGCCAGACTGGCCCATCAGCCCTTCTGGCTATTGCCAGAATTGCTAGGTAGCCAGTTTGGCCATGGGTGACTGCCCTATTGCTGCCACTTACTCAGGCACAAATGTACCTGCAGCTGAGATGCATGCAGCTATTAAACAAAGGCAATGCAGGCTCCAACATATGCACAGTTACTAAAAATCGCAAGATCCAGTGGTAAATCGGACTTGTATGAAACTCTTAATCATGCCAGGTACGTCTAAGACCATATGCCAAGATGTGGAAATGTGATATTTTATTATTTCAGTTATGGTTTCCAACTATTAGATTATATTTTATGAAATATGTTTCTGGCTTGCTGCACATGGTCGAGCTTTTCTCTAGCACACTGGTTATACTGGAGACAAATCTGAAACAAACGCATTGCACCTATTCTGGTGCTTCACATCCACTTAGACACTATATTGAGTCTCTGGTGCTAATAGGATTGTGCATTTTCACAACATGTCTGAAATAAATTTGGTCCATCTTTATATGATCATTTTTTAACCATAAAGGCACAGGAAAATAAACAGTATTGCAGTTTGTGATCTTATAGGTGAATACATTCTGAGTAATTTCCAAGTAATTCCATGTTGGCCTTGTTCACGGTCTACTAGTTTTGCAGACTATTCATGTGAACAATTAACAATAAATAGAAATAAATAGAAAAAAAAGAAGTTTCAATGTTGTTGATGCACTTCATGGACAAACATATCTCTATAAATATCTATAAATATAATATAATTAAAGTACATGCACTCAATACTGCAACATACAGTATATAATAAAAAGGCAGCTAAATAAATTCAGGAGTAGCGTAAGAAAAAAAGGGTTATGTAAAATCAAATTGTATAACACTTTAATGTGTGTATATATAAATATAACTATATATATATATATATATATATACTGTATATATATATATTCCATAGACAAAAAACTTATGGTTTCACATGTCCCATTAAGGCTGCTTAGACATGATCTGAAAATTCACAAAACCTTGAATTTCTGCCATTCAAACTCCAAAAAGCAATGAAATTACGATCATTAAGGCTGACGCCTTAATGGACGTGTTCCTTGCGCAATACAGATATGGTATGCCATGACACCAATAACCGCAGATTCAGCACTCTCACAGAGTGAGATTGCTGTCACTCACAAAGTGGTGGAGCTGCTAATTCACAGAATTGTGTGCTCACATGCAGAATATGCAACTGAGGTCTGTGCAGTTATGTGGCTCCCACATCCCACTCAGTGCCCACAATCTTCCCATTTAGTCACCACAACAATTTCACCGAGTTCCAACATCCTCTCACTCCATACATCCATCTCATTCATTATACACATTTAGCTTTACCAATTGCTAAAACTATCATACTCTGTCTATACATGTACACTAACTTCACCTCCATGCTGCTATAACTTCCCCAATCCCTACAGCTGTGTGTTCTCCCAACTGTGCTAGTCTGCAAGCCCTGATCCACACCAATTTGTCTTTCCCCATGTGCACCGCCCTGTCTTCTTGCATCCGTGCCACTGTGTTTCCTTCCATCTGCACCACTGCCTTGCCCCCAGCCACGTCACTCTGTCTTCCCCTTATTTCTGCCACTCTTTATTCCTCCATCTGCACCACTCTGTCCCTCCCAACCGTGCCACTCTGTCTTTCCCCTCCCACCCATTCCACTCTGTCTTCCCACCCATTTGCACCAATCTGTCTTCCCCAATCCCTACTTTTGTCATCCACACTAATCTGACTTTACCCATCTGCGCTGCTCTGTCTTCGCACATCCATGCCACTCTGTACCCCCTATTCATGTAGCTCTGTCCTTCCAAACTGTGCCACTCTGTCTCCCCCCCAGGTGCACCATTTTCTACCAATCTGCATCACTTTGGCTCGCCCCCATCTGTACTGCCTAATCTTCCCCTTTACACGCCATTCTGTCTGCCCCATCCACACTGCTATGTCTCCTTCCCCCACAGTGGCATAACTTCATCCCAGACGCCCGAAGGCAAGTTTTAATTTGGTGCCCCCTCTATCTATCTATCTATCTATCTATCTATCTATCTATCTTAGTATTACATATGCACAAAAACTAATTAAATTAGACTTAAGCGGGGTGAATATATTATGGGCAATAGAGGAGGTGCCCCTTCAGTGCTGACACCCGACAGCAGGCGCCTCCATTGTCTCCCATAGTTCTGTCCCTGTTTCCCCATCCACCATACTCTTATCCCATCTGCGCAGCTGTATGTTCTGCACAGACCTCAGTTGCATAGAGTGCATGTGTGTATTCCAATGAGCACACAATTCTGTGAATTAGCAGCTCCACCATTTTGTGAGTGACAGCAGGGCCGTGGGGGCCCCTGGGCAACAAGGTTTGTGGGGGCCCCTGGGCAACAAACTTGTGGGGGCCCCTTTTAATAGAGCTGCTCCCCAGGATGATCTCCCGGATAGGAGGCAGATAAGAGTCGGAATCCACCCTTACCCCGACCAGTCTCAAGAGGGTGGTGACTTGCAGCAGACCTTCTGTCATCTCCTTCATTGTATCCCTGCCGGAGGAGTAGGAGGCAACTTCTCAGCTCCCCTGGAAGGTGCGCTCTAGCTGCGAGGGGCAGTGGGGTGGAGAATGCAGGCAATTGGCGGCATAACCAGGGGCTGCTGTCAGATCCTGGGCACCGGCAGGGAGCAGCCGGCCGGGGATGCCTTCAGCGGGTGAGCAGACGCTACAGCACACCGGCTGCTCCACTCCTCTGCAGTGAGACACAATGGCAGCTGCATCTATGCACAGTGACAATGCCGGACAAAGACGGGGCGGGAGGCAGGGAGAGGAGGGAGGAGGAGATGGGGAGTGCACACCCGGCTATGTCCTATATGCTGCTGAGGGACTGATCAGCATCTCTATGAGACTGTCAGGTCTCAAGTACCGTGACAGTCTCTGACACACACACACACACACATAGGACCTCATTCAGAGTCGGTCGTTGCGGCCGCACGATCGTAAGGGAAAAGGGGCCGGATATGCAAATGATGCACTCGCAAGTTGCGTCCTTAAGATCGGATCGTTAGCTGGCCGACCAAGGGGAGGATGCGGCCGTAAGACAAAAAATACGCCCCCTTCTCGTGCGTATTACACATCATCTCCGGCCATATAAGGATTAATCGAGACCATCGGTAACCATCGGAACTGGTCGTAGAGCTTAAGGTTGACCATACCCTCTCTTAAGCACTACGATCAGGTCAGTGTACAAACCACCCATGTCACGTGTGCCATGACACTACTTTGTTAATTATGCACTCCCATAATTAGGCACGCCTGCGTTCGGATCTCCACTCCCCCGTTTTCAAGCACCTTCCCCTGTTACCACCCACAAACGCCTCATTCTGTCACTCAAACTACCGACCTGGCTGTGTTCAAGGAGAGAGAAATTTCTGATCGTAGCAGCTAGTTTGCGCACGCGCATTGCGAACTTTACGCATGTGCAGATAAGCGAGCATCGGTGGCGTACGACTGTGCGGCCACAACGACCGACTCTGAATGAGGTTAATAGTCTCGCGAAATCACAACAGGGTAGTGAGCTCCGTGGTGGCTGCTGTATATGGAACAGCTGAGCCACCGCTGAAGAGAACCAGAGCGCAGACAGCCGCCCATGTTGCCCCCCTATAATCCTGCCCTGAGTGACAGCAATCTCACTCTGTGAGAATGCTGAATCTGCAGTTAACCATATGGTGTCATGGCATATCATGGCATATCTGTATTACGCAAGGAACAAGTCCATTAAGGCGTCATTTCGTAAATTCAATAGGTTTTGTGAATTTTCAGATCATGTCTAAGCAGCCTTAATGGAACATGTGAAACTATAAGGTTTTTATGTCTACGGAATTTCATAGTTTTTTTAAAATGTATTAACTATCAGGGTTTGGATGAGCAACCCGGGCCACCTGCAGGGGAGAAGAGAAACAAAATGGTACAGTAATGCAGGTGGAAGAGGAGCCAGCACACAGGAGGTGGTTTGGGAGGTGCAGAGTGCAAGACGGCTGCAGGGGCAGGCTGTAGGCATGCGGGGTAGCGGCAGCAGCGGTGGTGCAGAGCAATGGCAGCGGTGCAGTGGAAAGGGGGAATCAGCGGGTGACAGAGGGCTCACTGGTAGAGCGCATGCAACTGAGAAAATAAAATCAATAAGTCACAGATGCAGGAACGCAGCAGTGATATCCATCTATGCATCTATGTTAAAAATTAAATGTGTAAAATAAAAAAAGGTGCCTCCCCCCAGCACAACCAGCACCAGGCTTTTAACAGTCAGTCCTGGTTGTGTTTAAACACAGGGGAAAAATGACGTAGGGGTCCGCTGTACTTAAGCACAACCAGCACTGGGATAGTCAGAACCAGCTCTGGTTGCCAAAATATGGGGGACAAATGACGTAGGATTCCCCCGTATTCAGCGCAACCAGAACTGGGCTGTGAGCCGGCCCTGGTTATGGAAATACAGGAAGAAAAATGCGTAGGGTCCCCCTGTATTTTACCAGAACCAGCACTGGACTCTTTCTAGAGGGGGGTGATGCCAGAGCCAGGGGAACCCTTTCACCGGGCCCCCCAGCCGCAGCATCACTTCTGACCACGAGTCAGCCCAGAGGAGCTGGGGACCCCCCCAATTAAGGGGTCCCCCTCTCCAGTGCACCCCAGGCCCAGGATGATAGCCCGGGGCTATCCCCAGCACCCCTGGGTGGTGGGTGCCGGGTTGATTGTGTAAAGTGTGATGTGGCCGGTATGCGGGGGAGAGGGAATAGGGGTTAGCAGGTGTTAGCTGCGGCCAGGAACTGGGGATGGTAGCGGGCATTAGAGGTGGCAGTGTAGCAGGCATTAGGATCCGGGGGAGGTAGCAGAACACAGATGCAGGCTCGGATCTGAATTATCCATAATACCTGCATCTGTGTTTAAAAAAAACTACTGGAGAAGAGGACAGATTGTCTTCAGGGATACATAGGTGAGTATGTGAGATAGTGTGTATGCATGTGTGAGTACATGTGTGTGTGCATGTATGTTTTAATAAAATTGTACTTTTCTATGGTGTGTGTGTTGTGTGTTTTTTTAATATTGCTTTTGCTGTGGAACTACAGTTTCCAGCAGGCTTGTAGTGCCCCGCATGCTGATATTTGTGGTTCTCCAGGTACCAGTATGTGGGGGAGGCTTGCTGGGAACTGTAGTTCCACAGCAAAAGACAATGGCCCTGATTCAGAGCCGGACGCTCTGACCAGAGCGCTCGCTCTGAATCAGGGCCCACCTCCATTAAAATGGAGCATCCTCCTGGACGCTCGTATAGCTGTGGGTCACCACCCACAGCATATACGAGCGTCCAACAAGATGGTCGCGATGGTCTTGACCATCGCGACCATCGGACTTGCGAGTGAAACCCTGTGGTCGGGTTTCTCAACCGCAAGCCCTGGAGTGATTTTGGCTCTATCACTAGTGATGTCAGTGGGGCCGGCTTCAGACGGTAGGCGTTCCCATGGGAACGCCTCCATCTGGCAGGCACGCCCCCAGCATGCCCACCAAAGGGGGCGTGCTGTCAATCAACATCGACAGAACGCCCCCTTTGGTGCGAGACCCGGAGCGATGGAAAGTCCTTCGCTCGCCGGGTCTCGCGCATGCGCACGACGGAGCTCCCTCCATCGTGCGCATGCGCAGTGGGGAACATCGACCCACTTGCGAGCATACTGCCGCTCGCGAGTGGGTCTGAATGACCCCCAATATTTTAACTTTACTTGCACAACACTACACAATCAACCCGACACCCACCGCCCGGGGTACTGGGGATAGCCCTTGGCTGGGAGGCCAGGTGAAAGTGCTCCCCTGGCTGTGGCATCACCCCCCGCTAGAAAGAGTCTTGTGCTGGTTCTGGTAAATATAGGGGGAACCTTCACGTTTTTCCCCCTGTATTTCCAGAACCAGGGCTGGCTCAGAGCCCAGTGCTGGTTGCGCTGAATACGGGGGACCCCTACGTCATTTGTCCCCCATATTTTGGCAACCAGGACTGGTTCTCAAAAGCCTGGTGCTGGTTGTGCTTCATACTGGGGTCCCCTATGTCATTTGTCCCCTGTATTTGGCACAACCAGTATTGGCTTTCCAAAGCCCGGTGCTGGTTGTTGTTTTTGGGGAGAGGGCCATGCCTTTTTTTTTACACAGGTTTTTTATTTAATTAAACACAGAAGCACAGACGGGTCTCACTGACTCGTCCCTGCTTCTGTGTTTGTTTTTTTTAAACACAGATGCAGGTATTATGGATATTCCAGATCCGAGCCTGCATCTGTGTACTGCTACCTCCCCTGGGTCTTAATGCCTGCCTCACCACCGCCCACACTGCCGCCACAGCACCGCCGCTAACGCACGTTACCATCCCCAGTTCCTGGCCACAGCTAACGCCCATTAACCCCTGCCCCCTCTCCCCCACATCCCGCCGCAGGGCTTCCTTCCCCCCGAACCCGGCCTCCGCTACCGCCCACAAACTACGGCCATCTTGGTACACCCAAGTGAAGCCACAGTGAATACACCTGCTGGAGGCTCCTACTGCGGCTGCTAAAAAGTCCTATCTATTCAATGGCACATTCTTGAGGTAATAGTTTAAAACTGTAACTTTCTAACTTACCTGAACCCCAAAAGGCCCTACCCTGGCACAATAGCTACCTAATAAAACAAACCCCAAGTCTAAATTCACCCCCTACCCTGAGGTATGACTTCCCAAAAAAACCCATAGACTACAGAAGAAAAGTGGTCCTAATTGAAAATATCAGAAAAATGTTATAGTTTACTTTAGATTACTCCCAAATCCTCATTTTTTATGTTTATGCCCTGAAATTTGAGCTCAGTACCTCAAATAGATATATCACAAACACACGAACAGAAACTCATAGAGGGAACTTATGGTGTATTGGGTCCTGCATTTGCCACAGTTGCAAATTCTAAATATGTTAAACCTACATTTGTGCTATTTCTTATCTCTAATTTTTCTTCCTCGTTTGGGACTTCCTACGAACCACCTAAGGTAGTGACTTTGGGGTATATGTACTAAGCCTTGGAGAAAGATAAAGTTAACAGAGATAAAGTACCAAGCAATCAGCTCCTAACTGTAATTTTTCAAAACACAGCCTGTAAAGTGATAGTTGGTACTTTATCTCCGTCCACTTTTTCTCTCTGCAAGGCTTAGCACATAGACCCCTATATGATCTGCTCCCAGTCTAAATGGTCTTCTCCTCTGCAATGTCAATATATGGTTTTTACTCCTGTAAGTAAACTCTAACACCAAAGGCACCCGACAGACAAGGCCCAAGACCATTCATATTTATATTATAACTTTTTAATAACAGATTTTAAACAACTTTTACACTATAATTTAAAATAATCTTTTGATATGCACTAAACTGAACATCCACAGCAGCTGATGGCAGCTGATGACAATATAAAAATATTAAAATCATTCTTACTGTTCCAAGTATAAGGTAATGATGTAGCAGGCGAACAATATAAAATAATGTCTTCTTGTTTGCCAAAATCTTATTTAAAAAAACCGCAGGATCATCCTGTGTCTTCATTTAAATAAGATGATGGCAGACATTATTGTTTATTTGGTCACCTGCAACATTAGTTCCTTATCCTTGGCACGGTAAGGATAATTTTAATTTATTGGCCGGGTGAGTGTTGCATCTGGTCGAGAGGGTCAAGGAGGAAATGGGGGGGCACCAATGCTCTTTTTCGCAAAGGGTACCAGAATGTCTAGTTACGGCTCTGTAAGGGTCAACCCAATTACCCGCAAATTACTTGTGTGTGCGAGTAAGTGCAGCTATATGCCGCACTTATGGTGCAGCTGGATTCATGGTTTTTTGTTACCACAAATGTTACCGGATTTTCATTCCAACTAACCAACTAGTTGGATGGTTGGAGGAAAGTTGGTCTGCTGTATGGCTAGCGTAACAATATGGGCGGGATGCACTAACATAGTGCGACACTTACCATCATGCTTCACATTTGTACTGATCGCATATGCACTAACATATGCGATCAGTACAGCAAAGGACAGCTCTTCCGATAAGAGCTGTCCTTTGTGATCTGCCCTGCGCCGTGGACTTCCGGGCTTATGACCCGTGAGTCCATCTGCGAATGCACTTAGTGACGAAGCGGCCGCGGGGCAGCGGCTGCTGGGATCCCTCAGAGCAGCGCGATGCGGTAGAAGCCCTTAGGCCTCTATAGGGTAACGCCAGCAAAAGCTGGCATTACCCTCCGAATCGGAGCCCGGCATCCAGGAGAATAATGCATAAGGAAAATGCGGTAAACAGGGTTTTTACCGCATTTTCCGTTTAGTGCATCCCGCCCTATGAGTTTTAGATGAAAGTGTGCTAAATATTTTGTTGAAATTGGGATCTTGTTCAGAAAAGATTTGTGTCGGGAATAATAATGGCTTGGTAATTTGCCTTTTAAATAAATAAAATAGAATATGTTGATAGCATTCACTCTGTGCACTTAAGCAATTCTGCACATTATGCTCTTTTATATCTGTAATGAACCAAAAGAATTGCAGCCTTGAAGCACAGTGTATTTTATTCAAGTTAGTAATTTAAGTAAATGTGCATATTAATAAATTACCATTAAAAGCTAGGCACCTGGTGTTCAAGAGAAGGCTTATTAAAATGCTGTTCAAAGTAGCTTGAGATTGAAAATCAGGGAACTAAATTAGTCTGCATAAAGCGGATCTTTCCCTGGAAAATTAGGTAAAAGGTACCTGCTATTAATAAAAGGGTTAAATTAAATAAAATTCTCCACATATCTGCCACAGCCACATTTGGTAAATCTCGGTATTAAAGAAGAGACTTCATAAGCAGCATTAATGGGTTAAGGGTGATGGCTGATGTCAAAGACTCACTAATCCTCCGCTAGTGAGAAATATGACGGCTGTAAGGAAAGTCAATGTCACTTGTATGTCACAGATGACAGTTATTTTGACAGCTGATGCTAAGTGATAGGAAAGGACGGATGGCAGATTAAATTTTGATGTACATACTGCTTTGCGGGTTATTGAATTTGCTATTTTATAAGGATGCACATGTGTTTAGCTACTCTGATACTTGAAGTCCAAGTTTCAATTCAGTGGCAGAACATTTTAACAGCTGCGACTTCATATCTAATTATTCATATATGTTGTGTCTCATTTCAACAAAAATGATTCATAAAAATTAGAGATGTGCGGGTCCGGTTTTACTCGGTTATTTTCGCCAAATTAGCACAGGTTCGGATTTGTTCGGATTTATTTTATTGGCTATCCAAAACACTTGAGAGCCAGATAGCCAATATGATGCTGTTTTTGAGATCCGAACAGATACAATTGATACCAAGTAAAACCGAACTGCTCATCTCTAACAAAAATATAACTTCTGTTGTCCAGTCTGTTAAAGCAGGGTTTCTCAAATCCGGTCCTCGTTACAGTGCATGTTTTCCATATCATCTAGATGGAGTACAGATCTATTGATTATTGACTAACACATTTTAAAAGATCCATAGGTGGTACTAATTATTTGATTTGTGATTCTTGAGGAGAGATTGAAAACATGTACTGTTAAGTTTCATTGAGGATTTGATAAAAACATGGTTTCCCAAACTCAGTCCTCAAGGCACCCTAACAGTCCAGGTTTTTAAGGATATACAGGTTGAGTCTCCCATATCCAAATATTCCGAAATACGGAATATTCCGAAATACGGAATAATTTTGGCATGACTGAGATAATGAAACCTTTGATTTTTAATGGTTCAAAGTACACAAACTTTGTCTAAGGCACAAATTATTAAACATATTGTATAAAGTTACCTTCAGGCTGTGTGTATAAGGTGTATATGAAACATAAATGAATTTCATTTCTGTACACAAACTTTGTTTGAGCCACAAAATTATTGAAAATATTGTAAAGAATTAACTGCAGACTGTGTGTATAAGGTGTATATAACACATAAATACATTCTTTGTGTATATTGGGGCCCCATTCCCAAGGTATTTCATTATGATATGCAAATATTCCAAAATACGGAATATTCCGTTATCCAAAATGCCCCTGGTCCCAAGCATTTTGGATATGGGAGACTCAACTTGTACATGCTTGTGCTAAAATGGTATAATCAAATTGATTAAGGTACTGAGTAAGTCACCTGTGCTTAAGCATGGATATCCTTAAAACCTGGATGGTTAGGATGCCTTGGGGACTGAGGGTCTGATTCTAGTTGGGAATAGAGAGAGATCACTCTCTCTCAACTGATCATCTTGGTGAAACCATGCTGCACTGCAGGTGGGGCAGATTTAAAATGTGCAGAGAGATTTAGATTTGGGAGGGAGGTGTCCAAACTGACAACTAAAGTGCAGTGTAATAATAAAGCTGTGCAGTATTTGTGAGCTACATGCAAAAGCAGCCAGTATTTACACTACATGTAAAAAAATGTATGTATTTACACCCCTTGCATTGCAATATGGTTTGCCCAGGTACACAGTTAAGTGCTATCTATCTCTCTCCATTCCCATCTCTGAATCAGGCCCTGAGTTTGAGAATAACTGCATTAAAGCAATGTATTATAGGTTGAGTCTCCCATATCCAAATATTCCAAAATATGGAATATTCCGAAATACAGATTTATTTTGGCATGACTGAGATAATGAAAACTTTGCTGTATATTGTTTCATCGAACAGCAAATACAGTACTTAGTACTATTAAGCCTGGTATCAGGCCACTGTCGTTGGATATGCAGTTGTTAACCAGAATATTCTACTTGCGTTCAGAGGTAATGAGGTGGAGCGCGGACCATTCAGAAAACTGCAACACAGAGCAAAGCTAAAACAGCGCATGAAAATATGCATTCTGACATTGAAAACAATGCATTCCAATTCCAGGAAACATTTACATACATCAGCTTCTAACCAGTCACCTTTATGGCACTGTAGCTTGGTGTTACAATACGACTTACATACATTTCTTTATCTATCCTTGTTATTTAAATTGGAGGGAAAGTGAGAAAAGCAGCCATAGGATATACAGTATGAAATGTCTTGTGTTGTCAGTTATGCTTTCCTGGCTAGGAATCAAGGGAGCTAGATGGATTTTGTCTGAGCTCCTGAACAACCTTAGCTAATCCTAGCTAAACCTACTACCATTTAAGATCATTTTCTATATAAGCCTCTGGAATTTTTCTACTGCCATTGCATGAGCCAGCAGAAGACTTTTGATTTGCCTATTAAGGGAATATTTCCTTACCTCCTACATCTGCGGTCTACTCAAGCATTGTGATTTCAACTCAGCCTAACCTGTAAAGTTAACATCAGAGTCCTGCCACTGAGCATACCCTGACAGCCACTACTTGGTAATACAGTTGAGTCTCCATTTATTAAGCCACTGACTTCTCAGCTCTATCAATCCATTTTGATGATCTGCCCTCCTGCATTCCCAGATCTCAAAATGCAATTAGAAACTCCTGATAATGAGCCAGTAATCAAGGCCCTTGCCTACCTATATGCATCCTATCAACTACCTCTGACCTCCAGCAACACTACTTCAGTAGACTTCTGTTCACTTCACCCAAATTGTTAGGAGAAGCAACCTGCTGGCCACCGGAATTGCCCAAATGTAGGCTAGCCCCAGCACTGACCTACTTACACCAGTAACCCATCCCATCACCTGGCCTCCTGCTGCTCCTAGTCCAGTAAAGATGCCAATTCCTATGAGGTTCTCAAAAAGCTGACCACTTCCTCAACTCTATGCTCTATGCCCTTGTTTAACCACTTCACTGACATATTTTTTTTTCCAAAAACTGCTCAGAAATTGTAGGTTTTTTTTTTTATGACTGAATTAGGTTGAGAACATCTTTTTAAAATGTATCCAACACAATTTTCTAAGAAAAAAAAATGTTTAAACACCGTATACCATAAAAATAGCAATTTTTATGGTATACTGTAATAATGGCCGGTGGGTTCAACCATCAATAGAAACCATCGATTGTTTGAGGCCACAGCCACTGATGTTTCCTTAACATCGGTTTGCAAACCATCGATGGATGGTGGCCATCCCTAGTATACTGTATAGTATACCATCCCTAATCGGTTCCGTATTGAGTCTTGATCGTACAAGACCGTCGTAATAAAAATAAAATGACATATAACATCAATGTTAAAAATGAACAAAACCAGAATATTTTGAATGTGCCGTGACATCATGACGTGACCTGTTATCATGACGTCACTGTGTCACTGTCCAATGACTGCCGACATGGGAGTGGCTTTGCAGCCATTCTCTCACCAGCTACTTCTCTTCCACAGTTCCAGAACCCCCTACGGACACCTCTGGAGCCTCCCGCACCCTTGCTGGACCCCCCACACCCCACCGCTGGACCCCTTCGCACCCGCCATGGATGTCACAGCCTGGACATTGCTGAACCCCTGCAGTGCAAGCTGGACCCCCACGCACCCCCGCCTACATCACAGGACCCCCAGGTATTCTAAATACTGGAAAAAATTCCATACCCGAAATGCTACTGGTCCATATATATATGGTAAAGCAAACTGCGGCACCTTATAAATACGCTGCCCGATCACTGTGGCCAGCAGTGATCGGTACACATGGGGAGACAGAGCTGAGGCTGGAAAGAGTGGACGGGGGCACCGCTAGGCTGCCCAGTTACATAGCAGCAGCCACGGCTACCAGAGCCATGGCTCCTGCTTCTAGTAGTCAGTAATCACTAGTGTGATCACTGTTGCTCCGGAGCCACAGCGGGAGGGTGTCCCGCTGGCAGCCCAGGTACATAGCATCAGCCGCGGCTACCTGATCCGCGGCTGCTGCTTCAATGGAAGTGCATCGGGAGGGGGTGCCACCGTGTGTCCGATCACTGTGGCCTGCAGTGATCGGGACATACAAACAGGGGACCCCCGGGGGTGTAGAGGGACCAGCAGATTAGCATCCCACAGCCACCTAGTGGGCATTTCTGACTGGTCGCATCAGATGCGACCATGTCATGGAAAGCCCAGCCTGGTATGGTCACATCTGATGCGACCGTGCCAGGCAAGTGCTTAAGGATTATGGAAAGTACTTGTCCAATATCTTTTTATTTATATAGTACAGATTAGTTTATTTATGATGTCTCTCATCAATATTAATCACTATTGACCTTAACTGCCATTGTTATTCATTGCCTCATTCCAAGCTATGTATCTCCACCCACATCTCCACTATGTATTCATAAAATGTCCACTCGCTCATATATGATCACTATCACCCTCTCCTCCCTACTTCACTACTTCCCTCCCTAGCCATCTCCCTTCCTTTCCTTTTCTTGCTTCAAAGTGCACACTATACTGTATGTCTTATATCTCTATTCTACCACCTTTTTCTTAATTCTTTGAGACCTGTTGCGTCCCTTATGCAGTGCTCCTTATGCAGTTCCTCCAGTAGTGCCCTTTATACAGTGCCGCCACTAGTGGCAGGGGAGTACCTTCCTATTGGCGTGGATGGCCCTCGCCAGGGGCACCGGCCAAGGGGGGTGCCATTGCTCCTGTTTGCTCTGCGCAGTGTGCACAGACAGCTGTCATTAGTAAATGATCCCTGGTTTCCTTCTGTCTCCTCTGCTCTTATCAGTGCCCTCCACTGATTGTTAATGTGTATCAGGCTTCTTATATGTCCCTTTATATCAGAAACATTTAAAATTAGAGAGACTAATTTTTTTTTATTTTTTTTTATAATATATCTCTTCTCCCACAATACCCACCACATACCAATCACCACTCACTAATTCCCATATGTCAACCTTGCAGGAAAAGAGTGTAAGCACCACATCAACCACAATGCTCTATTCGCAAGATAATTTGCATATATGCAAATTATCTTGCCCACAATGCACCTTGTTTGTTATTGATGCCCTCTTTTCCTGTGTTGTTGACATAAGAAATTAATACAGTGCTTGCATGTAGTAAGTGTTATAACTGAAAAAATAAAAAAATATATATATTAAAAAAAAGTATATATATTTTCTCCCTATTTCTACAGGCGTGTAAGTTGAACTACCCCCAGTGTAAGTACTAATAAATTTATCTTTTCCACAGTATGGGGAATTGACTATGATCTTTATAGATTGTGGATACTCAGGTGTCAGGATTAAGATATAATTCTTATGGGCTGTTTTTATTATTGTGTGTGAGACAGAAATGGACCCATGTGGGCGGTTTTACCAGTGAATTATATGGCAGAGTTAAAAAAGCATATTGCACTGTACAGTCCAATTTGAATATATGTAAATTATTTTACCCATAATGCATGTTTGTTTTTGATGCTATGTTTTCAAGCTTTCCCTGTGTATTTTGGCATTAGTAAATAGTGGGGTAGAGGGTGCGGAGGGTGCGCTCGCCCTATGGGTGTCATGCTGGAGTAATCATGTGTTGTGGTCTTTTGTGTTCGATGTTGTTTGTGGAGTGATGGGGTGTAGGGAGGGAAGGGGGTCTAATGGACTGGAGGTGGTGGGTGAGGAAATGAAGACAGAGGCAGAAATGGGGGCCAAAGGGTTTATTGGAAAAAAACAGTACTAATCCTATTTGGTCCCAGGCACCCAGGTGGGGTGAGCGATCCACTTGGGGGTGTGTGTGGGTGGAGACTGGGGAGGTGAGTGGACCCTTTTAGGGGGCTCCTTTCCGTGCAGTTCAATAGACCGGCACGTTACCCCTGCTGGACCTTTGGTCAACAGTCTTAGGATGTCTCGGGGGGAGGGGAGTGGTGGGTTGGCAGCGGGTCTGGCGGTTGGTGTGGATCGCTTAGGGATTGCTGCTGGACGAACAGCTGTGAGTGGAGCTGGTCCAGCAGCAATCCCTAAGCGATCCACACCAGCAGGCACCCACCAAGCAGCGGGAACAGAACGCCAGCAACGCGGTGCACCAAGCCCCACAGTGCACCAGCAAGCCACTACCACACACAGAGCTTCCTCCAACCGCTGACACCGCAACAGCCATCCAACACCGCATCTGCAAAAGGAAACTAACACCAGCTACCAGCAGCCCAAGCCTTTTGCACCAACAAATCCTACCGGTAGGTAAGTGACTCCGAGACTTATACCCCTGCGCGGGACGCTGCCAGGGTGTACATACACAACCACCAGACCCGCTGCCAACCCACCACTCCCCTCCCCCCGAGACATCCTAAGACTGTTGACCAAAGGTCCTGCAGGGGTAACGTGCCGGTCTATTGAACTGCACGGAAAGGAGCCCCCTAAAAGGGTCCACTCACCTCCCCAGTCTCCACCCACACACACCCCCAAGTGGATCACTCACCCCACCTGGGTGCCTGGGACCAAACAGGATTAGTACTGTTTTTTTCCAATAAACCCTTTGGCCCCCATTTCTGCCTCTGTCTTCATTTCCTCACCCACCACCTCCAGTCCATTAGACCCCCTTCCCTCCCTACACCCCATCACTCCACAAACAACATCGAACACAAAAGACCACAACACACTATTACTCCAGCATTACACCCATAGGGCGAGCACACCCTCCGCACCCTCTACCCCATTATATCGTTACACAGGACCCGGTACTCCTGCTTTTAGGAAGGTGCAGCACCCCGACACAAACAATACATCTCACATCCCATCTGCCCATACAGCAGAGCGCAGTTCTAACCCATCATTATTAGTAAATAGTGGTTTGCAATAGAGTAAGTTCTGTAAAAGATATATATGTTAAAAAGAGAAGAAAAAAAATATTCTCCCTATTTCTACAGATGTCTGAATTAAACAACCCCCAGTGTGTGTTATTTTATTTTTTCAAGTAGAAGCAGTCATTGGAGGGGGGCGCTTGGACCCCAAGATACACCCCTGACTAGTGGTCCCCCCTATGCAGTGCCCCCAGCCAGTAGTGCCCCTTAAACAGTGCCCCTGGCCAGTAGTGCCCCTTATACAGTGCCCCGGGCAGGTGTGCCCATTATACAGTGCCTGAGTAGTTCCCCTTATATATATAACTTGAAGACAAACACGAAACAAAATTACAGTACCTGAATCCCCGCTTCTGCGCCCGCCGCTGTCCACTCCTTCATCCTCCCACAAAGCACTATGGGAGAGACATCATGACATCTCTCCCTTCACCCACTGCGGGAGCCAGAAGGCTGAGCTCATGAGTGAGCTCCAGCCTGGCTCTGGCCCTAGGTGCAGCAGCCAATGAGAGTCTGTCTGCTAAAACAAACACACTGTCAGTGAGTGTGCTACCCGGTGCTGGTGGTGGTGTGTTTGTTTTACTGTGTAGTGCGGACCGCAGTCTGTGTGGTCCGCACTATATATACTGAAACACCTGACGTGGACCCCTCGGCCGCCGGTCCAAGCCACGCCCAGTGCACGTGACCTGTCCACCCACCCCTAGTTACGCCAAGGATATCCATTTGTGTGCACTGATGGTATAATCAAACTGACTGAGGTACTAATTTAGTCACCTGTGTTTGAGCGTGGATAGCCTTCAAATCTGCACTGTTAGGGTGCCTTGTTGACCAAGTCTGGGAACCACTGATCTAGGGGACTTTAACATTTATGATAGAGGAGAGAAGGTCATTGTTGTGTGACTGGGGTGGCAGACCTCTGCTAAACACATGGGAAGGTTTGTATTTGTATGCATTCTGTGTATTAAATTTGAAATTGTGGGTTTTAATTTTTATACCATGCGTTTTGATGTTTGATTTGGCCTTTAATAGTTTACAAACTGCACATCACCGCCCCAAAAACCATGCAGATAGGAAGAGCCACCCCTAAGCAAATCTCCCTCCAGACTTTTTATTTACTATTGCAATGGCAATGCTTAAAACTTATATGTAGGGCAATGTGCATGGCATCTAATAGTCCTCTGTACATGTGCAGTGGGTTGATGCTACTGTATTTCCATTAGCTGCAAATCTTCAACAGCAATTTAACATCTCTGGAGTTTGCCCTTGCTCTTTTCCCACTAACAGTGTTTTCATCGTGTCCTGCAGCTCCCCTTGTTATCTTCTTTTATTCATTAGTATTATTATTATTTCCTTAGAGAGTTGTGTTACTTTTTCGTTTAATTCTGCCCTGCAGGACATAGTTGACAGTTTTTTCTCTGTTCCTCCAAACCTCTGCTTGTTGTTTTTTCTTTTTTGTTTTTAATATTCTCAGGCTAAATGTTTTTTTATATACTGAACTAAATTAGATTTTTAACTTTGTCTTCCAAGACAAATAAAAATCAAGAAACAAAATTCAAGTTAAGTTTGTTACATAACATCTCTGATGCTGCTTTCTTTATCATTTATCATGCAGCACCCAACAGTCAAAGTTACAAATCATACAAAATACTATTGCACATAAAAACAGAAAAAATGCAGATATAGACGACAAGGAGGAGCAGACAGGTGACAAAGGGGAATATTTAGTAAACTATTTGCGGGATATCTTCCAAAAATAGTTGTTTTTGTGGGACACTAGCAAATATTAAGGATTCCCAGGATTTAACATGGAGGGACCGCAAAAGATATCTCCAATGTCTGCCCGTGTTCCACCAATTTTTTCCGTAAAACAACCCCATAGATTTCTATGGGGGTTGCTATGGTGTTAGATTAACCAATCTCCGAAATGCTTCCTTGGCTCCGCCACCTAATGCCATCTACAGATAGTGTTAGCCATTACAAAAAGTACCTGGAGAGACTACCGCAGTCCCGAAACTGAAATATATTATTGCTGCGATTAGTAGCGATAACAAATTATAATTATCTGATCTAGAAGCTGATAATTCATAAATATGGCCCAAAGAGTAGATTGGGTCCTGCTCATGAGAGTTTATAGTCTAGAGGGCAATGCTGAGACAATAGGAGCTAGTAGGACAGGAGTGGGCATGGGACTGGAACCAATAGAATTTGCAGAGAGGAGTATCAGATCGGGTAGAATAGACTACAGTAAAGATGTGGGTTTTGAAAGAGCTATTCAATTATTGAAGGTTTGAGAGAGTCTAGGTAGACTCAAACTTGCTGACTTTTAATATCTCCTTCCCGGAGAGGAGACTCAGCTGGCCACTTCGGGTGGTGGGGCCGGGCTCCTATATGTACAATCCCCCCTCTCGCACCCCTGTTCAATGGTCTATTTTCTAGTCAATATTTGCTTTATCTCCTATTTTAACCAAATGACCACTCAGCTGTACCCATCATTTTCTAAGAGGACAGGAAACTTCAGTAGTCTACTAATCATAGCTTTTCCGAGCTTGCCCTTGATAGCTAACACTATCTTTCGATGGCAGTAGTGTACATTTACACTCAATAGGGATCTTTTTTCCACCTCCACTCCAGTCTTTGCTTGAACATACGATGTTCGATGACCCCACAGACGGAGGAGGTTTGTGGTCCAAACCCACCAGGATGGGCTCTTTTCAGAGCCACTGTCTTAGCAACAATTTTTCATAAATACTGTATCCTCCAAAGACATGGCATTTTGTACTAATTACTTTTAATGAAATAATTCCAGAAACCATTGATATTGTTTGTAAAAATTAATTCATTTCCAGCAGTGGGAGTTTCAACTTAATCAGACAAGAGAGTTAGAAATATATAACATTTAGCAAAACAAAAACATGGCTCCATTCAAATGATACCCTCATTTTCAATAGTGTGTTTAAATTGTACTTTTCTACTGCTAATATAATTGGAAATTTACGTAATCCCCTTTTTTCCTAATTATTGTTCGCTGTCTAAGCAACTATGCTTACTAATTACATTCATTACAAACTGTAGGGAAAAACTGCAAACACAGGAAAAATCATTTTAAGAAGGGTAATTTCTTGCATAAAAGGTTTCATACTTAACCTTAAATTTCTTTTCTCAATGCTGGCTGAACAGTTTAAGCACTATTACCCTTGCGAGGTTGCAATAAACAAAAGAGAAACAAATACGTAACAGAAAAATCCGTCCTCTGGCTCACCCAGATAGATAAGGAACTTGCATACTCTTACAGAAGATGTCTTTATTACATCTTATGACACACTACATATTACAGCAGTGTGGGGCCATTTTAACATATGGGCACACTGGGCAGCTGCCCAGGGCCCAACAACTCTAGGGGGCTTCGAGCAGTGGCGGGCTTGGCCGGGGGGCATCTACATGGAGTGTGCGGCTGCTCGCTCTGTGCATTGAGAAAGACGCTCCACAGCAGTTCTTATTGTGAATAAAACAATCAAATCGGCCAGACAGCATTCGTAACCCACCTCCAAGCCTGCAGTCACAAAGCCAGATTAGGGAAGGGCACTCGTCCCGTCAGGCCTCCCCTCTCTCATGGAGCACCCCATACTTTAATCAGTCTTAACAGTAACTGTATCTATGTGTATATGTGTGGGCTGTATTTATCATTTATATGTTGAAATGTTTCAGTTTTTCAAGGCTTATAATGTTGAAATGTTTCTGTTGATTAATCCTCACTTTACATCATGTTTTTTTTCATGTTTAAACATTGATTTTGTTGAAAGTACCAATAAATCTAAAAGTTTAATTTTATTGACCGGTTACATTTTTATTCCCATGAATGGTGGGTAGAGACCCTAGTTCATTGCTGTGCCCAGGGCCTACAATACTGTTCAGACTGCCTTGAGTGTGCTGTAATATAATTTTATGTTGACTAATAAATTGTTGTTTTTTTAGTTAATGAAGCCTTATACTGTCTAATAAATGAGAAATATTATTTTAAGGTTCATCAATGAAGTTATAGCAATGTGTGTTTGTGCCACCAAGCAAAGTTAATAGTGTAATGAAAACACAGCCATGCTTCTTGCAGCATTATCCATTACATGGAGCAAAAACAACATCTTATCATCTTCATGCAGGTCTGGGTGGTTAGAGAGAGAGAACCTGCCAAGCCTCATCTGTATCTAGCTAAGAAGATGAAGTAAAAATGTTCATGTAACATTCACATAAATTACTACTGTAAGCACACATGTATCCTGGGTGAGACAGAAATAAGTAGATAGCAGGAAAATATATTTCTGTAGAATTCACCTCAAATTAACGGACATCCTAACTGACAGGCAAATTCCCAACACATTACTGTCACACTTCTAGAGATCATTCTGTTAGGAGAATGTGTCACTGTGACTTCCGAAGAGGTGTAAGTTACTGGAACGCACCACTGTATCCTTACTCTAGCAGCCAGAACAAAAATCTGTTGAATAATTAGACTTTGCTCAATAATAGAAAAAAGTAACTGAATATACATATAGAGTACATACTAAAGGTAATTTCTTAATATGCGAAAGGGTGCAGATTGTGGGAAATATGCCATTGTGCAACCATCTACTATCCTATCGTAAGGATGCAGTTCCCATAATTGTATTGTAGGTGTACGTCTTGTTATGTGCTAAATCAGGGATGTCCACCCTGTTTGATCCATGGCCACATTGAGAGAGAGTACACATTTAAAGGTGCAGCAACTTGGCTTGCTACAACGGGTAAAATACCCTGGCCTCTACACCATTTATTATACACATCTCCTATTGTTCTGGACACTATTCATATTCCTGACTGGCAACCCCTGGGCAGTCAGGGGACATGCTAGAACACAACATTACAAGGTTGTGACTAGGGGTGGGCGAATAGGGGCTGGCATCATCGCTGCACCGTACACCTGCAATTGGCTTGCAGGGTACCTAGAATGGCACTCTGCAGCCTAGAGAGCTGCCCGGAGCATCCTTAGGATGCTGCAGGCACTCAGCTTCTTCCTAGCTCTGCTACTTTAGCCCATTTAGCATAACCATCTGTAACGCACAGTGCTGAAAGGGTCATTGCACTGAAATGAGACCTCCTGAATAATTTATTTGCCAACAAGTTAATTGGGCTTCAACGTGCACATAAAGGCCCCTTTTAGTAACATAGGCTACACAGGGCCACTGAGAGTGGAACGGGGCCCGGATACTATGGAGCGTGGCCAAATCAAGGAAGTGTGACCACACCCCCTTTGAAAAAAAAATAAAAAAACACTACTGCAAAGCTGACCCAGGCCCTCGCCGGTCCTCTCCAACTTGCCCGGGCCCAGAAAAGAGTACCCCCCCTCTCGGTGCTGCAGAGGTTAAAGACCTAGCCACAAGCCTGACTATCAAAGTAAGGGACTTTGGCATTGACTCCTGGACACTATTCAGGATAAAGATTACTTCTTGTCTGAATAGAGTTAGGAATAGTGAGATAGAGAATTATATAGAAATAAGCTGATACTAAATTATCTTTATTTACCTACTGAACTTAACGTTTGAAAGCATTCATGATTATATAAATGTTGAAATTAAATTAATTGATTTCTGTCCGAAAACCATGCCCTATTCTACGTTATTAGGTTGCAGATTAAAACACAGTAAAGTCCTCACCTCTCTGCTGGGGGCAAAAGCTAGAAGAGTTCCAGAACGGAACACATAATAACTACCTCACATTAAGGTACTGCTGACCTATAACCACACCACCCCTTCACACACTTCCACATTGGGGAACCATGCATAGATTCATATACAGTATGTGTGTGTCTGTTTTCTGAGAATATTCAAAGTGGTTTAAGGCTACACAGACTGACAGAGTGCTCATGCTGTGTCAGCCACCTAGGGCCAAATGTAATTGAGTGCTGGATTTTGGGGAGTTAACACAAATGTAAAGTGACATTATTTAGTAAGGCAAAAGCAACCTGGTTGAACACTCTGGGCATGTATCCTGCACCCTTTAGAGCAGCCCAGATCGTGTTAAGAGGTTCCTTGGGCAATGTTCCTCTTCCAGGTGCAGGCTGTCCCGCCCCCTCACTGTGACCGGTTTAGTTGTAGTCTTTACTGGTCCATAGGAAAACAGCGCAGAGCACAGGCAATGCACTCTTACAGCACTCTCTTGAATATTCAACACCAAGATCTCAGCAGCTATCACCTCTGCTTCTGCAGAGACCTGATCATAGTTACCTGGCAGAGAGTGACTGCATTCACATGATATGTTTTTCCTGCAAATTAACAATGCTGAGTTTCTTTAACAACAAAGGTAACATTTTCAAGCATATGCATTTCATCTTCCTGTTCGCTACTTACCCTTAGCAATTTAGCACACAGTCTTGGTAGGTCACCATATTGACTGATTCCTCCTGTGTAAGGCTGGTATAAGACAGGCATCACTCACTGTATATAACTGTCTATGTAGAAAAAGTAAAACACAATAATACTGTATCTCCTTTTGTAATGTTCTCTCTTGGAGATGTGGATGGGGGAAGTAGAGGTTGGCGGTCCTGGCACATGACGAATAATAGCATCATCACCATCATCACGGCACCATCCCTCGTAATGGAATTCTGTAACTTGCAGCATCAGGCCATGGGGGTTGGGGGCACTCTGACACAAATCAGTGCAAATCACTCTATCAACTTCACGGACCACCATTTTGCTAGGGGATGAGGCTTTCTTGGAAGAGCTTGCTGACATATGGGAGTACATTCTGGGAGTGTAGGCAAGTATGAATAACAACCACCTATTTGTAGAATGTACAGATTTGATCCAGTGTTATCAATAGAAATGTATTCAGACAATAAAGTTATTTGTTCAAGTCTGGGTTCTATTGTATAATGGTTTCAGTGGTACTATTCATAAGAGAATGAGCCCCTGCACATGCCGCATCTAACGCTGTATGCCAATGAAATAGAAAGAACAGCAGAGGAAAAAAAGAATTTAAACTGATTTGAAGTCGACCTCCTCATCAAGCAAATGTTCTATGCGCTATAATTATTATTGATCTCTGTCAGGCAGCAATCAGAGGAAGCTTTGTATGACTTGGCAAAAGCAGGGTAATAAATAGTCTCATCCTTTCAAAACTGCAAATGGTTCAAAACCATTTTCAATGCACAATTTGCATTTCCATATATGGTTTTTGACACCCTTCAAACTTTATAATTTATACTATCTGTGTACCGCTAACATCTGCCACAATAATAACGTTTTTGTTTTACCTGACTTTTAGCAGATGGATATTAGTGGAATATTTATTTACAATATAAAATTAATTCAGAACTGCATTTTGAAGTACAATTTGCATAATTAGCTTTGTTCTGAGTTGATGAGCTTTTTTTTTTTTTGCTTCCAATTGGTACACTTTAGTCACAGCTGCATCAAATACATTGTGAGGAAATTAAGCAGTTTCCAAGTTTCTTGATGCCAATCTTTAATCAGCCATTACACAGCTAGTGTGATGTAATTCCTTTAAATAGAAGTATATGATCAAAGCCATTTAGTCAGCATAAGAAAGGAATAAGAGCACAGTACTTTGTGCTGGTAGTATGCAAGTTTTAGCCACTTAAATAACTTTCTTTAAATATGTATATACTGATAGTCATGGTACTCAGCATCAAAGCTGTTAGTTTAAAAAAAAAAAAAAACGTAACAGCACATGGTAAAATGCATTATTTTAGCTTTCTTTAGTAGGTTATACCTGTTACTCAGTTTATATTTGTTACAGCTCCAGCTCTAAGTTTGTTACATGCTGTATATCTGCAAATTAGTCCAATTTTTTTATTGGTCTTGTGATGGGTGTAGCATCAGATAGAACAACTGACCAGAGAAAAATTTGGAAAATAATTTGCCCTTTTTATTGATATATGAGGAGCAAGCATGTTGGTATAAATATACAGTCAGGTGCATAAATATTGGCATATTGACAGAATTTTCATATTTTGTCCTCTATTCACCACCACAATGGCTTTGAAATGAAATTCTTCTGTCATCCGCCACAGTTGTTTTCCATGGTCTTCCGGGTCTTTTGGTGTTGCTGAGCTCTCCGGTGCGTTCTTTCTTTTTAAGAATGTTCCAAACAGTTGATTTGGCCACACCTAATGTTTTTACTATCTCTCTGATTGGTTTGTTTTGATTTTTCAGCCTAATGATGGCTTGCTTCACTGATAGTGACAGCTCTTTGGATCTCATATTGAGAGTCGACAGCAACTGATTCCAAATGCAAATGTCACACCTAGAATCAACTCCAGACCTTTTACCTGCTTAATTGATAATGAAATAACGAGGGAATAGCCCACACCTGTCCATGAAATAGCTTTTGAGTTGATAGTCCCATTACTTTTGGACCCTTAAAAAGCTGTAGGCACATATAGAAACCGTTGTAATTCCTACACCGTTCACCCGATTTGGATGTAATTACCTTCAAATTAAATCTGAAAGTCTGCAGTTAAAGCACATCTTGTTTGTTTCATTTCAAAGCCATCGTGGTGGTGAATAGAGGCCAAAATATGAAAATTCTGTAAATGTCCCAATATTTATGCACCTGACTGTAGGTGATTAATATAATTGCATAGTGGTGTTGATGGGAATCGGTATGTAATGTCGGCAGTCGGGATACCTCCTGTCAAAATACAGACAGCTGGTAAGTATACTTACACTCCCCCGTTTTCCCCTTAACCCACCCTTCTTTTAACCTACACCTAACCCTACCCGTTAGTGCCTAAACCTAAGTCTCCCCCCTTTGTACCTAAACCTAACTCTCCTAGCTTAGTGCCTAACCCTAACCCCCCCCCCCAGTGGTGCCTAACCCTAAACCCCCCCTAGGGGTGCCTATCCCTAACCTCCCCGCAAAACCTAATTGTTACCCCGCTATGCTACCTAAACCTAACCCCCCCCCCCACCCACGGCTAACATCTAAGACGCCCCGGACTTACCTGGTTCGGTCTGGAGTCTGTCTGTGTTCCAGCATCGGTATCAAGATAGGCGTTTGTATTTCGACGACTATCTTAAGTCCCGTGTCTAACTTTCAGCATCAGGACGTGGATGATATGCAGTAAAATGTACAGTGTTAAACTCTGGAGACCAGTCCCATCAAGGTGCATTCAGAAGAAAAACCTGTCTTTATTTCAAGTAGGGGTGAGCGGGTTCGGATTTCTGAAATCCGAACCCCCCCGAGCCCCCCCGATCCGAGTCCGATCCGAGTCAGGCTCGACTTTTCCCGCCTGACTCAGATCTGAAATCGAGGCAAAACGTCATCATGCCGCCTTCCGAGTCTCGCGGGTTTTGGATCCTATATAAGGTACCCGTGTCGGCGCCATTTTCTCACTCGGCTGTGGACAGTGAAGAGGGAGGGTGGGAGTTAGGGCTGTGTAGTGTAGTGTAGTGTAGTGCTGCTGTTGTCCACTACTTCAAAGTCCATAGGGGCTGGCTGTGTTGTGCTGTGCTGCTGTTGTTAATAGGGGCTGTGTCCACTACTTCAAAGTCCATAGGGGCTGGCTGGACTGTGTTGTGCAGTCAGTTCTCCATAGGGGCTGTGTCCACTCCAAAGTCCTGTGCAGTGTCCCAGTCCTAAAGGGGTGCTGTAGTGTTGTCCAGGGGGTGCACTGTCCATCAGGGGTGCTCCCCCCAAGTGCTAAAAAAATAATATATTTTCTGTGTTTGTGAATTGTGTGTGCAGTAGCCGCACGTGCATCAACAAAGTAGTGACAAGCGTGCGCCTGTGTCATAAGTAAAGGGCCGGCTGGCTTGACCGTTAAAGGGTGCTGTAACCCCCAAAGTACACTCCAGTCCAAACCAAAAAAATAATTATTTTCTGTGTTTGTGAATTGTGTGCGCAGTAGCCGCACGTGCATCAACCAAGTAGTGCCAAGCGTGCGCCTGTGTCATAAGTAAAGGGCCAGCTGGCTTGACCGTTAAAGGGTGCTGTAACCCCCGAAAGTACACTCCAGTCCAAACCAAAAAAAAAATTATTTTCTGTGTTTGTGAATTGTGTGCGCAGTAGCCGCACGTGCATCAACAAAGTAGTGCCAAGCGTGCGCCTGTGTCATAAGTAAAGGGCCGGCTGGCTTGACCATCAAGGGTGCTGTAACCCCCGAAAGTACACTCCAGTCCAAACCAAAAAAAAAATTATTTTCTGTGTTTAGCCGCACGTATATATCAAATTGATATAACATAAATGGAGGACCAAACTTTCTCCGATAAAAATAAAATCGAGAAAGATCAAGAACCACTTCCTCCTAGTGCTGAAGCTGCTGCCACTAGTCATGACATAGACAATAACATGCCATCAACGTCGTCTGCCAAGGCCGATGCCCAATGTCATAGTAGAGGGCACATACAATCCCAAATGGCAAAGTTCAGGAAAATGACCTTGAAAAAGACATTTAAATCAGCTGAAGAGAAACGTAAACTTGCCAATATGCCATTTACGACACGGAGTGGCAAGGAACGGCTAAGGTCAATCCCTAGTATGTTCATCACTAGTGGTTCAGCTTCACATGACGATGGAAGCCCTCCTCCCACTAAAAAAATCAAAAGAGTTAAGCTGGCAAAAGCACAGCGAAGAACTGTGCTTTCTAAGAAGATATCACAAATCCCCAAGGAGAGTCCAAGTGTGGTGGTGGTTGCGATGCCTGACCTTCCCAGCACTGGACGGGAAGAGGTGGCTCTTTCCACCATTTGCACGCCCCCTGCAAGTGCTGAAAGGAGCACCCACAGTCCACTTGCTGATATGCAAATTGAAGATGTCACTGTTGAAGTACAACAGGATGAGGATACTGGTGTAGCTGGCGCTGAGGAGGAAGTTGGCGAGGAGGATTCTGATGGTGATGTGGTTTGTTTAAATCAGGCTCCGGGGGAGACAGTTGTTGTCCGTGGGATGAAAAAGCCCATCACAGTCATGCCTGGGCAGAAGACCAAACATTCCACCTCTTTGGTCTGGCAATATTTCTATCCAAATCCGGACAACAACTGTCTTGCCATATGTACCATATGTAAAGGTGAAATAAGTAGGGGTAGGGACGTCAACCACCTAGGAACATCCTCCCTTATACGGCACCTGCAGCGCGTTCATAAAAAGTTACTGTCAAGTTCAGAAACTTTGGCTAAGACCATAAGCAGTCCAGGGACACCTAAATCCCGTTGTCCTGTTGTATCCAAGCGCCTGCAAACCACACCGTCAACTCCCTCCTCGTCAATTTCCTCCTTAGTCAGGATCGGAAGTAGTCCTGCAGGCCATGTCACTGGCATGACTGACTCTCCTATCCGGGATTCCTCCGGAGGATCCTGCATTGCTACGCCTACTGCTGCCGCTGCTGCTGTTGCTGCTGCTGGGAGTCGTTCATCATCCCAGAGAGGAAGTAGGAACACCACTACTTTTACTAAACAATTGACCCTCCAACAGTCCTTAGCGAGGAGGATGAAGTACGACAGCAGTCATTCTGAAGCAAAACGTATAACTGAGGCCTTGACTGCTATGTTGGTGTTAGACGTGCGTCCGGTATCCGCCATTAGTGCAGTGGGATTTAGACAATTGATGGAGGTAGTGTGTCCCCGGTTCCAAATCCCGTCTAGATTCCACTTCACTAGGCAGGCGATACCGAGACTGTACAGAAACGTCAGAAAAAGTGTCCTCAGTGTCCTGAAAAATGCCGTTGTACACAATGTCCACTTAACCACGGACATGTGGACAAGTGGAACAGGGCAGACTAAGGACTATATGACTGTGACAGCCCACTGGGTAGATGTATCACCTTACGCAGCAACAGCAGCAGCGTCACCAGTAGCAGCATCTCAGAAACGCCAGCTCGTTACAAGGCAGGCTACGCTGTGTATCACCAGTTTCAGTAAGAGGCACACCGCCGACAACCTCTTAGAGAAACTGAGGGAAATCATCGCCCAGTGGCTTACCCCACTTAGACTCTCCTGGGGATTTGTGATATCTGACAACGCCACCAATATTGTGCGGGCATTACATCTGGGCAAATTCCAGCACGTCCCATGTTTTGCTCACACAATAAACTTGGTGGTGCAGAATTTTCTGAAAAGCGACAGGGGCGTGCAGGAGACGCTTTGGGTGGCCCGAAAAATTTCTGGCCACTTTCGCCATTCAGCGACTGCGTGCCGAAGACTGGAGCGCCAGCAAACACTCTTGAACCTGCCCCACCATCTCCTGAAGCAAGAGGTTGTGACGCAGTGGAACTCAACCCTCTATATGCTTCAGAGGATGGAGGAGCAGCAAAAGGCCATACAAGCCTATACATCCACCTATGACATAGGCAAAGGAGGGGGTATGCACCTGACTCAAGCGCAGTGGAGAATGATTTCCGTGTTGTGCAAGGTTCTCCAGCCCTTCGAACTTGCCACACGTGAAGTCAGTTCAGACACTGCCAGCTTGAGTCAGGTCATTCCCCTCATCAGGCTTTTGCAGAAGCAGCTGGAGAAAGTGAAGGAGGAGCTAAGATGGAGCGATTCCGCTCGGCATGTGGGACTTGTGGATGAAGCCCTTCATTCGCTTTGCCAGGATTCCAGGGTGGTCAATCTGTTGAAATCAGACCACTACATTTTGGCCACCGTGCTCGATCCTAGGTTTAAAGCCTATGTGGTGTCTCTCTTTCCGGCCGACACAAGCCTGCAGAGGTGCAAAGACCTGCTGGTGAACACACTGTCAGCTGAAGCGGAACGTGACACGTCAACGGCTCCTTCTTCATTTTCTCCCGCAACTGGGGCTGCCAGGAAAAAACTTAGGTATCCTAAGCAACCCGCTGGCGGTGATGCAGGGCAGGCAGGACCAAGTTTGGACATCTGGTCCGGACTGAAGGACCTGGCAACAATTTCTGACATGTCTACTGTCACTGCATATGATACTGTCACCATTGACAGAATGGTGGAGGATTACATCGGTGACAGCATCCAAGTAGGCATGTCAGACAGTCCATACCTGTACTGGCAGGAAAAAGAGGCAATTTGGAGGCCCCTGTACAAACTGGCTCTATTTTACCTGAGTTGCCCCCCCTCCAGTGTGTACTCCGAAAGAGTGTTTAGTTTAGCCGGGAACCTTGTCAGCGAAGGGCGTAGGAGGTTGCTTCCACAGAATGTGGAGAAGATGATGTTCATCAAAATGAATTATCAGCTCTTCCAGGGAGACCAGCCTCCAGAAGGTACAGAGGGACCTGTGGTGGTGGATTCAAGTGGGGACGAGTTAATACTTTGTGAGGATGAGGATGTACACACTGAAGAGGGTGAGGAATCGGTGGATGAGGAGGATGAGGATGACATCTTGCCTCCGTAGAGCCAGTTTGTGCAGGGACACATTAATTGCCAGCTTGTTTTGTGGGGGCCCAAACGAACCAATCATTTCAGCCACAGTTGTGTGGCAGACCCTGGCGCTGAAATGATTGATTTGTTAAAGTGTGCATGTCCTGTTTATACAACATAAGGGTGGGTGGGAGGGCCCAAGGACAATTCCATCTTGCACCTCTTTTTTTTCTTTGCATTATGTACAGTTTGGGGCCTAGTTTTTCTAACTGCCATCCTGTCTGCCACTGCAGTGTCACTCCTAGATGGGTCACGTGTTTGTGCCGCCCACTCGTGTCGCTTAGCATAGTCATCCAGCTACCTCGGTGCAACCTTTTGGACATAAAAACACTATTGTGAGGTGTGAGGTGTTCAGAATAGACTGGAAATGAGTGGAAATTAAGGTTATTGAGGTTAATAATAGCATAGGAGCAGAAAAACCTACAAATTCTGTGATTTTAGCTGTTTTTATGCTTTTTTTCAAAAAAATACAGATCCAAAACACAAAACCCAGAACCCAAAACACGGAAGGGTGGTTTTGGCAAAACCAATCCAGATCCAAAACACGAAGAAAGATCCAGATCCAAAACCAAAACACGAAAAGTGGCCGGTGCACACCCCTAATTTCAAGATATACATTATGATAAAGTAACACTACAGTTTGATCTTACTTATCAGATGCAAGTGATATGAACTTGCTCCAATTTTGTGAGGTTGTTTTAATGGTGTCAAAAGATCCTACTTACTATTAGGACTTTAGACCCAGTTTTTATACATTCTCATCATGAATCTTCAGACTCATACACATGTGATCTTCACACCTTGACTATTAAAGGTCCTGCCAGTCAGTTTGTGTTATTCAGTCAGAGCTGCAAGTCCCAGCGGAAAGATATCACTGTGGTCAGAAGTTCCACCAATTACTCCCGGACACAGGACCTGTTTCAGCAGTGATCACAACTGCGGTTATGCATGCAATTGTCCGATTGTTTCGTTCTGCGCATGAGTATGCATTGCAGTGCGCGTGCTTGAACACTTCACTGCGAGCAGGATTGTGATTGCAGTGACTACGCACACCAATCGCAGAGTGATTGACAGGAAGTACCATTTGGGAGTAGTGACGGGGGGGGCGTTAGCAAAATGCTGGAGTTACAGTATGTTTGAATGCCTTGGCATGGGAGTGCATAAATTAGCCACTACGATGCCATATGCAGCTTGGGTTTGCACTGCGTGCGATGAGGTTAGCAATTCCTGAGTGAGGTCAGAACTTGTGCAAGTGTCCGTGAGGCTGCGATGGTACTCGATGCTAGGTCCTTATATTAGGCTGCATATGGCATTGCGATTGCAATCATTAGCATATCTTCGCAGTGAGACTGTGTGCGTAATCGCTATTGAGATCCGTACTCAATCAGGCCCAGAGCCAGCAGGGTTAGTATGGAGGATCATGTGTGCTACAGTTCTGCAGCAGAGGAGCAGAAGCCGCTGTTCTGCAGCCACAGATGCAAATTAGTGTAACAAGTTTATAGTGCATGCAGCTCTCTGACAGATACAAGAAACCTTAAATGATGTGTAAACCAATCCAAGTGTTACAGGGCTGAGGATAAAAAACAAGCTGACAGGAATAAGTATATTGTATATATTATTTACACCTATCTGAGAACATTAGCCTAGGAGCATTGAACTTCTCATTAAAAACAAAAATAATACCAAGGAAGATACTGTTATTTATTATCAAGAATAGAGAGATCCGGGTCCAACAATTCTAGAAAATACACCAACATAGTAATAGCCGTTAGTCAGTGATATGATTGAGAACCAAGGGGTCTATGGGCCTGATTCAGACCCACTCGCAAGCGGCTGTCCGCTCGCAAGTGGGTTGATGTTGTGCACTGCGCATGCGCACGACGGCGGGAGCTCCGTCGTGCGCATGCGCCAGACGCGACGAGCGAAGGACTTTCCTTCGCTCGTTGTGTCTGATCAAAGGGGGCGTGCTGTCGATGTTGATTGACAGCACGCCCCCTTTGGTGGGCGTGCCGGGGGCGTGCCTCCCTGACGGGGGCGTTCCCAAGGGAACGCCTACCGTCAGAAGCCGGCCCACTGACATCACTAGTGATGTCAGTGGGAGTGATTTTGGCTCTGATAGAGCCAAAATCACTCCGGGCCTTGCGGTTGAAAAACTCAACCGCAGGCTCCGGCTCGCAGTGGCGATGATCGCGATGGTCAAGACCATCGCGTCCATCAAACTGCACGCTCGTATAGGCTGTGGGTGGTGACCCACAGCTATACGAGCGTCCAGGAGGACGCTCCATAATTATGGAGGGCGGCCCTCATTCAGAGCGTGCGCTCTGCTCAGAGCGTACGGCTCTGAATGAGGGCCTATGTACGAAGCCTTGGATGGAGATAAAGTGAACGGAGATAGAGTACCATCCAATCAGCTTCTAACTGCCATGTTACAGGCTGTGTTTGATAAATGACAGCTAGGAGCTGGTTGGCTGGTACCTTATCTTGATCCGCCTTATCTCCATCCAAGGCTTAGTAAATAGACCCCAAAGTGTTATTGGCTATTTATAGGAATTAGAGATATGCGCCGACCCCCATATTTTGGTTCTAATTTGTTGTCAGGTTTTGGTTTTGGATCTGTATTTTTTTTTTTTAATGTTAAAAACAGCTAAATCTCAGAATATGCACCTGTTTTTATCCCTATAGTATTATTAACCTCAATAACATTAATTTTCAGTCATTTCCAGTAAAATTTTGACCACCTCTCGGCTCACAATACTGTTTTTATCCAGTTTATGCCAAAAGGTTGCACTGAGCTAGCTGGCTGACTAAGCAGTGGGCAGCACAAACACGTGGCAGTTCAACTTCCAACATGGCACAACTAGGAAACAGAGTGGCACTGTAGTGGCAGACAGGATGCTAGGGTTTAGTATAGAAATAATTTGCTACACTTTTTGGGAGTTGTATATGGGGTAAGAATGTAATAGTTTGTTCTGGCATTAGTTAATGGTTTTGTAGTTTTGGATTAAGGGTAATTGGTGGGAAATTGCTACAAATTGCGAATTTGTGACATTGTATTGTGGGAGTGAGGGTTTTCATATATTTGGATCAGAATATACCATTAAGGGGGAAATATTTACAGAGTAGAGTACATTATTTGGGGAAGTGAATTTAAACTTTACATATATTTTTAAGGGAAATGTAAGGGAAATTGATTTAGAAGGGCTAGGAATTATGTGGTAGTTGTATTAACTTTGTTATTTATTGAAAGTCTCATCCTTTCTATTAATTTTTAATAAAATTGCTTCCTTTTTGTGTCATTTATTTTTCTAATCAGTGTCCTTGTGGGTGAGGGTGTGAATTGAGATTGCCACATCTACACTATAGGTTAAAGGGGTATACATATGCTGACCTTTGGAGAACCTCCTTCCCCATACACTGGAAAGAAGAAGATAGTCATCCAGGAAAAGACATTAGTTTAGCATAGGGTTACCCTATCTCCCATATCCGGAGAGAAGTCGAGGTGATCAGGTGTTACAAGGTGTTTTTTCACTCCATTTCACATTCCAATATTATTATTCATATTTTATGAAGTAATCGCAAAATGTATATTTTCCCGAAAATTCAGCATGTTTAGAAAATACCAGTAGATTTTTTGCTCCTTCGTCAAATAAAATGTAAGCAGATGGCCAGAAAAGGTGTTTTTTTTACTTTAAATCACCATAAATTGAAGTAAAAGTAAATGTGTATAATAAAATGAAACACCCCATGTGGATAAGTAATCCTAACAGCTGTTTCAGTGCCCCAATAGGTATCACAGAAATAACATTTATCAACATCTAAAGGGTGATTGAGGGCAGATAACAGATCAACAAAAAAAAAACATCTATAGTAAAAATATGTATAGAAAATATGTATTTTAACATGATAGAATAAATTCCTAATTTAATTCCTGATGGGACGCGTTCAAGTGGTACTGGGACTGCCCCTATCACCACTCCTCCGCGTAGGTGTCACTTGATGAAACCTTTTAAATGTCCTGCTTCCTCAAAATGTTTCGCCACAGGGGGCATATTTCCATCAATCAGAGTTTGGGCCTTTTTAATCAATGATTTCATGGTCTTTGGAACAAAGACACAGAATAACACAGACTACATAGCAACTCTCACATGCCATCCGTTCTTATATGTTAATAATTTCTTTAGACCTGGGTGTGTTGATGGAACATCTAGTCAGTAAAAACAGACAATTGATGAATCCACTGGTTTTAAATACACCAGTCTTCAGTGTCAGCCAGGTTTTATTAGTCAGACCAATAATGTAATTTTTGACTAAAAGATCTTTCAAATTTGCACTTCACATGTAACAAAAGTGTGGCGGTTGTTTTGACCCAAGCCTGGATCTGAATCAATGATGTACAATTGCTGCATGACTGCATATTTGATTCTGTTCAGAAGCCACTGAATAAGTGGTAACAAATGTAAAACGATCGTCCTTGTCCGTTTTAATATTGACATTCAGCAGCTCATCTCAATTTAAATCCATACAATAGCCTGTTGAATTCCAGATGGATCATACCCATTTTCAATTAATCTGTTGCCCATATCTTGGAGTGCTGCTGGTACATGTGATGGGTCTGAGGTGATGCGCATGACCCATAATAATTGGCAAAAGGGCAGTCCCTATTTGCGAGGATAAGGGGGAAATCATTCTGCTTTTAACACTGTGTACCTATCAGTGCTCTTTCTATACACCTTTGTGGGAAAACAATTATGGTTCAGTAACATCAATTTATCATATACAGACTGTAATTCAGAATAGATTTGAAGGTAGTATCCAAGTTATTATGATCAATGAAGACTGCCAGGAGCACATCTCCACCAGTCCTTAACACACACCACACACACACACACACATGCATGCAAGTATATAGATATATATAAATAATATTAAATATAGTTATATGTGTATATATATATATTTATATATATATATATATATATATAGGCAGTATATTTGGCTGCTTTGATTATGTAGTTAGATCTATTTGCTGTTTTCAACAAGTAAAATATTTAGGGATTGGGGAGGAGTTCTTTAATTAGCTACATGGGTATATATTTGTGCTGTACATCACTTGATTTTTAACCTTGGCAAAGGTCCATGCACAGGACCGAAACGTCGGACTTTCAAATGTTGTGACATTTTTGCTGAAGATGTAATAAAGATATGCTTTTAAGAAGACTGGTAAGTGCTACCCCCACTTCCTTATATATATATATATATATATATATATATATATGCACATACAGTATACACATATCTATAGACATACATTCGAGGGCTGATTGAAAAGTAATGAGATTTCCTGACATCGATTGTGACGACTCATGGATTCATCATTATGATCCGGAATCCAAATAACAGTCCAGTGTATTCGAATTCGCCTCCGTCCAAACAATTCTGTGTGATTCCTTCGGCGTGTAAAGTTCTGCTGTTCTTTGATGCACACAGTATGATCCTACAGCATTGGGTTCCCCTATGCAAACTTCCTAAAAACTAGAGATGTCAGAGATCCGAACCCACCCGAATTTAGCAGATCCGAGTCAGATCCAAGCAGGCTTAGGGTTTCCCACCTGACTCGGATCTCAAAACCGAAGCAATACCATAGAGTTGGAATTCTCGCGGTTCGCAAGCTTACGTCTCTATGATCAATGTACAGTAGTATATAGGGACCACGCAGCGGATGCCATTTCACTCCGGCTGTGGAGAGTGAACAGGGAGGGTGGGTAGTGTAAGGCTGGAAGAGGTGCTGGCACTCCTGCTCGTGTGCTGTGCTGTCTGCTGTGTCCTGGGCTGGTGCTGCTGATCTATTCTGGTCTGGTGCTGTGCTGTCTGCTGTGTACATCTGGACTGGTGCTGCGTCCATCTGGGCACAAGTTCTGGACTCAAAAAAAATATATAGTAAAGTATATGTATATACTGTCAGAAAAAAGACAATAAAAGTGTCTTTTTGTGTAATATTTTTCTGTGTGTGTGCGCATGTAGGCTTAACCGCGCAAGATCCAGCCAGCAACGCAAGTTGCAACCTAGTGCTGCCCGACTCCAGTCGTCATCAATCGGTGCTCTGGGCCCAAGGTCTGGACCTGTAAAAAAAAATACTAAAAGTGTATTCTTTTGCGTAATATTTTTCTGTGTGTGTGCGTGTTAGGCTTAACCGCACAAGATCCAGCCAGCAACGCAAGTTGCAACCTAATGCTGCCCGACTCCAGTCATCATCAATCGGTGCTCTGGGCCCTAGTTCTGGAGCTGAAAAAAATTTAAAATATATATTTTTTTATCTTTGTCTGTGTGTGCGTGTTAGGCTTAACCGTACAAGATCCAGCAGAAACGCAAATTGCAACCTAGTGCTGCCCGACTCTAGTCGTCATTAATCGGTGATCTGGGCCCAAGGTCTGGACCTGTAAAAAAAAATACTAAAAGTGTATTTTTTGTGTAATATTTTTCTGTGTATGTGTGTGCGTGTTAAGCTTAACCGCAAAAGATCCAGCCAGCAACACAAGTTGCAATCTAGTGCTGCCCAACTCCAGTCATTATCAATCAGTGCTCTGGGCCCAAGTTCTGGAGCTGAAATTTTTTTATAATAAATTGTCTTTTTTTTTATCTTTGTCTTTGTCTGTGTGTGCGTGTTAGGCTTAACTGTACCAGATCCAGCCAGCAACGCAAGTTGCAACCTAGTGCTGCCCGACTCCAGTCGTCATCAATCGGTACTCTGGGCCCCAGTTCTGGAGCTGAAAAAAAGAAAAAAATTGTCTTTTTTTTTATCTTTGTGTGCGCACGACTGCACGTGTGTGAATTTTGTAACCACACCTTGGCTACACTATTGGTGCTTGTGACACTGCTTCAAGACCGCAGAAAATATGGAGGGCTGTCACATGACAGGAGAGCCAGTTCAAGAACAACATGTTGTAGCTGTCGCCAGCAGTGCAAGGCCATCAACTTACTCATCCTCTATGAAGGCCCATGCCCCAGGGCTTAAGTCACGCCATCGAGTGACTTAAAGCAAGTTTTACTGAAGCAAGTTTAAAGCAAGTTTTACTGAAGTTAAGAAAAAAAAATTGAAAGGAAATTTGCCTTTAGATAAACAAAAAATTGGCAATATGCCATTCACTACACAAAGTGGCAAGGAAAGGATAAGGCCTTGGCCTTTCTTTATGAAGACCGCTGATTCTGATAACCCTTCTGCTTGTAATAGTAATGGTGGTGGTCCAATTAAAAATTTGAAAGTGGTTAAGACAGCTCCGGAAAAACCAACTGTGTGCCCTGAGAAATCAAAATCACAAATCCCCAAAGAGACCCCAAATCCCCAAAGTGTGTCCGCGGTTGCCATGTGTGAGCCTGACCTAAATACTAGTGTACTGGAGGATCCTCCAAGTTCCAACATTTGTGTGCCCTCAGTAAATGTGGGGAAGGGCAGTCAACATCTTGCAGACGTAGTCATTGAGGATGCTTCTGTGGAATTGTACATGGAGGAGGAGGATATTTTGGTAGCTGAAGGTACTAAGGATGATGAGGATGTTGATGATGAAGATGTTGGTGATGAGGATGTTGATGCTGAGGGATGTCCTTTGCGTAAGTAAGGCAACAGCTGTTGCCCATGGATTGAAAAAGCCAAAGCCCATTGTTGTCATGCCGGGGCAAAAGACAAAAAAATCCACTTCTCACGTATGGAATTATTTACACCCCAATCCGGACAACTGTTGTCAAGCCATATGTAACCATTGCCTAGCAAGAGTGAGTAGAGGGAGGGACCTAACCCACCTTGGAACTTCTTCCTTGTTACATCACTTGGAGCGCATTCATCAAATATCAAAGTGTATGTCGCCAAGTTCCAAAACTCAAAATGTAACAAGTCCAGTGTCACCTACCTGCTCCCTCTCTGTGGGATCCAAACGCCTTCGATCTCCAACACCAACACCTGCATCATCAACATCCTCATTCCTCATCGGGAGTAGTCCTGCTGCATCCAATGTTGTTATTGGAAGCATGATTGACTCCTCTCCTATCCGTGATTCCTCAGAAGGATCCTTGATGACTACGCCTCTTGCTGTTGCTGTGAGTGGATCTTCATCCCAGAAGGGGACCAGGAGGAAGACTACTTGTAGTGTATCCTCCAAAAAACAATTAACTGTCAAACAATCGTTTGCAAGGTCAAACAAGTATGACAGCAATCACCCAGTTGCACAGCGGCTTACTGACGCCATAACAGCTATGCTGGTATTAGATGTGCATCCAGTATCCGCCATTACGGCAGTGGGGTTTCAACAGTTAATTGAGGTCATGTGTCCTCGCTACCAGCTCCCTTCTAGATTCCACTTCGCTAGAACAGCAATTCCAAATCTGTACAAGGACATTAAAAAAAACCTTCTTAATGTCCCCAGAAATGCCATTGTGCCCACTGTCCACTTGACCAATGATATGTGGACTAGTGGGACAGGGCAAACTAAAGATTACATGACTGTGACAGCCCACTGGGTAGGTGATTGTATAGGCAGGCTACTCTTTGTATAGCTGGTTTCACTAAGAGGCATACCACTGAGAACCTCTTAGAAAAACTCAGGGAAATCATTGCTAAATGGCTTACCCCACTTGGACTCTCCTCGGGATTTGTGATTTTGTACAATCCAACCAATATTGTGAGAGCATTACATCTGGGCAAATTCCAACACGTCCCATGTTTTGCTCACACAATTAATTTGGTGGTGCAACATTTTTTAGAAATGACAGGGGTGTGCAGGAGATGCTCTCCGTGGCCCGCAAAATATCCAGACATTTTAGACATTTGGGAAATGCTTGTCGAAGATTGCATGACCAGCAGGTACTGTTAAATTTGCCCTGCTATCAGCTGAAGCAAGTGGTAGTAACACGGTGGAATTCTACCCTCTATATGCTTCAGCAGATGGAGGAACAGCAAAAGGCTATCCAGGGCTATAAAATGGACTATGACATAGGCCGTGGAGGGGGAATGCACCTTACTCAAGCGCAGTGGAGAATAATTTCTGTGTTGTGCAAGGTTCTCAAACCCTTTGAACTTGCCACATGTGAAGTTAGTTCAGACACTGCCAGCTTGAGTTAGGTCATTCCCCTCATCAGACTTTTGCAAAAACAGTTGGAGAAACTGAAGGAGGAGGTGAAATGGAGAGATTGCGCAAAGTATGTCGGACTGGGGGATCAAGCCCTTGATTCACTTCACCAGGATCCAAGAGTCGTCAATCTATTGAAATCTTAAAAATATATTTTGGCGACCATTCTGGATCCTAGGTTTAAGTCCTACCTTGTGAGTTTTTTTCCAACAGACCGAAATATAAAACTGTGAAAAGAGATGTTGGTAAAAAATTGTCAGCTGCAGCCGCAAGTGAAACACCATCATCTCCTCCTTCAATTTCTACAGCTGCCAGGAAAATACTCAATTTTCCTTACAGAATGCCTGCTGGTCATGCTGATCGTTCACCAAAAAATTACATCTGGTCGGGCCTGAGAGAACTGCCTACTAGCGACATGTCTTCTACCGTGACTATGTGTGATACGGTCTCCATTCACATAATGGTGGAGGACTATTACAGAGATAACATCCTAATAGGCATGTCAGACAGTCCCTTTCAGTACTGGCAGAAAAAAGAGGCAATTTGGAGGCCCATACGCAAACTGGCTTTGCATTACTTAAGTTACCCACCATCCAGTGTGTACTCTGACAGAGTGCAGCTGGCAACCTTGTCAGTGATCAGCATAGGAGGTTACTTCCTCAAAATGTGGAAAAGATGATGTTCATTAAAATGAATTAAAAATTCCACGAGGAAGACCTCTACCAACAATTACATGAAAAAATTACAGAGGCGCCTATGGTGGATTCCAGTGGGGACGAATTAATATTGTGTGAAGAAGAGGATGCACACACTGATGGGGAGGATGAGGACAATGACAACTAGTAATGTAAAGCCAGTTTGTGTATGGGATAATTTTAATTTCCATGTCCATATCACATTGGCAGCTTGTTTTATGGGGGTCCAAACAAACCAATCATTTCAGCCACAATTGGCAGTCCTTGTCGCTGAAATGATTGGTTTGTTGAACTGTGAATGTCCTGTTTTGTATACAACATAAGGATGGGTGGGAGGGCCCATAGACTATTCCATCTTGCACATTTTTCCTTTCCATTATGTGCTGGTTGGGGCATTACTGCCTGACATTTTAAATTAATGTTACGGTTGGTTTAGGAACCAATGATTTGTTTTTAAATTAATTTATTATCAATTTTACAGCCAGGAGCTGCACCAATGAATTTCTTTTTATTAATTATTCAGCCAGGGGCTGCACCCAATGAATTGTTTTTTACTTTTTTTATTAAATTATTATTAATTATTCAGCCCAGGGCTGCACCAATTAATTGTTTTTTAATTAATTTATTATCAATTTTACAGCCAGGGGCTGCACCAAAGAATTTCTTTTTATGAAATATTCAGGGAGGGGCTGCACCCAATTAATTGTTTTTTCATTAATTTATTAATAATTTTACTGCCAGGGGCTGCACCAATGAATTTATTTTTATTAATTATTTACCATGGGGCTGCACCCATATTACTGGGGAGTGCTTTTCTGTATTTAAACATATATGTAACTTCATATTTATCACATATTTCCTCTATACAATTCCAAAATATTGTTTGGTTTAAATTGTGAGGAAGGGCTCTCACCCCATTTGGCGCTGTAGTCTCTCTGTTTTTTTCAATGAAGATAACATTAAATTAATCAGAAATACACTCTATACATTGTTAATTTGATAAATGACTATACTAGCTGCAAACGTCTGTTTTCTAAAGGAATATCTACATAGGTGTATAGAGGCCCATTTCCAGCAACCATCACTCCAGTGTTCTAATGGAACATTGTGTTTGCTAAGCGTGTTAGAAGACTTATGGATGATTAGAAAACCCTTGAAAACCTTTGTGCAATTATGTTAGCACAGCTGAAAATGGGTTTGCTCGTTAGAGAAGCTATAAAACTGGCCTTCCTTTGAGCTAGTTGCGTATTTGGAGCATCAAATTTGTGGGTTCGATTATACTCTCCAAATGGCCAGAAAAAGAGAACTTTCATGTGAAACTCGACAGTCTATTCTTGTTCTTAGAAATGAAGGCTATTCCATGCGAGAAATTGCCAAGAAACTGAACATTTCCTACAACGTTGTGTACTACTCCCTTCTGAAAACAGCACAAACAGGCTCCAACCAGAGTAGAAAGAGAAGTGGTGGGCAAAAGAACACATACAGTACACTGGACAGAGGAAGATTGGAAAAAAGTGTTATGGACAGACAAATCGAAGTTTGAGGTGTTTGGATCACACAGAAGAACATTTGTGAGACGCAGAACAAGTGAAAAGATGCTGGAAGAGTGCCTGACATCATCTGTCAAGTACTGTCTGGGGCTGCTTTGGTGCTGGTAAAGTGGGAGATTTGTATGGTATTCTGTCTGTAATGGAGTGGCCAGCGCAGTCACCAGATCTCAACCCCATTGAGCTGTTGTGGGAGCAGCTTGAGCGTAGGCTACGCAAGAAGTGCCCATCAAGTCAATCCAACTTGTGGGAGGTGCTTCAGGAAGCATGGGGTGAAATTTCTTCAGATTACCTCAACAAATTAACAGCTAGAATGCCAAAGGTCTGCAATGCTGTAATTGCTGCAAAAAGAACATTCTTTGACAAAATCAAAGTTTGAAGGACAAAATTATTATTTCAAATAAAAATCATTATTTCTAACCTGGCCAATGTCTTGACTAAATGTTCTATTCATTTTGCAACTCATTTGATAAATAAAAGTAAGTTTTCATGTAAAACACGAAATTGTCTGGGTCACCCCAAACTTTTTAATGGTAGGGTATATATATATATATATATATATATATATATACACACACAAACAAACACAGTATATGGCCACAGGGCCTGATTCAAATATGTACATGCATATCCGATGGTGGGGCTTCTGAGCAAGATGCATTCTGTACATGTGCAGAACGGGTCCTGTGATCACGGTCACAGTTTCCCTTGAACCGCAGCTTGATTAACAGGCTGCGGCTGTTTGGGGGTTGGGAGGGGGCGGATGATTGCGATGGTGGTCCGAGGCGTCTACGGATGCTGCACTCGGATCTTACAGACATCTCCTCTTGCATTAGCATATTAGTTGGACGGTTCCTTGCAGCTGTGCAATACCGTCCACATCTGAATCAGGCCCACAGTACGAAATATGGTATAGTGAGACCCTCTATAATTATTATGCCATATTTCATACTGTTGTAATAACATTATGATTATTAACTTCATTATTTTGTCAAATCAAGGACAGAAGGACGCACATAGAATACATTTGCTAGGTCATAAAGTACCCTCACAGCAATGTACATCATCAAAACAAATTGCTGGCATATCACTTACTACAGCAATAGAAAATAGCGGTTGCTCATATCAGCATAATGGTTTTTCACAGTTGCTTGTAAAGGGAGGTGGTTTACTCTGCACTACAGAGAAAAAAAAGGTTTTCCCCCAGCACACTTAAAAAAAAACAGCAGAAAGACTTGAATACTACATGATAATATAAATCCAGAGGTCTTTGTCACATATATTTGCAAATACATGTTTAAGCGCTTAACCATGTATTTGCAAATATATGCAACAAAGATCTCTGGATTTCTATTATCATGTAGTATTCAAGTCTTTCTGCTGTTTTTTTTGCAATATGCTGGGGGTAAACTTTTTTTTATATATCACTTAATACCTACTTTATCATTGCTTTTGGCTATCCACCAGCCAAAAGGAACGTTATTGATTCCTTAATCAGTTTCCTTACACATTCCTAATCGTCAGGAGAACGGGACAATTAGCAATGTACAAGCTATGCCCTCCATGGTGCTAGCCATAAACTACGGCACAAGACACAACACCTGTGCGCACCACACCCCAACAGCACTGGTCACATTCCTTGTATCACTAGTCACACCCCTGCGGCACTGGTCACACCCCTTGTGGTATCAAAACAATAGGCCATCATCAATTTCAGCTCCAGGCCCATGTGGACCTTAATCTGGCACTGAAATTAATGGGAAAGCACTGGAACACCCTCCATATAGCGCCCTGTGATTTCTGGGCATTACAAACCCTGGAAAAACAACTGCTCAGAAAGAAGTTCTCAACAGATGATGAAGTGAAAAATGCCACAGCTGCAACACTAAAAGTGATGTCACAAACCAGGCTACTGCACGTCTTTGAATCATTGTTGAAATGCTACAAAAAATATATTGAATGTGAAGGACGCTACTTTGAAAAAAGAAAAATGTTTAGATCCTGTGGAATCATCTGATTCTAAATAAAAAAAATCTGTCTCTTTACTTTTCAATCAGCCCTCGTACATTAGGCGTTATTGTGCTTGGGATATCTACTGCAGCTGGTTACATTTTGGGCAAATCATTAGTCTTGCACTTAGGATAATGTCCCACAGGGCTATAAGCATCAGCATGTTGGAGTGAAGCTGGGCTTACATGCTAAAATTATCGGGGCGATCCGCCCAATATCCGCAGATCGCCCTGATAATTGTAGCGTGTGTGCGAGCAACCGAGGGTTAAATATCTCTCGGCCAGGCATGCCAGAGCAACCAGCATGCCCGTGCAATGCGATATTTGTGAGTTAAAATGTCGGCCGACATGTCAGGCAGTGTATGTCCAGCCACGGCCGACAGACTAGTGGCGTCACTATAAATTTTGCTCCCCCATGCCAAAAAAGTTTCAGGCGCCCCCCCCCCCCCCAAAGATCAAACACACCCAAAGACTACGTTTAAGGTGTGTGGGTACATGATACAGCAACGTGCCTTACACATTATGACACACTAAGTAATGCCACTTATAACACAGTGTGCCACACCGGAATGCCCCTTACAACACATTATGCCACACCGGAGTGCCCCTTACAACACATTATGCCACACAGCAATGCCCCTTACACATCCCACACAATAATGCCACATATAACACATAATGACATACAGTAAAGCGCTTATAACAAATTTATGCCGTGCTGTAATGCCCCTATTTCACATTATGCCACCCTGTAATGCCACATACAACACATTATGCCACACAGTAATGCCCCTTACACATTATGCCACACAGTAATGCCCCTAAGAGCACATTGTGCACACAGTAATGCCAAATACACATTATGCCAAACAGTAATGCCCATTACATCCCACCCTGACATATCTACTTCACCAACCCTCCTTTCTGCTCCTGCCAGTCCGTCACCTCAGCTCAAGACAGGTTGTGCAGTTTTTATGTCCGTGTAGAACCAGATTATTGGGAACATAGTTTATAACCTGTAAACTGTGTATCAAATTAGTGCCCCTTATACAGTGCCCCCTGTAGTTGTGCCCCAAAAGGCAATGCCCCCTATACTAATGCCCCTTATGCAATGCCCCCTGTAGTAGTGCCCCTTATGCAATGCCCCCTGTAGTAGTGCCCCTTTTGCAATGTCCCCTGTAGTAGTGCCCATTATGCAATGCCCCCTGTAGTAGTGCCCCTTTTGCAATGTCCCCTGTAGTAGTGCCCATTATGCAATGTCCCCTGTAGTAGTGCCCATTATGCAATGCCCCCTGTAGTAGTGCCCCTTATGCAATGCCCCCTGTAGTAGTGCCCCTTATGCAATGCCCCCCTGTAGTAGTGCCCATTATGCAGGGCCCCCTGTAGTAGTGCCCATTATGCAGGACCCCCTATAGTAGTGCCCATTAAAGTAGTGCCCCCTGTAGTAGTGCCCATTATGCAGGGCCCCCTGTAGTGCCCCTTCTAGTAGTTAGCTGCCTGTAGTTAGCCGCCTGTAGTTAGCCCCCTGAAGTTAGCCCCCTGTAGTTAGCCCCCTGTAGTTAGCCCCCTGTAGTTAGCCTCCTGTAGTTAGCCGCCTGTAGTTAGCCTCCTGTAGTGCCCCCTCTAGTAGTTAGCCCCCTGTAGTTAGCCGCCTGTAGTTATCCCCCTGTAGTTAGCCGCCTGTAGTTAGCCACCTGTAGTTAGCCGCCTGTAGTTGCTCCCCCCCTCCGCGCGCACACAAACAAACACACACACACAAAAGAAAAAAACACCTTTATCCCCGCTCCAGTGCTGCTGCCGTCCATACCCCGGCGTCCGCTCCTCGGCACTATGGGAGTGACGTCATTACGTCGCTCCCATAGTGCTCTGCGGGACCCGGAAGACGCTGCTCACTCCTGAGCTCCGTCCCCGGCGTCCGCTCCTCGGCACTATGGGAGTGACGTCATTACGTCACTCCCATAGTGCCCTTTGGGACCCGGAAGACGGAGGGAGCTCCGTCCTCCGGCTGCCGCCGGGGGTTTGAATAGGAGCCGGGCACCCGCTGGTAACACACTCAGCGGGTGCCCGGCAGATGGAGGGTGCAGGGGGTGCGACCGCATACACTGCTGGGCATACACTGCCAGATAAAATGCCTGTCTGACAGGCATTTTATCTGGCAGTGTATGCCCAGCATTAGGGAAATGTCATTTTATAATCACTGCATTCTCCTTCCATTATCATCTTGTATTTCTTCACATGAGTGTGTTATGGCTTTATGTAGATAGTAAAGGAGAGGTACAGCAGCAAATTTGCTATTTGTAGCCCTGAGTGGCATCATCCTAAATATTTAAAAGTTAAAATGACAAATTGAGGAATAAGCCTCTTCCCTCCTAATTTTGCCTATTTTTTCAAATATAAGACTTAAGAACTTTAGAAATTATTTTGTATATTATTTATTTTATTATGTGTATGTGCCTTTGAATATTCTGAATACCAGTTTCCTGAAATTAGATCCCATTCCTGTAAACATCATATATAAATCTACATTTGTATATGTACTGTATATAAGAACTTTTAGTATGAATTACCATGAAACAAGAATGTACTGTAGAATGTGACAAGTATAATTGTGGTTATGGTTTTCTCTACCCAGAATAGGATTTAAGCAAAGCGAAGTTGAAACATGCTCTGAAAGAGCAATAAACACTAAGGTTATACAATACCATATGTATAATAGAAAAACAAAATGCATTATTCAAATTATTAAAATACAATTAAGCATTAGTATGCAAGGGGTTTTAGAGTCAAACCCGAATGATTCATCTGATCAGATGAATTTTTCCAGCAACCAAGAGAAATAATTTCCTCCTTTGCAACAAATAACCTTCACTGTACATTTGGAACAATGTATTTTATTGGCTTGGCTGATCATGCATAGAAATGTCCATTTAATGAGGTCTGATCTTCTTTGCGAAAGGCAAAGATGTTCACTAATAGTATGATTAACGTCTTATCAAAAACGTGACTGACAGAGTTTACATAAGAGCGACAAGAAGGAAATTAAAAATGATCTCAATACAACAATATTGTGTATCAGTAATATTTAATATAACAAATTTAAAGAACCACATATTACTATGCAGATCACATAGCCTGGAACTCTTGTAAGTGGTGTTTACAAAATAATAATAAAAAATAATATGTGCCAAAATGACAGCATACACAATATTAATAAGCTGCTAACAGAGGTGCTTTAAGAGAGGAGGGGCCCGTGTTTTGTCTCCGATCGGGCCTCCTCCTCTTTGGTGGTGTAGTACACTCTGGCATTGTGCTCCGGGAACATGTCGCCCGTGCAGCGTTCCCGGGACATCTCTACTGTGCATGAGCGAATCAACGGGGAAATGGCAGTGGTGACCATTTTCCTGGTGATTTCTGCAGCCAGCACCAGGCTGACGGAGAGGTGAGCATATTTAATTGGGTTCAGAGTGTGCGGTGTGTGAGCCACCCTGGATCCAGGGGCCTGGGTGCACTGCACGCCTTGCATCCATTATAAATACGCCCTTGGCTGCTAAGCATATTAAATGTACTTAAGATAATTAGGAATACAATGAAACCAGAATATAAAACTTGGAATTTGTTACCAAGTCGGCCTCACCTTGTACTTTTTTTTACTGCGCATGGGCACTAGAAATTCTTACCCATCCCTTAGCCATACCAACTGATACACATCTCACACATAAGACTCCTTGCAACAAGGAGCAAGGATGGATTCGAAGAAGAGTGTAAGCAGGGACAGTGGGCCTGATTCAGAGCCGCTCATAAGCGGGAGCTCGTTCGCTCCGAGCGTTGTTCGCACATCTGCGCATGCGTATGGGTCGTAATGCGCATGCGCCAACCAGTCAGTGTGGTCGGAAATCGTGTGTTCGCAAAATTGTGAGTGCCTGCTAATTTGAGTGACAGGATGAGGCGTTTGTGGGTGGTAACAGGGGAAGGTGCTTGAAAACGGGGAGTGGAGATCCGAACGCAGACGTGCCAAACGGTCAAAACGGGCGTTTTAAGGGTGTGCATAATTAACAAAGCAGCGTCATCGACCACGTCACTTGGTTGTTTCTTAGAATATAGATTGATGGTCTAGCGCAACTTACGTAAGTGGTAGGAACTTTAAAAGATGGTTTGCTGCTGCTCTGGAGGATGCCTGACCTCATCCAGTAAGAGACAATATATAAGTATTTACCAGGTGATGCGCACAACCTCTATACTAAATTGTGTATAATATTGAATGTAAATGAATATGAGTAGGCAGAATAGTGTTATAGAAATGGTATTTATTGAAAAACTGCAATTGTTCATTGTTAAAATGATAGAATAGAAGTGTACTAGTGTGTCTTGTACACATACGTGAAAAAGTACTGGTGTACCCACACTATCAACTTATCCCCTTCTGGAATATTAAATTGTTCAATTTTTTCAGCATAAAAAACTGCTGCCAAACTTGCATGGATTGCCAATGTCAATAACGATGAATGGAAAAAATCCAAGGAAAAGAAAAAGAGAAAAATAATGGGTTTTGTACAAACTGAATAAATGAATAAGTCACATGTGCCGTATAACCACAAGTGTCAACTCACATGTGAGTCTATATAAATGACAAAAGTCTGGGTGTGAGAGATATACAGCGGCGTCCCGCTAATCTCAATTACAGTACCTTGAATAATGTTCTAAGCAAGATGTACCTTTACCCGGGGTGAGTCTTCTCGCAATCCGGGGACAGCTAGCTTGAGCCGGCAGTGGGGATCACTCTGAGCTGCGGCGCACTGTAATGCATGAGCACGGACACTGCCCCTGTTTCCAGGGACAGGGCCGGGGACGCGCTCGAGTGCACCAGCAAGCGAGGGAGGTGCCGACGGTCCTGGCTCTGGTCGGGCCGGGGGCCGTGGACGCTGCCCTAGGCAGAGGATACTTACCCGGATGGGCTCAGCTGACTGTCCGTCTTCCTACTCCGTTGCGAGCTTGTGACGGTCTTTTCTTTCTTGCCGGTGGTTGATTCGACACAGAGGTGAAGGGTTCTCAGGGTGTCCGTCTCCAACGCGTTTTGACCTGTTCGGTCTTCCTCTGGGAGATATGCTCATTTATTCGGTTTGTACAAAACCCATTATTTTTCTCTTTTTCTATTCCTTGGATTTTTTCCATTCATCGTTATTGACATTGGCAATCCATACAAGTTTGGCAGCAGTTTTTTATGCTGAAAAATTGAACAATTTAATATTCCAGAAGGGGATAAGTTGATAGTGTGGGTACACCAGTACTTTTTCACGTATGTGTACAAGACACACTAGTACACTTCTATTCTATCATTTTAACAATGAACAATTGCAGTTTTTCAATAAATACCATTTCTATAACACTATTCTGCCTACTCATATTCATTTACATTCAATATTATACACAATTTAGTATAGAGGCTGTGCGCAGCACCTGGTAAATACTTATATATTGGTTGTTTCTTAGGCTGAACTGTTCGCATGATTGCGGTAGGAAAATCCAACCACAAGCACTGCGAGCAGTTCAGACGCCTTTCGATGTACTCGATTAATATAATAAATAGCGGAGATGACGTATGATGCGAGCGGCCAGGGGGCATCTTTACAAAATAGCGAGCGCATGTTTTGTTCGCTCACTCAGACATAGAGGCATCAACAGACCGCAAAGAGCGAGCGCTCAATTTAAATAGCCGGCCTCTTTTTCTGAACGAGCTAGCGCAAATAGCGTCCGGCTCTGAATCAGGCCCAGAGTACAGTAAGGATGTGTTGACACAAAATGCTTATCCTGCTGACCATCAGGCCTGTAGAGAGCTGGGCCGAGTCCAGTTACTTTTTGGGAGGAGTGACATAATTTGGGGTGGCATGGGGGCACTGTAAGCCCCTCAGCCAGAGGCAATCAATGGGAGGAGCGCAATCAGTGTGATCACTGCCCCCCACCCCCGCACAGACAGCTGATCAACAGCAGCAGTTTCCCTGGCCCTACTACAGCCCAGCACACAGCAGCAGAATCTCCGTATGGAAATCCTATTTGAAATTGAGTTCTGTGAGGAGGGACACTGCCTGCGAGGGGGATTGCCCTGGACTGGCTTCTGCAGAGTCCTCAGCCGGATGTACTGGTTCCTCCCCTGCCGAGCCAGCAGAAATTCGGCGGCCAAGGCTCCCCTCTGGAGCAGACTCATCCGCCTGTGTCTCTGTTAGGAAAAAAGAGAAAAGCCTCACATTAGAATCTACATATTGGCACAATAACATTTCAGAGTTGATGACATCAAAAGATTTACCTGGGACAACATGAGGAGCCGCAAAGTCTGGCATGTCCGTATCCATGTTGGACACGCCAAACACCTCCACAGGCTGCACACACCCCTGTGCCAGCTCTTCTAAATCCGTCAACTCCAATGACACAGGGGTGGGACCCCCACCTGTCCCCCTTGCATGCCTAGCCCTGTCCGCAAGTTTTTGCTTTAGGCGATATTTGAAGTCGCCCCATCTGTGGGAAAAAATGGAAGCCATTATCCTTTTGTTTAAAATGGTGTTTGTTTTTAGGGGGGGCAAGTGTTTACTTACCGCCGTTTGACATCCCGGGCTAGACGGACATAATCACCCACCCTATTGACAGCAACGGCTACCTCTTCCCACATTCTCCCCTTCTGGCTTAGACTCATATTCCTGTCTGCCTGTGGCAGGATGTCCACACACTTCTGTATCAAAACCTCCATCTCCTTTCTTGTGAAATGTGGCTGCCTTTTTTTTTGGCAGCTTTGGCAGCCTCTTCCATGTCATCCTCCTCACCTATTTGTGTAAATATTCAGATTTCACAAAATCACAACTTGCCCAATCTTATGTTTCAAATTAATCATTGATACAAAATGCATGAAAGACTTACCGCCTGACTCTTGGGCATTGTTTCCCTGGTCTGTCGCCATGTCTGAGGTCCAAACAAGAAATACACCAGAATTTTAATGTGTTTTCGTGACGTATTTATACATGCGTCCTTATTTTGCGGCCGCATCATTGATTGTGCGTTCCTATGATCCCTCCTTAATTTGTGCGGGAAACGAAACACTATTTATGGCTTGGTGTGTCTCGAGTCGAGGTGGCGTTTTTGGATTGTTGGAGGTTACCTTGGCTGGAGTTTATTGTTTGCGTATAAAGGAGTTGGCGGTTGGAGATTATTTTGTTTGGTAGATTTGCGTTTTTATTTTCCGTTCTCTTTTTTGTTTTTTATTTTTTGGACCTCGTTTCTTGATTTGGTAAGTTTTGTGAAGTCTAACTTTTGATCAATTGTTGTTTCATTGTGTTTCTTCTTTTTTGTAAATTTTGGATCCATAATTTCATCTATTTTAGCTTTTGATTAATTTCGGACCCAAAGACCTTTTGATTTGGACTCTTATATATTTGCTCTTGGTAAGTCCATTTTTTATCTTGTATTTGCGAACTAATTAGCGCATTTTTACTACTTACTATTGTGACTTGTATTTGCGAACTAATTTGCGCATTTTTACTACTTACTATTGTGGCTTGTATTTGCGAACTAATTAGCGCATTTTTACTACTTACTATTGTGACTTGTATTTGTAAACTAATTAGCGCATTTTTACTACTTACTATTGTGACTTGTATTTGCGAACTAATTAGCGCATTTTTACTACTTACTATTGTGACTTGTATTTGCGAACTAATTAGCGCATTTTTACTACTTACTATTGTGACTTGTATTTGCGAACTAATTAGCGCATTTTTACTACTTACTATTGTGACTTGTATTTGCGAACTAATTAGCGCATTTTTACTACTTACTATTGTGACTTGTATTTGCGAACTAATTTGCGCTTTTTAAAATGCTTATTAATAATTTTAATATTTTTGAGGTTGCCCTTTTGCTTTTTGTGCAAACATTTCAACCCATTTTGATGTACTGTGTGCAATGTCGTTTTGCTCTTTTGCCAAATGTGTGTTTCGCATATTTTAAGTTTGGTCTAGCACAAAATTTAGAAACAAAAATGCAAGTGAAATTTGTCAAATAATTTTTGTGATTAATTTCAGTTTGGACGTATCATGACAATACCCCGGCATGTAAGCAGCAATGGATGGTATCATCAAGCTAAGTTGTTTTGAATTTTCTTTTGGGGTGGGTCCAAAGCCTTACATTCCAATCTTGCCATTTCAGGTTGATCTAGGGCGGATTGTTCTGGCCATGCTCCCGGAAGCCGACCAACCTCAATCTTGTCCCAGGCGTAGGCATCGTAGGCGTGCAAGGCCCCAGATATTTCGAACACGTGTCACCCTTTTTGGAATGCCCGATGATGAGGTTTTAAGATGCTACCGTCTTCCTCCCAAAATCATCATAGACACTCTCTCATTAATAGAGAGTGATCTTGAGCGGCAAATTGACAGTCCTACAGCAATACCACCACTTACGCAATTTATGGCGGTGTTACATTTCTGTGCCTCAGGATCGTTTCAAACAACGGTGGGAATAGTGGCGGGCATCTCACGATCCTCCTTTTCCCGGATCCTGAGGGCAGTGATGGAGGCACTTTTCAAGCACCTCCATCATTTTATTCAAATGCCTTTGGATATGGGTGCCCTTAGTGTGGCCAAGGCCAATTTTTACCAAATAGCTGGCTTCCCACACATCATAGGGGTTGTGGATGGTACTCACATACCACTTCAGCCTCCAGCATGGCTGGAGGCCATATTTCGAAACAGGAAACATTATCACTCCCTGAATGTAATGGTGGTATGTGATGCCTCCCTCCAGATCCTGTCCCTGAATGCAAAATTACCAGGAAGTGCACATGACTCCTTCGTCATCCAGCAATCAGGGATATGGCACAAATTAAACAACCTACAAGCTGGTGATGCATGGCTTCTGGGTAAGTGGAGACCTTTAGTACATAACAATGTTAAGCTTGATACACAGTGATCCTGATGTTGTCTATTCTTTTTCACAGGAGACAGTGGATACCCTTGCATGCCCTGGCTGCTCACTCCTTACTTGGCTCCCACACCAGGTCCACAAAGTGAGTTTAATACCGCACTTACAGCCACCAGGCAAGTGGTGGAGCACTGTATCGGCCTTTTAAAAGGCCGATTCAGATGCCTCCACCGCTCTGGTGGCGAGCTCATGTATTTGCCGGATATGGTTTCGAAAATTGTGGTCCTGTGTGGGATATTTCACAACATCGCCATAAGGAGTGGTGTTCCAATGCAGCCAGAGGATGCCTTACCTGAGGATGGCCCCCCCCGAGGTTGGTCGGAGGTCAGTATGTGGGGGGGCCATACGCGATGATGTGGTGGCCCGATATTTTAGGTAATTATTGATCAAACAACAGTGTGTATACCCAATGTGTTCCGTTTTTTTAACGTTCATCTTTTTTTATATTAATTCTTGCACCATCTTCTGTTTGTTTGCATAATCTTTGGCACTCCCACGATGACTACTTCCTGCTACCCTTCCAAAACCTTTCTGTGGAAACTTCGGGAATATATTCTGACACCAATATTGCAACGCCATATTTTTGAAATCATGTGGGCATGGACCTTCGTCAACCAGTTCTTGATTTGTTGTGTGTTTGTTTAGTTTTTTTGGTATGTGGAGTTTTTCTGATTATCACTGTGTGTTTTGTTTGTGAGTGACCACTTTGTATTTTGATTTCTGTTGTGAATAAATATTTGGAGAGTGTAATTTGTTTCCTTTTTGGGCACGTTAGAAGCAAGTGTAAACAAACTCCCAAACATTAATTTTACCTAAGGGGTAACCCAGTAATGAAGCAAGTGGAGCTAAAATGTAATATGTTTTCGGGGTAGTAACCAACACAACAAGGAATCGTGTACAATCAGTTGCCTTCGTAAGATTGTCCTAAGCAGTTTGGCCACCAAATAGGAACCTGAAAAATGGTGTAAACTATCATGTTGACCACCACAAAAAAGGAAAATGACATTGGTACTGGGAGGTGTTTCTTGTGCCTGTTTGCATTCAAAATACAACACACAATCTGTAGTGAGTTTCTGGGGCAAACCTTGCTTGAAGAGTCTACTTATGTCAGTGTAAAGAATCTTGGATTTACTCCAAACGCATGAGACAGAGCTTGATTTTAAACAGATTTATTAAGAAACAATTTGTAAAAAAAAAAAAAAAAAACTAATTCCTAAGGAGGACCAACAGATGGTCAAGGCCCTGCATTAGCCCGGTGACCTGCTCCCGCATACGGCCCACACATTTCACAATCTCTTCCCGACGCCTCTGTTCCTCTGTGGGTGACAAAAGTTTGGGGATTAATAAATCGATAATGAAGCAACATTGTAAAAAAACAAAAAACAAGCAAACACAAACTTACAAGCTTGTGGGCCAAAAAAAAATTACACGGATAAAACCCAGAACCCCAAAATGTCGTATGCCAAAAATACAAGGGCCCTAAAAAAAGGCACACAGGTGTGATATGTGTATGGTGACATCAGCAGGAACAGGTAAAGACAACCCCCAAAAATACCCTAAGGCGAAAAAAAGACAAAAAAAATGGGGACGACACATGATTACATACAAACAGTTTGTGGTGTCCAAAATAAACTTTAAAAACATACCGTTCTCCAAAACGAGAGAGCCAGAAGCCACTCCCTGGACCACCTCGGAGGTGGCTACATTCCCCAACCCGAGGGGCAAGGTGTTTTCTTGATCCTGGGAGGGGGTATTTGGAGGAGGGACGGAAGGAGGAGAGGAGGAATTGGGCTGGAGGGGAAGTAGGCCAGAAATATCGGCCACAGGGTCTGGGGAGGAGGGGGGAATAGAGGAATTGGGGGTTGGAGAGAGGGGCCGGGACCGGCGTCTTGTGTGGCGATGCCGCCGTAGTGTTTGCTGTGCCCCTAAAAAATGACCAAAAAATTGTTGTTAGTTTCAACAGGAAACCAAAAAAAAAAAAAACAATAGGACAGACATGAAAACATGCACATGCAGATATGACTACAATGACTCAATAGGACAGACATGAAAACATGCACATGCAGATATGACTACAATGACTCAATAGGACAGACATGAAAACATGCACATGCAGATATGACTACAATGACTCAATAGGACACACATGAAAACATGCACATGCAGATATGACTACAATGACTCAATAGGACAGACATGAAAACATGCACACGCAGTTAGGGCCCACAAGATAAACTTGAAAACCACAGTCCAGAACACTTACTTTCCGCAATCTGCATGCGAAAGCATGCCAGCAAGCGGGGCGTCCGCCGGTGCAGGTCCGACCACCTGCGCTCCAGCTGGCCAATATGTCGGCATGAGCCGAAGGAGCACAGGCGTCGACGTACCTCCGCATATGCAGAACGCTTGCGCCTATTGGAGATGAGTGGAGGCTGACTGGTGATCCTCCTGTCCATCACCTCCGTCAGCACCAGCAGTTCGCGCCTGTTGAATGCAGCGGATCTCATGATGGCAATGGTGTTTTTTTGACAAAATATTTTTAATAAAGCACCCAAAAAAAATTTGATTGGCTAATGTATTTGGGAAATTAACAGGACCAATTCTATTGGTTAGTGTATGAGTCATGTGTTGGACAGGGCCAGAAATCTCTTGAGAGTTATGATAGGCTTGATGCAGTGACATGCGTAAGCTAATTTAAATAAAGAAATGAACCACAGAAAAATTGTGGGGAGACAAACAAATAGAACAATTGTTTAATTGGGGCTAACATGTCTTTGGAACAATAAAAGCGAAGGTTTCAGCCGTACGTATTCTGCGAGCAAATACAAACACGGACAAGATTAAAGTTTATTGCATTGTGTTGAAAAAAATAAATAAATTAAGCTAATTGATACATTGATTGGCATGATACGATTGAGGGAGGTAGGCCGAAAAAACGAGCAGGTAATCGGAATCTGACAGTCCAACTTCCGGTTTGTACTTGTGCGTGCGTTCCCTTCAAGCCATTTCGGGGATGTACGCTCGCTATTTGGCACGCTCGTTAGTCAGAGGAGGGGTCGCCTGAGTTTGGGGCGGATTTTTAGCTGCGTAGGAAAAAACGAGCGAGTGCTTGAATTTAAATATTTTTTTACGTACGGCGAACGTGCGTACGCCTACTTGCGAGTGGGTCTGAATGAGGGCCATTGATGGTTAGTAACCATAGGATTTTGAGAGAGGAGAGAAGCTATGCAAAGAGAGGAGGCATAGCTGTCACATAGCTGTCACATCTCATAGGTTTAGGATATACAGTTTCCTCACTATCATGGAGAAATTTCCTAATTTGGAAAAGAAAACTAAGGGGCCTATTCATAATCACTTAGGGGTCTATTTACTAAGCAGTGTTAGGAGACAGAGTGAAAAGTGATAAGGTGCCAGCCAATCCGCTCCCAACTGTCATTTTTCAAACACAGCCTGTGAGATGGCAGTTAGGGGCTGATTGGCTGGCACCTTATCACTTTTACACTCTGGGCCTGATTCAGACCCGGTTGCGAGCGCTCAGCGTCGATGGTGGCCCAGAGCGCATGCACACGACGGAGTCGGCTCCGTTGTGCGCATGCGCGAGACCCGGATAGCGATGGGCAATCCGTCGCTACAGGTCTCGTACCAAAGGGGGTGTGCTGTCGATGTTGGGTGGCTGACCAAATGGAGGCATTCCCATGTGAACGCCTCCGTTTGGGGGCGGCCCCACTGACATCACTGTTAGAGCCGAAATCTCTCTGGGGCTTGCGGCAACGAGACCCTACCACAAGGGTCTCGTCGCAAGCCCGATAGTTGCGATGGTCTTGACCATCGCAACCATCTTCCTGGCCGCTCGCTATAGCTGTGGGTGGTCACCCACAGCTATGCGAGCGGCCAGGAGGCCGTTCTAGAAAAAAAAAAGCCCGGCCCTGATTTAGAGTGAGCCCTCTGTCAGAGCGACCAGCTTTGAATCAGGGCCTCTGGGCCTGATTCAGACCCGCTCGCGAGCACTGAGCGCTCGCAAGCGGGTTGATGGTGCCCAAGTGCGCATGCGCACGACGGAGGCGCCTCCGGTCGTGCACATGCGCGAGACCCAAATAACGACGGCCAAGCTGTCGTTAAGGGTCTCGCACCAAAGGGGGCGTGCTGTCGATGGTGATTGACAGCACGCCCCCTTTGGTGGGCGTGCTGGGGGCATGGCTGCCCAGACGGAGGTGTTCCCATGGGAACGCCTACCGTCTGGGTCCGGCCCCACTGACATCACTAGTGATGTCAGTGGGAGTGCTTTTGGCTCTGATAGAGCCAAAAGCACTCCTGGGCTTGCGGCAGCGATACCCTACCGCAGGATCTCGTCGCAAGCCCGATGGTCGCAAGGCTCTGCCGCTGCCGCGATCGGAGCTCCACTCCGACCTGGCAGCGTACCTGTCAGCCGGTCAGAATGAGCTTCTGCACAGAAGCTCATTCCGACCCGGTCCCCATTATTTAAATAGTTGAAGTCGGAGCGGACCCGCTTTGGCCGCTCCGGCTCCACCAACATAACAGCCACCCCCCGCCGTGGCCCGGCCCCTTGTTATGACACGGCGCGCATGACGTCATAACAAGGGGCCGGGCTGCTGGAAGGAGAGGATTGAGAGGAGCCGCGGAAAAGAAGCAGCCAAGGTAAGTGGCGGCTCTGGGGCGGGGAGGCTGAGATGCACTGGGGCTGGGAGGGGGAAGGCTGAGACATGCACTTGGGCTGGGGGGAGAAGGCTGAGACACACACTGGGGATGAGGGGGAGGCTGAGACATGCACTGGGGCTGGGGGGGAGGCTGAGACATGCACTGGGGCTGGGGGGGATGGCTGAGACATGCACTGGGGCTGGGGGGGGAAAGGCTGAGACATGCACTGAGGCTGGGGGGGGAAGGCTGAGACATGCACTGAGGATGGGGGGGGCTGAGACATGCACTGGGGCTGGGGGGGGGAAACTGAGACATGCACTGGGGTTGGGGGAGGGGAAGGCTGAGATATGCACTGGAGCTGGGGGGGAGGCTGAGACACGCACTGGGGATGGGGGGGAGGCTGAGACACGCACTGGGGTTGGGGGGGAGGCTGAGACATGCACTGGGGCTGGGGGGGGAGGCTGAGACATGTACTGGGACTTGGCTGAGACATGCACTGGGGCTGGGGGGGGGAAACTGAGACATGCACTGGGGCTGGGGGAGGGGAAGGCTGAGATATGCACTGGAGCTGGGGGGGAGGCTGAGACACGCACTGGGGATGGGGGGGAGGCTGAGACACGCACTGGGGCTGGGGGGGAGGCTGAGACATGCACTGGGGCTGGGGGGGAGGCTGAGACATGTACTGGGGCTTGGCTGAGACACGCACTGGGGATGGGGGGGCTGAGACACGCACTGTGGCTGGGGGGAGTAGGCTGAGATACACTGGGGCTGGAGGGGGAAGGCAAGGCTGAGACACACTCTGGGGCTTGGGGGGAGAAAGAGGCAGACGCTGGGTGTGGGGGGAAAGAGGCTGACACACTGGGGCTGGGAAACATGCTAAGAGGGTAGAATGATGCTGACACACCCTGGGGCTGAGGGGAGAATGAGGCTGACACAGTGGGGGAATGGTGCAGAGAGAGACACTGGGTCTAAGGTAATGGGGCCGAGACACACACTAGGTCTGGGGGAATGGGGCTGAGACACACACTAGGTCTGGGGGAATGGGGCTGAGACAATCACTAGGTCTGGGGGAATGAGGCTGGTGGAACTGCAAGGTGGGGTGCCGGCCTTTTATTACGTGTGTGTATGTGTATATATATATATATATAAATGCTAGGGGGCATCAGCCAAAATTTTGCCTAGGGCACCGAATTGGCTAGGGCCGGCTCTGTACTAAAGCAACTGTTTTCTGGTCTGGTATTGTAGTCCTTGCAGACAGGAAACATGACAAAGCTGCACCTCTGAAAACCAAGTATATGAGCAGCGTTTGAAGTTTAGGCAGTGTCTAGCTACCCCAGGTGCATTCAGTATTGTGTATTACTGGCATGGTGACCAGCTATCACTAAATTTACTGATAGTCATTAAAAAATGCTGCAAAATGTCCATCTGTCAGTAACAAACAATAACAGGCCCAGGAGCATCTTCAGAGAGGAGGTGGCCCGTATGCATTCCCCATCCGGGGCCCCCTCCTCTCTCCCCGGCGGCCGGCAGTTGACTGTCGCCGCTGGCCAGCCACCGCAGCATCAGTAGACTCTGGGCGCTAGAGTGTGATCAGAGTCTGCAGAGCATGCGCAGATCACCGGGGAAATGGCAAGGCAGCCATTTTCCTGGCAATTTCCTTACTGAACATGCTTAAAACGCCAGAAAAATGGCCACGGCAGCCATTTTCCATCGTTTTGAGCAACGCTGAGGCACCCTATGCAGGACCGTGGAGAAGTAAGTTTTAGATAATATCTGTGGTGTGGAGCCCCCCATGGACCCATTATAGATACGCCCCTGAACAGGCCACTAAAAATTTACCATCACTTAGATATAACTACATTGCATTTATAAGTGACAAATTAATGAGTGTGATATACTGTACTAGACTTTATCATTATTTTGGCATGTGAACACATTTTAGTAAAATATAAAAACAAGTCCATAGAAAAAAATATAAAAAAAACAATATATATATAGATATATATATATATATATACATATATATATATATATATATATATATATATACAGTCAGGTGCATAAATATTGGGACATTGACAGAACTTTCATATTTTGGCCTCTATTCACCACCACAATGGCTTTGAAATTAAACAAACAAGATGTGCTTTAACTGCAGACTTTCAGATTTAATTTGAGGGTAATTACATCCAAATCAGGTGAACGGTGTAGGAATTACAACGGTTTCTATATGTGCCTCCCACTTTTTAAGGGCCCAAAAGTAATGGGACTATCAACTCAAAAGCTATTTCATGGACAGGTGTGGGCTATTCCCTCGTTATTTCATTATCAATTAAGCAGGTAAAAGGTCTGGAGTTGATTCTAGGTGTGACATTTGCATTTGGAATCAGTTGCTGTTGACTCTCAATATGAGATCCAAAGAGCTGTCACTATCAGTGAAGCAAGCCATCATTAGGCTGAAAAATCAAAACAAACCCATCAGAGAGATAGCAAAAACATTAGGTGTGGCCAAATCAACTGTTTGGAACATTCTTAAAAAGAAAGAACGCACCGGAGAGCTCAGCAACACCAAAAGACCTGGAAGACCACGGAAAACAACTGTGGTGGATGACAGAAGAATTATTTCCCTGGTGAAGTAAAACCCCTTCACAACAGTTGGCCAAATAAAGAACACTCTCCAGGAGGTAGGTGTATATGTGTCAACAATCAAGAGAAGACTTCACAAGAATGAATATAGAGGGTTTACCACAAGATGTAAACCATTGGTGAGCCACTGGTTTATTAAACTCAAGGAGTGTTATGGGGCCAACCACGATCAGGGTCATTTACCTCCCTCGTATATTAAAAAATCCAAATTTGATCCAGTATCGATTAATCCAGCCATCAAATACTTCCATAATAGAATGGAAACATATATTGACACCGTGTCTGATAAAAATCCAACACAAGCGGCCTCTCGCATATCCAATTGATCCAATGCCGAAAGAACAGCACTTAAAAACCTTAGCAAGTATAAAGACATTGTGATCTGTCCCGCGGACAAGGGTGGGGGAATCGTTGTGCAAGATCTGGAAATGTATAAGTCAGAACTATATAACCAACTATCAGATAAAGAGGTATACCAACAGTTAACAGGTGACCCCACACAAATGTTTAAAAAAGAATTGGATAACATATTGTCCGTTGCATTGCAGAATCAGATCATCACAAAGAAAACCTTTGAGAGTCTAATTCAGGATTGGCCCAAGGTACCTGTACTATACAGTATTCCTAAATTACATAAAAATGCCACCAACCCTCCTGGCAGACCGATAATTGCTGCCAGGGACTCATTGTACTATATTGTATCACAGTATTTGGATTACCTACTTCAACCTGTGGTACAAGCAGAAGCGACCATTCTAAAGGACACAATGGCCCTCATTCAGAGTTGGACGCTCTGAGCAGAGCGCTCGCTCTGAATGAGGGCCGTCCTCCATAAAAATGGAGCGTCCTCCTGGATGCTCGTATAGCTGTGGGTCACCACCCACAGCACATACGAGCGTGCAGGATGATGGTCGCGATGGTCTTGACCATCGTGACCATCGCCAGTGCGACCAGAAGCCTGTGGTCGGGTTTTTCGACCACAAGCCCTGGAGTGATTTTGGCTCTATCAGAGCCAAAATCACTCCCACTGACATCACTAGTGATGTCAGTGGGGCCGGCTTCTGACGGTATGCGATCCTTAGGGAACGCCTCCGTCTGGCAGGCACGCCCCCGGCATGCCCACCAAAGGGGGCGTGCTGTCAATCAACATCGACAGCACGCCCCCTTTGATCAGACACAACGAGCGAAGGAAAGTCCTTCGCTCGTTGCGTCTGGCGCATGCGCACGACGGAGCTCCCTCCGTCGTGCGCATGCTCAGTGCACACCATCGACCCACTTGCGAGCGGACAGCCGCTTGCGAGTGGGTCTGAATGAGGCCCAATGTCCTTTATTCTCAAACTTCAGGAGCTTTCACCATTAACCACTAAACACCTTATGTGCACAGTAGACATCACGAGCCTGTACACTTCTATACCCCATCAGAAGGGGATTGAGGCGGTCCGTCAGATCCTTACGAACAATGCTTCTTACTCTGGTCCAGACATGATGTTCTTTCTTACTTTACTAGAACTAACTTTAACCAGAAATTATTTCCTATTCGACAACAAGTTCTTTTTACAAAAATCCGGCTGTGCCATGGGGTCATGCGTGGCTCCGAGCTTCGCTAACCTATATATGTGCGAAGTTGAAAGGGATCTGTTTTTTTCATCATCTGAGATTCGAGGATGCATTTCAACATACTTACGATACATCGGCGATATTTTCATCCTATGGACAGGCACCAAAGAGTCGTTCTCTCACACTATGGATGACATCAATGCTGCAGACTCTCCTATCAAATTCACTTTTGACAGCAATTTTGAATCAATACACTTCCTTGATGTAGCTGTGTCAGTCAATGAGAAATTAGAAATCGGTACTACGATCTATTTCAAAGCAACAGACAGAAATACGTTTCTACAAGCGGCAGTTTCCACCCACCAGCTCTCAAAAAAGGATTGCCATTCTCACAGTTTCTCCGTATCATCCGGATCTGTAGTGACCCAATAGATGCCAGACAACAGATTGATAACATGCTACTCAAATTCTTGTCCAGAGGATATAGTTCTCAACTACTCAAAGCAGCGAAAACCAAAGCTCTGCAAATTTCTAGAATGGCAGCTCTCAACAACACAAAAAAAACTTCAAAGGAATCCAAAATACTATGGGTACAGGATTTTTCCATCAAATCGCGTGATCTGATACACACTGCCAAATCAGTATGGCCCATCCTCACGACGGATCCCTCCCTGAAGATGCTCCAAGGTACTGGGATAACCCCTGCGTTTAAAAGGGGCCGTAACATCAAAGATTGGATTGAGCACAACGACATCTCCCAACATAAACCGCAAATCCCTGTCCATTTTCTCACCAAAAAGCCAGGAAATTATAAATGCACTGGCTGCATTACTTGCAGTCATTTAGAAACAGGCAATACCTTTGTCCACCCTCACTCTGGTCGTAAACTACACATTAGGTATGTCCTAACGTGTACCAGTCGCTTCGTAGTGTACTACATACGTTGCCCATGTGGTCTTCTTTATATCGGCAAGACCACCAGGCAACTCAAGGAATGCATGGCTCTACACCGTTCGAGTATCAGAACTGCCTTAAAGAGGGCAAAGAAGTTGATCAGCCCGTGGGTAAACAATTTAAGGGACTTCAAACATGGTTTATCCACGTTACGGTGTAAAATGATAGATTGGATTCCCCCTAACATCCGAGGTGGTGATACCCATACATCTGCGACGGATCATCGCGATACAGGGAAGCGATACGAAATTTCCGATCGCTCATCATCAATGTTCAGTGATCCGTCGCCGGATCGCTGACATTTGACATGTTAAATGTCCCCGATTTGACGATCGCGATCATTTTTTGATCGCGATCGTCAAATTGGAAAAATCCAACATCTTGGATTTCTGCAATCCTGCGATGCTGGGTTGCAGCATCGCGGGATCGCACAATCCGTCGCTGATGTATGGGGCCCATAAGAAAATCACAAACTGTATTCCAGAGCTGTGACTTCAACCATATGCACATAGAATATAAACACTCTCCTTTTAAAGTTAAAAAAATAGAGGTTCATTTATTTACCACCCATAACAGCATATACACTGAAACCAGATTGCGGTATACATCCATAGCACATCAGTGCAATTCAAATAGAAAATCCAATAGGTAAGGCGACATTTTGGTCATCACTGTGACCATTTTTAAGACTACCAGCCATCTTGTACAACCACTCCCAACAGAATCATACATCATGAAGTATGATTCTGTTGGGAGCGTTTGTACTAGATGATTGTAAGTTTCGAAAATGGTCACAGTGAAGACCAAAACGTCGACATACCTATTGGATTTTCTATTTGAATTGCACACATTATATATGTGTATGTGTATATATATATATATATATACGTATATGTGTGTGTTTATTCTTTCATGGGTGGTGTGTTTTCTGGTTCACTTTCCAAAATCTAAGTGTGTGGCTCCATGTTTATACAGCGTTCCCGCCAGGCTGTTTTAGCAGGGCACCGCGCCCTGCCAGATTTCAAAAGGGCAGAATACGTTCTGTCCCTTTTGGCTGCACCCCACTAAAACAGCCAGCCAGGTGCCATCCTCACCAGTGAGCAGAAGTGTCCCGCAGGTGAGAAAAATAGCGGTGCAGTGGTCACCGCTGGTGAATGGATGCTGGGGCCCCATGTGGTCTTATTCTGCCACTGTGTATATTTCCCATAACATTGTGCCACAGTGTCCCACTACAATTAAATTATCCTGGTGGTCCCCACATACCCAGACTGCCAATTTTCATAACTGTAACAAAATAGAATTAAAGCACTTTATAAATAAAAATAGTTGCATTTTGTTAATAATTCATAGTTTGTGGGGTTTTTTGCACATATTCAGTGGTCAATAATATTATAGGTGGTGTTTGCTTCATATAAGCAAAGAGGGGAAAGATATTGAGGTGGTTGAAGGTAGACGTCCATGGTGCTAAGCCACTGCACAGACCACACCCCTTTTATAGACCACACCCACACATCAGTAGTCACACACCCACCGCGCTGGTAACACTTCCTGCGGAAGCACACAATAGGTCCTTCATAAAGGTCAGCTCCAGGCCCATGTGGACCTTAATCTGGTACTGACCGCAGCCAAGCCCTGAGGAGGTTGCATGGAATGAACACTCGGGGGACTTCTGTGAGGAGAAAGACTATCTTCCGTTCCTTGTCAAGATCACTTCCACTCATCATAATATGTCTGGGGATGTGCCATGAAAATGTATTACTGAGCCAACATTATAAATGGAGGCTCACACAACAAGAATCACTAGTGAATCTCTAAGGATCGTCAAATTAACTGTTTGGAATAAAACGATTGCTGAGGTAACATAATAAAAAAATATAATATAATTATTAGGTGCTTGATTAGAAAATCATTTATACTGTTGCTGAGACTTGGTCTGACATGCTGACACTACGGCAAGTAGATGTAAAGGAAATGGCTGCTTCAACTGATGAATTGTCAGAGAGCCATTTTGTAATCTGAAATAGATATTCATTGTAAATCTACTAGGCAGGGGCATAGGGAACCCCAGTTATGTCTGTCTGGTTATGTCTATCACCCTCCCTGCCTGTATGCGTGTATGCGTGACCCTTCCTGCCTGTATGTGTGACCCTGCCTGTATGTGTATATATATATGTATGTGTGTGTGACCCTATCTGAATGTGTGTATGTATATGTGACCCCTCTGTATGTATGTGGGACCCGGCCTGAATGAGTGTGTGTATGTATGTATGTATGACCCTGTCTGTATGTTTGTGTGACCCTGCCAGTATATATATATATAAATATATATATTTATGTATGTGTGACCCTGTATGTATGTATACATGTGTGACCCTGCTGCCTGTATGTGTGTGTGACCATGCCTGTATGTATGTGTGACCCTGCCTGTATGTTTACATGTATGTTTGTATGTATGTTTGACCCTGCCTGCATGTGTATATATATATATATATATAGCAAATAAATCCAGGGGTGCACTCACCAGTCTTCATACAGAAAAATATTTATTACGTCCACAAAAACACATAGCAGCATCAACGTTTCGGTCCCATGTTTGGACCTTTGTCAAGATACATTTCAAAGTAACAAGCACCCTATTATATACCCACCCTCATCTTAAGACCCACCCTCTAATTACCTTAATGAATCACCTATGCTTCACCTATCAAGATGCAACAAATATCAAAGTGCACATAAGTGAACAGCAGTATAGGGCATAACTCTGGCAATTCCTACCTTTATAATGCAAAAGACCCCCTAGCGTCTGACACTGTCCTCCGAGTGTTACTGAGACATGGTGGTAGCGTGCGCTCCACCACCCTAAACATCCTGTCTGTGAAACGCACAGCTTCTCATCCCCTTGGCAACCAATGACTACTTCCTACATACACGTCCGTAAACACAGCTATCTCCTGCGCACTTAACATAATGGAGTGTGTTAACTAACTCATTCCCCATTGGCTACCACTCTCACAGCCTAGTTCGTAACAAAGCTAGGGAAATATACATATCCAAACCCGAGTGTGAGAAAACTAGTCCATATAGTCAGTGTCTTGTCAATGCATATCTAGATAGGTAGATTCATAAAGGCAATTAGCGGGTCATAACATCATGAAATATACATACAGACAAACAACATATAAACACAGAGACAATTAAAAATAAAACTAATTATATGGTCATAGACTAATAGACAGAGCCAAAAAATTTAAAAAACTACAAAAATGTAAAAAAGAAAAAAAAGAAAAAGAAAAAAATCCATAACCATGATGAAATTATTTCTGATGGTGCACCCCATTGTATATTCAATTAAGGAAAACTCCATAGTGTATGGCATCATTTAGTCCACGAGGAGATATTGTACCCAATTTGTGTGTCCACATAGCTTCTTTCTGCAGCAATATTTTTGCCCTATCGCCACCCCTTCTCAACGGGGGTACACGATCAATCAGCATACATTTAAGAGCTGCCAGGGGATGGTGTGCCTCAAAGAAATGTCTGGCCACAGGTTTGTCAGAGACTCCATTGGATAAGGCTGCTCTAATAGTCGATCTGTGGTTCGCCATCCTCTCACGGAATGGCCTTATCATCTTGCCCACATAGTATAAAGAACAGGGGCATATCAGCAGGTATACCACATGGTCAGAAGTGCAGGTCAGTCGATGTTTAATGAAGATCTTACGCCCAGTATGGGGATGATGAAAAAATTGTCCCACAGACATACTCCTGCAAGTTGTGCAATTAATACAACAAAAACAACCTAATTTTGGTTGTTGTAGCCAACCCTGGGCATTTTGCCTACTATCCAGATCTGGTCTCATCAATATATCCTTCAGGTTTCGACTCCATTTATAACTTATTAGCGGTTTCTTGGGTAGTCGTTCTCTTAGTCCTGGATCTGAGGCGACCACATGCCAATGTTTCTGTATCGCACTACGTACCACCGGTCCTGCAGTGTCGAACATCGTCGTGATGATGAAAGGAATTGGGTCATGCCGTCTACGAAGATTTCCATTTTGAAAAATACTCTTATCTTTCTCAAGGCAAATATTGATGTTTTTGTCATATCCCCTTTCGATAAATCTCTCATACATTTCTCTCAACTGTATCTCTGTTGTTAATGAGTCTGAATTATTCCGAAGTACCCGTAAGAACTGGGATATTGGTAAATTTCATTTAAGAGAACCCGGATGATGACTATCGTATGACAAGAGGGTGTTATGGTCAGTTGGCTTTCTATATAGTCTATGACCATAACCAGAATCAGTGGCATAAATGGTGATGTCCAAAAAATTAATCTGAATCCGATCATATATCATAGTAAACCTAATGGGCGAATCTAATTGATTCAGGAAAGTTAACACATTAAGAAAAGCCTCCTCAGAGTCCCTCCAAATCAGAAACACATCGTCAATATAGCAAGTATAAAAAGCAATACTGTCTCCAAACGCATCCATATATAAATTTGCATATGATGGCGCGATGTTACTGCCCATTGCAGTACCCGCTGTCTGGAGCCAGTATTGATCGCCATATTTAAAATAGTTGCAGGTTAAAGTCAGCTTGATTAGCTCAATCAAGAATTCTACCGGTGGGGGACCACTGTGTATCTCCAGCAAAGCTTTTGTCACTGCCTCAATCCCCTCTGCATGTGGGATCACAGTATACAGAGACGAGACGTCCATGGTGACTAGGATACCCTGTTCACATAGTGGTAATGTGATGGGCTGTAACATCGCGCCATCGTATGCAAATTTATATATGGATGCGTATGAAAGTACAAACATCGGCCCGTTGTTTGGAGACAGTATTGCTTTTTATTGTCGCTATATTGACGATGTGTTTCTGATTTGGAGGGACTCTGAGGAGGCTTTGCTTAATATGTTAACTTTCCTGAATCAATTAGATTCGCCCATTAGGTTTACTATGATATTTGATATATGCCACTGATTCTGGTTATGGTCATAGACTATATAGAAAGCCAACTGACCGTAACACCCTCTTTTCATACGATAGTCATCATCCGGGTTCTCTTAAACGAAATTTACCAATATCCCAGTTCTTACGGGTACTTCGGAATAATTCAGACTCATTAACAACAGAGATACAGTTGAGAGAAATGTATGAGAGATTTATCGAAAGGGGATACGATGACAAAAACCTCAATATTTGCCTTGAGAAAGCGAAAAGTATTTTTCAAAATGGAAATCTTCGTAGACGGCATGACCCAAATCCTTTCGTCATCACAGTATATAGCGGTTACTTATATGGCTGCTAGTGTGTATATATATATATATATATATATATATAATATATATATATATATATATATATATTATATAGCGGTTATATTATATAGCTGCTAGTGTGTGTAAATATATATATATATATATATATATATGCAGGGGAGGGGTTTGGCTGGAGTGTCAGGGGACTAGTGAGACAGCTGGGGATAGAGCCCCTCAGTAAATGTACCCGGATACCATCTGTTACTACCCATGTGGACATTGATCGGGAATAGTAACCTGCCCATGCCCGAAACGTGGCAACGAAGCAAGTCTGCGAGGGTACAAGTTTCTAAAATAACATCGCTTTATGGGCTCCGCACTTTCGCCCCTTACTCCACGTCACATCCAGGTACATTAACTGAAAGTGATCTATACACAACCCTGGTGTGACAGGGGGCTGTTGTATGATGATGACATTGGTTACCATTCCTACACAAACAGGCATCACCCGGACATAAATAGTGAATACCGACTGAAGACACTGTCTGCCCTGGGAGGATCAATTTCATAGCAGAGAAACCACCATATAGGTAAGGTGTATTTTTATTGAGTACACACAAAACTGGATTTTATTAGTGGAATTACTTAGTGGGTTGGAATATATAAATAGCCCTCTATGCCCCAGTTTCCCAGTTTGATGCAGTCCCTGTTTATTTGTATTTCCCTTTAATTTATCCCCACACACTGGACACATTCCTCCCTGGCACACTTCGGGGGGGAGGCTCCTTAGCATGCACATGCTCCGGGTGCCCTGGACACATGCTACACCTCTGCTACTAGGCTATGCTGGTAATAAGTGGGTAATTCCATTCAGTGCTATGTGCTGACAGAGGGCCTGATTCAGACCTGGACGCTATTTGCGGACGGTCGTTCCAAAAAAGGGGCCGTCTATTTAAATTGAGCACTCGCTCTTTGTGGTTTGTTGACGCCTCTATGTCTGAGCGAGCGAAAGAAAAATGTGCTCGCTATTTTGTAAAGACGCCCCTTTGCCGTTCGCATCACACGTCATCTCCAGTATTTATTAGATTAATCGGGTACATCGAAAGGCATCTAAACTGCTCGCAGTACTTGTGGTAGCTTTTGCTTAGCGCTATCACTGCGAGCAGTTCAGGCTAAAAGACAACCAAGTGACGTGGTCGATGACGCTCCTTTACTAATTATGCTCTCCCATTAAACGCACTTTTGACCGTTTGGCACGCCTGCGTTCGGATCTCCACTCCTCCGTTTTCAAGCACCTTCCCCTGTTACCACCCACAAACGGTACATTCTGTCAATGAAATTAGCAGCCCCTCGCTGTTTTGCGAGCGCACGATTTCCGACCGCAATGACTGGTTGGCGCATGAGCATTACAACCCGTATGCATGCGCAGTTGTGCGAACATGGCTCAGAGCGAACGAGCGGCCGCTTACAAGCGGCTCTGAATCAGGCCCAGACATCACTGCAATGTCTGGCTGTGCATATTGCATCTTACTATAGAAGGCAATCCTTACTCATTTCTTGTGCATTTATATAGGGTGCAAGGAGCAATGACCAAACATAACAGTTGCAGAGTACCTTCACCTGACTGTTTCGGAGGCATTCTGCACATACAGTATCATGGTGAATTGAATTACCCACTAAGAAAGGACTATGATATACAATCTTCATTTTAGTAGGGATGAGCATCATTAGGCGATATTTTACACTTATCGATATTTTGACCCGTTATACTGCGATAATGTAGTTTATATAACTCACACATAATATATCGCATGGATAGATTCTGCAGCAGGGATCTATTTTTCTCATCCACCCACCTGCTTTTCCCATCTGGGCTCTCTTTCCTATCTGTATTACTCTGTTCTGAGCTTCTCTGAGATAATGAACACTAACATAACGTTTTTAAAGACATTTTCCTTAAATAACGTTATTTTAGTATTCATGAAGATACTTAGCACAGGAGATAACACTAATATCTCCTTGCTAAGTCCCCCTGCGTTAATTTCCACACTCCCCATACATTAGTATGGGGATATGGAAATTATGGTATTCATCAACTTCCGAAAATGATGTATTTTCGGAATTTGATGGAGTTACTATTCACCACTGTGAGGTGGCGAATAGCAGGTAACACTTACCTGTGTCAGCATGTGCAGGTCCCCCCGCGTCTCCCTCCGGCACTCTGGTCTCTCCTCTATCTCCGTCTGCTATGCTGTCATGTGGTCTCCCAGCAGAGCACAATAAAGTTTAGAAAAAAAAAAGTTTTTTTTTTTTCTAAACAGTACTGTGTGCTGCTGGGAGACCACATGACAGCATAGCAGACGGAGCCGGATCCTGCTGCGCGGGCAGTTAAGTGCTGAACAGGGGGGGGAGTGAGAGGGGGGGAGGGGGGGCAGGTGCGGAGGGAGGGGACACAAACTTACCGCATGTGTAGGCAGTGCTGCGAATGCGCTGGTTTACAGGTGTAACAGCTCATGCGCAGCCCTGTTTCCAGCTGCGGTAAGTTAGTGTAGACAGGGATAACTATCTATTTCCTGAAAAGCTGTCATCGCAAAAATTACAGCTTTTCGGAATAGATAGTTATAGGGAGGAGGAATGAAGAATTCCTCCGGTAATTAGGTAGAACTCCATGCGAGTTCTAAACCTAATTACTTTCTGGGAAACTTTAGTTATGATGAATAGGCCCCTGAGAAAGCCTACCAAAAGAACTTCTTCTGACAGGATCTCTCAGCCTCTCAGAGAATCTCAGAGCAGCAGCTATGGCCCTTTGACCTGGTTTTGATTGCAACTGCACATGAGCTGCATTAATATCATGGTATTAAAAATATCAGGGTTGGCCATTCTGCATTATAGCGAGATAACCAGAGTGGTGTAATGAAGTGTTACTGACAGCTTCTAAAGCTGGGTACACACGTGTCCAACCCTCAGGAGATGAGACTCCAGATCACACTGTTTATACAATCTTACTGCAGACCTGGTGACATATTCTACATCCAATCTATGCCTATAAAACACATTTTCCAAAGCAAAATTATTCGGTGCTTGATTGGAAAATCTCTCTGCCCAAAACAGCTATGATTGGGATCTGTCATTAACATTACACATTAGCAGTTATTCTGCATTGTTCCCGAGACCCCACTATGAACAGACAAGGGTCATGTCCTCTCACATGACATTCTGTTTTACCACCTGAGTTCTTATAAACCTTCAATCGTCTGAGGGGTTTCCTGTGCTTACAAAATATAATTATAAAGCATTGAAAAGTAATCCATAATATAAATAAAGACTAGGAGACATAAATTTGGCAGAATAAATAGTTATTTATTATTATTATTTATTTAGTTATTTCTGCAGGGGAGGGTTAAGGGGGGGTGGTCAAGGGGAGAGTGTTGCGGTATCCGGAGGTGGCACATGTGCAGACACATTCTTCCTGTATTTTCTCTGAATTAATACAGGGAGAAGTGTGCGGACGGGATTCGCAGGGACGGAGCTTTGTCACAACCTTTGTCCCTGCATGCGGATGTTAGTACATCTATGTGATATTTTAAAAATTCACAATACGAATTTAGTAGAAACTATCACACTACAACCGCATTTTAAATGCGGATTGTAATAAATAGGGGCCTAAATAATTTTGAAATTGAAACTTAATTAAAAGGAGGATCTGCCAAAAAGATATATATTTTGCCAAAATAAATGCCAACCCCAATCAAGACAAGCTTCAGTGCCAATTAGAAGCAACATAAAGACACATAAGGGTAATCTAGGAATAATTTGGGAAGAGAAAAGAGTAGCAGAGTGGGGGAGGAGTGGGTATGAGAGAAAAGCACGGATAGCACAAGTAAATTCGGCTGGAGGTAAAACCAAAAACCTACTAAGGGACATAAGAATTATAAATATTATTACCAGTTAGCCGAATTAAGGGCCTGATTCAGACCCGGTCGCAAGCGCTGTGCGCTCGCAACCAGGTCGATGGTGGGCCAGTGCGCATGCGCACAAAGGAGCCGGCTCCGTTGTGCGCATGCGCGAGACCCGGATAGCGACGGGCACTCCATCGCTCCGGGTCTCTCAACAAAGGGGGCGAGCTGTCGATGTTGAGTGACAGCTCGCCCCCTTTGGTGGGCGGGCCGGGGGGGGTGGCTGCCCAAACGGAGGCGTTCCCATGAGAACGCCTGTCATTTGGGGGCGGCCCCACTGACATCACAAGTGATGTCAGTGGAGAGCTTCCGGCTCTGTTAGAGCCAAATGCTCTCTGGGGCTTTCGGCCACAAGGGTCTTGTCGCAAGCCCGATGGTCGCGATGGTCTTGACCACCCACAGCTATGCGAGCAGTCAGGAGGCCGTTCTAAAAAAAAAAAACCCAGCCCTGATTCAAAGCCAGCTCTCTGTCTGAAGTCCGTCAGTGTATATAGTATATAGTAATCACTGACTACTTCCTCCTTCCACTCACGGCTTCTCCCTGTCATCCTCTACCTCTCCCTGTCATCCTCTACCTATCCCTACCACCCACTGCCTCTCCCTGTCACCCTCTACCTCTCCCTGTCATCCTCTACCTCTCCCTGTCATCCTCTACCTATCCCTACCACCCACTGCCTCTCCCTGTCACCCTCTACCTCTCCCTGTCATCCTCTACCTCTCCCTGTCATCCTCTACCTCTCCCTACCACCCACTGCCTCTCCCTGTCATCCTACCTCTCCCTACCACCCACTGCCTCTCCCTGTCACCCTCTACCTCTCCCTGTCATCCTCTACCTCTCCCTGTCATCCTCTACCTATCCCTACCACCCACTGCCTCTCCCTGTCACCCTCTACCTTTCCCTGTCATCCTCTACCTCTCCCTGTCATCCTCTACCTATCCCTAACACCCACTGCCTCTCCCTGTCACCCTCTACCTCTCCCTGTCATCCTCTACCTCTCCCTGTCATCCGCTACCTCTCCCTACCACCCACTGCCTCTCCCTTTCATCCTACCTCTCCCTACCACCCACTGCCTCTCCTTTACACTTTATGTCTCTTTCTGTCACCCTTTTCTTCTCCCTGTCACCCATTGACATTTCCTGTCATCCTCTCCCTGCCACCCACTGCCTATCCCTGTCATTCTCTACATCTCCTTGCCATTCTCTGACTCTCCCAGCCACCCTCTTCTCCCTGTCATCCTACCTCTCCCTACCACCCACTGCCTCTCCCTGTCACCCTCTACCTCTCCCTGTCATCCTCTACCTCTCCCTGTCATCCTCTACCTATCCCTACCACCCACTGCCTCTCCCTGTCATCCTCTACCTCTCCGTGTCATCCTCTACCTATCCCTACCACCCACTGCCTCTCCCTGTCATCCTCTACCTATCCCTACCACCCACTGCCTCTCCCTGTCACCCTCTACCTCTCCCTGTCATCATCTACCTCTCCCTGTAATCCTCTACCTCTCCCTAACACCCACTGCCTCTCCCTGTCACCCTCTACCTCTCCCTGTCAACCTCTACCTCTCCCTGTCATCCTCTACCTCTCCCTACCACCCACTGCCTCTCCCTTTCATCCTACCTCTCCCTACCACCCACTGCCTCTCCTTTACACTTTATGTCTCTTCCTGTCACCCTTTTCTTCTCCCTGTCACCCATTGACATTTCCTGTCATCCTCTCCCTGCCACCCACTGCCTATCCCTGTCATTCTCTACATCTCCTTGCCATTCTCTGACTCTCCCAGCAACCCTCTTCTCCCTGTCACCCACTGCCTCTCCCTGTGACCCTCTCCTTGCCACCTGCTACTGTACCTCTCTCTGTCCCCACTGCCTCTCCCTGTCACACACAGCCACCCCTGCCACCTACTGTCTCCCCAGTGACCACAAATAATAATCATTTATCAAACAATATTTGCGGAATATACCCCGGAAATAAAATATATATATTTTCAGAAAAAGTTATCAGAAGGTTCCATTTGCAATCACTTTACTTTTACACATCATAGGAACAGAACCCTACCAGAGCCCATGTCTCTGCATGTGTATTTAATGCATCCCGGTACATAATTTCTTATTGCCATGATAAGAAATTAGAATTAAAACCAGATATTTAATAAATGGGCCCCTAGGAGAAATCCCCGTCTACAGAGGGACAGCTTTGTTTTGTTTAACGTTCCTCAATGTTGGGTAGAGGTTCATTGTTTTACTGACTTTGTCTTCTTAATAGTTATAATCATCATTTATTTATATCGCGCCACCAAATACACAGCGCTTTACAGAGCGTATTTGTCATTCACATCATCCGTGTCCCATCGGCGCTTACAGAGTTGGCAGCCAATTACACTACCAGTACTTTTTTGGAGTGTAAGAGATAACACGAGTACCAGGAGGGAAACCATGTAAGCAACTGAAGAACATTCAAACTCTGCACAGATACAGGGCTGGTCAGGAATCAAACTCATATCCCCAGCGGTGTGACACAACAGTGCTAACCAACTGTGACACCGTGTTGCCTGGTTCACATGCAGAGAATCCCCCAACTTACAATGATTAGTATAAAACAAGGAAGCACAGCCTGTAAGTGGGATTCTGTCTCAGCTCTTGAGCGGCTTTCCCAGAAACAATTCATCCTCAGATGAATTTGGGTATTAGCATACTGTAACTAGCAGGGACTAAAAAGACTGAAAACATGATGTTTAATGTTTCAATGCTGTTGCAACTGATGCAGATAATCTATAACTTGCACAAAGCACAATAAATATTTTATTCCCAAATGCTCCAGAACTTCATTTTGTTACACTGGAATGAAATGTTTTCGCTCAGATACATGAATCATTGTAATGATCATTGTTGATAAGCAGGGCCGGATTAAGGCTGGTGGGGGCCCCAGGGCAACTAAATTGTAGGGGGAAGGGGGGGCTCCGTGTGGCTTGAAGGGGGCCCCCCTTCAAGCCACACGGAGCCCCCCCTTCCCCCTAAGCCTACTGCCCTCCTACTGCTCTGCCGTAGACTTACCTGAGTGACGGCGTGACCTCCCGGCAGAGCTGCTTCCTGGTCTTCTCATCGGCGTCGCCGATGTCACGTGGCGACCGGTGAGAAGACTCGGGAGCCGCTCTGAGCTGTATGCAGCGGCACTGACTGTGCCGCTGCGTAAGGTAACAGCGGATCGCGGGAGTGAGCCTCAATCCGGGAATAGGTTCCACTGGACACCTGTTCCCGGCAGGGTCACACCGACCCTGCGTGGGGGCCCCTCAATGTGTGGGGGCCCAGGGACGACCGCCCCTGTCGTCCCCCCCTTAATCCAGCCCTGTTGATAAGTGAGCTGATGTGTACATAACTCTGACATACTACCGCACCTGTACACACATATCTCCAACACTCAATGTACCATGTATACATACCTTGTCCAGTTCTTCCTTAGTCACAAATGTTCTGTACTCCATTCTGTGCCACAGGGCGTTCTTCACCTTGCAGAACTTCACGAGTGGTATATAGCGGACAATCTGGCGTTCCAAACGGCGGAAGATCATGTCATCTTCCTCCATCTGGTTTGCAAGATACCTACAGAAACAGACCATGAGGAGTCAGGTTTGTGTACTATAGTCACCAACTTTACATAACATCTTCTTTGTATCATTATTAAAGAGGACCTACACATGACTTTCACAGCTCCTGTTTTGTTACATACAAAGATACTCTATATATAGACTGTGGTGTGGCAGAGACAGAGGGTATATTTATCATAGGGTAGAGAGACCTGGTCTCATTTACCAACATTCCAACATGATGCCTTTTCTATTAGCGCTATCTTAGGATGGCAGTAACAGGAAGTACAGCCTGAAATATATAATTATTACAGCAAATGTTTATTTCTGGCTGGACCTTTATAAAAAGAATGAGGTCACTATATCGCCCCCAGAAAAAAAATAGAAGTGTTAGATATAATATAATGGGGTCTATTTACTAAGCAGTGTAAGGAGACAGAGTGAAAAGTGATAAGAGAGTGATAAGGTGCCAGCCAATCAGCTCCCAACTGTCATCTCACAGGCTGTGTTTGAAAAATGACAGTTGGGAGTTGATTGGCTGGCACCTTATCACTTTCATATCACTTTTCACTCTGTCTCCTAACACTGCTTAGTAAGACCCCAATATAACATAAGTTATATCTACCACATACTTTTATCATTTACATTTAAAAAAAAAAATCTGACTTCCAGTTACAGGTGTGCACCAGGCCCAGCACACGCCCAGAGGAGAATGAGGGTCTGTGCACATGTCTCTAGTTACATGCATGCACCAGGACCAGCACATGCCCAGAGGAGAATGGTGGTCTGTGCACATGTCTCTAGTTACATGCATGCACCAGGACCAGCACATGCCCAGAGGAGAATGGTGGTCTGTGCACATGTCTCTAGTTACATGCATGCACCAGGCCCAGCACATGCCCAGAGGAGAATGAGGGTCTGTGCACATGTCTAGCCGGTCATAGCGGGTCTCTTTCCAAAGGGGGCAAGCTGTCGATGTTGATTGACAGCTCGCCCCGTTTGGAAGGCGGGCCGGGGGGGTGGCAGCCCAAACGGAGGCGTTCCCATGGGAACGCCTACCGTTTGGGGGAGGCCCCACTGACATCACTAGTGATGTCAGTGGAGAGCTTCCGGCTCTGACAGAGCCAGAAGCTCTCCGGGGCTTACGACAAGTGAGATCCTACCCTAGGGTCTCGTCGTAAGCCCCGATGGTCGCGATGGTCTCTGATCATCGCGACCATCACCCGAGCGGTCATTAGAGCTGTGGGTGTAAACAGCCTAATGACCGAAACAGAGGCGGGCGGTCAGGATGCAAGCGGCCGCCCAGTTTCTGAGCGACCGCTTGCATCCTCCGACCGCCTCTGAATGAGGCCCTCAGTCTCTCGTTTATGTGCTAAGTGCTAGTTAGATTTTTAGTGCAAAATAACATATTGTACAGTATAACATTGCTGTATGTTACATTTGTGTAACCACGCTTAAAGCTGTGTAAAGCTGCGTACACACATAACGATGTCAGTAACCAACGATTTTCGTTAACGATTTTCGTTCAGATTTTCCCTTGAAAAAGTGAACGTTTACAAAAATCATTGATTACTAAATTAATGAACGATTTTCATGAATGATGAACGATTTTTAAAATCATGCATACAGTGAATGGACGTCGTTCATCGTTCATTCTGTACAACATGAACAATTTTCTGAACGAAAATCATTTGTTGGACAGTCAGAATGGATGATGAACTACAAAACTACAAACGGGAGCGCGGATGAACGATTCATCGTTCACCTTAAAAAAATGAATGATTATATAAACGATCTAACGATAATGACGTCGTTATAGTTAAATCGTTCAAAAAATCGTTATGTGTGTACGCACCTTAAGGCATTGTTTAAAGTATTGTTATGCATTTGTTTAAACAACATGGTGACGTGTTCAGAGAGACAAAAGTATATACAGTATACTCCTCCATCTCTCTCCTCTCCAGTCTGTCCTCAATGCTGCTGCTCGGCTCATCTTCCTCTCCAAATGCTCTACATCTGCCTCCCCTCTTTTGCAAGCCCTCCACTGGCTCCCATTCCCTTTTAGAACCCAATTCCAGGCTCTCACACTCACTTACAAAGCCCTCACCCATTCCTCTCCCATTTACATCTCTGATCTCATCTCCCTTCACTCTTCTGTCCGCCCTCTTCATTCACTTAATAAACACCGCCTTTCATGCCAATTGATTACTTCCTCCCACTCCCGCCTCCAAGATTTTGCCCGTGCTGCTCCTCACCTTTAGAACTCCCACCCTCTCCCTATCAGACTCTGCACCTCTCTACAATCTTTCAAACTTGCTCTTAAGACCCACTACCAGTGGCGGGCTGGGCTGGGGGGCAGGGTGCCATGTGCCCCCAGGGCCGCAGCGTCATGCGGGCCGCCGGCAGTCTGTGTGTTTGCTGTAATCAGCAGCCGGCTGCCGCTGCTCCCACTGCGGGAGCCATCTTCTGGATCCCGCAGTGGGTAATGGGAGAGCCGTCGTCCTGACGACGTCTCTCCCATAATGCAAATCGGCCAGAGGAGCCGGTGGAAGCATCGGGACCAGGAGCGGGAGTTTCAGGTAAGTGGGTTTTTTTGTTTTTTTTATTAAGTCTCTCTCTACTGGGGGGGACTACTGGGGGCACTACCAGGGGGGGGATTACTATGGGGGCACTGCCAGGGGGGGGATTTCTATGGGGGAACTACCAGGGGGGGATTACTACTGGGGGCACTACCAGGGAGTGGATTACTACTGGGGGCACTACAAGGGGGGGACTACTACTACTGGGGGCACTACAAGGGGGGACTACTACTACTGGGGGCACTACAAGGGGGGGCTACTACTGGGGGCACTACAAGGGGAGGGGACTACTACTTGGGGCACTGCATAGGGGGGAGGGGACTACTACTAGGGGCACTACATAGGGGGAGGGGACTACCACTGGGGGCACTGCGAGGGACCACTGCTGGGGGCTCTATATAAAGGGCAATACTGGGGGTACTGCATAGGGGGGAGACTACAACTGGGGCCACTATTTAAGGGACATTGCATAAGGGTTACCACTATTGGGGGCACTGCATGGGGGGTGGACTGCTACTGGGGGCACTGCATAGGGGGTACCACTATTGGGGGCACTATATAAGGGGCACAAGGGGCACGGAACAGGGGGGACCACTACTGGGGGCACTATATAAGGGGCTTACTACTGGGGGCACAAGGGGCACTGCATAGGGGGGGATCACTACTGGGGGCACTACTGGAGGCCTGCATAAGGGTGTTATCTCCTGTGGCACACGGGGGCACTGCATATGGGCACTATGAGAGGGGGCTGCCCCTAATCTTTATTTTTACCTTACATTAATCCCATATGGACCCGCCTCCTCCCTGAAACACTTGAGGGGGGGCGGCGCCGTAGCACGTACGTTCTTCGGTCACACTGGCTACACGCTACTCCTCTGCCAGGGCCGCCTGCATGCATTTGCCCCCCAGGCTAAAAGTTGCCAGCCAGCCCCTGCCCACTACTTCATTATAGCCTTCCAGCTCTCATCCTAACTTGCTCCTACATCTTCCTTTCTCCCCGCCCACCCCATTCTGTGTCACTCCTGTTTGTCTTCCCCTCCCTTAAAGAATGTAAGCTCTTTTGATCAGGGCTCTCTACCCTCTTGTACTTCTCCATACTGTAATTTAATTTATCTCTTACTCCTTACTAGGGCAACTAACACTTGGCTGCTTATGCGGACGTTAAGGTCGCTAATAAACAATGTTTATCCATGTTCTGTATTGTATTGTAAATCAATGGTTACTTTTTTGTCTATGTACTTTGTAAGGCGCTGCGGAACACTTCTGGCGCCATATAGATAAATGATAATAATAATAATATACATATATAATATAAATAGATATCTGAAATGAAAACTAAGGTTGGCACTTTAAAAATACGGGCTAGCTTAATACATGTCCACTTAAAACTTGTGATTTAACACTTGCTGGCAAATTTAGCTATTATAATATAAGAGGAATTACACTTAGGTAGTTTGGTTAGTGGGACAGGGCTTAGGGTGCCAAAAAGAAGGGTCTCCATCTGGCATCTCTGATTTTAAACATAAAAAGTTCCGATGTTGTTGGACGCAACATCGGAACTTGCACCTAGGTAACCGCTATCAGCAGCACGCCTGCGACACTCCCATACGATGCAACATCTGTGTGCATCTTATTAGCCACTAACTGTTACTTCCTAGTCACGATCTATGATCGCCCCTTACATATCTGCTACTGCGCGCCCAAATCTGTACAGGCGACTGTACGTACAAAATTGGGATACATGCGCAGAGCAACTCAGATGTATGCATCAGCCGTTTGCATGAATATCGGAATAGCGTCCAACTCAGAATTGGGCCCAAATTGCTTCATTTTTAGCATATGAAGAATAAAATAACTTACTTACTCTCTCCTTTGAACTCATTAATGAGGGTGCCTTCTGGGATTGACATGGTCATTGTTGATATGTACCCATAAATCTATTGAAATGCAGATATTGGGTTCAAATCTGGCAGAACAAGGGGGCCATTGCAGGAAGCACAGGACATACAGAAATAATATGTGAAGAGCTTTGTGATGTAAAACACAATGGGGCATATGTATCAAAGCTTGATGTGAGATAAAATTGTGAGATATATATCACCAACCAATCAGCTTCTAACTATCATTTTGCAGGCTGTGTTTAAGAATAGATAGTTTGGAGCTAATTGGTTGGTGATATATATTACACAATTTTATCTCACATCAAGCTTTGATACATATGCCCCAATGTCTTGTCTGGCATCTTAATTTATGGTGCAAGCAGAATGTAATCACTACTCCTGAGTTGTTTGGGCTTTCACTAGTACAGCTGTCTACAGTTTCATCAGAGTTTTCAGTTCACATAGAAAATGGAGATCCAAGTGTTGTACTAAATGTTGTCTTAATCATTGATGCTACCAATCTCCCAGTTCTGTTTCACCTTGTATGCAATCATAACACACAGAACAGCAGCAATGACAATTGATTTATTTGTAGTTTGTCTCCATTCTCAACATGGATGAAAAATGACAAGGAAACTCTAGACAGTTGTAGTCGGAAAAGATCAGCAATGTTACGTTTCTTTTTAGCCAATTATGGGCCGTATTCAATTAGATGCAAAAGCTGATTTCCGCGAAAAAGTATCACGGATGATGTCATTTCGCCAGGCGGAAACTTATCTCCATATTCAATTCCAAAGACTTTTCACGTACGCGGAAAGTCAATGCAATGTAATAGACGGAAAAGATTCACCTTTGAAAGCAGGCAGAAAAAAGTGGCGAATTTGGGTTTTGAGGTGCAAACGTCAAGAAACCACTGTGCACCCTTGGGACAGCCCCCCAATGGATAACTGCATCAAAAAATCCCTAAAAAAAGTGAGGAACACCCAAAAAAATTACTTTGAATATGGGGGCAAAAAAGTACAAAGTTGGGGTAAAAACATAAAAAGTAGCAAAATAGACTTTTGGGTGGTCTACAAGTAGGGGTGAGGTGTTTTTTTTAATGCAGGTGCTAGCAACAGGTGGGTTTTTCACAATATTAATCACTTAAGTGAATCACTTAACTGGCATGGTCACATGGGATGTAACCGCAGCCAGCCGTGCTTCAACTGACATGGTCACATCCCATGCGACCACAACTCCCCGCTGCATCCCTTGCCTTTTAAAGATTACATTCATTCTGCACATGTGTGGTATCCCAGACCTGGATGTACTCACTCATGTTGGGTCCTATATAAAATATATAACATGTAAATACAATGTACACTGGGTATGTGGTGAGTCAGCATGAGGTCACATGACTGGAAGCTGCGGCAGGTGGCTTAGGTGGACTGTTACGACAGTTACAGAGGTTTTTTCCCCGGAGGTGACAGTCAGAGCGGGAGCCCCCAGTGCATGGGAGAGGAGCTGTGAGGCGCAGGACGAACCTCCAGGCATAGGGTTTCGCAAGAGTGGCAGAGCTCCAGGACTGCAGCATCCAGAGTGTCTACAAAGCAGGAGCAGTGAAAGGAGATCTGCCGTCCCCCTGAACTACTGACAGCTGCTGCAGCCGATTGCAGCATCTGGGAGGCTGGTGTCACGTCAGGGGGTGAATAAACAGGAGCTGTCCGTGGGGCAGCACAGAAGGACAGTGGGTCTCATTCAGACCCGTCGCAAGCGCCGATGCTCTTGCAACCGGGTCGATGGGTAGCCCTGCGCACGCGCAGCGGCTGCACTGCGTGTGTGGAAGCCCCGGAGTGAGAGAGAAACTCTCTCGCTCCGGAGCTCTCTTCAAAAGGGGCGGCTGTCGATGTTGATCGACAGCTCGCCCCGTTTTGTAGACGGGCTGGGGAGTTGGTTTAAAAAATGGAGGCCTACCGTTTTGTGGACAGCCGCACTGACATAATCAGTGATGTCAGTGGGGAGCTTCCTGCTCGATCAGAGCAGAAAGCTCCCTGGGGCTTGCGGTTGCTCAGACCCAACCTTAGGGTCTCGTCGCAAGCCCCGATGGTCGCGATGGTGTTCACCATTGCGACCATCAACCTGGTCAGTCACTAAGCTGTGGGTGGTAACCCACAGCTTAACTAGCGACCAGCAGGCCGCGACCGCCTCTGAATGAGGGCCAGTGTGAGGTTAGTGATACCTGCACCAACAGAAAGAGACAAGGTTGTATGTACACTAACTCTCCCCAAGTCAGACTGAGAGGACTAAGAGATAATTCTGATTACCGTATATACTCGAGTATAAGCCGAGTTTTTCAGCACATTTTTTGGTGCTGAAAAAGCCCCCCCGTGGCTTATACTCGAGTGACCAGGGCCGGTTCTCCCATTACGCAGCTGAGTAGGGAGCCACATATTGGAGGGCGCCTCACTCAGCTGCATACCATGCGGGGCGCGGTGCAGACTGTGTCTCTGTGACACAGCGGCACCGCTCTTGTAGCGCTGACCGAACGGAGTTCGGTCAGCACTACACAGTGCCAAACACACAGCCGCCGCCGGCAGCTGTGTGTTTGTTGTAATTAGTCTGTCAGACTCTCATCGGATGCTGCTGCTCCCACTGCGGGAGCCATCTTCCGGCTCCCGCAGTGGGTAATGGGAGAGACGTCATGATGTCATGATGTCCCTCCCATAATGCAAAGCGGCCGGAGGAGCCGGTAGCAGCGTCGGGACCAGGAGCGGGGTTTCAGATAAGTGTTTTTTTTTATTATTATTATTACATCTCTCTACTGCGGGGGGCTACTACTGGGGGCAGTACCAGGGGGGATAACTACTGGGGGCACAACCAAGGGGAGATTACTACTGGGGGCACTACCAGGGGGGATTACTACTGGGGGCACTAACAGGGGGGATATTACTACTGGGGGCACTACCAGGGGGGGATTACTACTGGGGGCACTACCAGGGGGAGATTACTACTGGTGGCACTAGCAGGGGGGGATATTACTACTGGGGGCACTACCAGGGGGGATATTACTACGGGGGACACTACCAGGGGGGATTACTACTGGGGTCACTACCAGGGGTGGATATTACTACTGGGGGCACTACCAGGGGAGATATTACTACTGGGGGCACTACCAGGGGGGGATTACTACTGGGAGCACTACAAGGGGGGTTACTACTGGGGGCTACTACTGGGAGCAATTTTCAAATAAGTTTTCCCAGTTTTTTGTGGTAAAATTAGGTACCTCGGCTTATATTCGGGTCGACTTATACTCGAGTATATACGGTAGTTCAGATCTACAGCTGCAAGTGACTGATCTTCTTTTAATCTGCCTCTCTTTGAAGCTTATTTAATAATGTAGTCGAGTGTATTTAAAAATTGCCTAAACCTCTGTGTCATTGCTACAAGTAGATTGGAAAGGTCATATTCTTCACCTATTCAATGCACAAGGATGTCCTGAAAGCAAGCTACTATCAGACCCGGGTTTGCACCATTAAAGTATACGCTTTCACCAAGCATCATGCTAACAGCCTGCCTCCATTTTACCTCCGCTAAGTGACAGCAGTTATTGTGCTAAATATTGACAATGAATTACCCATTGCCTTTACCAACAGCTATAAATACTGTCCCCAATTTATTAGACTGCTGGGGCCAGTTAGAGTGTTCAGCAAAGGGACAAAACTAGAGATGAGCGGTTCGGATTCTGTGGAATCCGAACCGCTATGAACATTGGGGATCCGAGTCCACCCGAACCCTAGGCCTGATTCAGACCCGCTCGCAAGCGCTATGCGCTCGCTCGCGGGCCGATGTTTGGCCACTGCGCATGCGCACGCCGGAGCCGGCTCGAGCCGGCTCCGACGTGCACATGCGAGAGACCTGGCTAGTGAGGGGTGCTCTGTCGCTACGGGTCTCGCACCAAAGCGGGGCAGCTGTCGATTTTGATTGACAGCTTGCCCCATTTTGGAGGCGGGCAGCGGGGTGGCTTCACAAATGAAGGCGTTCCCGAAGGAACACTACTACTGCGGGCACTACTACTGGGGGCCTGCTAATGGGGGCACTGCTAATGGGGGCACTGCTAATGGGGGCATACTACTGTTGGCACTACTAATGGGGGCACTGCTACTGGGGGCATACTACTGGGGGGCATACTTCTAATGGGGGCACTGATAATGGGGGCATACAACTGGGTCACTGATAATGGGGCTGTCGAAGCTGGATTATTGGCTGAGACAAGATCAGTTTAAAATTGAATCGCAGCGATGTCATCTCGCGACTGGCTGCAAGACGCCATCTTGGAAATGAGATCGCAAGATACCATTTTGTGAATGGCCGCCCAAGCGCCATTTTAGATAAACTCACACTTTAGTACATGTGGCGATAATACTATTAGCATCATGCGATTGCATCTTTCACCATTTCTCATACACACATTAATACGCACAATTGCGCTGTTAACTAGTCGCATATTAGCGAATGCCTGGGTCATGCACATGCATCTGCCCCAAGTTAACTAGCGCCTTAACATCAAACCTCACATACTTACACATTACATATTAACATACAAGGTTCCATAAGCTTTAAGGTATAAGATTCAAGTATGCACATTTACTATAATTGCTATGAAATAAAGTTTATTTTGTAACTAAGGTTTTATACATGATAAGTAAGCCATGTTTGGTATTGTACTGATGTGTACTCTCTCAACAGTATCTGGTAACATCAATGTAGAGATCGCAACAGGCATTCTCAACTGATGGACCGCAGAGACTTCAAGCAACAAAATGTACATTATATGACCAACTGTTATGATTTGCATGAGGCAGGAAACCAGAGACCACCAGTTGTTAGAGGCTGGACTGTGTCTATTTGAACCAAGTTGTTAGATGCCTTGTAACATATGCCGTCTCCTTTAGGACCAATGGTATTAGCAACAAACTTCTCTATTGTGTTGTCTATTTCTGGGGGGTATAAATATGTGTGCTCTGACCCTGGGTTTCTAGTCTTCGTGCTGAATGCTGATTGATGAGGGGCTTCTTGCTGATGCCTACATCTGGTCCAGAGCGCTGCGTATGTATACTGTACTTGGGTCTGTATAATTTCTTTGCGTTACATTGTACTTAGATCATAGCATGTAACTGACTGTACTTTTACTTGAATAATACCTTGTGCTTTGGAACCCCAGGTTCTAGGTCTGGAGTCTTTATTTACTGTATGACTGCTTACGCAAAATTAGCGTCATCCTTAGAGGTTTATAGGCAGGATATTAGAAGGTATAGGCAGGACATTAGAAGGTATAGGCAGGAGTGTATAGAGGTTCAAATATAGTTTCCTTAGTTGGGGGCTCGTAGTGAAGTCACTTACCTACTCACACGGCACATACGGTTATCGATATCTCACCAAAGGGTGGAGTGGCCACATGCAGGGTTTACCTGCAACCGCTCGGTGCTGAGAGATCGCTACCCATTTTCGTGTGAGCCAAGGACGCTGACTAGAATCCAGGGACAAGAGAGGAAAAAGTTTGTTTTCCTTTGTTGATAGAACCTAACGTTTAAAGGGGTGCCGCAGTATTGAACACGCGGCTGAGTCGCAGTTTTGCGCACAGTAAAGATGCACTTTTGTGTATGCAGCTAAAGGTTGTTATACGGTTGTGTGGTAGTCGCATTATTGTGTATGCGACTGGTTGCACAATAACGTATACGTACTTCCGGTTGTGCTGCCACGTGTTTAAACAAAGCCATTGAGGTTTACATTATTTTCAATTGTTGCCAATAATTGGGTTAACGTGTAGTTTTCTGCACAGGAAAAGAGTGTGTGATTGTGAGTATTTGTTTAGGGTGTAACACGGGACCTAAAGGTTAAGGGTATTGTATGACCCTTAAGTACTAGACGCAGGAGTTGGCCTAGTAGCTCGGTAAGTAGCTTACCATTCTATACACATCAGCAGGTGTACATGTTGTCTTTGTTGTAGGGACTGGCTCTCAGTGTGATTGCAGTGTTCAATAATTAGGTTGGGTTATTTGAGCATTGTAGTTGAGCCACACTAGAAAACTTGTGATTGTGAGCTGAGAGATAATAGGTGAGCGGGGGCATCATGAAATTTCTTCCGTAGGTGAGCGGGGGCATCTAGAAATTTCTTCCGTAGGTGAGCAGGGGCATCTAGAAATTTCTTCCGTAGGTGAGCGGGGGCATCTAGAAATTTCTTCCGTAGGTGAGCGGGGGCATCTGGATATTTCTTCTGTAGGTAAGTGAGAGTATCTAGACTGTCTTTCACCAATTTAAATCTTTATTGAAAAACTTAGGGTTCTACCAGGATGAGGGCCAAGCGATCGGTAGAGATGTTAAATGATTTGCTGCTGTTGGAAGCGCCACTTTGGTCGGCGCGGCATATTATGCATATTAAGTACGGTGCCAATGCAACCAGGTATTATGATTTATGGTTTAATATGACGAGGAACAGTGTTAAACCATTTCCTAGAATTGGTAATTTTGATAAAGATGTATTGAATAATGTCCGAGACCACATCAGTCTGATGCGCTCTCGAGGTAAAAAGGTAAAATATTATGAATGTTTAAAGTTGTGGCAGCATGAAGGGGATGCGTGGCTTAAAAATACGTAAGCGACGCAAACTAGCGTTGTGAGCGCATTGCCAGAGAATGCATCCACGACGCTAAATTGCAATACGAGCGAGCCGCAAAATGGCGTGCACGTGCGGCAAGGTAGCATTGTAGAAGGTATTGCCCGCAATTCACGCACACCACCTCCACCTTATGTGGATGGAGGTGCAAGTACAGTTATCAAAAATACCCATAAAAATGTAACAAGCAATTTGTACCCTCTCTTAAGCAACCATAAAGAAAATGTTCATGATGTGGATGATGAGCCTATTGTAATGTCTGCCATTTCCCATGCTGTACAGATGATAGATGCTGCAGCACAACAATCACAAGTGGTGCCATCATCTCCATCAGTAACAGTAAGGGAAGTGCTAGCCCCCTCTGCACCCGTAGAGGAAGTTGTTAATATCATACGTAGCAACAGCAGACTAAACCCCCAGCCAGGTAACAAGGTCAAAGGTAGCAGCGCTGCCGGTCTGCATCCCATTCGGACTATAACTGTCCCGAATGGAAATGCAGATGCGAATGGTGTAGTGCCCACGAGGGAAGTGGTAATGCATTGTCCTTGGACAAGAGCAGAACTAAATTCCATCTTAAATGATTTCCCCGATCCCAAAAAGGAACTAGCCAAATGTCAAAGATTTTTGAGGAATTTGGGTAGTTCTCATGAGCCAACTAGTAAAGATTGGCGTGTGATGTTAAGGGCCTGTCTACCACACAATATCGATGTGACAAAATTTATCACGGATTGTGTATTGGATGGTGACGTTCCCTTAACAGACCAAGTAAACCAAGATAATATTTCCCGCATCATAACTCAATTCGGTATACATTTTCCAGTAGTAGTTAACTGGAACAAAATTTTGACCATAAAGCAAAAGGAGAGTGAATCTGCAGAAGATTATTGCGACCGGACTCTGCAGACTATCTCCCAGTACACTGGGTTAGAAGATATTAAAGATAGCACTCATCACAGGGGAATGATTGTCACCATACTCATGGATGGCCTTAAAGAAGACTTAAAGACCTGGGTTCAGACCTCACAGCCTGGCTGGAGTGGAGTCACAATAGATGCCCTCATAGAATCTGCCATAGAACATGATAAAAACATCTCAAAGAAGAGAGAGACCCAGAGCAAAATACTAATAGCTGTCAGTATCCAAGCTCTGGAAGGAATGACTGTAACATCACAGCCAGTAGACACACCTGCACCTATACACACACTTGCACCTGAACAGTTACACGTCTTCACCAATCCCACACAACAGCAAACACATCCTTACCCCACATATCATACACAACCACAGGTCCTATGCTACCCACAAACTTCATACCTCCCACCTCCATATTCCTACCCATACCCACCATCTTTCCCTCTTGCTCAACTCCCACAACAATCCTTTCATCCACCCCGTTCAAAAAGATGTTTTAACTGTCACCAAGTGGGACACATAAGTAAGTACTGCAAAGTGAAGAACATGTCAAAGCTGAATAATTGAGTGAGACAAGTTCAGTTTAAAATTTAATCGCAGCGACGCCATTTTGGAAATGAGATTACAAGACACCATTTTGTGTGGTCAGCATTAATTCAAGTTATAACCCATTAACTAAGAACAGATGGCAATGTTTTTGTTAACACCAAGGGCAACGGGAAAAACCAGCTTTCTAAGTAGATAAGGAGAGACAATGGGTATTTTTACATACAAATTGGGAATCCCGGGATGCAGATAAAGTATAGTTGTGGCAATTGTAATATAATATCTACACAATTGGATTTGTCTGAATACTAGACAAGATGTCTCCTAATCCCATATTTTGAGGTGATAATACATTTGCACTTCACACAAGTGTCTGTGAGAACAAAAGAGGTTTTGTTTTCCTTTGAACACAGCAGGTGGGGGCCTGCTGACAGAGGGCATGTCGAATTACAACCCTCAGCCATCCACACTGCTGGAGGTTCACTTCGTGTATGAGAGATTATGCACTTAAATCTCACCCATTAATAACTAGCATCCTTATATCAAACCCCAATTACCCACACACTACATATTCGCACATAAGGTGCCATAAGCATCAAAATGTATGATTCAAGTTGGTTAAGTTAGTTTAAATGCTAAGAAATAGAGGTTTTTGATATCTAAGGTATTATATATGATAAGCAAGGTATGTTTGATCTCGTTCTGATGCCTACGCTTTTTACAGAATCCCGGTGTTATCGGTGGAGAGATCGCATCATGCAAACTCAAGTTATGGATCGCAGAACTTATAAGCTACAAAATGTTTTAGTTGATGGAATGTTACAGGAGGCGTTACCAGAAAGACCCCGGCTGTTAGAGGCAGGAAAAGTCTATTTGAAACAACCTGTTAAATGTGTCGTTACATATGCTCCTCCTCTGGGAACCAATGAGATCAGCAGGAAGTTTCCCCTTTGTCCTGTTTCAGTCTGGGGGGGGAATAAATACATGTGTCCAAACACTGGTTTGGTAGTTCATGCTGAATTTTGGGTGAGCTGAGGATATCTAGTCAGAAGTCTATCTCTGGATCCAGAGGCGCAGCGTATGTATAACCGTACCTGGTCTGTATTATTTCCTTTTACGCCTAACTTGTGTATGTACAGATTGCGTGTAACTGACTGTACTTTTACCTGAATAATACTTGTGCGTTGGAAACACAGATTCCACTCCTGTCTTTATTTGCGGTTAAACTGCGTACGCAATTAGCGTTGTCTTAGAGGTTTTTAGGCAGGGTTTTGTCTTAGAGGTTCTAGGCAGGTGAATCTTAGAGGTTTATAGGAAGGAATATATTAAAAGGTTTATTTACGATTTAACAAACACCACACATGAACACAGTTTCCCATGGGTTCATAGGCAACCCCAGTATCTTCTCCCAGGCCTTATATGACTGTTTACAATCTTTTCAACCTGCCAATGGATCTGTTCTAATGCAAAATGTGGATGATTTATTGTTGTATTTAGGTCATGTTTAAATGATATTAAACTGTTGTGCTTTATCTCTCACACACAGGACACAAGGTTGCTAAGGATAAACGGCAGCCATGCCAGGCTAAGGTCAAATACTCTGAATACTATCCAATGCAGGGGCCCAGGTATTATTTAGAGCAGTAGCTATTAATAACAAGATTTAATTGCAGGAACCTGTATGCAGATACTATATCCCTAGAATTATTAAAAGTGATAGGGGGACTCATTTTACAGGTGACGTTTCCCAGAACATGTGTAAGGTGATGGGTAATAAAACCAAGATCATTCCAGACTGTCATTTCTTTTATCTGTCCCCCCTTTGAGATACTGTTTAAACAGACAGCCTCATGTGAAAAAAAAATGATAATGAGGTTATTGTGCAAGGTCCCATGAAGATGAATAAGAATAACAGAAATTGAAAGTGTTATTAACTAACATGTCTAATGCAAACTGTCATGATGTCAAACCTGGAGAATTTGTTATGATCCAAATTTTTTTAGCTCAGGTTGTTTGACTGATCGGTGGAAAGGTCCGTATCTGATGATTGTTGACAAAGTACCACATCCTCAAAGGGTGGCCGGGGAAGATACGTGGGTCCATTCCACTCACTATAGGGAGGCTAACCAACCGGAGGAGATACAAGGCGGAGACGAGGCCGACAACATGGACCTGTCGATTGTGAGCTTGTGCCAGAAGGATTATAAAGGTGACGGTGAGATACCTGAGCTAAAGAAATGTGTAGACCAGTGCTTCCAGCAATGGAGTGGTCTGCTGTGGTCATCCTAGTTCTTTCTTCCAGAGTTTCTGTCGTGATGATCTGTTCAGGGATACCCAGTTTCTGTGATGGAGGACCAATAGAGGAGATGGAAGCTGATGGCAGCGCTGATGGAGTTGAGTCAGAAGGAGTGCAATGCCAATCAGGGGAGTGTCTGACCAATCTTAGTACTGTTATTGTTAAGAGAGCTGTTATTCCGGATACTCGGGGACGGTGTGAAAGTTTGTCGTCTAAAGATTCCTGTATTTGTGAGCTTTGTGGATCCCTAGTTGATGAGAACTGTATCCAACGGTGCCAACCTAAATATAACCCGTACTGGGGTGCGTATCCTTTAGAGGATTATCATAGCATGGTAGGTAAAGTGTTAAATCAAACTGATTGCTGGGTGTGTTCACATGTGCCACAGGGACAGCATAATGTAGGGTTGATGCCATTTCTGCTGAATATCACGGAAATTTTAGAATTACAAAAAGGGAAAACATTGGATGGAAAATTCCTCTCATCCAAACCACCTAATTTCAAACTCTATCAATTCCAAGTAGATAGATCACTTTTGTGTTTAAACATAACCAACCCCAATAAACCCGGGAGTTGGGAAGTGACAGGGAATAATCAGACGATGACCTTCTCAGAAAGAGCTGATAATGAGTCCATAAACCATAATCTGTTACGCTCAATTAAATCTAGTGGGAGACATTTTAGGTACCGGTATGCATTGAGTTCCACCAAAGAAATTATTGGTAAGGTGCCAGATGATTATTGTGCTAAAATAATACAGCCAGAGACTTGAATGTACCAGATGGAAGACCCAGAAATAGGATTGTTTGCAAGGGAAATGTGCTTAATGATAATGATGCATACCATTCCTTATGTTCTCCCTGATAATATATGTGGAAGAAAAGCGTATAAGTGGCTCTTCCCGAGTTCCGAAGGTTTGTGTTACCTGGGAAGAGTAGTCCCAGAAGTTATGACCCTCACACATGTTGAAATGCTTGGTATACATAAAAACACACCATCACCATACCTTCACACGCAATATGAACAAAGAGGCAAACGAAATATGATACCTGGTGACGTGCATATAGCCACTCAGTTAATTAGTGAGACAACTGGCTTTCAAGTTTTAGTCGCACTGGATCCCACCAGGATCACTCGGGGAACATTAAATTTTAGATATATTCAGGAACTTGATAAATTGATAGATAATATCACTGAGATGTACGATGACACATTCAGGTATACAGGGAGAGAATTGCAAGTGTTCAAGAAAGAACTGGTGCAACACAAGCTAGTGTTGAATTATTTAACTGCTGTTACTGAAGGGTATTGCGTAACGTTGGCCACCCAATTTGGAGTAAAATGTTGCACCTATGTCACCAATGATACCAGCGACCCCAAGGAGGTGATAGACCGGAAGATGGATGAAATTCTGCAGCTAAAGTGGGAGTATCGTAAGAACCATAATGCTTCAGTGGCTGAAGTAGCGGAGAAGATAGAAGGATGGGTTTCATGGCTGAACCCAGTGAAATGGTTCTCAGGTCTAGGGGAATGGGTCCAGGAAGTAATCGCCAGCATAGGCAAATTCTTAATCCTTATACTGATTGTCATCATGATAATTGGCATATGTGTCTGGTGTGTTCCTATTGTGTTGAAGTGTGGAAAATTTAAAAATAGAGTAAAACGAAAGAACGAAATCATGATGGTGGTCAGTAAGAATACTGAGGCAAATATAGAACTGCATTACAACCCTGAACTAGGAAATACCATCATTTAATGTATTATATTTAGACCTGCATAGAATGTATTATTGAAATGTTATTTTTTAAACACCTCAGATAATGTAAAGTCTCAAATTCCCCTTCAAGACTGCCTTTATAGGACTAGTGTATCCCCACACCTTTCACATGATCTTCCAAGATCTGCGGTGTGCGTATAATAGTAGTTTTATGTCCCCACTCAGAGACACATTATTGATGGATTAAGGACCACCTTGTGCCATCCCATAATAACACTAAATAGTATATAAATGTAAGCCTAAAGAATATATTTTAAAATCAGATGGTGATAGCATGTTGTTCGCTATCAAAGGGTGGACTGTCAAAGCTGGATTATTGGGTGAGACTAGATCAGTTTAAAATTGAATTGCAGCAATGCCATTTTGCGACTGGCCACAAGACGCCATCTTAGAAATTAGATCGCAAGACGCCATTTTGAGAATGGCCGCCCAAGCGCCATTTTAGATAAACTCACAATTTAGTACATTTGGCGATATTACTATTAGCATCATGCGATTGCATCTTTCACCAATTCTCATACACACATTAATACGCACAATTGCGCTGTTAACTAGTCGCATATTAGCGAATGCCTAGGTCACGCACACGCATCTGCCCCAAGTTAACTAGCGTCTTTACATCAAACCCCACATACTCACACATTACATATTCACATGCAAGGTTCCATAAGCTTTAAGGTATAAGATTCAAGTATGCACATTTACTATAATTGCTATGAAATAAAGATTATTTTGTAACTAAGGTTTTATACGTGATAAGTAAGCCATGTTTGGTATTGTACTGATGCATACTCTCTCAACAGTATTCCGGTAACATCGATGTAGAGATCGCAACAGGCATTCTCAACTTATGGACCACAGAGACTTCAAGCAACAAAATGTACATTATATGACCAACTGTTATGATTTGCATGAGGCAGGAAACCAGAGACCACCAGTTGTTAGAGGCTGGACTGTGTCTATTTGAACCAAGTTGTTAGATGCCTTGTAACATATGCCCTCTCCCTTAGGACCAATGGTATTAACAACAAACTTCTCTATTGTGTTGTCTATTTCTGGGGGATATAAATATGTGTGCTCTCACCCTGGGTTTCTAGTCTTCGTGCTGAATGCTGATTGACGAGGGGTTTCTTGCTGATGCCTACATCTGGTCCAGAGCGCTGCGTATGTATACTGTACTTGGGTCTGTATAATTTCTTTGCGTTACATTGTACTTAGATCATAGCATGTAATTGACTGTACTTTTACTTGAATAATACTTTGTGCTTTGGAACCCCAGGTTCTAGGTCTGGAGTCTTTATTTACTGTATGATTGCGTACACAAAATTAGCGTCATCCTTAGAGGTTTATAGGCAGGATATTAAAAGGTATAGGCAGGACATTAGAAGGTATAGGCAGGAGTGTATAGAGGTTCAAATATAGTTTCCTTAGGGCATACTAGGGGCACTACTAATGGGGGCATACTACTGGGGGGGCATAAAGCTAATGGGGGCACAGCTACTGGGGCACTGCTATTGGGGGCATACTACTGGGGGCACTACTACTGGGGGCACTGCATAGGGGGCCCTACTATTAAGGGGACTGCATAAGGGACACCACTACTGGGGACATTGTGTAAGGGACACCACTGCTGGGGGGATTGTGTAAGGGACACTTTTGCTGTGGGCATTGTATAAGTGGCACTATTACTGTGGGCATTGTATAAGGGGCATTACTACTGTGGGCTTTGTGTATAAGGGTCACTACTGTGGGCATTGTGTAAAAGGGTCACTACTTTGGGCATTGTGTAAAAGGGTCACTACTGTGGGCATTGTATAAAAGGGGCACTACTGTGTGTCGTAACATAAATAAGAGACACTACTTTATGGTGTAATGTGAATCAGGGACACTATGGCCCTGATTCAGAGCCGGACGCTCTGACAGAATGCTCGCTCTGAATGAGGGCCGTCCCTCCTCCTTTTTGGAGCAGCCTCCTGGCCGCTCACATAGCTGTGGGTGACCACCCACAGCTATAGCGAGCAGCCAAAATGATGGTCGCGATGGTCAAGACCATCGCTACCATCGGGCTTGCACCGAGACCCTTGCGATAGGGTCTCGCTGCCGCAAACCCTGGAGTGCTTTTGGCTCTATCAGAGCCAAAAGCACTCCCACTGACATCACTAGTGATGTCGGTGGGGCCGGCCCCAGATGGTAGGCGTTCCCATGGGAACGCCTCCGTCTGGGCAGCCACGCCCCCGGCACGCCCACCAAAGGGGGCGTGCTGTCAATCACCATCGACAACACGCCCCCTTTGGTGCGAGACCCATAACGACGGCTTGGCCGTTGTTATTCGGGACTCGCGCATGCGCACGACGGAGTTGCCTCTGTCGTGTGCATGCGCACTTGGGCAACATCGACCCATTTGCGAGCGCTCAGCGCTCGCGAGCGGGTCTGAATTAGGCCCTATGTGCGGTGTAATGTAAATAAGATTGTGCACTGTAACTCCTAGGGCCGTAGCCCACTTTGTAAACAAGCACTGTGATTCTGCTGGCCGTACCCCACTGGGTGGGTGCACTACTTTTCATTTCTGCCACTGCTGTGTGGCAATGTGTCATAGATGTACTTTAAACTGTGGTGTCTGTGCCGCTGCTTTGTCGCTTGGTATCCAGTCAGCTCACTACAACCTTTGGCCACTAATGGTGAAAACAATGCTATAAGCTGTGAGGTGGTCTAAATTGACTGGAAATTAATGTTATTGAGGTTAATAATACTCTAGGAAGATAAAAAAACAATTTATGTGATTTTAGCTTTTTGTGTCAATTTTTATAAAAAATCCAAATCCAAATCCAAAGCCAGTCACCGCAGTTTGGCAAATCCAAATCCAAAGCTTGACGACGAATTAGAACCAAATCCAAATCTGCCAAAAATGGTCCAGCGCACATCCCTAGATAAAACATATGTGCACCAACGAAAGGGGACTTTGCCAAAGAGTGTAAGCTCCCTTCAGTGACTTATTGTAATATTTGTCTTAAGTGTTAGATTGTAATGGTTATTAGGTTGCAGCAATAGAAATAGGAAATAGACCAATACTTTTTACAATAAAAGTTAATTTTATTAGTGTGTAAAACTGTATATATAAAATGTTATTGTAAAAATGTATCCTTGAATCGATTGTAGTGTGAGAAATTATTTAGAAATACCTTTTAACACTGCGTATTGTAGAATTTATTTCTGTGTTGAATAATAATTTAAAAAATTACACTGGTTACAGGAGGAGGAGAAGGAGAAGGAGAAGGAGGGGGTTGCAAAAACAGGGGCTTTTCATGCGGGGGCGGAGGAGTTATATAACAGTGCCTCTTACTACTAAGTGGGGAGGTACTGTTAATAGGATATATGGCCACTTGGAGACCTATTGCCAATGGGGGAGTGTGAGGTAACTTTAAAATTGGGGCCTATGATCACGAGGAGGTGCGAGTTACCCTCTTTTTATATATATTTTTAAAAATACTTTCTAAAGTTTATTTTAAAAAAACAATTTCCATCTGGTTTTGGAAGGGGGGGAGAATTGTCAGTTAAGTGGCTAAACTCCAGTGGGAAGAAAGAGTGCATTATGTCTGTGTAAGCTCCAGGGCCGGACTGGGACTAAAAATAGGTATTTAAAGAGCACACAGACCCACCTTGCGTCAGCATCTGGCTCCTGGCATAGACTCCTCCCCTTACTATTCCTGACCCCTCCCACTTCTTAGTCTATGCTCTTACATATATAATTAATATCAGAACAAAAGACAAGTACACCTCATTCTTTATTAAAATACATACAACAGAGCACGTCCTGCAGGGGAGTCAAACATTTGGTATTGTGTTGGTTCTGTTAGATATGCAAAAAAATAATATGGTAGCTGCTCAAATCAGCTTAATTGCATAAAACAGGTGGTTGTAAAGGGCGGGGTTTACACAGAACACAGAAAAAAAGAGACTTGCCCCCCAGCACACTGCAGCAAAAACAATACTTAAATCCTACATGATAATAGCGATTCAGAGGTATTAGTTATATACATTTGCAAATATATGAATAAGCGCCAGGCCAATCGTCAAGGCTCCTCTATACTGGCGTCCCTAACATTAAGGGGGTCACGTCCGAGAAGCAAGGCACCCCAAAAAAATAAACCCCGCCCTTTACAAGCACCTGTTTTATGCAATTAAGCTGATTTGAGCAGCTACCATATTATTTTTTGGCAGTTTGGAGAGGCATGAAGGGAGTCAGCATTAGGAGGATGTGCTGATCCTTGTAGTGCCATGTGGAGGTTTTTTGGGGTACCTCCAAGGTAAGTTAGCTCTCAGCTTATATATTTACTGTTATCATGCAGTACACCAATTGTAATTATATGACCCAGATTGGCCTGGCGCTTATTCATATATTTGCACATGTATGTAACTAATACCTCTGAATTGCTATTATCATGTAGGATTTAAGTATTGTTTTTGCTGCAGTGTGCTGGGGGGGCAAATCTCTTTTTTTCTGTGTACACCTATAGATATATCTGCCCAATTCGTGTGGTGGGACAGAAAATCTGGGTATGTATGGTAGAAAATAACAATAGAAATTTGCTCCCAGATGCTGGAAAATGAACCAGATTATCTTTCCCACCAGACAGATTGGACAGATATCTATAGATAAAGCTGGCACTTCACTGGTGTAGGTCATATACAAAAGAAAGGGGAGGGCATTTTCCCCAAACCCTAGTTTAGCAGCTGTAGAAAATTAGATAGTGGTCACTGTATGACTTTTTAGGGAAGGGGTGCTGAATGCAGAGGACACATCTGTGCACACCAAAGCAGAGCCGTAACTACACATTTTGGGAAAAGAGCATGTGTGCCGCCATCCATAGGGGCAGCACGGAGAAAAATTCAGGTATGGTCTTGCTGGGAAGGGGCGTAGCCACCTAATTTTTCACGGTACGCCACACAGTAGTGTCTCTTTCACATTCCGTCACACAGTAGTGTCCCTTTTTCACATTACATCACATGGTAGTGCCCCATAGTCACGTTACATCACACAGTAGTGTCCCTTAGTCACATTACACCACATGGTAGTATCCTTTCATCATACTACACTGCACAGTAGTGCCCTTTCTCACCTTTTGTCAGACAGCAGTGTCCCTTTTTCATGTTATGTCGAAGCTGGATTATTGGCTGAGACAAGGTCAGTTTAAAATTGAATCGCAGAGACGCCATCTTGGAAATGAGATCGCAAGACGCCATTTTGCGAATGGCCGCCTAAGCGCCATTTTAGATAAACTCACACTTTAGTAGATGTGGTGATATTACTATTAGCATCATGCGATTGCATCTGTGACCATCGCCATAAGTTATGGCGATTCATCAAAAGCCCATTTCATGACTTTACGTAGTTTGGGTGCTTTGGATAAAGTGTATATTATTATAATTCCCCTAAAGGATATATTTCAGAAATGGCTGTACAGTATGTCAAAATTGGATTGCATTAGCTAAACAGAGCAAATGGCCACGTGACAACTAGCCTGTGTAGACAAGCTTCATGGACATAACGTCTGCTCTCACTCCAGGTGGCCCTGCTCGAATACAGTGAGAGGGTCGTTTGTAGCACCTTACATTAGCAGGCTTCCTACAATAAAATACCTTCAAAGCCAAGAGTGTTATCTGAGGTTTGGGTCTTGTAGCTGTGCTAATTTGCATCCACACAGGCCCTGGGAGAACAAAGACCAGTATTTTGGAGCCTGAAAAGGGTGGGGGCTGCTGGGGCATGAGCAAGTAATGGAACTATAAGGGGTGCCGCAGTATTGAGCACACGGCTGAGTCGCAGTTTTGCGGACAGTAAAGATGCACTTTTGCGTACGCAGCTAAAAAGTTGTCATACGGTTGTGTGGTAGTCACATTTTGTGTATGTGACTGGTTGCACAATAGCGTATACGTACTTCCGGTTGTGCTGCCACATGTTTAAATAAAACCGTTGAGGTTTACATTTTTCAATTGTTATCAATATCTGGGTTAACGTGTATTTTTCTGCACAGGAAAAAGTGTGTAACAGTGAGCATTTGTTGGTAGGGGTAACTTGTTTCCTACAGTTAGAGGTACCGTATGACCTTTAAGTGCTAAGTGCTAGTCGCTCGGTAAGCAGCTTACCATTCTATACACAGTAGCAGATGTACATGTTGTCTTTGTTGTAGAGAGGTGCATGGAAGTAGCCGACTTAAACTTCCATAGGTGTTGAAGTTGCCTTACTAAATCTTATCCTGGTGTGGAAGTTGCCTTTTTCAAATCTTATCCAGGTGTGTGGGCGCTGCCGTTTAAATCATCCACAGGTAAGTGAAAGTATCTTGATTGTCTTTCACCAGTTTAAATCTTTATTGAAAAGCATAGGAGTTGTCTCAGAATGGGGGCCATACAAACAATAGAGATGTTAGACAATGGAAGCGCCGTTTGGATCGGCCCATCGTATTATGCATACTAAGTACAGTACTGTGATGTATGGTTTAAAATGACGATGAAGAGTGTTAGACCGTTTCCCAGAATTGGTAGTTTTGATAAAAATGTACTAGATAATGTCCGGGATCACATCAGTCTGATGCGCTCCCGAGAGAAAAAGGTCAAATATTATGAATGTTTAAAGTTGTGGCAGCATGAAGGGGATGCATGGCTTAAAAATGCGCAAGCAGCGCAAACTAGCGTTGCGAGCGCATTGGCAGAGAATACATCCGCGACGCTGAATTGCAATACGGGCGAGCCGCAAAATGGCGCGCATGTGTAGCAAGGTAGTGTTGTGGAGAGTATTGCCCGCAGTTCACGCTCACCACCCCCACCTTATGTGGATGGAGGTGCAAGTACGGTTACCAAAAATACCCATAAAAATTTAACAAGCAATTTGTACCCTCTCTTAAGCAACTATAAAGAAAATGTTCATGATGTGGATGATGAGCCTATTGTAATGTCTGCCATTTCCCATGCTGTACAGATGATAGATGCTGCATCACAACAATTACGAGTGGTGCCGTCATCTCCATCAGTAACAGTAAGGGAAGTGCTAACACCCTCTGCACCCATAGAGGAAGTTGGTAATACCATACGTAGCAGCAACACATTAAACTCCCAGCCAGGTAACAAGGTCAAAGGTAGCAGCGCTGCCGGTCTGCATCCCATTTGGACAATAACTGTTCCAAATGGAAATGCAGATGTGAACGGTGTAGTGCCCACAAGGGAAGTAGTAATGCATTTTCCCTGGACAAGAGCAGAACTAAATTCCATCATAAATGATTTCCTCGATCCCAAAAAAGAACTAGCCAAATGTCAAAGATTTTTGAGAAATTTGGGTAGTTCTCATGAGCCAACTAATAGAGATTGGCGTGTGGTGTTAAGGGCCTGTCTACCACGCAATACCGATGTGACAAAATTTATCACGGATTGTGTATTGGATGGTGACGTTCCCTTAACAGACCAAGTAAACCAAGGTAACATTTCCCGCATTGTAACTCAATTGGGTATATATTTTCTGGTAGTAGTTAACTGGAACAAAATTTGCACCATTAAGCAAAAGGAGAGTGAATCTGCAGAAGATTATTGCGACCGGGCTCTGCAGGCTATCACCCAGTACACTGGGTTAGAAGATATTAAAGATAGCACTCACCACAGGGGAATGATAGTCACGGTACTCATGGACGGTCTGAAAGAGAATTTAAAGACTCGGGTTCAGACCTCACAACCTGGCTGGAGGGGAGTCACAATAGATACCCTCATAGAATCTGCCATAGAACATGATAAAAACATCTCAAAGAAGTGAGAGACCCAGAGCGAAAAACTAATGGCTGTCAGTATACAAGCTCTGGAGGGAATGACGTTAACATCACAGCCAACAGACACACTCGCATCTGCACACACACTTACACCTGAACAGTTATATGCCCTCACTAACCGCAAGCAACAACAAACACAGCTCTATTCCACAAACCCTATACAACCACAGGTCCCATACTACTCACAAACCTCATATCCCCCACAATACCCTTACCCTCCCTATCCTTAACCATATCCACCACATTTACCCTCTGCTCAAACCTCACAACAACACGTGTCTTCACCCGATCCACGAACATGTTTTAATTGTAAACAAACAGGACGCTTTTGTAGAAACTGTACAGTAAAAAGAGTAGGAACCCCAAATCAGGGAAGACCTGGACATCCCCATAAGGGATATGCACAGAGACCAGCAAATGTCCAGCAGGCACCAGCTCCAATTGTGGCCATAAATGCTTTATTGGAGAATGGTGGCCAACGCTTGGGGTCAGGTCATACCTGTAGTCCACAGATAGTCAGGTTAACGGGAAGTACTAGGGAAGAACTGGTCATGATGGTTGATGTAGCTGGTACTGAATATCCTTTTCTTGTAGACACAGGGGCGACCAGGTCAGTGCTAAAATCTCCCGTTAATTTACAGGTGACCAACGAGACAGTACCAACAATGGGTGTAACAGGTAAAGTGGAACATTATCCTTTAACAAAGTCCACAGAGGTTACTATTGGGCCGTTGCATACCAGGCATTCTTTCCTTCGGGCTGCTGCAACTCCTACTAACCTGCTGGGTAGAGACTTGTTATGTAAGATGGGATGTGTTATACAGTATATTGCACCCCTGATGGTGTATTTTTAGATATCCCAGAGAGAGTAGCACACGAGGTGCGGGATATGTTGGACACTCCCCAAAGGATAATGTATCACTCTACAATTTTAAATGAAAATCCATCTCAGGTCCCAAATTCCAGATTCCCTTTGGACTAAGGATGGATAGGACACCGGATTAATGGCAAACGTAAGCCCTGTAATGGTAAATTTAAAAAGCGGAAGGCAAGCTCCAAAAATTCCCCAGTACCCACTAAAACAGGAGGTAGAATTAGGGGTTTTTCCAATAATTGAGCGATTATTGCAACAGGGAATTATAGTTCGTACAGCTAGTGTAGCCAACAGTCCCATCTTCCCAGTGAAGAGTGGTGGGAGGGGTTATAGGCTGGTACAAGACCTTAGAGGTGTTAATAAGGTAGTAGAGAGCCAATTCCCTGTAGTACCAAATCCAGCTATCATCCTGATGCAGATCCCACCAAATGCAACCCATTTCACTGTCATTGACCTCTGTTCTGCTTTCTTCTCTGTGCCTCTCCACCCTGACTGTCAGTATCTATTCGCATTTACATACAGAGGTGTACAATACACATGGACACGGTTACCCCAAGGTTTCATAGACAGCCCCAGTATCTTCTCCCAGGCATTGCACGACTGTTTACAATCTTTTCAACCTGCCAATGGATCTGTTCTAATTCAATATGTGGACGATTTATTGCTATGTTCTGACTCGTTTATGTCATGTTTGAATGATACTAAACTTTTGTTGCTTCATCTCTCGCATACAGGACACAAGGTGGCTAAGGACAAACTACAGCCGTGCCAATCCAGAGTAAAATATTTGGGACACTGCCTAACCCAGAGGTTACGACATTTTACAAATGATAGAATCCAGGCCATACAGAACATGACACTGCCGCAGAATCAACAGCAAATTCGTACCTTCTTGGGAATGTGTGGATACTGTAGAATGTGGATCCCAGGTTTTTCTATTTTGGCCTTGCCTTTACAGGAATTAGTCTCTTCCTCAAAGCCCGATCGTGTCATACACACAGAGGAAACAGAGTAGGCTTTTCTTAATCTTAAGGATAGTCTGACAAAAGCTCCTGCATTGGGAATACCTGATTATGAAAAACCTTTTGATTTGTATTGTACGGAAGCCGATGGTTGTGCTGCAGGTGTCCTTACACAAAAACATGGTGATGCCAGTAGGCCCGTAGCATACTACAGTGCCCAATTGGTCACTGTGGCAAGATCACTCCCCACTTGTTTGAGAAGTGTAGTAGCTACCACTTTATTGGTGAGTAAAAGAGAGGACGTAGTATTGGGTCATGATATGATTGTCTACACTCCCCATGCTGTATCTGCTCTGTTGAACTCAGCTCAAACCAGACACGTCTCTTCGGCTAGGTTTACCAAATGGGAACTAGCTCTAATCGAACCCGCAAACATCACTGTTAAACATTGCAGCACGCTGAATCCAGCAACGTATTTACCATATGTACAACATGATGTACAAAGGGTGGAAGGAGGCGAGTTGCTGGCGGGAGGTGAGTTCAGCGGACATAATGATACGCACGATTGAATGGAATATCTCAATCAGACCTTTACTGCTAGACCTGACATACATGACACACCTTTAGAGAATGTGGATGTGACTTTTTATACGGATGGGAGTTGTCATAGACAAACAGACACAGGTGAATTATGTACAGGTTATGCTGTTGTAAATGACACAGACATCATAGAAGCTATACCTCTTGGTCCTCCTCACTCAGCCCAGGTGGCAGAGTTAGTAGCACTAAGTAGAGTGTGTGAACTGGCAGCAGGCAAATCTGCTAACATTTACACTAACTCGAGGTACGTGTTTGGGGTGGTGCACGATTTTGGGGCTCTATGGCATCTGAGAAATTTTATGACAGCAGCAGACACACCAGTTGCACATTCCCGACACATAAAACATCTTTTAGAAGCAATCCAACTGCCCAAAGCGGTGGCAGTAATTAAATGTAAAGCCCATACATGTGAGGATGATCCGGTGTCACTGGGCAACAACAGATCCGATGAAGCTGCAAAATGGGCAGCAGGATTAATAATGTTTTCTCCCACTGAAAAAATTATGTCTTTCCAAACAATTGATATGCTGAAATTAATTGAGATGCAAAATTTGTGTTCAATTCAGGAAAAGTCCATTTGGAAGTCCAAGGGATGTGGGCAAGAGTCCTCTGGGCTCTGGAGGGACGGATAAGGTAAACCAGTAGCCCCCAAGGCATATTATCCCAGCCTGGCTGAGGCAGCACACGGTCTGACTCATCTGGAAAAACAAGGTATGTGCAAATTGGTGAGAGCATACTGGTGCGCACCAGGTTTTTCTTCACAAGCAGAAAACATAGCAATGTCCTGTCTGACCTGCTTGAGGAAGGACATAGGGAAAGCGATCCCTACTGAACCGTCCCACATTCCACCGACTGATGGACCTTTCCAGGTGATACAAATTGATTTCATCCAATTACCACCCTGCAGGAATCTTAAGTATGTATTAGTGTGCACTGATGTATTTTCTAATTGGGTTGAGGCCTACCCAGCAGCCACTAATACTGCTGTGTTTACGTCCAAGAAAATAGTTCAGGAATTTGTATGCAGGTACGGTATCCCTAAAATCATTGAGAGTGACAGGGGTACTCATTTCACAGGTGATGTTTTTCAAAATGTGTAAGCTGATGGGTATTAATAGCTGACTTCACACCCCCTACCGACCGCAAGCCAGTGCCAAGGTAGAGAGGATGAAAGGTACTATTAAAAATAAGTTAAGTAAAATCATGGCAGAGACTGGACTAGGATGGTCAGAAGCATTACCTTTGGTCCTACATAGCATAAGGACCACTCCTAGACCCCTTCTAAATCTGTCCCCATTTGAAATACTGTTCAGTAGACAACCTCATTTGATTATAAGTCCACAGGAAGACTTGAAGGGTAACAACGAGGTAACTGTAAAGTATCAATGAGTAAGCAGTTAAAGCAACAGCAGCAGAAACTGAAATTGTTGTCCCATGATATGCCTGAAACTAACTGTCATGATGTTGAACCAGGAGAATATGTTATGATCAGAAATTTCTTGCGTTCAGGTAGTTTAACTGATCGGTGGGAAGGTCCGTACCAGGTGCTGCTGACAAGTACTACATCTTTGAAGGTGGCTGAGAGAGATACCTGGGTTCATTCCACTCACTGCAAAAAGGTCAATCAACCGGTGGAGAAACAAGTCGGAGACAAGGCTGATAGCATGGACCTGTCGCTCGCGAGCTTGTTCCGGGAGAATTGAAAAGGTCGTAGTGAGATACCTAAACTAAGAGAAATTTGCAGGTCTTGTTGTGACAATGGACAGGCCTGCTGTGTTCATTTTCATATTCTCTTTTATAGTGTTCACCATCCTGGTCAGTTCGGGAATATCCAGTTTCTGTGATGGGAGACCGATTGAGGAAATGGGAGCTGATGGCAGTGCTGATGGAGTGGAGTCAGGAGGAGTGCAATGCCAATCAGGGGAGTGTCTGACCAATCTTAGTACTGTTATTGTTAAGAGAGCTGTCATTCTGGATACTCGGGGACGGTGTGGAGGTTTATCGTCTGAAGATTCCTGTGTTTGTGAGCTTTGTGGGTCCCTAGTTGATGAGAACTGTATCCAATGGTGCCAACCTAAATATAACCCGTACTGGGGTGCGTATCCTTTAGAGGATTATCATAGCATGGTAGGCAAAGTGTTAAATCAAACTGATTGCTGGGTGTGTTCACATGTGCCCCAGGGACAGCATAATGTAGGGTTGGTGCCATTTCCGCTGAATATCATGGAAATTTTAGAATTACAAAAAGGGAAAACATTGGATGGAAAATTTCTCTCATCCAAACCACCTCATTTCAAACTATATCAATTCCAAGTAGATAGATCACTTTTGTGTTTAAACATAACCAACCCCAATAAACCCGGGAGTTGGGAAGTGACGGGGAATAATCAGACGATGACCTTCTCACAAAGAGCTGATAATGAGTCCATAAACCATGATCTGTTACGCTCAATTAAATCTAGTGGGAAACATTTTAGGTATCGGTATACATTGAGTTCCACCAAAGAAATTATTGGTAAGGTGCCAGATGGCTATTGTGCTAAAATAATACAGCCAGAAACTTGAATGTACCAGATGGAAGACCCAGAAATAGGATTGTTTGCAAGGGAAATATGCTTAATGATAATGATGCATACCATTCCTTATGTTCTCCCTGATAATGTATATTTTATATGTGGAAGATAAGCATATAAGTGGCTCTCCCCGAGTTCCGAAGGTTTGTGTTACCTGGGAAGAGTAGTCCCAGAAGTTATGACCCTCACACATGTTGAAATGCTTGGTATACATAAAAACACACCGTCACCATATCTTCACACACAATATGAACAAAGAGGCAAAAGAAATATGATACCTGGTGATGTGCACAAAGCCACTCAGTTAATTAGTGAGACAACTGGCTTTCAAGTTTTAGTCACATTGGATCCCACCAGGATCGCTCGGGGTACATTAAACTTTAGATATATTCAGGAACTTGCTAAATTGATAGATAATATCACCGAGATGTACGATGACACATTCAGGTATACAGGGAGAGAATTGCAAGCGTACAAGAAAGAACTGGTGCAACACAGGCTAGTGTTAAATTATTTAATTGCTGTTACTGGAGGGTATTGCGTAACATTGGCCACCCAATTTGGAGTAAAATGTTGCACCCATGTCACCAATGATACCAGCGACCCCAAGGAGGTGATAGACCGGAAGATGGATGAAATTCTGCAGCTAAAGTGGGAGTATCGTAAGAACCATAACGCTTCAGTGGCTGAAGGGAGAAGATAGAAGGATGGGTTTCATGGCTGAACCCAGTGAAATGGTTCTCAGGTCTAGGGGAATGGGTCCAGGAAATGATCGCCAGTATAGGCAAATTCTTAATCCTTATACTGATTGATATCATAATAATTGGCATATGTGTCTGGTGTGTTCCTTTTGTGTTGAAGTGTGGAAAATGTAAAAATAGAGTAAAATGAAAGAACGAAATTATGATGGTGGTCAGTATGACTACCGAGGTAAATACAGAACTGCATTACAACCCTGAACTAGGAAATACCATAATTTAATGTATTATATTTAGACATGCATAGAATGTATTATTGAAATGTTATGTTTTAAACACCTCAGATAATGTAAAGTCTCAATTCCCCTCCAAGACTGCCTTTATAGGACTGGTGTATCCCCACACCTTTCACATGATCTTCCAAGATCCGCAGTGTGTGTATGTACCCACTCAGAGACACATTATTGATGGATTAAGAACCACCTTGTGCCATCTCATAATAACACTAAATAGTATATAAATGTAAGCCTAAATTATATTTTAAAATCAGATTGTGATAGCATGTTGTTCGCTATCAAAGGGTGGACTGTCGAAGCTGGATTATTGGCTGAGACAAGATCAGTTTAAAATTGAATCGCAGAGACGCCATCTTGGAAATGAGATCGCAAGACTCCATTTTGCGAATCTGTGACCATCGCCATAAGTTACGGCGATTCATCAAATGCCCATTTCATGACTTTACGTAGTTTGGGTGCTCTGGATAAAGTGTATATTATTATAATTCCCCTAAAGGTTACGGCGATTCATCAAAAGCCCATTTCATGACTTTACGTAGTTTGGGTGCTCTGGATAAAGTGTATATTATTATAATTTCCCTAAAGGATATATTTCAGAAATGGCTGTACAGTATGTCAAAATTGGATTGCATTAGCTAAACAGAGCAAATGGCCACATGACAACTAGCCTGTGTAGACAAGCTTCATGGACATAACGTCTGCTCTCACTCCAGGTGGCCCTGCTCGAATACAGCAAGAGGGTCGTTTGTAGCACCTTACATTAGCAGGCTTCCTACAATAAAATACCTTCAAAGCCAAGAGTGTTATCTGAGGTTTGGGTCTTGTAGCTGTGCTAATTTGCATCCACACAGGCCCTGGGAGAACAAAGACCAGTATTTTGGAGCCTGAAAAGGGTGGGGGCTGCTGGGGCATGAGCAAGTAATGGAACTATAAGGCTCAGCATTCCACACTGCTAGGTGTTCACTTAGTTTAAGTGAGATTTAAGTGCACCATTTCTCATACACACATTAATACGCACAATTGCGCTGTTAAACTAATCGCATTTTAGCGAATGCATAAGATCCTGTATGAAAACGCTGTTTATTAGCTTCATGCACACGCATCTGCCCCAAGTTAACTAGCGTCTTTACATCACACCCCGTATACTTACACATTACATATTCACATAAAAGGTTTAATAAGTTTTAAAGTATAAGATTTAAGTTTGTTCATTCTGTGAAATAAAGATTATTTGGTAACTAAGGATTTATACATGATAAGTAAGCCGTGATTGGTATTGTACTGAGGCGTACTCTTTCAACAGTATTTCGGTAACATCAATGTAGAGATCACAACAGGCATTCTCAACTTATGGACCGCAGAGACTTCAAGCAACAAAATGTACATTATATGACCAACTGTTAGGATTTGCATGAGACAGGAAATCAGAGACCACCAGTTGTTAGAGGCTGGACTGTGTCTATTTGAACCAACTTGTTAGATGCCTTGTAACATATGCCCTCTCCTTTAGGACCAATGGTATTAGCAACAAACTTCTCTATTGTGTTGTCTATTTCTGGGGGGTATAAATATGTGTGCTCTGACCCTGGGTTTCTAGTCTTTGTACTGAATGCTGATTGATGAGGGGTTTCTTGCTGATGCCTACATCTGGTCCAGAGCGCTGCGTATGTATACTGTACTTGGGTCTGTATAATCTCTTTGCGCTAAGATTATATGAGGATCATAGCGTGTAACTGCTGTACTGTTACTTGAATAATACTTTGTGCTTTGGAACCACATGTTCTAGGTCTGGAGTCTTTATTTACTGGATGACTGCGTATGCAAATTAGCGTCATCCTTAGACGTTTATACGAAGGATATTAGAAGGTATAGGCAGGGGTATATAGAGGTTTAAAGGCAGTATCCTTAGTTACGACACACAATAGTGTCCATTATTTACATACACAAACATGAATATTTGCCCATAACAAATATTATAAGATAGAAATATTATAAACAATATATTGTATACAATATTAATACTACATGGATCTGCAGGTTTGAAATAGCAGCATACTAAAAAGGAATAGAGGGAGACAGAAAAAAGGAGGAAAGGGGGAGCCAGGAGAAAAAAAAGAGAGGAGGAATTTGGGCAGCTGGGGAGAGAGAAGGAAAGAGGGGACCAAACATAGGAGAATTAGGGATAGCCAGGAGAGAGACAGGAGGAATAGGAGGAACAGGGGTAGAGAGAGAACATGGGGAGTCAGGAGAGACATAGAAGAAATATGGGGAGTGGGAAGAGAGAGAGAAGAAATAGGGAGAGCCAGGAGAGAAAGAGAAGGTTTAGGTTGAACCGGGAGAGAGCAGAAATAGGGAGAGTCACGAGAAAGTGAAGAAACAGGTTGCGCCAAGAGAAAGAGAGGAGGAATTGTGGAATCTAGAGAGGCATAGGAGAAATAGGGTGAGCAGGGAGAGAAAGAAGGAATAGGGGAATTCGGGAGAGAGAGAAGGAATTGGGGAGGCTGGGAAAGACATAGGAGAAGGGAGCTGGGAGAGAGTAGGAAGGAATTGGGAAAGAATAGAGAGAGGAGGAATAGGGGAAGCCAAGAGAGACATAGGAGAAAGAGAGGAACCTGGGAAAAAGATAGAAGGAATAGGGGAAGCTGGGATAGAGAGGAGGAATAGGGGGAGATGGGAGAGACATAGGAGAAAGAGGGGAAGCTGGAAGAGAGAGGAGGAATAGGGGGAGATGGGAGAGACATAGGAGAAAGAGGGGAAGCTGGGAGAGAGAGGAGGAATAGCAGGAGATGGGAGAGACATAGGAGAAAAAGGGGAAGCTGAGAGAGAAGAGGAATAGGGGAAGCTAGGAGAGACATAGGAGAAAGAGGGGAAGCTGGGAGAGAGAAGTGGAAGAGGGGAAGCCGGGAGAGACATAGGAGAAAGAGGGGAAGCTGGGGGAGAGAAGAGGAATAGGGGGAGATGGGAGAGACATAGGAGAAAGAGGGGAAGCTGGGGGAGAGAAGAGGAATAGGGGGAGACGGGATAGACATAGGAGAAAGAGGGGAAGCTGGGAGAGAGAAGAGGAATAGGGGGAGATGGGAGAGACATAGGAGAAAGAGGGGAAGCTGGGAGAGAGAAGAGGAATAGGGGGAGACAGGAGAGCCATAGGAGAAAGAGGGGAAGCTGGGAGAGAGAGGAGGAATAGAGGGAGACGGGAGAGACATAGGAGAAAGAGGGGAAGCTGGGAGAGAGAGGAGGAATAGAGGGAGATGGGAAAGACATAGGAGAAAGAGGGGAAGCTGGGAGAGAGAGGAGGAATAGGGGGAGATGGGAGAGACATAGGGGAAAGAGGGGAAGCTGGGAGAGAGAGGAGGAATAGAGGGAGATGGGAGAGACATAGGGGAAAGAGGGGAAGCTGAGAGAGAGAGAGAGGAGGAATAGGGGAAGCCGGAAGAGACATAGGAGAAAGAGGGGAAGCTGGGAGAGAGAGAGAAGCAAGAGTGGAAGCCAGGAGAGATATATGAGAAAAAAAGGAAGCTGGGAGATAGAGGATAGGATTAGGGGGAGACGGGAGAGACATAGGAGAAAAAGGGGAAGCTGGGAGAGAGAGGAGGAATAGGGGGAGATGGGAGAGTCATAGGAGAAAGAGGGGAAGCTGGGAGAGAGAGGAGGAATAGGGGGAGATGGGAGAGTCATAGGAGAAAGAGGGGAACCTAGGAAAGAGAGAAGGAATAGGGGGAGATGGGAGAGAGAGGAGAAATAGGGGGAGATGGGAAAGACATAGGAGAAAGAGGGGAAGCTGGGAGAGAGGAGAGTCATAGGAGAAAGAGGGGAAGCTGGGAGAGAGAGGAGGAATAGGGGGAGATGGGAGAGTCATAGGAGAAAGAGGGGAACCTAGGAAAGAGAGAAGGAATAGGGGAAGCTGGGAGAGAGAGGAGGAATAGGGGGAGATGGGAGAGTCATAGGAGAAAGAGGGGAACCTAGGAAAGAGAGAAGGAATAGGGGGAGATGGGAGAGAGAGGAGAAATAGGGGGAGATGGGAAAGACATAGGAGAAAGAGGGGAAGCTGGGAGAGAGGAGAGTCATAGGAGAAAGATGGGAAGCTGGGAGAGAGAGAGAGAGAGAGAGAAGGAATAGGGCAAACCGAGAGAGATATTGGGCTCAATTCAATTCAACGCAAATTGAATAGCGCCAGTAATGAGCTCCCAAGCTATTCAATTCAGAACGCTGCTAAGCCCGACTAAGGATTTCTTCTCGCATCTCTCCTGGGATGCAAGCAAAAATCAGACAAAAGTCCAGGCGCAATGCTGTTTTCTGCCTTTAGCATGGCGAAAACAGCATTGCGCCGGGAAGTTTATTTGGAGAATGCCCATTCTCACGACTAAACACCCTGTTTAAGGTGCAAGGGGTGAGAGAAGGGCATTATCCGACCTAACAACGCGCAGAATTTAATAGCTCTGGGAGCTCATTCCAAGCGCTATTCAATATGCGTTGCATTGAATCGAGCCAATAGGAGAAAGAGGGGGAGAGAGAGGAGGAATAAGGGAAGCCGGGAGAGACATAGGAGAAAGAGGGGAAGCTGGGAGATAGAGGAGGAATAGGGGGAGATGGGAGAGACATAGGTGAAAGAGGGGAAGCTGGGAGAGAGAAGAGGAATAGGGGGAGATGGGAGAGACATAGGGGAAAGAGAGGAAGCTGAGAGAGAGAGAGGAGGAATAGGGGGAGAAGGGAGAGACATAGAAGAAAGACGGGAAGCTGGGAGAGAGAGGAGGAACAGGGGGAGATGGGAGAGACATAGGGGAAAGAGGGGAAGCTGAGAGAGAGAGAGGGGGGATAGGGGAAGCTGGGAGAGTCATAGGAGAAAGAGGGGAAGCTGGGAGAGAGAGAGAAGCAAGAGTGGAAGCCAGGAGAGACATATGAGAAAGAGGGGAAGCTGGGAGAGAGAGGAGGAATAGGGGGAGAAGGGAGAGACATAGGAGAAAGAGGGGAAGCTTTGAGAGAGAGGAGGAATAGGGGGAGATGGGAGAGTCATAGGAGAAAGAGGGGAACCTGGGAAAGAGAGCAGGAATAGGAGGAGATGGGGGAGAGAGGAGAAATAGGGGGAGATGGGAAAGACATAGGAGAAAGAGGGGAAGCTGGGAGAGAGAGGGGGAGACAGGAGAGTCATATGAGAAAGAGGGGAAGCTGGGAGAGAGAGAGATGGAATAGGGCAAGCCAAGAGAGATATTGGGCTCGATTCAATTCAACGCAAATTGAATAGCGCCAGTAATGAGCTCCCGAGCTATTCAATTCAGAACGCTGCTAAGCAAAAATCCAACAAAAGTCCAGGCGCAATGCTGTTTTCTGCCCTTAGCACAGCGAAAACAGCATTGCGCCGGAAAGTTTATTTGGAGAATGCCCGTTCTCATGACTAAACACCCTGTTTAAGGCGCAAGGGGTGAGAGAAGGGCATTATCCAACCTAACAACGCGCAGAATTTAATAGCTCTGGGAGCTCATTCCCAGCGCTATTCAATATGCGTTGCATTGAATCGAGCCAATAGGAAAAAGAGGGGGAGAGAGAGGAGGAATAAGGGAAGCCGGGAGAGACATAGGAGGGGATAAGAGGGGAATAGGGGGAAACAGAAAAGAGAGAGAAAAATCAGGGGAGATTGAAGAGAGAGGAGGAATAAGGTGAGATCAGAGACCGAAGGAAATTAATGGCGGAGATGGCAGAGAGAGATACTTCTGGAGTGTGCAGAGTCACCATATGCAGTCCCCTGTGATGCAGCGCCCTGCTGCACTGTGTAGCTGATGCCCGGGTTTCATTAGCAGCATGGAATCCGGAAGTGCGCCTCCTCTGAATGCCGTGTACTGTGCCTCAGCTCCTCTTGCAGCTCCGCCTCCCATGCAGCAGATTGTCTCCATAGCGGGGGCCCAGATTCCCACTGCCCCCATTACCGTGGTGGTTGGTCGCAGCCACGTCGTGACGTGCTGCATCACGGCGCGGCCACGCATTTGTGACGTCTACTTGCTGAGCAAGGCGCCGCCCGGGAGGGTGTACTGCCGGGAAAGCCTGGCTCAGCCAAAGCGGCCCATTTGGCCATCGGCCCTTCTGGCATTTGCCAGAAGTGCCCGATGGCCAGTCCGGCCCTGGTAAGCTCCTATATACTGGCTGTGACCTCACCTCTGTGGGAGTGAACAGCTGTTAATATGGCCTCTGTCTATTTTTTCTTATATATGTGAGATGGTCATGTTTATTCATATGCTAATGGACTAAGGGCCTGATTCAGACCCGCTCGCGAGCGCACAGCGCTCGCAAGTGGGTCGATGGTCCCCCACTGCGCATGTGCACGCCGGAGCTGGCTCCGGTGTGCACATGCGCGAGACCCGGCCAGCGGCGGGCGCTCCTTCGCTATGGGTCTCACACCAAAACGGGGCGGCTGTCGATTGTGATTGACAGTTCGCCCCGTTTTTGAGACTGGCAGGAGGGGTGGCTGGCCAAACGGAGGCATTCCCGAAGGAACGCCTGCCGTTTGGGGGCGGCTTCAGTAGAGAGCTTTCGGCTCTATTAGAGCCGAAGGTCACTGGGGCTTGCGATGGATGAGACCCTACCACAAGGGTCCCATTGCAAGCCTGATGGTCGTGATGGTCGTGACCATCGCAACCATCACCTGGCCGCTCTCAAAAACTATGGGTGGTCACCCACAGCTTAGCGAGCAGCCAGGAGGCCGTCTCTCAAAAAAAAAAAAGGCGCCCTGATTCAGAGACGCTCGCTATTTGTGAGCCGGTTTGTTTTTTCACCGGCATCCAGGCCGCTTGCTAAGCTGTGGGTGACCGTCCACAGCTTTAGCAGGTGGCCTGGCGATGGTCGCAATTATCGCAACCATCAACGAGACCCTTGTGATGGGGTCTCGTCCACCGCAAGACCCAGTGAACTTCCTGCTCTAATAGAGCAGGAAGTTCACTACTGACATCACTGGTGATGCCAGTAGGGCCGCACACAAACCGTTTGTCCAGCCACCACCCCCCCTGCACGCCTACAAAATGGGGCGAGCTGTCAATCACAATCAACAGCCACCCCGTCTTGTAGTGAGTCCCGCAGCGAGTGAAAATTACTCGCTACGGGGCTCGCGCACGCACAGCCCGGCCATCGACCCGCTTGTGAGCACTATGCGCTCGCGAGCGGGTCTGAATCAGGCCCTAAGGTCCTGATTCAGAGATGGACGCCATTACATGGGTGTGCATAAATTAGTCCTTGTGAGCTCCTACACAGTTCTGCATGACAGGAGAGCTGCCAAGGCTGTGGCAGGTCAGACCTGCCGTAAAGGAAAGATGGGCACTCGATGTGCGTCGATGTTTCCGCTTCTTTGTGGGCGGCCGCACTGACATCAGCAATGATGTCAGTGAGGAGCTTGCTGCTCGATCAGAGCAGGAAGCTCCCTGGGGCTTGCAGTTGCCGAGACCCAACCTGAGGCTCTCATTTCAAGCCCCGATGGTCGCGATGGTCTTGACCATCGCGACCATCAACCTGGTCGGTCGCTAAAGCTGTGGGTGGTAACCCACAGCTTAGCTAGCGACCAGGAGGCCGCACTAGAAAATTCAAGTGGCCGCCCTCATTCAGAGCGTGCGCTTGCTTCTTGCGACCGCCTCTGAATGAGGGCCAGTGTCTGTATTGGAGATAGCTGTGATATTATTGTGAAATTAACTGTGTCTAAATATTATAAATAAATGACGATTCCTATAACAGTAACTAAATAAATAAATGATGATTCCTATAACAGTAACCAAAGAGACAAACAAAGCAGATACAAACAAAAGACTATAGATAAGAACTCTGAGGGTGATTCAGCAAGGATCGCAATTACAAAGCTGTAAATGTAGCAGGAGGTGTATGACACACCCTGCTGCATTTGCGATCCCAGCAATGCGACAGAGGTCGCAGGCTGGGATCACCATCGTGACCATCAGCTTACTCAGGCTGACTGGCTTACGAGCCCAGGACACTGCATTGGTCAACGCAGTCCCCGGGCTTGCACTCCTGGAAAATGGGGCGGACACATCCCTGTTTCCGGGAACGCTGGCTGACACTTCCTCCACAATGCCTGCACTGCTAAATCAGGCCCTATTTCTTGGGGAACAGGGCATATGAAATCTATAATGGACGAAACATACAGACACAGGGCGGGGCTTAGTAGAACTGAGACTTCTATTCTCCTAATGTAATTTCTCATAAGTCCCAAAAGGTGTGGATCAGAGGCAGGGCCGGCCCTAGCCCAAATTTTTTGGTAAGCGAGTATATTTTTTGGTGCCCCCAGGTATATTGTTGCGCGTGCCCAAACAAACTAAGAGTCTGTGGTCTCATGGAAAAAGCCATAACCATGACACACACCCCTTTCTCATCACTCTGGGAACAGTCCTTTCCATTCCATATGCACCTTAATGCAGTCCCCCCAGTAGTGCCCCTTATACAGTACCCCCAGTATGCAATGCCCCCAGTAGTGGTCCCTCTTATGCAGGCCTCAAGTAGTGCCCCTTATACATTGGTCCCAGTAGTGGACACCCTTATACAGCACCCCCAGTAGTGGTCCCCCCTATGCAGTGCCCCTTATACACTGCACCCTGTAGTGGTCCCCCCTATGCAGTGCCCCTTGTGCCCCAGGAGAGGTCCCCCTTATGCAGGCCTCCAGTAGTGCCCCCAGTAGTGATCCCAATTATGCAGTGCCCCTTATACAGTGCCTCCAGTAGTTGTCCCTCCTGTGCAGTGCCCCCAGTAGTAAGCCCTTTATATAGTACCCCCAGTAGTAGTCTCCCCTATGCAGTGCCCCCAGTAGTGGTACCCCTTATGCAGTGCCCTTTAAATAGTGGCCCCAGTTGTAGTCCCCCCTATGCAGTACCCCCAGTATTGCCCTTTATATAGTGCACCCAGTAGTGGTCCCCCGATGCAGTGCCCCCAGTGGTGGTCATCCCCTTGTAGTGGCCCTAATAGTAGTCCCCCCCTTGTAGTGCCCCCAGTGGAGATCCCCCCCATGAAGTGCCCTCAGTAGTGGTCCCCCGGTGCAGTCCCCAGTAGTAGTCCCCCCTTTGTAGTGACCCTAGTAGTAGTCCCCCCTTGTAGTGCCCCTACTAGTAGTCCCCCCTTGTCATTCCCCTAGTAGTAGTCCCCCCCTTGTAGTGCCCGAAGTGAAGGTCCCCCCCTATGCAGTGCCCCCAGTAGTGGTCCCCCAATGCAGTGCCCCCAGTAGTAGCCCCCCTCCTCCAGTAGACACACACATAATTAAAAATTATATATAAAAAAATATATATAAAAAAGAAAGCGCTGAATCAGCTATAGATTAAATATGTTTTAATATATCCCTATTAGTAAGATAAAAATATATATAATGGTATTGAACCATATACCAGATATAAGCCGACAATTATATAGAAATTATTCCAACATACATCACAAATAATGGGCCCACAACACATACATTTTAATATAAGTTAAATCTTAATCTAACCTGTATTACATGGCAATATGCACATATCATTTAAAACTATCTAACATATAAACCATGGGTACTCATTTAGTAGAGAGACCTCCGCTTTGTGTAGTTATACAGTTATAGCTGTAGCAATCATACATTGGAATCCAAATTGATACACAGCATGTAGCTTCAGAGGTATGCACTTTTGTGTAGTAATACAGATACAACTGTATCAATCATGCATTAGAATCCAAATTACACAGCATATAACTTCGCTAGCAGGATCTATTTCTGAGTAATGTGCTATTTCAAACTCCCAACAGTCCTGGTTCAGGTATAATCCTTAGATGTAAAAAAAAAACATCATATTTGGGCAGTTTGTTTGTTCCTTTAAGGGATATTGGGCCTCATTCAGAAACTGGGCGGCCACTTGCATACTGACCGCCCGCCCCCGTTGCGGTCGTTAGGCTGTGGGTTAACACCCACAGCTCTAACGACTGCTCCGGTGATGGTCGTGATGGTCAGAGACCATCGCAACCATCGGGGCTTACGACGAGACCCTAGGGTAGGGTCTCCCTTGTCATAAGCCCCGGAGAGCTTCTGGCTCTGTCTGAGCCGGAAGCTCTCCACTGACATCACTAGTGATGTCAGTAGGGCCGCCCCCAAACAATAGGCGTTCCTTTGGGAACGCCTCCGTTTGGGCTGCCACTCCCCCGGCCCGCCTTCCAAATGGGGTGAGCTGTCAATCAACATCGACAGCTCGCCCCCTTTGGATCGAGACCCACTACGATCGGCGCTGTTGGTCGTAGCGGGTCTCACCCATGCGCACGACCGGGTCTGAATGACCCCCAGTATCCCCTGCTGTTATAGGTACATTTAGTTCACATTCCTTCAGAGGCTTTAGCTTAGTTCCAAGCTATGAGATTCTTCTCAGCAAATGAATGCAGTTCAGATCTTATGTCCAACATGGCCATGTAAAAATAAAAATACAAAACGCGTTTTGCCTATTTTTTCAGCGGCTTCCTCAGTCAGTGTACACTGACTGTATCTTCCAGAGATGCCGGCAATACGGATCCACATTCGTTTACATGCTGAGTGCAATCTGTAAGGGTACCCGCAGAGACTAATTACTTTTACAGAGGAAGCCGCAGGAAGCATAATACCCGGAGGATTCCGTGGGAATACAGCCGTGGCCACCTTGATAATACACAGGTGCAACAGCACAATCAATAGAGGTGTGTAGCCGCAGTAAGCTGTCTGATCTGAAGGTCTCCAGATGCGGCAGACGTACATCCCAGTAAAAAGAATATATTCTTTATATATTTTTATGTTACATTTTTTTTTTTTTTTTTTTACATGGCCATGAACTGCATTAATTTGCTGAGAGGAATCTCATAGCTTGGAACTAAGCTAAAGCCTCTGAAGGAATGTGAACTAAATGTACCTATAACAGCAGGGGATAATATCGCTTAAAGGAACAAACAAACTGCCCAAATATGATGTTTCTTTTTTACATCTAAGGAATATACCTGAACCAGGACTGTTGGGAGTTTGAAATAGCACATTACTCAGAAATAGATCCTGCTAGCGAAGTTATATGCTGTGTAATTTGGATTCTAATGCATGATTGATACAGTTGTATCTGTATTACTACACAAAAGTGCATACCTCTGAAGCTACATGCTGTGTATCAATTTGGATTCCAATGTATGATTGCTACAGCTATAACTGTATAACTACACAAAGCGGAGGTCTCTCTACTAAATGAGTACCCATGGTTTATATGTTAGATAGTTTTAAATGATATGTGCATATTGCCACGTAATACAGGTTAGATTAAGATTTCACTTATTTTAAAATGTATGTGTTGTGGGCCCATTATTTGTGATGTATGTTGGAATAATTTCTATATAATTGTCGGCTTATATCTGGTATATGGTTCAATACCATTATATATATTTTTATCTTACTAATAGGGATATATTAAAACATATTTAATCTATAGCTGATTCAGCGCTTTCTTTTTTATATATAATTTTCATTCTTATGTCTGAAGGGCAGTTTGAGTAGACTGTCTATATAGAGAGCTGCAGTTTCAGCATATATTGGTAATAAGATCAGCGCCAGGTTAAACTATTCATTTACGTAATAAAAAAAAACACTTACCTGAATCCCCGCTCCAGCTCCTGCTCCCAGAGCCGCCATCTGCTCCTCCGTCCATTCTCCCAGGCCGGCCCGCTCTGCAATATGGGAGAGACGTTGGCTGCTAATTAAATCAAACACACAGCCGCAGGCAGTTGTAGGATTAATCGGGAACATCGAGAGCCATCAGAGCTGCTCGCAGTGCTTGTGGTAGCAATTTTCCCACCACAACATTGAGAGCAGTTCAGGCTAAAATACAACCTAGTCACGTGTGTAATGACGTTACTTTGCTAATTATGCACACCCATGCGCAGATTGCGAAAAATCGCTCAATGCGAGCGAGTGCAGCATAGCGTCCGGGTCTGAATCAGGCCCACAGTCTGTCCATGGCCCGCATGATCGCAGCTGAGGCACCCTCCACTATGTGGCGCCCTACTCAGCTGCGTACCATGCGTATGCATAGAACCGGCCCTGATCAGAGGGCACTCCCAGACTAGATGCTAAGAAGAGAGGTTTTAAGCAGAGCTGATGTATAAGCTAGAAACAGGATTCAGGTGACAGGAGGCAGGTACATGGGCCTCATTCAGAGGCGGTCGGAGGATGCAAGCGGTCGCTCAGAAACTGGGCGGTCGCTTGCATCCTGACCGGCCGCCTCTGTTTCGGTCGTTAGACTGTGGGTGATGGTCGCGATGGTCATAGACCATCGCGACCATCGGGGCTTACGACGAGACCCTAGGGTAGGGTCTCACTTGTCGTAAGCCCCGGAGAGCTTCTGGCTCTGTCAGAGCCAGAAGCTCTCCACTGACATCACTAGTGATGTCAGTGGGCCTCCCTCAAACGGCAGCCTCCGTTTGGGCTGCCACCCCCCCGGCCCGCCTTCCAAACGGGGCGAGCTGTCAATCAACATCGACATCTCGCCCTCTTTGGAAAGAGACCCGCTACGACCGGCACTGTCGGTCGTAGCGGGTCTTACACATGCGCACGAAGGAGCCGGCTCCCTCGTGCACATGCGCACTGGACAAACATCGAGGCGGCCGTGCGGTCGTAGACCGTACGGCCGCCTCTGAATGAAGCCCATAGTATCAATGTCGGTGTCTATAGAAGGACTGGTGCAAAAGGGAAAACAAAACACACTCTTACATTTCCATCTGGATAATGGACCATTACCAATATCAAGTAACCCTAGTTATGCCCCCTGATTGCCAGTATGACAGCAAAGTGGTTATTTTGAAAAAATACCTTGTTAGTCATTGTTGGCCTGATTCAGTAAGGATCACTATTGTGATTGCAGATCCGTAATCGCATGCAGATCCACTGTGAAAATATGCTAATGATTGCAATTGCAATGCTGTTGCAGCCTAACATAAGGACACCCACATCCCCTTACACACATTTGTAATACTTACCTAAATATCAAAACCATCGGTACCATCGGCACCTCACGCAGAATTACAGCAGCCATGACCTTACTTAGAAACTGCTAACTTCATTGCACGCAGTGGGAGCTCAAGCTGCGTATCCTATCGCAATGGCTAATTTATGCACGCCCATGCAACGGCATCCAAACGCACTGACATGGCTGCGTTTCACCGTCCACACCCCTGTCATCATCCCCAAATGCTCTCTGTCATTCAGTGTGCGATGTTTTACCCTGCTCTGCATGTACGCAGTGCGATCGCAGTTCAGAAACAATTTTTTCTATAAAAAACATCTAACACCTGCACTACTGATTACCGTAAGCAGCCAAAAATCAACACTGAGGGAAAACATATAATTATAGACAGTAATAGAAAATAACAGCTTAATGCAAATGTGGTATTGCTGCCAGTTCTTCATCATGTAGAAAGAAACAGAATTTAATGGCAGCAAAGAACATACAGGTTCTTCTAGTGTGCTCTTTCGCTTGTGGAGCACACTAGATGGAATGATATAATAAAGGTAATTTTACGTTTTACAGCTAAGACTTAGCAATAGCCATATGCTTGTCTTACACTTTTTGAATAATTTTACTGTATGAGTCCCAACCACAAACTGGCGGTAGTCTATACCATTGTTCTATAAATATTATTATTATCATCATCATTAATAGTAGTAATAGTAGTCAGTGGCGTAACTAAGGGGTTCGAGCAGGTCCGCTGTCCAGGACACTGGTCAGTGTTGTGCGGACCGTGCGGTCTGCACTACACAGTAACAAACAGCGCCACCGACCAGTACACTCGTACTACCCGGCGGCGGTGTGTTTGTTTTAGCAGCCAATGAGAGTCAGGCAGACTCTCATTGGCTGTTGCGCCCACTGCCGGAGCCGGGCTGGAGCTCACTCATGATCTCCATCTTCTGCCTCCCGCAGTGGATGATTGGAGAGACGTCATGACGTCTTTCCCATAATGTAGAGCGGGCCGTCCCAGGAGGACGGAGGAGTGGATGGTGGAGGGCACAGGAGAGCGGATTCAGGTAAATGTTTTTTGGTTTTTTTTCATCTGTGTCTTTGTCTGGCATTGCTGGGGGAGGCTAATACTGGGGGATAGATACCTATCCTTCTCCCCCTCCACACCACACTAAACCTCCACCTTACCCATCACCTGCTGTCACCATTCCTCATTCAGAAGCCAGCCACATAACCCCACACTCCTTATCCCCCTTCTCTAGATCATTATCACCTCCACACTACATCAACCCTAATAATCTCATTCTCCTCTCGCCTCTTAACTCTGTCCCTCTCTCCTGTTCCCTCTGGAAAGCCAGTTTTGTCTATAATAAACTGGTCCCTGTTCATGAGCACTTCATCTGCAATGCCTTGATTCTCCTTGCCATCACCAAACCCTGAATTTACCCCTCTGACACCACTGCTCCTGCAAAATTCCTCCATCACTTGGCTTCCTGGCTTTTAATCTTCAACTGGACCCTCAAGACCCATTCCTTCCTCAATGCTATCCAGCGCTCATCCTAACCCACTACTCTATGCTCCTTCCTCACTATCTAGCCCATCTGTGTCACCCCTGTTTGTCCGACCCTCCCCTCAGAATGTAAGCTCTCACGAGCAGGGCTCTCTTTCCTCACGTGCTTCTTATTGCCTTACTTTTACTTTCATTTACAATGGTGCCTAAAACTGCTTACTGACACCCTGCTGCTTATTTAGGTGTTATGCAGCATTGTTTATAAATCATGTACTTGTCCTGCATTGTCTGTACTGTTAATAACTGTTGTCTTGTGTGCTCATTTGTTTCTGTACTTTGTAAGGCGCTGCGGAACCCTTGTGGCGCCATATAAATAAAGGATAATAATAATAATAATAATAATAATTACTACTGGGGGCACTATATAAGGGGCACTACTAGGAGCACTGCATCAAGGGGACCACTACTGGGGGGCACTGCATAGGGGGACTACTTCTGGGGCACTGTATAAGGGGCACTGCATTGCGGGGACCACAACTGGGGGTACTGCATAGGGGGACCACTATTAGCGGCACTGTATAAGGGGCATTACTAGGGACACTGTATAAGTGGCACTCCTGGGGGCACTGCATAAGGGACAGTGTTTAAGGGTGCACTACTGAGAGCACTGTATAAGGAGCACTACTGGGGCACTGTATATGGGTACTACTACAGGGAGCACTCCATAAGGGGCACTGCTACTGGGGACATTGCATAAGGGGCACTACTACAGTGAGCATTGCAAGAGGGGCACTACTACTTGGGGCATTAAGGTGCATATGGAATGGAAATGAATGTTCCCAGAGTGACGAGAAACGGTGGTGTGTCATGTTGCCTTGCCCCTATTTTCCAGTTGGCATGCCCCTTGTGACATGTGACCATGCCCACTTTTTGGCGCATGAAAACATGCAAACTCGCATATTTCCCACACCCCCGCAACTCGCAAAGGCAAAACACGCATCCAGATATTTTGACATTGTGAGGATACAAGTCAGCAATGTAATAGAGTGCAAGTTTCCCGCACATCTCTCCATTTTCTGGCAATTTGAAAACAAATAAAACTTTAGTTAGAATATTTAGAGTAAAAAAAAATTCTAGGAACAAGTACTTGTAGTAGGAGGATTGTGTTACCTCCACTCAGGTGTGGATTAAAAGATCTACACTATTTAGATGGACAGTCAAAATATCGACACCAACTGACAGACAGGCAGTAGATTGACAGGTACAAAAGGTTGACATGGTCAAAAGATCAAAACGCAAAGGTCGACATGGATGATGATCGACAGGTACAAAATGTCAACATGGTGAAAAGGCCAAATGTAAGAGCGCTATACTTGCACATTTTTACAACTCGCCCTATGTAATAGAGTGTGAGAACATGCAAACTCCCGCAACTCGCAATGGCAAAACACGCATCCAGATGTTTTGCCATTGTGAGGATACAAGTCGGACAATGTAATAGAGTGTGAGTGTTTAACTCGCACACTATTACTGACTGAAAACTCATTAAAAACACAGACCCATGATGAGATCTGAGCATGTTTCTGTGTATATAAAAATAGTAAGATGTAACAATTAAAAAAAAAAACATGGCGTTCTAAAAGCATAACCAGCCCCGGGCTTTGTTGAGCCTGTCCTGGTTATTAAAACACAGGAGGGAAAATACGTAGGTTCCCATGTATTTTAAGAACCAGCACCAGGCTCTGTTAAGCCTGTCCTGATTCTTTAAATATAGAGAAAATAATGTGTAGGGTTCCCCTGTATTTTATGAACCAGCACCAGGCACTGTTGAGACGGTCCTGGTTGTGGAAATACAGGGGACAAAAATTAGCAGAGGTCCCCTTATTTTCCAGCGACAGACTTTTTATAGCAGGGGTGTAATACCACAGTCAGGGAACCCTTTCACCCTGGAAAGGTGGGGACACCCCCAATAAAGGAGTTCACCCTCTGCAGGGCACCTCAGGCCTGGGCTAATAGCCCAGATGTATCCCTGGTACCCTTCCGCGGCAGGTGCCAGTTTGATTGTGTAAATAAAAATGAATGATCTTGTCATTCACTGGAGAACTAGAGGTCCCAGCAAGCCTCCCCTGCATGCTGGAACTTGGAGAACCACATGTACCAGCATCTGGAGAATTAAGGGCCCACTGGTAGATTACCTTCAAAAGAAATATTAAAATAACCACAAGACACACACAACGTGAAAGTTACATTTTTATTTGAACATATATGCACACTCACACTCACGCAGACTCACCTGTAACCCCTGTAGCCAATCATGTCCACTTGTCCTGTAGCATCCAAGTAACCTGTAAAAAAAATATCCATACTCACCTACCCCTTGCCCTTGCTCCAGCCCTCTTCTGTCCCTGTAGGCATCTATGTCTTCGGAAAATAAAAAACTCAATTACCCGAGCCCATGGACAGGTACTGTCCTCTAATAACCCTGCATTTCTTATATAAATGCTTTGGCTGTGCATTCATTGGCTGAGAGAGACGGGCCTCTGTCTCTCTCAGCCAATGAGCGGTTCCCATCATTGACTTCAATGGTGAGAATCGCTAGGTTACTAAAGGTTACCTAGCAGTTCTCACAATTGAAGTCAATGGTAGGAACCGCTCATTGGGTGAGAGTGACCGGGCCTGCCTCTCTCACCCAATGAACGCCAGTGACGTACGGTAAGATCAATGGCTGGGGAGGCACACATGTATAAAAACTAGGGATGTGCATTGACCCTGTGTTTTGGTTTTGGATCTGTATCCTTCGTGTTTTGGATCTGGATTAGGTTTTGACAAAAAATCATAAAAACAGCTAATATTACATAAATTGGGCCTGTTTTTGTTCTTACAGTATTATTAATCTCGATAACATTTATTTCCAGTCATTTCGAGTCAATTTTGACCACCTCCCAGCTCACAATATTGATTTCATCCAGTTTAGGCCAAAAGGTTGCATCGAGCTAGCTGGTTGACTAATCTGAGCGTCAGCAGTGAGCGTCACAAACATGTAGCAGTACAGCCTCCAACATAGCATAGAGTGGCACTGCAGTGCTAGACAGAATGGCAGTTTAATAAACTATACAACCCCATAGGAAGCTTAAAAACCAAGAATGTTTTCATTAATCAAGAACTAGGTCAGAGGCCTGAGGGTGTTGGAATATGTTATGGACTGAAGACAAGGAAAGTACTGAAGGATTGATTAGTTTTTAATTTTTGATTTTAAGAAAATTTATGAGTGAGGATCAATGTAGGATCAAGTTCTTCAGTTCCTGAAAAACATCTTTGATCTGGAGGAGGTTTTTTATACATCTAATAGAAATGTGGTGACCTTGCTTGTGGAGGTGCTGCTAAATTGTATACACTGTAAACAGACATTTAATATTTGCTCATTTAGATTGTTTACAGAGGAAAGCAGCCTGTATCTCTACAGCTGAACTACAACTCCCAGCATCCGTGCTGTTTGCCGGGCTTACTCGAAGTTGTTTGTCATCAATGGGTGGCATGCTTCAGGGTACCTCAATCTGCTTTACGCACTGTATGTAATATGTAAATATGTATGTAATGTGACCAATATACACAACAAATTTTTGTATTAAATGTATTTGCACTTTATTGCACACATTTTGGCAGGAAGATGCTCTCTGCTGCTGTTCATATTTCTGGTCTTTCGCATGACACCCACCATCTACAATATCCAGTTATTCTGCTTAAAGTCACCTACATACAAAAGGAGGCAGGTGTTTATTGAGCTGAACCATTATTTATAACAACCTATCAATTCACCAGGGTCCTGGGGCAACCAGTTGGGGTTGCAATTAAAAAAACTGGGTAAACTTGAAAATAACATGTTTTATCACCCCATTAACTTGGTGGTTCAGAATGTTTTAAAAAGAAATGAAAGGGGCATAAAGGAGATGGTGTCTGTGGCAATAACAATTTCTGGACATTTTTGGGATGCGTCAACCGCATGTAGAAGATTTCAGCTGCTGTGGCAGTGCAACTTCTAACATGGCACATAAGGAAACAAATGTTTTCCTTAATCAGGAGAGGCCTGAGGGAGATGGAGTATGTATACAGTTGTAGGCAGGACAAGGAAGGGTTGATTCGTAGTAAATATCATTTAAGTTTTGGATTCCAAAGCAAATTATGAGGGAGAAGGATGTACGCTGTCTTCTGGGCTCGCAAGCCGGCCAGCACTGTCCGGCCACCCGGCGCCGGCCACCATCGCGACCATCGACCACCGAAAATGGAAGCTCTAAACAGGAAGGGGGCAGAGGGATTTAAAAGTCTGGTACTAAACATATCTTATCATTGTGCTTCTGAGATTATGTATGGGAAGGCTGGAAGGGGAGGAAAGAGAACATCTCCAGATACCATCACAAAATAGCCTTTCCATTTGGTGTTTGAGTTGCATCTGAACAAACATGGCTGTTATGATCAGGGAAAACTGAGCCCACCAGGTTGGTATCTAAAAATCAAGTTTGAGAAATGGAATAAGAGTATTTTGCAAGTATACCTATGGTATTTGTGATTTTAGTTTAAATAAATACAGTATGAAACTAATAAATAAAAAAAAAAGGTAAGCGGCATCTATGAAACATTTGCCACACAACAGTGGCAGACAGGATGGCAGTTTAATAAACTATAAAATTAAAAATGTCAGGCAGCAATGCCCCAAACAGCACATAATGTGAAGAAAAGAGGTGGTAGGTGGAATCCTTGGGCCCTCCAACCTACCCTTATCTACTATATAAAATCAAAAATGTGTCCTTCTGTCATTCTGTCCTTCTGTCTTTGTATACAAATCACAGTTTACAAGCCAAGATCGTGAAATTTTACATAGGAGCGTATTAAAACACGCCGGTGGCAACTAAAAAATGTTTAAATCGAATTTAATTACTGTTCATTTTTAATTAATTAAAAAACACAATTTTTGCATAGCATTTGCCATCTACAGGTCAGCTACAGAATTAGAAAAGGATTTAGCTTATCTGCTATTTTTTCTTTTCTATCTCTACTATCTACTATATAAAAGCGAAAATCTTTCCTTCTGTCTTTCTATACAAATCCACAGTTTACAAGCCACAGTTTGCAAGCCAAGATCTCTCATGGTTCTACACCTAAAACACCAAAGAAGAATAAAAGCATTGTCCTGTTTGGTTTATTGCTAGATGCAGATTTGGACACCATTCTTCTTGGGCCATCTGCAAGGTTAATAATAAAAATATTAAAATGTTATTTTTGTTTAATTTCATAATTTGATTTTATAACATGCATTTTGCTACATGGAATTTTATTCTGTAGCATATAATCTAAGTCTCTGAACATCATTTACTATGGCTCTCGCATGGAGTTTACAGTACCTTTTAAATGCTGTATGAATTTATAACCACTATTGATTAGGGAACTGAACCCACCCGAATTTCGGGGATCCGGGGTGATCCGAGCCAAGCTCGGATCTCCCTGCCTGTCCCGGATCCCTCACCCGAGGCAAAACCTTGTGATCCCGTTGACGGGTCGCGAGGTTTTGTATTGAGCGACCTTAACGCGACCTTAACGCTGATTGGCTGAGAGAGCCGTCTGTCACGGCTCTCAGCCAATCAGCGTTAAGGCCATTTAATATGCACACAGGAAGCAAAAGAAGATGGTGCCCGCCATCCCCCGCTGCCTGACACCACCGGCACCCCCCGCTGCTAACACCGCCAGCACCGCCAGCACCCCCACTGGCAGCATCCCCCACTGCCGACACCACCGCTGCCGACACTGCCGCCCCATGTACTGAGGACACCATCAGTGACCCCCACACCGCCGACACTGCCAGCACTCCCACACTGAAGACACCACCAGCAGCCCTACACTGCTGACACTGTCAGCACACATGCACTGAGGACACTGCCGGCACCCCCGCTCTGCCGACACACCAGCACCCTGCATTGAGAACACTCCTGCACTGCTGACACAGTCAGCAAACCTGCACTGAGGACAATGCTGGCACCCCCGCGCTGCCAACATTGCCGGTACCCTTCACTAAGGACAATGCCAGCACTGCAGCACTGCCATTCCACATACTGAGGACACCGCCAGCAACCCCTGCACTGCCGACACAGCCAGCAAACCTTCACTAAAGACACCGCTGGCACACCCGCACTGCCGACATCACCGGTACCCTTCACTGAGGACACTGCCAGCACCGCAGCACTGCCATCTCAAGTACTGAGGACACCGTCAGCAACACTCCCACACTGAGGACACCACCGGCACCCCTGCACTGCTGACACTGTCAGCACACATGTACTGAGGACACCGCTGGTACACCTGCTTTGCCGACACCCTGCACTAAGGACACTGCCAGCACACCCTACTGCCCCACGTATTGAAGACTCCGTCAGCGACCCCGCACTGCCGCTACTCCCACACCAAGGGCATCCCTGCACAGACGACACTGTCATCACTCCTGCACTGAGGACACCGCTGGCACCCCACTCTGCCGACACTGCCGGCACTATGCACTCAGGACACTGCCAGGGCCCCCACTCTGCCAACACCGCCACACTGCCAACACTGACAGCACTTCCGCCTTGATGACACCACTGGCACTCTCGCATTGAGGACACCGCCAGCAACCCCGCACTGCAGACACTGCTGTCACAGTAAGTGCACTTTTGGTGTATCCAACCCACACTGTGTAACACACTGTATCTGTGTTGGAACGTGGAAGCTGAACTGCCACATGTTAGTGCCGCCCACTGTGTCGCTTAGCTTAGTCAGCTAGCTGGATGCAACCTTTTGGCCTTAACTAGATGAAAAAAATAATATTGTGAGGTGGTCAAAATTGATTGGAAATGACTGGAAATAAATGTTATTGAGGATAATAATACTGTAGGAACAAAAACAGGCCCATTTATGTGATTTTAGCTGTTTTTATGATATTTTAAGAAAAAATCCAGATCCAAAACCAAAACCGAAAAACAAAACACCAAGGAAATATATCCAAAACCAGATTCAGATCCAAAACCAGGGGAGATTCAGATCCAAAACCAAAACACGAGGGTCGGCGCACATCTCTATGTATTGATATTAAGCCAGGCTTATTATGAGTCTGAATATGGTAAAAATTGCCATCTGCATCCATGAGGAGAGATCCATCTGGTTTAGAATCAGGCCCATAAAGATGGCAACTATACTGGGATGCAAAAACGCAGTTCTGCAGCACAAATTTTTATTTATACTTGCTCATGCATGAGCTTACACAACTAGATGGTGTCAATAGTGGCGACCAAACTTTTTTGTCTACCTGTTTGGTTGCTGGACCATACTGTGGAACGCACAGAGGCTACTTCTGGTTCATTCCTTTGTCAGACCCTGAAGGGTAAAACCAATTGGATGAATCTTATACACCGTGGTGACCCTGAATGCCGGAAACAGCTGCACAAGGAACTGGAAGTAGTTGCTGTGCATTTCATAGTGCGATCCAGCAACCAGGAAGTACAAAGTCATCCTGGTATCAGAGCAACAGAAGCTCTTGGCCGTGTTTACACTACATCCGACAAATTTGAATGCTTCTATTTCAGAAGTTTGCTTTACACCGTTCGTTACAGGTCCTACTTCCTTCGAAGACCTTAGGCCTGTGGATGGGGAAGTTTGTCACACTTTTCATGTGGCCTGCCTAAGGAGAGGTTTGTGGGAGGATGATGTGTAAACAAACATTCTTAAAATCCCGGGCAACGCCGGGTACTCCAGCTAGTGTTGTATATATTAAACAGGAAATGCACAGTTTAACAAATTAATCACTGCTAATTGTGGCTGAAGCGATTGGTTTGTTTAGGCCCCCCACAAAACAAGCTACCAATGGGCAGCTGACATAGCTGGCAATGATCTCTCCATGCGCAAACTGGCTTTACAGAGGCAAGATGTTGTCGCCATCATCATCAGATTCTTCACCCTCATCAGTGTGTACATCATCTTCACACAATATTAATACATCCCCGCTGGAATGCACTATTACAGATGCCTCAGGTGCTTTTGTAGTTTTTGGACGTAATTGGCAGTAAAGGTCTTCCTTGTGAAAAATATGAATTTATCCCCATTGGAATCTCCCATTACAGTTGCCTGTAATTGTTTGACATAATTGGCGGCGAAGGTTTCCTTGTGGAATTTGTAGTTCATTTTGATGAACATCATCTTTTCCACATTTTGAGGAAGTAGCCTTCTACGCCAATTGCTGACAAGTTTCCCGGCTGTGCTGAAAACTCTTTCTGAGTACACAGTGGAGGGTGGGCAGCTCAAGTAAAGCATAGCCAGTTTGTGCAAAGGCCTTCAAATTGCCTTTTCTTCCTGCCAGTAGTCAAAGCGACTGTCTGGCTTGCCCATTTGGATGCTATCATTAAAATAGTCCTCAACCATTCTTTGAATGGTGACCGTATCAGATGGAGTCATGGCAGAGGTCACATTAATTGTAGCCAATTTTTTTAGATGTCAAAACTTGGGTCTATTTGGGGGAAAGTTTAGTTTTTTCTTACAGTGTCACAATACTTGTATGAATATTACACTATGCTACCACTTAGTGTCACAATACGTGTATGAATATTACACTGCAGTTCTACTTACAGTGTCACAATATTTTTTATGAAAATTACAATGCGCTACCACTTACAGTGCCACAATATGTATGTGAATATTACATTGTGCTACCACTTACAGTGTCACAATATTTTTTATGAATTTTACACTGCAGTTCCACTAACAGTGTCATAATAAATGTATGAATATTACACTGCAGTTCCACTTAGTGTCACAATATTTTTTATGAATATTACACTGCGGTTCCACTTACAGTGTAACAATACATGTATGAATATTACCCTATGCTACCACTTAGTGTCACAATACGTATATGAATAATACAATACGGCTCCACTTCCAGTGTCACAATATTTTTTCTGAATATTAAACTGCGCTACCACTTACAGTGTCACAATACGTGTATAAATATTACACTGCGCTATCACTTACCGTGTCACAGTACGTGTATGAATATTACACTGCAGTTCCACTTACAGTGTCACAATATTTTTTATGAATATTATACTGTGGTTTTACTTACAGTGTCACAATATTTTTATGAGTATTACACTGCACTGCCACTTACAGTGTCACAATACATGTATGAATATTACACTGCACTACCACTTACAGTGTCACAATACATGTATGAATATTACACTATGCTACCACTTATAGTGTCACAATACGTGTATGAATATTACACTGCGCTACCACTTACCATGTCACAATACATGTAGGAATATTACACTGCAGTTCCACTTAGTGTCACAATATTTTTTATGAATATTACACTGCGCTACCACTTAGTGTCACAATATTTTTATGAATATTACACTGCGCTACCACTTACAGTGTCACAATACGTGTATGAATATTACACTGTACTACCACTTACAGTGTCACAATACATGTATGAATATTACACTATGCTACCACTTATCGTGTCACAATACATGTATGAATATTACACTGCAGTTCCACTTACAGTGTCACAATATTTTTATGAATATTACACTGTGGTTTCACTTACAGTGTCACAATATTTATTATGACTATTATACTCCGGTTCTACTTACAGTGTCACTAGTTTCACAATATTTTTTATGAATATTATACTGCACTATCACTTACAGTGTCACAATACATGTATGAATATTACACTTTGCTACCACTTAAAGTGTCATATTACGTGTATAAATATCACACTGCGGTATTACTGACCAACACTGTCACAATACGTGTATGAATATATTACACTACGGTATTACTGACCAACAGCGTCACAATACTTGTATGAATAATTTTACACTGCAGTATGATGAACCTACAGCATCATACACAATATGGCTAGTAGCATCACAGTGCTTTGGATACACTGGGGGAGGGGTATGGCATACAGCGTCACAGTGTGGGGTATAGCACAAAAAAAATATTTGTAACTTTTTTTTTACTTTTAGTTACTTTTTTTTATGACAGCCCATGGATGGAAAGCACACTGGGGGGACAGTACAACCCTGAACAGCACACCCCTTGATGGACAGCACTACATTATGAATTTTACATTGCAGTTTGATGAACCTACTGCGTCACTCACAATATGGCTAGCAGCATCACAGTGCTTTGGATACATTGGGGATGGGGTGGGGTATGGCATACAGCCTAACAGTGTGGGGTACAGCACAAAAAAATATTTGTAACTTTTTTAAGTTATTATTTAAAAAAAATAATTAACTTTTAGTTACTTTTTTTTTCAGCCCGTGGATGGACAGACACTGGATGGACAGCACACTGGATGGAAAGCACAACCTGGGACAGCACACCCCTTGATGGACAGCAGAGCAAACCCCTTGAGGAGCAATGATAACACAACCCCCTGGACAGAGCAAAGCACACCCTGCCTGGATTGGACAACACCGCCCAGCTTAGCAAACCCCTTGATGGGCAAAACAGCCCCCTGGACAGAGCACAGCACAACCTGTCTGGATTGGACAACACAGCCCTCCCTCAAAGGAGCATAGCACCACACCACCGCACAGCCTGGGACTCAGAAAGTAAATGGCGCCGAGCACAGCAGGGAGGGACTTATATACGTTCCAAAACCCATGAGAATCCGACAGCTGGAGGATGACGTTCTGCCTCATTTTGGATTCCGATGCCTGACTCAGATCCGGCACGGAATAGCAATGTTCGGGTGGGTCTCGGAGAACTGGACACACTCATCGCTAATAAAAGCACAGTTTTTATACCCAAACTCTGGAGCTTGACAGGGAGTATGATAGGGGATGGAGTTTGACAGGGGAGGCTCTGTCTCCCCTACCTACCCTGACCACATGTCCCTGATGAATGCTCAACCAATGCATTGATATACTGTAGGAAATGCAGTGACAGAGCCCGTCATTCGCAAGGTACCATTATTAGAGAAAGGTACCTGTCCATGGGCTCGGGTAATTGTGTTTTTTTATTTTCCATAGACATAGATGCCTGCAGGGACAGAAGAGGATCGGAACAAGGGGTAGGTGAGTATTATTTTTTTTCAGGTTACGTGGATGCTACAGGACAAGTGGACATCATTGGCTACAGGGATTATAGGTGAGTATACGTGAGTGTGAGGGTGAATGTGAGTGTGCATGCATGTTCACATAAAAGTTAACTGTCATGGTGTGTGTGTCTTGTGGTTATTTAATATTTGTTTTGCAGGTGAACTAGAGGTACCAGCGGGCCCTTAATGCCATGCATGCTGGTACTTGTGGTTCTCCAAGTACCAGCATGTGCGGGGGGCTTGCTGGGACCTCCTCCAGTAAACGACAATATTTTTTATTTTATTGTTTTCACACATTTACACAATCAACATTGAACCCACTGCCCAAGGGACCCAGGGATAGCCCCGGCTATCAACCAAGGCCTGGGGTGCCCTGGAGAGGGGTAACCCTTTTATTGGGAAGGGGGCACCTCCACAAGTATCCCAGGCCTGTGCTGACTAGCGGTCATGTATAATGCTTTGACTAGGGGAGTTCCCCGGCTGTGGATTTACAGCCCCTGCTAGAAAGAGTCCTGTGCTGTTATGGAGAATATAGGGGACTCCTACTCATTTTGTTCCCTGTATTTCCACAACCAGGACCAGCTCAACAGAGCTTGATGCTGGTTTATAAAATACAGGGAAACCCTTCACATTTTTTCCACTGTATTTTAAAAATGAGGACAGGCTCAACAGAGCCCAGTGCTGGTTCTTAAAATAAAGGGGAAACCTATGCATTTTTCCCCTTTATTTTAATAACCAGGACAGAGCCCCACACTGGTTATGCTTTTAGGGGAGAATCCCACATCTTTTTTTTTCCAATTTTTTTTACATCTTACTATCTTTATACAAACAGAAAGATGCATGGATCTCATAATGGATCTGTGCATGTTTCTGTGTAACTGGGTCCTGCTCAGGCTAGACTCGCCATCCTGAAGCAGGTCTGTTTATTGGTGAGTTTTCAGTTAGTAATAATGTGCAAGTTAAACACTCGTACTTTATTACAATGCCCGACTTGTATCCTCACAATAGCAAAATAACTGGATGTGTGTTTTGCCATTGTGGGTTGCGGGGGTGTGAGAAACATGTGAGTTTGCATCTTCGAGCACCCTATTACAAAGGGTGAGTTGTAAATATGTGTGAGTATAGCTCTATACTCACACATTTTACAAACTCTGACCCTATTACATTTGGCCCTTTCACCATATTGACATTTTGTTCCTGTCGATCATCATTCATGTCGACCTTTTACGTGTCGATCTTTTGACCATGTCAACCTTTTGCACCTGTCGACCTATTGCCTGTCTACCAGTTGGTGTCGATCTTTTGACTGTCTATCTAAATAGTGTAGCGTTTTTAATCCACACCCATTTGGAGGTAACACAATGCTCCTACTACTAGCACTTGTTTCTAGAAAAATCAAGTATCTTGTTGCTTGTAATTTGTAATTTTCTTTACTCTAAATAGTCTAAGTTTTTATTTTTTTCAAATTGCCAGAAAATGGAGAGATGTGCGGGAGACTTGCCCACTTTTCTGGGTAGCCGGAAGTACCACCTGATTTTCGGGAGCCTCCCAGCCTTTTCAGGTGAGTAGGTAAGTGTGCATATACATAATGTACAGGTACATATATAAAACCTTCAATTAAGAAAATACCAAGATATATGCAAACTGGTTTTGAGAACTGCTACGTTATTAGCTGTTATCACCACTGAAGTGAACGGAGGAAGCGTTTATTGCCTGAGAGAGCTGGGGGGCTCGCCTCTCTCAGCTAATGAACGCTCTCCCCAATGCTTTCAATAGGAGATTCTCCCGGTTAGCATTCATTCAGGTAGTATTGACCTTCTAGGTTACTACTCTGTCTAGTGGGATTGTGCATTTCATTTTTATTTTATGTTAACAACACCAAGGACGCCTACATGGACCAAAGAGGATATGACACTAAAGGTAGGTGAGTATGGATTTTTTTTTTTCAGTGATCGTGGATGCTACTGGACAAGATGACAGAATGGCTACGAGAAGAAAAGGTAAGTAATTACTATGAGTGTGCTCACTAGAAAGAGCCCGGTGCTGGTTGTATAAATATAGGGGACCCCTCTGTCATTTTTCCCCTCGTATTTTCACAACCAAGACCAGCTCAAGAGCACGGAGATGGGTTGGACCCCTACACTTTTCACTACCATGCTCAAAAAAACCCGGTGCTTTGGGGGATGGGGGGCATGCCTTTTTTATTTTTATTTTGTATCTTATTTTTTACACTCCCACAAGCCTGCACGGATCTGACTTGTAGTTACAGTATGTGCCAATAGTATCCTTGCTGGATATTGTAAAGATATAAAAGAGCTAATAAATATATTAACAATTACTATGTAAATGTCTCCATCACTAACACATTTGGAGGAACTTGACATAGTATTTGCATTTCATATGCAGCTGCTATACCATGAAACTAAGCGCCAGTCCCCCAAATCTCAAGCACTGTTCTATGAGTCATGATTTCATTATTAATATATCTATGAATCTATGATAAATAATACTTAACTAGTGTCACTGATAACATTATATTGTGTGAGTACCTACACCTGAACACACACAAGCAGTGACCACAGCACATGCTATTAAAGTACACACAGGGCCTGATTCAGACCCGCTCGCGAGCACTATGCGCTCGCAAGTGGGTCGATGGTGACCCAGTGCGCATGCACACGACGGAGCCGGCTCCGTCGTGCGCATGCGCGAGACCCGGATAGCGACAGGCAAACCGTTGCTCCGGGTCTCATACCAAAGGGGGTGAGCTGTCGGTTGAGTAACAGCACTCCCCCTTTGGTGGGCAGGCCGGGGGAGTGGCTGCCCAAATGGAGGCGTTCCCATGTGAACACCTCCATTTGGGGGCGGCCCCACTGACATCATGAGTGATGTCAGTGGGGGAGATTTCGGCTCTGTGAGAGCCGAAATCTCTCTGGGACTTGCGGCAACAAGACCCTACCACAAGGGTCTCGTCGCAAGCCCGATGGTCGTGATGGTCTTGACCATCGCGACCATCTTCCTGGCCTCTCACTATAGCTGTGGGTGGTCACCCACAGCTATGCGAGCGGCCAGGATGCTGCTCTAAAAAACAAAAGGCTGGCCCTGATTCAGAGCGAGCGCTCTGTCAGAGCTTCCGGCTCTGAATCAGGGCCACAGTTCACTCTGAGACAGTGCTTATCCCTTACTGATTTCGTTCTTTTTGTGCTGTTTGCACTGTCAGGTTATGTATAAACAAGAGAGGAGTGGTTCGGATTCCAAGGAATCCGAACCCACCTGAACATAAGGAATCCGAGTCAATCTGAGTGGTGGCTCGGGTCTTCCCGTCTGACTCGGATTCCACGTCGAGGTAAAACGCCATCCTCGTGACTTCGGATTCTCACAAGTTTTGGATTCTATATAAGGCGCCGCAGACAGGCTCGGCGCCATTTCTTTATCATGCACGCCACTGTATGCTGCACTTAACTCTGCTGTACAGGCTGTGCTGGGTCCAGACTCACAAGTGTCTGTGCTGCTTAGTTAAGCACGCTTCTGTATGCTGTGCTGCACTCTACTGTATAGGCTGTGTCCACACACACAAGTCACAAGTGGCTGTGCTGCTTAGTCAATGTGTATAGGGGATTCACGCTGCTGTATGCTGTGCCATACTCTGCTGTATAGGCTGTGCCCAGACTCACAAGTCACAAGCGGCTGTGCTCCTTAGTCAATGTGTATAGGGGTGCATGCTGCTGTATGCTGTGCTGTACTCTGATGTATTGGCTGTGCTGTGTCCATCAGTAAGACATTCACATGCATATATAAGCCCTGCGACTCCACACAGTTTGTATAGAGCTGCGCCTGCGACATCAAAAAAAAAAATTAAATAATTGTATTGTTTGTACTGTTTGGTGCACTTAGTTCATGTGCATCTATAAGCCCTGTGGCTCCAATCCACGGAGGAATAGAGCTGCGACATAAAAAAAATTAATAATTGTATTGTTTGTACTGTTTCGTGCGCTTTGTACACATGCATACATAAGCCCTGTAGCTCCAGTCCACGCAAGAATAGAGCTTTGACATAAAAAAATATAGTAATAATAATTGTATTGTTTGTACTGTTCATTGCGCTTTATTCACGTGCAACAAAGGCAAGCCCTGTGGCTCTAGTCCATGCAGGAATAGAGCTGTGACATAAAAGAAAAATAGTAATAATAATTGTATTGTTTGTACTTTTTGGTGTGCTTTGATCACATGCAACAAGGACATGCCCTGTGGCTCCAGTCCATGCAGGAATAGAGCTGCACCATCAAAAAAATAAATTAAATCATTGTATTGTTTGTACTGTTTGGTGCACTTTGTTCATGTGCATATATAAGCCCTGTGACTCCAGCCCACGCAGGAAATTGCTTTGGAATCCAAAATTAAATAATTTTTTTTACAAATCAACCCTTCCTTTCCCTGCCTTCAACTACATACATACTCCATCTCCCTCAGGCTTCTTGATTAATGAAAAATTTGTTTCCTGATGTGCCATGTTGGAAGTTGAACTGCCATGTGTTTGTACCACCCACTGCTGTCGCTTAGCTTAGTCAGCCAGCTAGCTTGGTGTAACCTTTTGGCCTAAACTGAATGAAAACAATATTGTGATCTGTGAGGTGGTCAAAATTGGCTGGAAATGAGTGGACATTAATGTTATTGAGGTTAATAATACTCTAGGAACAAATAAGGCTGAAATTATGTGATTTTAGATTTATTTGTAAATTTTTGGAAAAAATCCAAAACCGAAACCAGACACAGCATTTTGGCAAAAACAAAACTGGACGATGAATTAGAACCAGAACTAAAACAGTCAAAAATGGTCCGGCGCACATCTCTAGTATAAACTGTAAAAGAATAAACTAATCTGCTATACTGCATTTGCAGAGGGACAAGAATACCAATGACAATAAACAGCAGTAATGCCCAGGATGTACTGTACTTTGTATAAATAAAATTCTATGTAAATAAATGAAGACGAACAATGTACTTTTTGACTACAAATGTCAGGAAAGCTGCAACTACAGTACGTTAAATGTAATTTCCAAAAGTGCATAAATGTGAATGTGCAGTGTAACACACTTTGGGCCTGATTCTGCGGTGCCGACCCTGCCGAGCACACAAGTGGCTGATCATTTCAGCCGCTGAACAAATTTAAGAGCAGAGAAATTCAATTTTAGTGGGGAGGCAGGGCCGGATGGCCATCGGGCACTTCTGGCAAATGCCAGAAGGGCCGATGGCCACATGGGCTGGTTTGGCTAAGTGCAGGCTTAACCGGGAGAACAACCTCCTGGGCAGTGCTATGCTCAGCAAGTTTACTACTGAAATGCGTGGGCGCATCATTGAGTAATGATGTCATGATGCAGTTGCGTCATGACACAGCGGGTGGCCATGCCCCATGGCGATGGGGGCATTGAGAATCAGGGCGGGCAGCCGGGCACTATTTAGATAGCTCCTTTGAGCTTGCATCGTGCAGGGTTGCACAGTGGGGGTGGGGCTGGGGCCTGGAGTAATCTGGGAGGAATAGATGGACAGCATTTTCAGTGCCTGCAGGACTGTGAGATGCCTGCAGGACTGTGAGATGCCTGCAGGACTGTGAGATGCCTGCAGGACTGCCCAGGACACCATGCTGAGGATATGATGGAGTCACTGGAGTGCCATGTGCGGCCACTGTGATGGATGAAAAGTGCAGCAGGGGCAGACAAGATGCTGACCAGATGGACTGGGCACCATCTCATGATCTGCTGACAGATGCCATCTACAGATGCCAGGGTATTATGGTGAGTGGCATAAATGTGTTATAAGGGGCATTATTATGCCTGTCAAATGTATAAGGGGCATTACTACTGTGTGGCATAACGTGAATGGGCTCTGGGTGGCATAATGTGAATGGGCTCTACTGTGTGGTGTAATGTGAATAAGGGACACTACCGTGTGATGTAACGTGAAAAAGGGACACTACTGTGTGACATAACGTGACTATGGGGCACTACTGTGTGACTTAACGTGAACTAGGGACACTACTGTGTGATGGAATGTGAAAAAGTTGCACTACTGTGTAACGGAATTTGAATAAGGGACACTACTGTGCGGTGTAATGTGATGAAGGGGCACTACTGTGCAGTGTAATTTCTTTAGATTGTAAGCTCTCACTGGCCCTCTTCCCTCATGTGCTTCTCATTATACTTTATACTTTCTTCTACTTCTTACTCATAAGGGCATCTAACACTTGATTGCTTTCTTCCTGCTACTTATTTTGAGCATTATGATAGCTAATGCAGCATACTCTTGTCCTGGATTGTATTGTACTGTAAGTCACTGGTTTCTTGTTCACTTGTTTTTTTATGTACTTTGTAAGGAGCTGCGTAACACTTGTGGCAGCATGTAAATAGAGGATAATAATAATGTGACTAAGAATTGAATTGAATCATTTGAATTGAGGGTACTATTATGTGGTTATGCCCTTTCCCAGCAAGACTACACCGGGACTTTTTTGTGCGTGCCTGCGACAGGCACTCTCCCTACTTCACCTGTGGATGGCTGCACAAACACTCTTTTTTCAAAATGTGTAGTTATGGCTCTGCTTTGGTGTGCACAGATGTGTTCTCTGCGTTCAGCACCTCTGCCCTAAAAAATTCCTACAGTGAACACTATTTAATCTTCTACAAGTGCTAAACTAGGGCTTTGTCAATTGGGAAAATGCCTTCCCTTTTCTTTGTGTGTGACTTACACCAGTGAAGTGCCAGCTTTACCAACAGAGCCAACACAATACCAAATGTTTGACTATGGCAAATGTTTGAATCCCTTGCAGGATGTGCTCTGTTGTATGTATTTTAATAATCATGTATACTTGTATGTTCTAATATTAATTATAATTGAAAGAGCATAGACTAAGTAGGAGAGGCCAGGAATAGTAAGGGGAGGAGTCTATGCCAGGAGCCAGGTGATGACGCGAGGTGGGCCTGTTTGCTCTTTAAATGCCAGGGTCTATTTTTAGTCCCAATCCGGCCGTGCTGGGAGGTAACAAGAGGGGGCTAGCCAGATGTAGGCGTGCATGTTGCGGTCAGCGACTGCGTCTTAAGACACAGTTGCTCTGACCCCGGATGCCATGTTCAGACATAGAAATTGCACTTGCCATAGGGCAGGTGCAATGCGGCCGATGGTGCATCTTAATACGCACATCGGCGGATTAACGCAGTTGGGCATCTCTGTATGGATCACATTGGCTGAGGCATTAGCATAAAGACGCAGTCACTCTGTGGCAAAAGATGCAGTTGTGGCTGCAATAGTGTGCACCTCTGAATCAGGCCCTTTATGCTCAAATGCCCCTAGTTGTCCATCTAGCACTTGCACCATAGTTTTGAAAAAAGCATTTCAGGGAGGTTGTGAAAGCAACACTTATGAGCATGGCTTTAAACAGGGCGTATACTGCTACATCTGAGAGGTGTGCCATAAAATGTACTTACATCCAAATGTAATGAGCCCCAAAGCAGTTAGTAAACTTTATATGAAAATGCATGTAGCCATAGGGATCAATGTAGGAAAATCGCACTGATGATTCCATTTGATATATCTAAAAGCTTCATAATGGGGGTAAGGTGCAATCAGGGAGATTGCTGGACTCTTCAGGGAGTCGGGGAGATTGCTACTACTTCAGGGAGTCTCGCTGACAATCAGGGAGAGTAGGTAAAGTAGGGTACACAGTACACACTAGACGAAATGTTCTGATCCGGCAGATCGGACCATCATATTGGGGACACTATGTCACTGATAATGTGCGCTCCCACAGGTCGCCAGCCACATTCTCTGTTGGCCCTACATGCAGGGCTGATGGAGGATGTCGTTAGCGAGGGCCATGCTGCCGAATACAGCATGGCTCCCGCCGTCACTCCGTCACTGCCCACATCGTGTGTATGCACTTGCCAATTCCGGTTCCCCTGCCTGGTCCTGTCGCTGCTGATGTCGGGCTGGGCACACATCGCCTAGTGTGTACCCAGCATTAGTATGACTTTCACACCTCGTTGGATACAATGGAAATGTCACATCAAAGTCCTGCTAATAGTATTATACAATACAAATAATATAGAAATTATTGTAGATTTTCAATTGTCCCAATTAGTCTCCAATCATAAATCTTTTAAAGGTATTTTTTATAGAAAATATATAAAGATTTTTTTATACAGTAATTCCCTAATATTTAATTATATACACAGTGCACAGAAAAAGATACTGGGATTCTAAGCAATCTCATGGTCTGCTTTGGCTATTGTTACGCCCGTGTTCTGATCATGTCTGATGGCCTAATTCAGAGATGGATGGAATTGCAGAGCCCCATACAAGCGGCTGTCCAAATCTGTCCATTTAAAATGCAGATGCAGAAGGAGGTGTCAGACACCTCCTTGCTGCATCTGCATGATCGCAGCACTGCGACCGATGTCACCATCAGAAAAATCAATCCTCTGGCCCATATTCAATTTGGAGCGAAAAGTATGAATCACGTCATTTCGCCAGGCGGAAAAGTATCGCCGTATTAAATTTGAAAGACTTTCCGCCTAGGCGGAAAGCCAATGCAATGTAATAGGCAAAAAAGTTTCGCCTATGAATAGCAGGCGGAAAAAAGTGCAGAATTGGGGTTTTGGGACGCAACGTTGCGGGAACCTCTGTGCAGCCTTCAGACAGTCCCCCAAAGGTAAAATGTGTCAAAAAAAAAAACACGTAAGAACACCCCAAAAAATCACTTTCATTTTGGGGGCGAAAATAAAAAAAGTTGGGGGACCAAGTTAAAAACTAGCGAACTAGACTCCAGGGGGGTCCCACGTGCCCCAGGTGTTTTTTCCATTGCAGGTGCTTGCGGCAGGTTGATTTTTTTAAACTTTACCAACTTTTAAATATGCTGTCCCCCATTTTCAAGTACCCCAGATTTGCTGGGATAAGTTATTTTCTGCAAATAAAATCGGGGGGTACCATAGGGAACCCCATGTCAGAGCATCTTTTGGGGGGTCTCAGGCTGATTTCCCCAAATCTGACATGACTTTCCGCTTGTTTCAGTTTCACCGGGTCCCGTTTTCTTGTACTTTCAAATAGAATACGGGGATACGCGGGCACGCGAACGATACTTTTCCGCCTCCAAAACAGGCGAAGTAGGCGGAAAGTCCGGGAGGCGAAAAAGTATTGCGGGTGCGAATCAAATTGAATACGGCTCTCTGTCACGATTGTTGTCGCTTTGACCAGGCTGCGGTGGCTGTAGCTTACCGTAGCCTGACCGGGTCCTGGCAGCTTGCAAGGCCAGGAAGTCTGTGAGCCTGAGTCTGAGCCATTCGCGAGCACACAGTGCTCGCAAGCAGCTCGATATTTCCTCCCTGCGCATGCGCGAGCCCCGTCGAGCGACTGAACTTCAGTCGCTGCGGGGCTCGCTACAAGAGAGGGTGGCTGTCGATGGTGACAGATCGCCCCGTTTTGTAGGCGGGGAGGGCCGTGGCTGCACAAACGCAGGTGTTCCCTTAGGACATCATAACAGCAGGAAGTCCACTCTGCCTTGCGGGACCCGAGACCCCACCACAGAGTCTCGTCGCAAGGCCTATGGTCGCGATAATCGCGATGGCCTCCTGGCCACTCGCACAAGCTGTGGGAGGTCTCCCACAGCTTAGCGAGCGGCCAGAGAAAAAAAAACACGCCCATCAGACCCTGCAAGCTGCCTCCGGCGAGCGGGTCTGAATAAGGGCCTGTGTCCACTGACGCAAACCCTGGCCTCGTCCCTCACGTAAAATGGGAGCAACGCGATCAGGTTGCGGCTGGGAAGCTCTGCAAGCGAACTCTCAGATGGAGGACAGCACACACCTTGCGCATGCGCAGTCCTCCCACCATCAGAGATGTGCGCTAACCACATACATGCCTACCTGAAATTATCGGGTCCGTCGGGAAGGGCGGGGCTAAATTAAGCAAATCGCGTCATTTAGCCCCGCCCCCTCCTCACGGACCCGCGAATCACGGGGGTTTCTGTAAGGGGGCGGGGCCTAATGCCGTCTATCGTCTGGCCCCGCCCCCCGAAGAGGAGAGCAGCAGGTCCCCTCCTGCTGCTCCCGGAAAGCTGCCCAGCAAAGTAGGTAAGTATGGCTAACCATCAGGTTAGTATACATCTCTGAATAAGGCCCTGAGTCTGGTCAGTCTGGTTAGTGAGCACAAGCTGACAAACCATTTGTACTATAAATATAGATATTGTAATTCATTAGTAGATTTCCCAACAAGGAAGAAACCTCCAATCTACTACTTTTTAACAAGAACATTTTGTCATTCATTCCATTTATTTTGCTGCTGCCTGTGACATTCTCATCGGTTTACTTAATCAGAGGCACATTTATTTATTTATTACCAGTTATTTATACAGCGCACACAAATTCTGCAGCACTATATTTAGTCATTCATATCAGTCCCTGTCTCAGTGGAGTTACAATCTGTGGTCCTGATTCAGAGTTGTACGCTAACCCGATGGTTAGCGCACATCTCCGATGTTTGGAGGACTGTGCACGTGCAGCAAGTGTACTGTGCATGGGCAGCCGTCCAACTGCGAGCCCAGGTGATTGACAGGCTGCAACGTTTGGGAGGTGGAGCGGGGGTGTTTCCTGGCAGCGTTCCCAGAAACGGGGTCGTTTTGCCCCCATTTTCCGGGAGGAAGAGGCCAGGGTCTGTTTGAGAGCATGCAGACTTCCTGGCCTCGCAAGCTGCCAGGACCCGGCCAGGCTGCAGGAAGCTTTATCTCCCGCAGCCTGGCCAATGGAACATCAACAACAATCGTGACCGATGGTGACCCTAGACTGCGACCTGGGTTGCAGCGCTGGGATCACGCAAATTCAGCAAGGAGGTGTGTGACACCTCCTTCTGCATTTGCATTTTAAATGGATGGAATTGCACAGCTGCTTGTGTGCGGCTGTGCAATTCCGTCCACCTCTGAATCAGGCCCAGTGTTCCCTACAACATGTACACTAGGCTTAATATTTTTGTTGGGAGTTTAGTAATCTAACAGTGTATTTTCGGAGTGTGGAAGGGAACCAGACTACCCAGAGGAAACCCATTCAAGCATGCTGAGACTATACAAACTCCACACAGTAACGGCCATGGTGGGAATTTAACCCAAGACCTCTGTTCTGAGGCAATAAGCCTAACCATTGCACCAACAGTGCTGCCCCGGTGCACACGCTGGCACATCCCTATGTAACCTCGATGCTGCTTCTAGCATCAGCTGCCGCCAGGAGGTTGTAAAACTGGAGCTGTTGTGCAGGAAATTGCAGGAAAGAAGAGAAGATAGAAGAGCCAGTGCTGCTCATAGGATGCAGGTGCACCGACTTGAGACTAAAAGTCCGGGCATGCATCGCGCCTCTGCAGCTGAAACATCCACCCGTGAACATCGAGCAAATAGACAAAGTGCCCTCTAACTGTGGACCAATCACAGGTCAGCCCCGGGAAGGAGTTACTGGCCTGGACCAAGGAGAGAAGGGACAGTAAGGGGTGGAGCCAAAAGGGAGCCATGGAAATGGGGACAGCATGAGTGCGGAGCTAAGAGGGACAATCACACCAGTGAGAGACTAACCTCAGAGAGATTCCACTCAGATGGTCTCCCCACAGAATGATCTTGGGGAGGAGCTACAGTCATTCAGAAGACTGTAGGAGTAGGGAATGATACAGCACTTGAAAGCAGAGAGATAAAGAAGTGTCTGTGCAGCTGTGAGGGAGAGGCTGCATCTAGTCAGAGTAGCTCAGTGTGAAAATCCCTTCAAGCCCCTAAGCCAGAGCTAAAAGAGACTGAGGGCCCGTTTCAGAGGTGGATACAGTAGTGTAGTGCGCTACTGTGCACTATTCATGTGGTCGATGGGCGCTCTATTGAGATGCCCACTGTCTGGGGTGCAAAGTCACAGATGTGCATAGAAAGATGCACTATCATCAGATCCATGGACTGCACCATAGGACATTGCACATGCCTACGGCAGACACAGTATGTCTGTGGGTCTATGGCTGCCAGTGTCACTGCATCTTTACAAGTACAAGGAGCAAGTGTTGTTGCAAAAAGTAAACCAGTCTAAAGGTTTTTTTTCCCACTGGAACAGTGGGAGTGATTCAGAGTCAGAATGGCAGTCGGAACCAGGAAATCTACCTCCGAAGACCACAGACCCTGGCTGCTACACATCTCCTTGTAAAAAGGAACCTGTGGAAACTCCTACCCGCACCCAAATGTCCGCAGCCAGTAAATCAGGCTGCGACTTAGGGGGCATTGCATGCAATGACACAGGACTCATTCTGCACATTTATATAACATGTCCTGAGTACAGGAAGTGCAGAACATATCCTATGTACACTCTGGCCCTGATTCAGAGTCGGACGCTCTGACAGAGCGCTCGCTCTGAATCAGGGCCGGTCTTTTTTTTTTTTAGAACGACTTCCTGACCGCTCACATAGCTGTGGGTGACCGACCACCCACAGCTACAGCAAGCGGCCAGGAAGATGGTCGCGATGGTCAAGACCATCGTGACCATTGGGCTTGCGACGAGACCCTTGTGGTAGGGTCTCGTCTGCCGCAAGCCCCAGAGAGCTTTCGGCTCTAACAGAGCCGAAAGCTCTCCCACTGACATCACTTGTGATGTCAGTGGGGCTGGCCCCAGACGGTAGGCGTTCTCATGGGAACGCCTCCATCTGGGCAGCCACCCCCCCGGCCCTCCCACCCAAGAGGGCGTGCTGTCACTCAACATCGACAGCACACCCTCTTTGGTGCGGGACCCGAAGCGACGGCTTGCCCGTCGCTATCCGGGTCTCGTGCATGCGCACGATGGAGCCAGCTCCGTCGTGCGCATGCGCTCTGAGCCACCATCGACCCGGTTGCGAGCGCTCAGCGCTTGCGACCGGGTCTGAATCAGGCCCTCAGTCCTCCCACCATTGTAGTTATACGCAAACCTTTGGATTTGCATAAAATTGTGACTTAAGCCCAATGTCTGCCATTTAGAGGGACCTTTTGTCCGCTCATTTCCATTCATACCTCTGATAAGTGGACAACTTATAAATACCTGTGCCTGAAAACTAGAAGGACTTTCCATGTTAGAGTGTGCTTCTGATGCAGGGGTGTGTGCATTCCCCGTACAGGCACTAGAGTGTACCCAGAGTCTACTGGGTACACGCCGGTCATTTTCCAGTGTTCTCTGCAGCGCTGACACCCGACGCGGGACCACAGACAGGTGAGTTTTAATTAATATGGGTGCAGGGTGTGCAGTGTGGGGCCCCACTGGACCCGGCGGCCCGTGTGCCCGCACACCCTGCACCCATTATAGATGCGCCCCTGTTCTGATGGTTTGTTCATGTTCATATTCCCCTGAGTAAGGGCTTATAGCTACTGTGAAATATTGTGTTAGTAGTACAAGCTGGTGTACTACATCGCACACTGATAAATAAACTTGAAAACTTGGGACTAGATTCTAAGATGGTTAAATGGATAAGAACTTGGTTGCAGAATAGCTAACAGAGAGTTGTAGGAAATGGAGTGCAGTCTCAGGAAGGAACAGTGACAAGTGGTGTACCCCAAGGTTCTGTACTTGGACCAGTGCTTTTTAATATATTTGTTGGTGACATTGCAAATTGTATTAAAGGGAAAGTATGCCTTTTTGCAGATGACACAAAAATATGCAACAGGGTAGACACACCTGGAGGAGTAAGACAAATAATGAAGGATCTAGCTAGACTAGAGGAAAGGTCAAGACCAGTGGCGGCTCCAGAAGTGGTGCTGCAGCGCAGCCCAGAATTCAAATAGGGGAGCCACACCAACTGCCATTTCAAATGCTGCTAAACATAGATGGCTGGGACTCACTGGCAGTTGGTGTGGCTCCCCTATTTGAATTTTGGAGTGCGCTGCAGCGCCACCCCTGGAACCGCCACTGGTCAAGAACATGGCAACTACAATTTAATGCTAAAAAATGCTAAATTATGCACTTGGGTCTCAAGAACCCAAAAGCTAGATATAGTATTGAGGGTACTCTAATGGAAATTATAGATTAGGAATGGGATCTAGGAGTCACTATTTCAGGTGATTTAAAGGCAGGTAAGCATGTATTATTATTATTATTATTATTATCCTTTATTTATATGGCGCCACAAGTGTTCCACAGCGCCTTATATAGTACATCTAACAAAGCAATGAGAATGGCAAGTCAGATGCTTGGTTGCATAAGGAGAGGAATCAGTAGCAGGAAGAAAGAAGTAATAATAACACTGTATAGATCATTGGTATGGCCTCATCTAGAATTAGAATACTGTGTTCAGTTCTGGAGGCCACATCTCCAGAAATATATAAATACATTAGAGACTGTACAAAGAAGGGCAACTAAAATGGTGCATGGCCTACAGCACAAAACTTATCAGGAAAGACTAAGAGATCTCAATATGTATAGTCTGGAACAGAGAAGGGAAAGAGGGGGCATGACAGTAGAACAATTTAAACATGCTTGGGATAGGCATAATAATATCCTTACAAAGAACTGAGGATCACCTAGGACTGAGGTTACCAAAAGGTAAAAACGGGCAGACTAGATGGGCCAAGTGGTTCTTATCTGCCGTCAAATTCTGTGTTTCTATGTTACTAATATTGTATGCTGTGCTCAAGGTAAGTTTCTATGTAAATGAGTCATTGATGACAGCGGTGAGACAAAAATTGTATAGAGTGATCACCTGAGCAACCTTAATCCTGGCGCTAATAAGATGTTTATATATAATTAATATATTCCAATCTAATACAAGTCTAAAAAGAAACTGCTGCAGCTTCCCTGATCCCCTGACCCTTCGCTACAGGAAGACTGTGTATTCCTGCAGCCACTATCGCCACCCTTCTAAAGCCCGGCTGGCAGGAGGGGGCTGAAGAGAGGTTGCTGTGGCCCTGCAGGCTCTTCTAACAGTGACTCTGTGTGTAGAAAGCCATGTGGAGGAAGAGTAGAGGAAAGTATGGGGATTCAGGAGCACACTTAAGCTGGGTCACCCGATCCAATGGGTGACCCCCCCACCAACTGGCCGACATATTGTGCGGGTGGTACACATTAGACAATCCAGTGCCCGACCACCCGATATGTTGGCCAATGTCACATCCCGTTGCATGGGGTCATCAGTCGTATTGTCAGGTTGCGCTGCATTTAGGGCGGACTTGACAATACTCCTGATGACCCCGCGGGAGCGCGCACTGCCCAACATAGTGCATACACACTTAATGACTTGAACGATTTGTGTTTCCAATCCCTCGGAATCGGACAAATCATTCAAAATATCGCTAAGTGTGTGCTCAGCTTTAGTATGCAGCATGTGTAAATGTCCGCGTACTTTCTCTGTAAGCTAACAGGTGTGCCATGGCCTACAAAGATGCGAGCCCAAATCTTTTGATTTGGGACAAAACCACCAACCCATGCTTTGTGACATAATAGGGTGTCACTACACCTAGTTTGGGAACTGTTGCTTTATGGTTTGGTTCCCTTTCCTCCCAATTTCTAAACATCCCTGACTAGTGCACAAGGATAAGAACAGCCAAGAGCCAGTAAGAATACTAATCGTTAAGGTAAATATGGGCAGCTATTCATGAACATACTAGTCTGGTATTTATAAACAAGATTTGGGACCAGGTGTGACACAAATGCTTTGAATTATTTATTGAATGGAAAATCATATATGCATAAATGTCAGTAAACTTTTGTACAATTATTTAATTTACAAGCAAAATTATTTTATATTGTATTTCCATTTATTCACACAGTCAGGTAATTATTGAATGTCCTATTTTCCCATTAAAATCATGGATATTTAAGATTAGCTGAACACATTGAAACATATTTATGGTATTTTAATCCCTCTAATAGCAATCATTGGCTAATAAGCTTTTATTATTTTGAACTGGAAAAATAACTAATGTTTCACATTTATTCAGGGTCACATCTCTGAATGAAAGATGAAGAACATGGGGCACCAGAGTGGTTTGCTCACTGAGCTGTTTATCTTTTAATGGTAATTACATGCATACCCACTCACACATTAATATGTATTAGTAACTAATGGTAACTAGGCTATACTGAAATAGAATCCAATATAGATAATCATGCCACTATGAATATTTTACAGGAAAATGTATTCCTATAAAAGAATAATGCAAAAAAAAAAAAACTGGCAAATAAAAATACTCATCTGTGCTCAGGGACTGAAGTAAGTACATTGATATGTTCTTCAATTGTTGCAAGTTTTCAAGTGACCACCATTAGATTTATTTATTTATTGACATTTAATTTGCCCCAGAGAGAGGTACCAATTTGATGGCACAATGAGCTGCTATATTGTTTTCTCTGTTTCCCATTAACTCCCAATGGAAAATATATAATCTCATTCTAGATTTGGGTACCGGCTACCACAACATATTGTACTGTATATCTTTGTTTGATGCAGTGACCCACATATGATTTCCCTACTATGAGACTATATGATGTAGACAGTATACAGTAGACAGAAAATGAAAGCTTGAATGTCTGACATGAGTATTTGCCCTTCACAGTATCAAATCTCCATGACTATTGCATTGCTTTGTGGCCATATTAACAGGTGTCAATGGAGTAACTAGGTTTGATGGCAAACAGGGCAAATAAATAAATTGGCTCCCCTTGAAAACTGTAGGTAGAGTTTAGTATATGGTAGACTTACTTCCCTTTAAGACTAGAGAGCAAGACCAGTGATCATTATCTATCAGGGCTCATACAGTACATCAGCAATCACAAAAAAAGACTCACCAACAGTGGCGGATCTTACCTAAGGGCTGCGAGGCTGCAGCCTCCCCAATAAAATCCTCCAATGTTCAGTGAGTCAGTGCAGTCCGTGACTGCACTGGCTTCCCTGTGACTGGAGGTGGCTTCCTATTGGAAGTACCACCTGCCAGTCACACTGAAGACAGGAAGCCAGGGGGAGGGGTCTCCTCCCCTTGGGACTGCTAGTCCAAGCTGCAATCAGCAGCCTTATGGGGCTTTTCGGTACTGCAACCAATGCAGCCCCAAGAAGCTGGTGTTAGGATTGCACATACGCGGCGCTATCCGCTACTCATGCGCATGCACAGGTCCCGACGCCTGACAGATTCATTGAGCAAGCCCCGGACCCAGGCCAGCAGCAGCGGCAGACCCCTCAGGCAAGAGGACAGGAGCCGCTGCTGGTCAGCAATTCTACATTTTTCTCCCAAGTACATGATTCTCCAATCCACCAATATGCACCCATATATTGTTGATATGTACCAAAGATTCGCAGATCATTTTCACCAAAGAACGGATCTGCCAATTGCAAATAGCTCATTATTTTATTTTACTAGTAACAGTCTGCAAAACGGTATCATACACTGGCAATCTACAGCCCCGATTGGTTGGTGAATTCCATGTGTTGGGCAACCTGATTTATTTGGTCGGAATCAGCAATGGGTGAACTCCATAAAGTTCATTGTCGATTTGTTTATACAATCATCTGCAAAATGCAGAATTGCCCCAATTGATTGCTGATGTATGGGCCCCTTAAGTCAAGTTCACATAAGTGCAAAGTAATTAGTTTATGGTTCAGAAGGGCTGGTGCAGAGATAGGTAATGATAATTTTAACCAGATGCAGCTCCTACCTGCTAATGTCATCATTTGCAGCCCCTAGAAGTCGGGAAAGGCTGATGGAACAGCAGGTAGTGGCTTCCACTGGGGCAGAAGTCTTAAGGTGGGTGCACACCTGACAGATATATCTGCAGATCGAGTGATCTGCAGATATATCTACAGATGATGGTCGTTCATACACACTGAACGACCATCATCTGCTGCTGCAGCGGGTCGAGTCAGACTGGGGGCGGGTAGGGGTGTGGCCTAATCACGGGGGGGGAAACATTTCCGACGCGGTACTGCATGCTGGGGAGTGGGGTGCTGTGTGCCCCTCAGCCCGGCGCAAAGCCAAAGGGGGGCGTGATCAGCATGATCGCTCCCTCACTTTGGCATAGGAGACTGCTGGGGCTGCTGCTTTAGCAGCCTCGGACAGTATCCCAGTGCAGCCCAGCACACAGTAGCAGCTGGGCTGCTGTGGATGGGGAGCTGTGCCGGACCCAGGTAAGTAGTACCCATTCGCGCCCCCCCCTCCTCTCGGCGCCCCTGTGTACAGGCGATCGGATGATCACCTGTACACACTTGCCGATGGACAGATATGTCTGCAGATATATCTGTTCATTGGCAGTGCAGCACAGCCAATGTGATATGTCTGTGAACGACGTAGTTCACAGACATATCGTCTGTACACACTGGCCGATGGGGGCACGATATATTGGCCGATCAATTGATCAGCCAATATATTGGCCAGTGCGTACCCAGCATTACTGTCTCACTGGTGTTGGTGGATTTTACTAAGGGGGTGGGGGGTGGGGCTGCAGCTCCTAGGTAAAATCTGCCATCAGCAGCACTAACTAGCTATTGTAGATTGGCTACTGGCATATTGACTCCTCCAGATGAACTAATACAATTACTATTTAATTAATTAGCATTGCAGCTACAGTATATTATGTCAACCTGCGGCTGTCTTTTGGCATTACTCATTTGTTATTCTCAGTTGAACTACTTTGGAAAAAAAGTGTAAAACAATGGAAATGGAGATAGTTATATTTAGTTACATTTTACATGGAATACATGACTTTCATATGTATTAATAACACTGTCAAGATAATATTCTCTCTTCTGTGTATGTCTTTTCATTTCATTATTAAATTGTTAAAAATAGGGTGATGTGACTTTAACATCAACACTGTGAAGCCTCATCACTAGGTTATCGTGCACACTAATATGCCTATTTCTGACTCGGATGTATTGTGAGATATGTGTGACGCAGTGTACCCATGTAAGTAAGCAGTGTTTGCATTAGGGGTGTGCACCGGCCACTTTTCGTGTTTTGTGTTTTGGTTTTGGATCTGGATCTTTCTTCGTGTTTTGGATCTGGATTAGTTTTGCCAAAACCACCCTTCCGTGTTTTTGGGTTCTGGGTTTTGTGTTTTGGATCTGTATTTTTTTGAAAAAAAGCATAAAAACAGCTAAAATCACAGAATTTGTAGGTTTTTCTGCTCCTATGCTATTATTAACCTCAATAACCTTAATTTCCACTCATTTCCAGTCTATTCTGAACACCTCACACCTCACAATAGTGTTTTTATGTCCAAAAGGTTGCACCGAGGTAGCTGGATGACTATGCTAAGCGACACGAGTGGGCGGCACAAACACGTGACCCATCTAGGAGTGACACTGCAGTGGCAGACAGGATGGCAGTTAGAAAAACTAGGCCCCAAACTGTACATAATGCAAAGAAAAAAAAGAAGTGCAAGATGGAATTGTCCTTGGGCCCTCCCACCCACTCTTATGTTGTATAAACAGGACATGCACACTTTAACAAATCAATCATTTCAGTGCCAGGGTCTGCCAGACAACTGTGGCTGAAATGATTGGTTCGTTTGGGCCCCCACAAAACAAGCTGGCAATTAATGTGTCCCTGCACAAACTGGCTCTACGGAGGCAAGATGTCATCCTCATCCTCCTCATCCACCGATTCCTCACCCTCTTCAGTGTGTACATCCTCATCCTCACAAAGTATTAACTCGTCTCCACTTGAATCCACCACCACAGGTCCCTCTGTACCTTCTGGAGGCTGGTCTCCCTGGAAGAGCTGATAATTCATTTTGATGAACATCATCTTCTCCACATTCTGTGGAAGCAACCTCCTACGCCTTTCGCTGACAAGGTTCCCGGCTGCACTAAACACTCTTTCGGAGTACACACTGGAGGGGGGGCAACTCAGGTAAAATAGAGCCAGTTTGTACAGGGGCCTCCAAATTGCCTCTTTTTCCTGCCAGTACAGGTATGGACTGTCTGACATGCCTACTTGGATGCTGTCACCGATGTAATCCTCCACCATTCTGTCAATGGTGACAGTATCATATGCAGTGACAGTAGACATGTCAGAAATTGTTGCCAGGTCCTTCAGTCCGGACCAGATGTCCAAACTTGGTCCTGCCTGCCCTGCATCACCGCCAGCGGGTTGCTTAGGATACCTAAGTTTTTTCCTGGCAGCCCCAGTTGCGGGAGAAAATGAAGAAGGAGCCGTTGACGTGTCACGTTCCGCTTCAGCTGACAGTGTGTTCACCAGCAGGTCTTTGCACCTCTGCAGGCTTGTGTCGGCCGGAAAGAGAGACACCACATAGGCTTTAAACCTAGGATCGAGCACGGTGGCCAAAATGTAGTGGTCTGATTTCAACAGATTGACCACCCTGGAATCCTGGCAAAGCGAATGAAGGGCTTCATCCACAAGTCCCACATGCCGAGCGGAATCGCTCCGTCTTAGCTCCTCCTTCACTTTCTCCAGCTGCTTCTGCAAAAGCCTGATGAGGGGAATGACCTGACTCAAGCTGGCAGTGTCTGAACTGACTTCACGTGTGGCAAGTTCGAAGGGCTGGAGAACCTTGCACAACACGGAAATCATTCTCCACTGCGCTTGAGTCAGGTGTATACCCCCTCCTTTGCTTATGTCATAGGTGGATGTATAGGCTTGTATGGCCTGTTGCTGCTCCTCCATCCTCTGAAGCATATAGAGGGTTGAGTTCCACCGCGTCACAACCTCTTGCTTCAGGTGATGGCGGGGCAGGTTCAAGAGTGCTTGCTGGCGCTCCAGTCTTCGGCACGCAGTCGCTGAATGGCGAAAGTGGCCAGAAATTTTTCGGGCCACCCAAAGCGTCTCCTGCATGCCCCTGTCGCTTTTCAGAAAATTCTGCACCACCAAGTTTATTGTGTGAGCAAAACATGGGACGTGCTGGAATTTGCCCAGATGTAATGCCCGCACAATATTGGTGGCGTTGTCAGATATCACAAATCCCCAGGAGAGTCTAAGTGGGGTAAGCCACTGGGCGATGATTTCCCTCAGTTTCTCTAAGAGGTTGTCGGCGGTGTGCCTCTTACTGAAACCGGTGATACACAGCGTAGCCTGCCTTGTAACGAGCTGGCGTTTCTGAGATGCTGCTACTGGTGACGCTGCTGCTGTTGCTGCGTAAGGTGATACATCTACCCAGTGGGCTGTCACAGTCATATAGTCCTTAGTCTGCCCTGTTCCACTTGTCCACATGTCCGTGGTTAAGTGGACATTGTGTACAACGGCATTTTTCAGGACACTGAGGACACTTTTTCTGACGTTTCTGTACAGTCTCGGTATCGCCTGCCTAGTGAAGTGGAATCTAGACGGGATTTGGAACCGGGGACACACTACCTCCATCAATTGTCTAAATCCCACTGCACTAATGGCAGATACCGGACGCACGTCTAACACCAACATAGCAGTCAAGGCCTCAGTTATACATTTTGCTTCAGGATGACTGCTGTCGTACTTCATCCTCCTCGCTAAGGACTGTTGGAGGGTCAATTGTTTAGTAAAAGTAGTGGTGTTCCTACTTCCTCTCTGGGATGATGAACGACTCCCAGCAGCAGCAACAGCAGCAGCGGCAGCAGTAGGCGTAGCAATGCAGGATCCTCCGGAGGAATCCCGGATAGGAGAGTCAGTCATGCCAGTGACATGGCCTGCAGGACTACTTCCGATCCTGACTAAGGAGGAAATTGACGAGGAGGGAGTTGACGGTGTGGTTTGCAGGCGCTTGGATACAACAGGACAATGGGATTTAGGTGTCCCTGGGCTGCTTACGGTCTTAGCCAAAGTTTCTGAACTTGACAGTAACTTTTTATGAACGCGCTGCAGGTGCCGTATAAGGGAGGATGTTCCTAGGTGGTTGACGTCCCTACCCCTACTTATTTCACCTTTACATATGGTACATATGGCAAGACAGTTGTTGTCCGGATTTGGATAGAAATATTGCCAGACCAAAGAGGTGGAATGTTTGGTCTTCTGCCCAGGCATGACTGTGATGGGCTTTTTCATCCCACGGACAACAACTGTCTCCCCCGGAGCCTGATTTAAACAAACCACATCACCATCAGAATCCTCCTCGCCAACTTCCTCCTCAGCGCCAGCTACACCAGTATCCTCATCCTGTTGTACTTCAACAGTGACATCTTCAATTTGCATATCAGCAAGTGGACTGTGGGTGCTCCTTTCAGCACTTGCAGGGGGCGTGCAAATGGTGGAAAGAGCCACCTCTTCCCGTCCAGTGCTGGGAAGGTCAGGCATCGCAACCACCACCACACTTGGACTCTCCTTGGGGATTTGTGATATCTTCTTAGAAAGCACAGTTCTTCGCTGTGCTTTTGCCACCTTAACTCTTTTGATTTTTTTAGTGGGAGGAGGGCTTCCATCGTCATGTGAAGCTGAACCACTAGTCATGAACATACTAGGGATCGACCTTAGCCGTTCCTTGCCACTCCGTGTCGTAAATGGCATATTGGCAAGTTTACGTTTCTCTTCAGCTGATTTAAATGTCTTTTTCAAGGTCATTTTCCTGAACTTTGCCATTTGGGATTGTATGTGCCCTCTACTATGACATTGGGCATCGGCCTTGGCAGACGACGTTGATGGCATGTTATCGTCTATGTCATGACTAGTGGCAGCAGCTTCAGCACTAGGAGGAAGTGGTTCTTGATCTTTCTCTATTTTATTTTTATCGGAGAAAGTTTGGTCCTCCATTTATGTTATATCGATTTGATATATACGTGCGGGTAAACACAGAAAATAATTTTTTTTTTGGTTTGGACTGGAGTGTACTTTGGGGGTTACAGCACCCTTTAACGGTCAAGCCAGCCGGCCCTTTACTTATGACACAGACGCACGCTTGGCACTACTTTGTTGATGCACGTGCGGCTACTGCGCACACAATTCACAAACACAGAAAATAATTTTTTTTTTGGTTTGGACTGGAGTGTACTTTGGGGGTTACAGCACCCTTTAACGGTCAAGCCAGCCGGCCCTTTACTTATGACACAGGCGCACGCTTGGCACTACTTTGTTGATGCACGTGCGGCTACTGCGCACACAATTCACAAACACAGAAAATAATTTTTTTTTTGGTTTGGACTGGAGTGTACTTTCGGGGGTTACAGCACCCTTTAACGGTCAAGCCAGCCGGCCCTTTACTTATGACACAGGCGCACGCTTGGCACTACTTTGTTGATGCACGTGCGGCTACTGCGCACACAATTCACAAACACAGAAAATAATTATTTTTTTGGTTTGGACTGGAGTGTACTTTCGGGGGTTACAGCACCCTTAACAGTCAAGCCAGCCGGCCCTTTACTTATGACACAGGCGCACGCTTGGCACTACTTTGTTGATGCACGTGCGGCTACTGCGCACACAATTCACAAACACAGAAAATAATTTTTTTTTTGGTTTGGACTGGAGTGTACTTTGGGGGTTACTGCACCCTTTAACGGTCAAGCCAGCCGGCCCTTTACTTATGACACAGGCGCACGCTTGGCACTACTTTGTTGATGCACGTGCGGCTACTGCGCACACAATTCACAAACACAGAAAATTTTTTTTTTTTTGGTTTGGACTGGAGTGTACTTTCGGGGGTTACAGCACCCTTAAGGGTCAAGCCAGCCGGCCCTTTACTTATGACACAGGCGCACGCTTGGCACTACTTTGTTGATGCACGTGCGGCTACTGCGCACACAATTCACAAACACAGAAAATAATTTTTTTTTTGGTTTGGACTGGAGTGTACTTTGGGGGTTACAGCACCCTTTAACGGTCAAGCCAGCCGGCCCTTTACTTATGACACAGGCGCACGCTTGGCACTACTTTGTTGATGCACGTGCGGCTACTGCGCACACAATTCACAAACACAGAAAATAATTTTTTTTTTGGTTTGGACTGGAGTGTACTTTCGGGGGTTACAGCACCCTTAACGGTCAAGCCTGCCGGCCCTTTACTTATGACACAGGCGCACGCTTGGCACTACTTTGTTGATGCACGTGCGGCTACTGCGCACACAATTCACAAACACAGAAAATATATTATTTTTTTAGCACTTGGGGGGAGCACCCCTGATTGACAGAGCACCCCCTGGACAACACTACAGCACCCCTTTAGGACTGGGACCCTGCACAGGACTTTGGAGTGGACACAGCCCTATGGAGAACTGACTGCACAACACAGTCCAGCCAGCCCCTATGGACTTTGAAGTAGTGGACACAGCCCCTATTAACAACAGCAGCACAGCACAACACAGCCAGCCCCTATGGACTTTGAAGTAGTGGACAACAGCAGCACTACACTACACTACACAGCCCTAACTCCCACCCTCCCTCTTCACTGTCCACAGCCGAGTGAGAAAATGGCGCCGACGCGGGTACCTTATATAGGATCCAAAACCCGCGAGACTCGGAAGGCGGGATGATGACGTTTTGCCTCGATTTCAGATCCGAGTCAGGCGGGAAAAGTCGAGCCTGACTCGGATCGGACTCGGATCGGGGGGGCTCGGGGGGGTTCGGATTTCAGAAATCCGAACCCGCTCACCCCTAGTTTGCATACACCTTTTTCTGCATACACAGTATTTGGTCGTAAATTTGTTCAACAGAAATTGAGGCCCACAGGGGACAAAGTTGCAAGGAGACAAACCATGTTGCAAGTCACGGGGGTGCAAATTTGTTTTTTGTATGCCAGTTTTTATGTGTGAGACATAAGTGGGAAAGTTTGCAAAGCATAGGGTAACTTGTACAAATTAACACTGCTAATTCCCTCAAAGAGAATGAACACATATGAGCCAATGCAGACATGCCCTTATCTGATGCTAGCCATGTCTTATGACTGGAGAGAGAGGTAGCATACAAAGGCACGCCAAGTACAGTAAAGGCATGTTCACGCAATTACGGCTCATGTAGACCTGCAGAAACATTCGTATATGCCTATTAGGAGGTGTATCATTTGTACCTACTACAGGTCACATGCAAATACTGTACATGCTGATGATGATTACTTAGTGTAAATCAGATGTATATGCTGCCTTCAAGATATGCTCAGCTCTACATATGGGTGGAAACACACTATATTGGATGCACTTTTGTTTTAGCAAAATCTGCTAATTTTGTGACCAGCTCTGTATCAGACCCAAATATTGGTAAGCTTAATATTTGCCCTGCGACTTAAGCTGGCCATACACGGTGCGAAATGCACCATGCAACGCGACGGGGGATCCGACGTCCGACATATCGTCCAACATATCGGGCGGTCCCCACATATGGTGTGATCAGATGGCCAACCACCGATATGCCAGCTCCCCCCTCCCCACCCGCATAGTGCTGCATAGGATCGCACATCGCATCCCCAGATCGACTGAACCTGCAGTAAGATCTGGGGTTGCACGGTCAGCAGTCAAATCATACCAATCCGTCGGATCGGCTGCTTTATTGCACCGTGTATGGGCACCTTTACAGTTGAGCTAGAAAGCATCACCTTTCCAATTGTAAAACTGTCTGCTCATTTTAAATTATAGGTGTGTGCTGACCCCCATGTTTTGGTTTTGGATCTGGATTCATCTTCGTGAATGTTCGATTTTGCAAAACCACCCTTAAGTGTTTTGGTTTTGGATAAAAAACAATTATGAAAAGTTTTTAAAAACAGCTAAAATCATGTAATTTTTGCAATCCAAAACCCGAATTCCAAACTGCGGAAAAATCATAACAGCGACCTGGATCTCTCCGGATCTACTCAGGAAATCATAATCGGATTTCTGGTTAACCAAGCCGCACATCTCTATTTTAAATCCATCTAATTTAGTGCAAAATTGTACCCTCTGGCTGAATTTATTCCAGGCCCCACCGCACTTAATTTTTGCTGAGGTAAATGAACCATGAGCAACAAGAGGGACAAGACATTTTTATTTTATATTTTCTGAAATTTACAAAATGTTTATCTGCATTTTAAAATAATTAGAAAACCAATTAGTAGTTAAAGGCTTTGCCAGTATAATACACTTTCTAAATTCTTTTTTCTAATTGTATTCACACACTTTTACAGTATATCTGTCTCCACATAATGGCAAAACTAATAGAGAGGAAGATGTGGTTGATTTATTTGCTTTTAGACTAAAGTTCCGGGTCTGACCTGGGGGGGGTGGAACAGAGGGCCAGATTCAGAGCCGGACGCTCTGACAGAGCGCTCGCTCTGAATCAGTGCCGGTCCTCTGGTTTTGCAGAACGGCCTCCTGGCCACTCGCATAGCTATGGGTGACCACAAACGGCTATGGCGAGCTGTTCTAATGATGGTCGCGATGGTCTTGACCATCGCGACCATCGGGCTTGCAACGAGACCCTTGTGGTAGGGTCTCGTTGCCGCAAGCCCAAGAGTGCTTTCGGCTCAAACAGAGCCGAAAAAAACACTCCCACTGACATCACTTGTGATGTCAGTGGGGCCGGCCCCAGACGGTAGGCATTCCCATGGGAACGCCTCTGTCTCGGCAGCCACGCTCCCGGCCCGCCCACCAAAGGGGGCCTGCTGTCACTCAACATCGACAGCACGCCCCCTTTGGTACGAGACCCAGAGCTATCCGGGTTTCGCGCATGCGCACGAAGGAGCCGGCTCCGTCATGCACATGCGCACTGGACCACCATCGACCCGCTTGCGAGCGCATAGTGCTCGCGAGCGGGTCTGAATCAGGCCCTGAGTTCCAATCCAGATCAGACCCGGAACTTACCCCGTTCACACTGTGGTGCTGACTCACGATATTCCCGAGTCGGCACCATTCACACCGGAGCTGGGTCTGCAGTGACCTGGCTCTTCCGGCGTTGCAGTGGACACTTAGAAATGATGTCATCTCCAAGCGCCACTGAAGCCGGACAATCAGGCCGCATGCAGCATGATCCGGGCCTCCTCAGCAGGGAGCGGCGCAACAAATACATTTTCCAATTTTTTTCTAAGGGGGGTGTGGCCACGCTGTTCTCGCAATTAGGCCTCACACCCCTAACGTTCCGTCGCCCAGGCCAGCTCTCTACGAACCTGGGTGCAGTTAGCGAAAACCTAGGAGAGAGCAGAATCTACATTTTTTAAATGCTACAGTATGTAACACACAGCATTTGTTAACCCAAAATAAGAGCTTCAAAGTATCCTAAAGAATGTCAACTATTTTTGCCAGAAATAATTTAATAAAATATGTACCTGGCAGGAGCTGAACCTGTCAGGGATTTAAAGGGGTATATTTATTAAAGTTTGATTTTAATCGATATTGATCTATTTAAAATCGATAGTGTTGTTGTGTTTCTGGGGTTAAATTGCACATTTACTAACAGACATTTTTTATTTGTTTTTTTAAGCATAAGTAAATGTGTGATTTACTCCCACAAACACAATATTGATATTAACTGATTTTGATCGATTTTTAAATTGATCAAAGTCAATTAACATCGACCTTCAGTAAATATACCCCACAATTTTTTTTTTGTGCTGCTGGTCTGTTTCTACAGTATGTCTATCTGTCTTTCACTCTGACCGCTATACATTAAAGCACAATTTTAGGCTATTCCCAAGGATTTCTAAGTACTTAATGAGCTTTGCCCCCTCCTAATCAGTGGCCAAGCAGATGAAACCCTAGACTATTTATATTCAGCAGGTTACTTTTTCTCTTGCCTGGTTATTGTAGTTTGTACCCTTAAGGCCCCCATACACCAGTGACAAATTATCACAATTCCGGATGCCGGGGTCGGGGTATCGATGAAATCCAACATTTTGGATTTCCCTGATTTGCCGATCCTGACCAAAATATGATCATAATTAGCAAATCGGGGATTTTTAACATGAAGAATTTCAGTGATTCCCCGATCGGAGAACATCGATGGATGGCAATTGGCTTTCCAGAAGATGAAAAAAGTGTAAAGAGAGCAGCATTGGAGAATAATCGTTGACAGTGGTGCAGGGAAACAGGAACAGTAGGTGATGTGGGCAAATGTAAAAAATAGCAGGAGGAATAGCTGAAAGAGAAGACAATTTTTTTGGAGGGGGAGAATGCATGTGATGTAAGGGAACTGGTAGGAGCAGAGGACAGGATTTCATTATGATGATACTCAGAAGAGAGGAAGAGCAGAGGACAGGATTTGATGATGATGATGATGATGATGATGATGATATTTAGTGGAGGGGGCAGAGCAGATGTCAAGTGGTTGCAGTAAGTGACACAGGAAGGCACATACAGTGTCCGCAAGTGGCTGTGCACAGGAGTGGCGCTTCCATTGGTGCCATTGTTATCTTAGTGCTGTTCTGCAACCAGGGACTGGGTAAGCAATCCCAACCCTGGCAGTGCACCCTGTCTTCTCCAGCACCAGGAGCACACACTCCACTAACTATGACCCTAATGGCATCATCCAGACCCAGTGACATCCAACTAGGACCAGCATAGGCAATGCACCCTCCATGGCTTCACCACTGCTTGGATGATATCACAGTGATCTTGTTCTTTTTCTAGCCAGGAAAGACCCCAGTCCTTCTCAGCACATCAGGTCCCCTGCGACTTGGCAATCTCAATGGATGTTGTATAAGGCCGTTGCAACTGCCCCTTACTTTCACTACGGTTGGCAGTTATAGTATTCTAAGACAGTGATACATTGTGACTGAAAGTGCTGGTGCTGGAAGAACAGTACGTTAGGCAGCAGCACCATCCCCACTTCCTTGCCTTGCCAGTCAGTCAAGCAGTCAAGCCCTGCCCCTTCTACAAGTGATAAAGAGCTTAAAGCCTGTACAGAGCTGCATGTGGAGCTGTCAGTGTAGGAAAACTTTTATTAAAAATAATAAAAGTAAGCATTTAAAATATATTTTTATAAAGTAAAAGTCATAAAGCACATTTATTTTTCTATTTGTATATTTGTAACGCTTTTATTGTTGAAAATTGGTTAGTGCACTTATTTTGAGATATAATTGTGTGGACTGCAGTAACCGGAAGGGATCAGGGTTATTTGCTTTGTGGAGCACCCCAACTTTACACACAAACACACACAATGGGATGTAGTTATAGTACCGACAGTCGGGATGGTGGCGTTTAGAATGCCAGCTATGGAATTCCGACACCTGTCAGAATCCTGGCGCCTGTATCCAACCACCAGCATCTCAGCGGTAAGTAGTGGGGTTAGGGGGAGGGTAAGTATCAGGGGTCAGGGTTAGGCACTAAAGGGGAAGTGTTAGGGTTAGGCACTAGGAGGGAGGGTTAGTTTTAAGCTGCGGGGAGAGGTTAGGTTTAGGCACTTAGCGGGCAGGGTTAGGTTTAGGTAGCGCAGACGGAGGGTTAGGATACCTACCGTGAGGTGTCAGTATCCTAATCCTGTCGGGGTGCCGGAATCAGGATTCTGACTGCCAGGATCCCGAGTGCCGGCATCCCGTACCCAACCCCTCACAATATTATACCACCCTCAAAGTTTTTGATTTTGCCAAAACCTCCCTCAAGTTTTTTGGTTCTGGATCTGGATTTTTTTTTAAATTGATAAAAACAGCTACAATCATGTAATTTGGGCCTGTTTTTGTCCCTATAGTATTATCAAACTCAATAACATTAGGTTTCAGTAATTTCCAGTCAATTTTGACCACCACACAGCTCACAATATTGCTGAAACTTGTATTGGCTAAAGGCTGCAGTGAGCTGACTGGCCACTCATTTATGTGCCAGACACAGCAGCGACACAAACACATGACAGTTTAAAAATATAGCACATCTAGGAAACACAGTGGCACTGCAGTGGTTGACAATATGGCAGTTTCATATAAACTATATATTACTGGAGAATGTTTTCATTAATCAAGCACTAGATCAGAGGCCCGAGGCCAGCAAAGACAAATGGAGTCTGTAGTATTAGTGGAAGCCAGATAACGGATTGATTGATTGATTGATTGACTGACTGACTGACTGACTAATTGATTGATTAATTGATTGATTGATTGATTGATTGATTGATTACAGAAAATAACTATAAAGAAAAAAATTATAAATGGTACAAACTATTAAAAAACAAGAATTCAAAATCCTAATGAGATTAATTTATTGATTGGCTGATTAATTGATTGATTAGTGGTAATAATTTAACTATTAAAAAAATCAGGGAAATGGAAAATACTATTAAAGAACAAGCATCCAAATCCAAATGATATTGATTCCTCAGGAGTAACAGCCTAGTCAAATTTAATAATTAATTATTAATCATATGATTTGATGATACTAGTCTGTATCTCCTGAGAAGCTGCAGGATGCAAGTCCTATATGCCTGGATGAGAAACAGGTGATGGATGGCATTACAAGATACAAAAGAACATGAATGTGCTATAATAGTACAGTACTATAAACTGTCTCTCAAACACACACAAGCTTGACAAATCCTGTGATGAAAAGTTGTGCATCATAGAAATGTCATTGGGCCCTAAGACCTACCCACCCTTATATTGTATATTAAAAAGGACATGCACAGTTTAACAAACCAAACTACAGGCACTGCCACTTTTGTGGCTGAAGTGCTTGGTTTGTTTGGATGCCCACAAAACAAGCTACCAATGGGCTTAAGGTGGCTAACAGTGTGGTTAATCATGTCTACAGTTGGAAGATGTCATTACCATCCTCATCCTCCCACATACTCATCAGTGTTAATATCATCACACAATATTAGCTGGAATCCACCATTACAAAAGTCTCTGTACTTTGTTGTAAATGGCAGCAAAGGTCTTTCTCATAGAATGTGTAGTGTATTTTTATGAGCATAAGGTTTCCCATGCTCTGGACACATTGGAGGGTGGGTACCTTAAAACTAGTTTGTACAAGGGGCTCCAAATTCCAGATTTTCCTCCCAGTATTCAAAGGGACTGTGTGACATGCTAATTTGTACATTGTCATTAAAATAATTCTCCATCAATCTATTGCTGCCTATTGTATCAGATTGAGTCTTGGTAGAAGTGACAATAATGTTGGCAATTATTTTAAGACTGACCAGATGTCACAATGTTGCTTCACTCTTGTGCGCTGAGTTGACATCCTCATAACCAGAAGGTCTCTTGGGAAAGGTCAGTTTTTTTCCTGACAGCAGCATTTGTAGGAGCACCTAAAGCAGGTGAAATAATCGTGTCATGTGCCACCTGAGCTGACATGGTGCTTGTAAGTCATTTCTTAAAGTCTGTGTCAGTTGGAAAGAAAGACATTTAAATAGAACTTACAATGTTGTTATCCAATTGCAAGATGTTGCAAACACTTTGGTCCAGGTGAAAGGATTTAAGAATTTGATGCACAAGTCCAACATACTTAGCGGAATCGTTTAGTTTAATCTCCTCCTTCAGTTTCTCTAGCTCAGAGGTTCCCAAAAGCGGTCCTCAACAGTTCAGGTTTTAGAGGTATCCATGCCTGACCACAGGTGGCTTAATTAGTACATCAGTCAATTTAATATAACCACTTGTGCTCAACTATGGATATCTCTAAAACCTGAACTGTTGGGGAGCATTGAGGACCGCATTTGGGAACCTCTGCTGTAGCTACTTTTCTAGTAGTTTAACTAAAGGAATCACCTTACTCAGGCTGGCAGTGTCAGAACTCACTTAATTGGTTACTATTGCAAATGGTTTCAGGATCTTGCATAAAACGGAAAGTATTCTCCATTGTGCTAGAGTAAGGTACATTCACTCCCTCTCCCTATGTCATGGCTTGTTGTGTAGGTTTGGATGTTTTTTTTGCTGTTTCTCCAGCCCCTGAAGCATATAAAATCTAGAATTCCACCTGGTTACTACCTCTTGCTTCAGTAGGTTGAATGGCAAATTGAAGTGTTCTTGCAGCTATTTCAATCTTTTACATTTGGTTGATGAATGCCAAAAATGCCCAGAAATTGTACAGGCCACAGATAGCATGCCCTGCACGTTCCTGTTATTTTTTTTTTAATTCTGAACCCCCAAGTTTATTGTGTGTGCAAAACATGGTACATGTTCAAATCCACTCAGTTGTAATACTTGCATAATGTTACTTGCGTTATCGGAAATAACAAATCCTGAAGAGAGTCTTAGGTTGGGTACACACTACAATGATTGGAAAGAGTAACTGACAATGAGGATGTCTGCAGTCACTCTTCCACCTCGCACCTACTCCAGCTAAAAAACTATTTGCACTCTTACTTAATTCTTCTAGTCTAATGGCACCCTGATGGCATCATAATGGCATTTCTTTTCAACACAGTGCTCCAGCCCACATTCCCAAACCCTCTCCCTCTGCTCTTCTGTGTGAAATGGTGCCTGATCATTAGGGAGCAAAGGTGTGTCTATAATGGGTTCCGGGTGTCCCTGGGTCTAGGGGGGCCCACACTGCACACCCTGTACCCATATATACTTTTCCGCAGTCTACGTCCCTGCACTGCAGAGTGGCCATTTTCCCTGTGACTTGCACATGTGCAGTAGAGATGTCCCTGGGAATAAGGCACAGCCGCATTTTCCCAGAGACTCACGCATGTGCAGTAGAATCTACTACACTGCCAGAGAGGAGAGAGGACCCACATGTAATCTGCGCACTGGCCCTCTCCTCTTAAAATGCCCTTGCAAGGGAGGGACTTTTAAATACAATCCAAAACACACGAGATTTGACACCGGGAAGATGATGTTTTGCCTTGTTTTGGGATCTGAACATGGCAGGGAGACCTGAGCCGGGACTAGGAAACACTTGGATCCCCTAAGTTCAGGTGTGTTCGGTTTCCAAGGAAACCGAATCGCCCAACTCTAGTTATTATAAATGCAGAGGACAGTCATAACTGTTGTAAGGTTTCTATTAGGCCTGGTTCTTGTATTGAGGTTGGACTTTTTGCCATCATCACAGGTTTATCGGGGATAAAGTATTGGGCGCTTTATTCCCGTATTCAATTAGGATTGTGTGAAAATGGGACCCGGCGGAAAGGTAATTATCGAAATAAATCAGGGAATTTTCGGGAAATGTTCCTTGGACCCCCCTAAAGATGTCCAGACATGGGGGATCACTATGCCTGCTGATGGTAATCAGGGGTTTTAAATAGCTGTAGCAGGTGCATAAATGCGCCTGTGAAGAAGGTGTGCAGAATAGCACTTAGCTTTTTTGCAAAAAAAAACTACTTCCATCAAATTTGGGGTACATGAAAATGGATGTAAGCATATTTTTAAGTCCCTTAGATGATTTAAAAAATTCTTAAAAAATGCACCTGCTGCTACCACCTGCAATGAAGAAAACACCTGCCGCATACATGGGGACCCCTCAGGAATAAATTGCGCTAGATTAGAAGTTTGTCCACCAACATTTTTTTCACCCCCAAACTTAAGGTACATTTTTTGGGGTGTCCTGACATTTTTTTTTATTTTTTTTGGATACAGATAACTTTTAAAGGACACTCCCAGGGGTGCAGGCTATTTTTTTAAGCCTGCACCCCTAAACCCAATTCTGCAATTTTTTTTCGCCATGTAAAACATGGTGAAAAGTTATAACCATTTTTTAACAAAGACACCAGCGAAAAGTCTTTGAAATATTGAATACGGGGATAATTGAAACAGGCGAAAATGACAAAAATGATAACGAGTTTTCACTTCAAATTGAATAATGCCCATTGTGTCACCCATGTCGCACCATTGGGACCAGCACATATAAGACATTCACCAAGGATAAAACTACTGCCTTATAATAACAACACACTTTCATGTCCATCTGCTACTCTACCCTTGTTATAAATAAACAATAATAATAATAATAATTCCCTACGTTATGTGGACCTGATTCACTACGTATTGCTATTGCAATCGCAAGCTGCGATTATGCACGCAGTTCAACTGCGATAGTATGCTAATCCATTGCGACCGCTATGCCATCACAGCACTACATAAGGACTCCCACTTTACCTTACACATATCCGTAATGTTTAGCAAGACTGCGAAACCATCGGTACAATCGAGTACCACCGGAGCCTCACTCACACTTGCACAAGGTCAGAACTTACTCAGAAATTGTTAACTTCATCGCACGCTATGAGACCTCAGGCTGCGTAGGGCATCGCAGTGGCTAATTTATGCACGCCCCTGAAACGGCGTTAAAACGCACTGGCACACCTGCATTCCACTGACCAACCCCCCGTCATCTCCCACAAACGGCACTTCATGTCAATCACTCTGCGATGGGTCTGTGTGGTCACTGCGATCACAGTCCCGATCGCAGTGGCTGATTCGCGCATGTGCACTGCATTGCATACGCATGCGCTGAATGCAACAATCAGCCGATTGCATGCGTATTAGCAACTGCGATCCTTGCTGTATCAGGCCCTGTATCAATTGTTCCTAAAACCTCTTAGATTGTAAGCACTTTGGGGCAGGGGCAGATTTACCTATTGTATCATGTCATTGTGTGTCATTTGTTTATGTCATAATCCCTTCAGTGTGCCGCGCTGTGTATTATGTCAGTATGTAATAAATAAAAGATAATAATATAAACTCCTGATTAAGGTTTGTGTATCTGATTAATAAAGGTAGGGACTCTGATGTGGTATAATTGACTATGTAGCCTGTTAGCAAGACCTATGCTCAGGGCCAGGTTAAGGGCTGTGGAGAGCGCTAACTAAAAAGCTGCGGGAGCCCTCCAGACTGCTGCCAGCGAGAGTTAACTGGCCTCATGAATGGAAACATCCTTATATAGGCCAACTCATTATACACTGGGAATATATGTATTTTGTCACCTAGATAGAATTGAGAAAAGGAGAAATTATTGGTTCTGATCTTTTCTTTGTTGAATGTGCACTCATATGTAGTTATTACTCATTCACTGTAATATTTTCAGATCTTGTTATTTTTTTATATCATAATATATATTTATATACTGTAAAGAACCCCCTCCCCCTTTCTTTCTAACCTTCTAACCCCAGCCCCTCTAAATACATAATATGGTGTATGGGGAGGTATTTGTGTTACTATGTTTGTATCATTTAACTTTTTCTCTGTAATAATTCTCTACGTGTTACCAATTACCTTTACATACCCTTTCAAAAACAAAAAACACACACACAGTTTTCTCCAAATACTATTATATATGTATTATATATGTATATATATTGTATAATTTGCCACATTACACGTTTTGTCATTTCCCCCCTCATAATGCTATATATTATTCTTTCTTTGGGCTTGGTCCTATCTGGCTACCATCCCTATATAATTATTTCATTTGGGCCTGGAACTATCTCGCTAAACCTTAACCCCCTTAATATATTTATTTATTTGTGTCTATACCTCTATACCCTTTCCTCCTAATATATGTATTTTTCCTTTGGGCCTGATTTTCTATGCCTATACCCCCCTTTATATGTATTTTATTTTCTTTGATTCAATGATTAACAGAGAGCAGATGATTTTTATTTCATAGAGGATCACTCTGGTGTTATCTATTTTTCTCCCAATTCATCCCTGTGAGTGGCAGCTGGTCTGTCAAAGATTGGATGAGTCTGTACAGTGACACAATTCTTTCAGCAAATTGTTTCAGCAGATATAGATTTGAGATCTGCTGCAAAACTGGCCAGGAGTGTAACGTATCTGCGACCATGTTTTCAGTAGGATTGGAGTTGTATCCTCAACTGATGCAGTGTCACATCAGATAAATAATCTGCTTTATCCATCGTATTCTAAATTAAAAACTGCAGATAAAATGGGGAGAGGTGTCTAAAGGGGTAAAGATGACATGCCAAAAGTTTCTATATTGTCCTTACCTGAAGATGGTTTTCAGATTCTTTTTATTGAAGATGTTGCTGTTTAGAACATTATTGGAAGATGTAATCCAAAGTCCTTATCAGTAGTCTTTATCCAAAGTCGCTTAAATAAATCAGGAACTACTCAAAGAGTATCAATGTAGGAGAAAATGTCACCACAAAATGTCTTCAATGGTCCAAAGACATGAAAATCACTTGGTGTCAGATCAGGGCTGTAGGGAGGATGATCCATTACCTCCCAATGGTAGGGCTGCAACAACTCACTAATGCGCTTGCACTACTTAGAGTTGAAGTCCTGGCGACCACCGAGCACCAGTGTACAATGTTAGTTCCAGGAAAGGGGGCTGTTATAGGCGAGGAACCCTTTGGCAAGTGGCTTCTGTAAGCTAAATATTACAGCAGACACTCATGACACTACACAGTGACGGATTCACAAAAAAATTACAGGAATAGGTGGGATTATTGGTGGTGTAGCCAAATGTGTGAGGGGATAAGTGCTGTGAATATAGGACCTGCTGTCCTTGGCTCTGCTGTCGGATTGCACCAGCACGCCATTAACGGGGTGCAAATGAGATTAACAAAAATTAGAGCAAAAGGAAAAGGCACTCCATGGGCCGTTCATACAACTACCAAACAGTTTGTAACATGTTTACACTGTCCTTCACTTCCTGGCCGTGATCTGACTTCCTGGCCGTGATCTGATTCTCTTTTAGCAAAGATACACTTTGCATGTAACAAGTATATATATAATTCATTACTGTTGCCCACCATTTAAGATTATACAATATAGAACCTTGATTTGTACTATTATATTATTTATAACCATTGCCAAATGCATCATATCATTTACACCAAGAGTAGCCAACCTCGGTCCTCAAGAACTACTAACAGTTCACGTTTTCCAGACCATCTACCTGGTGCACAGGTGTATTCATTACTCACTAACACATTTGAAAAATCCACAGGGGGAGCAAATTTATTCACTTATGATTCTGTGAGTAGACCTAGAACACATGCACTGTGGTAGCTCTAGTGGACCAGGGTTGGCTAGACCTGATCTACACTGTATCTAAAAGTCATATTAATTTTAATTGTATTTAAATAAATCTCATTGGTAACACATTACCATTTAATTTTTCTACAACCATTGTAATTAGCCAGCACCTATTTTTCCTTAATTTCAGATTAGCACTTGGGAAATACATCTTTGTTTTCTATCTGATAAGAGGGTGGTTACCTCCAAGTCAGGCAGCTTCCAAAACAGGGGTGACCATTACTTTACCATTTTTTGTCACCATCCTATTACCAAACACTGCTCACAGGAAGGGTGGCCTGTCTTTTGCTCTAGGTATTAGATGTTGTAATTGTCATTCTGACAATATTGTAATCTTGTTTTCGTCTAAACACTAAAAACCATTATATTGGAAAACACAAGTTATGCATCTGAGTGATTGCGATATAATACAGAGAGCAACCCAGTGACTGTCATATAATACAGTGAGCATCCCAGTGACTGCCATATAATACAGAGACATCCCAGTGACTGTCATATAATACAGAAAGCAACCTAGTGACTGTTATATAATTAGAGATGTGTGCCGACCCCCATGTTTTGGTTTTGGATCTGTATCTCCCCTGGTTTTTTAGATCCGGATTGGTTTTGCCAAAACCAACTTTCCGTGTTTTGTTTTGGGGTTTTGTTTTTGGATCTGTATTTTTTCCAAAAAAAAATCATAAAAACAGCTAAAATCACATAATTTGGGCCTGTTTTTGTTCCTACAGTATTATTAACCTCAATAATATTTATCTCTACTCAAAAACTGTTGTGGTCCCGCACTGGTATTGTTAATTAATTCTCAATCCTGAGGACAGTATATATATATATATATATATATATATATGTAGTGTATATTAATAGACCTATATTGTTCCTCTAATAGGCAAGTAGATGCATTTCTGGAGGTGCCTCCAGACCATAATCTGTACCTACAGCATATATATATATAAAAAAAGAAAAAAGAAAGAGACAAGAAATTTTAGTGCTTTAAAACACAGATACAGATACTGCTGTAACAGACTATAATAATAGGATTTAAATAACTGGCAGCAACCGGAGGTGTTTTAAATCACTAAAATTTCTTTATTACATTTTCACATGTTTTTTCTTCACTTATTTTATATTTAGCCTTACATCTGACTACACTATATGTTTTAAATAATTTAATAAAAGTTATATTTTATATATTTCTCTGAGAAAATTATATTACTAGAATTATAGAGACCTATTAGTGCACCGGCCAGAGAATCTTGTCTATTTCTCTTTTTTTATATACATATATTTATTTCCACTCGTTTCCAGTCAATTTTGACCACCTCACAGCTCACTATATTGTTTTCATCCTGTTTAGGTCCAAAATTTGCACCAAGCTAGCTGGTTGACTAAGCTAAGAGGCAGCAGTGTGTGGCACAACACGTGGCAGTTCAACTTGCAACATGGCACATCAGGAAACAAATGTTGTTATTATTCAAGAGAGGCCTGAGGGAGTTGGAGTATGCATGTAGTTGAAGACAGAGGACAGGAATGGTTGATTGGTAGTAAATGTAATTCACTTTTTTGATTCGGAAGTAAATTTATGAAAGAGAAGGGGAGGGGGAGGAGGGGAGGCATTTACAAAAAAATATTTGACTCATTCACATCAGTCCTTGTACAGGGACATTATAAAAAAAACATAATTAGTTAGTTAGTGGCCCTCAAACTGCCATTGTACCCACTTTCCACTTAACCAGAGCAGATATGTAGACAAGCGGAACAGAGCAGCAAATGCAACATTTCAGATTTAAGGTTTAAGCTTTGCATTGTGTCTTTCGTGAGAATTCTTGAGCGTTAAGTCTGCTGCTGGGAGTGGATTTTCATTCCTGAAGGGATGAAGACATTGCTTCGTCTTCCCAATGGACACAGATTTAGAAGATATCATGGTGAGGTGAACAAGCCTGAACCGGGGCAAAATGCACATCCTTTTTACTTTATCTGCCAAACTTTGTTGGAGGATTAGTGCACAGACCGGACTCCACACCACTGACACACTGGTATCGTACTGCTCCTGGCAGACTTAGTGTCTGTTCAGCATTTATAGTTTCTACCTAATCTTTCAGTCTGTTATTGTATCACTGCTGATAGACTTAGTGCCTATTCAGTGTCTAAAGTTACCAACCTATCTTTCAGCCAGCATCGATCTTGTCTCTTTGGAAAGCCCCTATAACATATAGAGGAGTTTATTCATACTTATATATATATGTACCAAGGGCATCAGCCTTTTGATACTAATGCACGCACAATGACTGATAAATAAATTCTCCTTTTGTCAGGATGCTCATAGGACATTTGTCAGGGTTCAGCCTAGGATCGGCCTCTCTCACCTCCTTGCCGGCTTCCCCTGACTTCCTTGTGGTCAGATGTCTGGTGCAGTGATGGATGTGGGGCTGAGTATTCTGCCTTAGGTGCTTTTTGCGAGCTTCCATGGTCGGCTGTGTGTGCTGGGGATCGGAGTTCCCATCATGGGCGCCGCCATGACAGTTCCTCTCATGTGACAGTACTCCTAACCTATGGTAGCATGATTTCAGTCAGCTGATGCTGTGCTCCAGTAATCTGCTACCCCTGGGTATAAATCCACCTCCAGAACTCCAGGAAGTTGCTGTTCAACTTCTTCTCTGTTCCAGTGATACCAGTGTTGCTCTGTGCTAATCTTTCAGAGAGTTACTTCAGCCTGTTCACAGTTCTCCAGATTCCAGTATTAGCTTCCAAGCTATTCATAGTCTGAGAGTAGTTCTCTCCCAGTATCCAGACTGTTTTGTTTTCTATGTCTGTGTGTCTTTGTATATGTGCTGCTAGTATTGCAGCTTCCTTGTGTCACTGAGGTGTCAGATTACTTGCTGGTATTAATTAGCTCACAGCTGGACCTCCCAGCACATGTCTGTGTCAATCTGCCCTGTGTCTTGTCAGTGCAAATCTGCACTTGCATTTTGCACTCTCCTAGTGTATGCCTGACTTCTCTTTGCGTCTTGTCTGTGCAGCCAGCACCTACATTTATAGTACCCCAGTATATGTCTGTGTTCTTTGCTCAGAGTCTTGTCTCTGCCAATCATTTCCAGCATTCCCATATATTCCCTGAGTCCACTCTGCTCTTGTCTGTGCAATCTCCAGTATATGTCTGTGTTCTTTGCTCAGTGTCTTGTCTCTGGTAATCAGCTCAAATCATTTCCAGCATTCCCATATATTCCCTGAGTCCACTCTGCTCTTGTCTGTGCAATCTCCAGTATATGTCTGTGTTCTTTGCCCAGTGTCTTGTCTCTGGTAATCAGCTCCAATCATTTCTAGCATTCCCATATATTCCCTGAGTCCACTCTGCTCTTGCCTTTGCAATCCCCAGTATATGTCTGTGTTTTTCTGCATATTTAACTGTTTCCAGTCCATGCCTGTGTTATAGCATTCAGTTCCATTTCCAGAGTTCATTCATTCCATTCACCTCCAGTGCCTTCATTCATTATAGTTTCCGGTCTTCTGCCATTCCCAGGTACCTGTCCAGGTGACCTGCTCACTTGGTGCAGCTGAAAACCAAATCCCAATTGGAGGGGTCACTGGAGAAAACCACCAAGTGAGTTAGACTCCGCGCCTCCGGGCAGGTCTAGCCAAACCTGGGTTTGGCCGCAACTAGGAGACCTAGTCTAGTCACTCCCCTAGTCACCCGAACCCCTCGGCTCACCGTCCTCCACAGAGGAATTCTTGCACTGGATCGTGACAACATTATTAGGGACAACACATGATACAGATCAATATATTTTGCTTGACACTTATTTTTTAGATAGCGCAGGATATACTGCTTTGTTGGGCTATTTGAGAAATGGACATTTGAGATATCAGCTGATGGTTCATTATATTTTGCTTAGTGTTAAGAGCCCTAATGCAATTTCTCAATCTGTACATACTGTGTCCCTGTTATGAAGCTTTATACAAAGTGTTATGCACCTATTAGGGATTATAAGTGTTCTAAATTGCTCTAGTTTCTTTATATGTAATCACTGTATGCTTCCCCTTTTTTTGTCATTTTTTGCATATACTTTATTACTCCATGCTGATAGGAGCAGAGATAAAATGACATGCTTTAAGTGAAGAAATATAATCTGTATATACTCTGTTTTCATTATTAAGCTCATACAATATGTTACAAAATAACCAAGGATTCATTTTGAATACTGTTTCATTTACTCTCCTGCATGCAATTATTGTGGCTGTTTTCTGTCATTTGGGCCTACTCTCTATGATCCCATGATATATATGGATATATAGGAGCAGAGGTAAAATAGTGTGCTACGGCCTATTTACTAATAATGGAGTAGGCTATGACATAACTTCTGGCTGTTGGTGATATAATAGTGGAAAGACTATGACATAATTTAGAAATATTTGGTTGGTATACTATCTTTAATAACATTGAACTTTGTGATGATTTCACACCTTGCATCACAAGGATCACTTTGGTGGATACAACGGTAATATACATTATCCTAATCTGATATGTAAATAGCAAAATTGAATTCAGTATGGTTATGCCCCATGAATAAAGTATGTTTATGCACAACTTTTTTCAAACTCTGTTTCTTATAAAAAAAATTGGACTTTCCTATATGTGGCAGTCCTACATTTTTTACAATTCTGTGAAGACCATGTGCAAGGGAATATTTACCTCCGCTAATTGAACACCTACAGCAACACTTTACTGGATCTGCCCAATCTCGTCTGATCTTGGAAGCAATACAGCAAAAGGCCTGGTCAGTACTTGGATGGGAGACTACCTAGGAATACAAGGTGCCGTAGGTTAACTTATATTGGAGGATGATTGGAACAGCACATGGGACAGTAATTGTATAATCAACGAGTTATACAAATCAATATACCAGTATCCTATGAACTGGAGATAATATGATACCTATTCCATGTGTGTCAAGTGGAATGGAGAAGAATTTTTGTGATACTTTTGCCGTATAGCTTGGGTGTTATATGTTCACACTCGAGTTTTTGTATCATTAATATAATATTGTTATTTTCATAATATGGTCAATATTCAAATTGACCATACGGATTTAAGTATAAGGGTACCTTACAATTTTTTGTAAACATAATAAAAGTTAAATTTTAACATTGTCTTTATATTAATCTTTATCCCCAGCAAAGAGCCTTTCTTTTTTTATGTGTGTTATTGTATGTCAAGTTAGAGACTTTGGGAGCACCACCAACACCGTGAATTATGAGATTTGAAGAAATATAGGATGGTTGGTTTACCTTAATGTAACAACAAATGTATAAATATAATTATTCATACTTTGGTTCTGTGCGGAATCTCCCCTTCCTTTTGTGTGAAAGATCCCATGCATGCCCAGTGGAGCCAGCCAGGAAGTGAGACAAAGCGCATCAGCCTAGTGCTCAGACAGGGATCACCAGAGGGGTCAACTTTTCACTCCCTCACTCCGGCAGATGAGTTCATCTCATTGGTCAGCTGCACCTGACTTAAACACAGCTTGTGAAGCTGGGACCCTGAGAGTAGGGTCGTGCTGGCTAGAGGCACGTTGGAATGGGCAGTTGGTAGCTCAGCCGTTGAGGGACCAACTGTTCTGTTTTAATGGAAGGACAGGGAGAAGCAGTGTATCTTACCTCAGTGCTACTTAATCGGGAGTCCCGGATTTTACATGGCTGACACTGAGAGAAAGCGACACCTGGTCTGACGGGGACAGATTGGAGGCCATATAACACCTTGTAAATCATCCGGGAGTGATGACACAACTCCTTTCCCACATTGGGGGCGTTACTAGAGGCAGCACCTATTCACAACTCCAGTGAGTAAAAGTGGTTTGATTCTATAATACACAATAAGCTTAACTGCATCACACCAGTTACTCAGTGCAAAAAAGCCATACATTGTTAATCAGGCAAAAAGAGCACCTTTATATAGGGGCAGAGACATCTCATTACTGTATATCAAATAACCTCTATCAAAGGCAGTAATAGTGAAAGGGACACAGGGAGAAAAACTGATTAAAGGCTACTGAAAATAAAGTAGTGAGAGAGAGAGAGAGAGAGAGAGAGACAGGTAACGCTCAGGGAAAGCGAGACTACTACATTACCTGTTATAGTCATTTATTATATGTATTGAGCAGCAGGATTTCCACAATTCCTCAACGTCCCCCGATTGTAAGACAAGAAGAGAAGAGTATCTGCTAAAAACAAAATAAAGGGATACTTTGGTTGCAGAAACAAGTTGGAGAGTGCTAGCAAGTAACAACTCTGCTTGATTGCAAACTGAGACCAGGGACATATTTTAAAGCAAGGCAAAGACAACGTTGATCTTTGGATTACAATTAGCCTAGACCTGCAAACCATCTATTTGGCATAGTACAGATATGACGAGCGACATCCTTGCCGCAGGCGTGGCAATTTGCGCCATGCATGACACGAGACAAGCGCTGGCAGCAGATACGCCTCCATAGGAATGCATGGTACGATCGCAGTGCACGCCATAGCGTACTGTAGCGTATGCAGGTGCGGGGAATTGCATGGCACGATGAGTGCGCACGTTTGTGGCGTGATCAGCAACAATATAAGTGGGTGCATCTGTACTCTGAACTAACAAAACTGAGATGACTAGCTAAGATGCTATAGCAATCTTAATTGAGTACTCCAACGGGAACTGTTTAACATTGTATGAGGCCCCAGAAGTGCAGTTATTGTTATCTTAATGCACAGTTCTATATAATATAGTGTTTAAGTTGTATTAGTCGAGTAACAACTAAACTGTTCTAGGACTTAAGGAGTTTAGTTCTATTTTGAAATTACCTGTGTTTAGTTTAGTGAACGTGTCTACTTTTTATTGCTCGGTGCTTGTAAGCTATAATTATTTCTGCTGTCACCGAGATTTGTTTTAGCTGGATCAGACCGTCAAGCTGAGTTCCAGGTAAATAAGTATTTTATTGTAGTAAAGCGTCATCAGTTATTGATGTGAAACTGTAATTCTCTGTATGTATGAAATGATCTGCGCTATGCACTATAAAAAGTGATTGTAACACTTGTGATAATAAACTACTCTCCCATACTTACCTGACAAACACAAGTTTTCCATACTTACCGGAGATCCGGAGAAATGATACTAACTTCTGTGATACTCGCTATTTACCTGAGTATTACAATTTTATAGAATGTATTTGGTAAATGCTATCTCAAAGCTGATTGGTTGCTACGGGTTGCTATAGGTTACTTCTCCACTGGTCCACTTCTCCACTCTTTATACTGCTTGATACATTTACCTCTAAATGATCACATGACATCATGGTCGGCCTTTTTCCTGCTTATACATATGGTCCATCTCTTCTGGACTCTTCCTTCCAGCTGTGGGCGTTACTGAAATCAGACTGGAGTTCTAAGTGTGCGTTACAGATTGGAATCAATTTAGATCGACTTTCACATTATCGGTACACACTGACACTGCTGATGACACTGTCGCAAGGCAAGTGGCAGCCAATACGAGGGGCTAGCGGCTGGGCCTGAGCTATCCAACACTGTTCTGTCCTTCATCCCTTGCCTACACATTCCTGTCCCATATACATAGAGCGCCCTCTCTCGCTTCTATACTCTGTTTTCCTATGCAGTTGTTTTCCTGCTATAATTCTCAGCATGGCTGTCAGGGCATGCTGTGACTTGTAGTCCACTGCACATGCAGAGAAACAGGTTTTCGTCACCTGCTTATACACAGGGCTGCCATCAGAAATTGTGGGGCCCGGGACTGACAGAACAGGCAGGGCCCCCCCCCCCCTACCTTATTCATACACACAAGAAAAAAAATTGTCAAATATTTTGGCCAAAAATTATTAAGCCTGCCACCACGTCAAGGTAGACTCTTTAGGCAGGTCCCTAACCACCCTCATTAAATTAACCCTTTAAACCAAAAATGTTCTTGGTAACTAACTATGAAAAAAAGTTTGGCCAAACAAGTATCAGATCCTAACAGCAGGATGCTGATGTTATGAAGTAAACAAGAGTCCTTTAGTCTAATATTTTGGCCAAAAACATCCAACCTAAGTAATAACTTAACCTAGAATAACTTTTAAAAAATTAAATAGAATCAAAATAAATAATATATGCTTTTTGTATATACAAAAAAAAGTGCTTTAGTGGTTACACCTTCAAGAGTCTTCTAAGAACGACGAGTTGACCATCTCACTTTACTAGATGCAAATTCCTTTATTAGGTCTTTAAAATCCAGTTGTTGTGCAAGTTTGTTTTCAATAGACAGAAGTGCAAGGCTATTCAAACGTTGTTCACTCATTGTTGAGCGGAGGTAATTCTTAATCAAGGCCAGTTTGCTAAATGCTCTCTCGCCTTCTGCCACAGAAAGTGGGAGGCTGGTGAAAATTCTGATAGCAATGCAAACCTCTCTAAATATTCCTTGAAGCTGTACGCTGTATATAGCATTAAGCAAGTCCAGTGGTGTTGAATGGCTCCTAAATGTAGCATCATATACTTTTTGAAGATGTTGAAGTTCACCTACTAAATCTGGTGTAAGATCTTTTGGATATTTGGAGACCAGAACTTCAGCAGATGTCACCAATTCATCATCATTCATAACTGTTAATTTTAAAATAGGAGAAAACAAATTGCAAATATTTTGCATTGATTCAAAACGCTGATTCAATTCACAAATTATGGAATCCAATGCTACAAGAAACACATTCACCTTGAAAGATGTCTCAGCATCTTGATCATGACACAGGGATTCCCCACTGCGTCTGCTTGGAATCCTACAATGACGTGGGTTCAGCTCCTTTGTAATTTGCATACTGTCAGCAACAAGTTTTGCCTCTGAAAGCAAAACAGGCCACTTAGCCCTAAGTGACTGCATTTCTGCCAAAAGAGCCTTAATGTTGGCTGCTCCTATATCCATGGAAACTGATCTCGCTTGAAGAATTTTATTCCTTTCTTCAAAACTTTGCAGGATCTTAATCCAGAATGTGGAAAGCAGTATGGATTTGAAAGACAAGAAGTAATCTCTTAGACTTTCTGCCTCAGAATGAGCCTCACTGGAAAGTTTTCTAGATGAAATAATTTTCTTTAATGCCTCAATAACACCAGGACGCTTTTGAGTTATTGGCCGAACTGCTTCAATTCTGGCGCTCCATCTGGTGTCGCTTAAGCCATGCAAGGAACCTTCAATTTGTTCTTTCAAAATGTGCCATCTTTCAGGGCTTGAACTAAATAGGACATATAAGCGATTTACACATCCAAAAAATGTAAACACATCTGGACAGCACGATGCTGCATGTACATCAACAAGATTTAAGGAATGGGCAGCACAAGGGCAAAATATAGCTGCAGGATACTTCTCCTCTATACGGGCACGTACTCCTTTGATTTTTCCAGACATATTTGCTCCATTATCATACCCTTGGCCTCTGCAGTCGTTAGCATTGATGTCATGTTCATTTAGTCGTGATAATAACATTTCAGCTATCTCTTCTCCTGTTTTGTTGTAAAAATCAAAAAACTCAATGAACCTCTCTTGAATGGCCCAGACTTCTGTCAATGAATCATTAACAACATAACGGATAATAATAACATTCTGTTCAGTATGTGAAACATCTGGTGTGGCATCACATATCACTGAAAAATAGATGGATTTTTCCCTTTCTTTTAATATGGTGCCCAGAACATGTTTTCCATATAGATTAATAAATTTGTTTTGTGTGGCCCAGGATAGATAATGCGCATGCATTTTTTTACCCTTTTGCTGGCTGTCTTTCACAGTTTGTAACTGCTCACGCAGAAGTGGATCGTAATGGGATATCAGTTCCAGTGTACCAAGAAAATTCCCATTGTTTAGGTCTCCAATCCGTTGAGAACTTCCTCGGAATGCCATATTCCTTGATGCCAAAAACAAAGTCACATCCAGTAGTCTTTGCAGTAGAGAATCAAACTTTTTAGTTTCCATGTCTAGATTTCTTTGAATGCTACAGTCCACTCCATGCCCTCTAAGAGACATCTGCAGTGTTCTAAAGCTCAAATAATGTTGCTTGTGCTGCATGCTTTTTTCATGTTCCGGCAGCCTGCTGTATAATTTACGACCAGCTGATCTTTGATGGGTCAAATCCTTCTTTCCTGCAGAGAAGACTAGAAGACTTGCCATGGTCCGAAGTAAATGCAAAGCAAGTGATGCAATATAATGATCGTTTTACATTGCTCCATCTGAGCCAGTCTCTTATAAGCGTCTCACGCCCATTAGGCGATTTTGAATATACTAGGAAATTAGAAAAAGAACGGCCGTCACAATCTTTAGGCAAATATTCAATCATTTCCTTTAATTCCGCTTCATTACTTAAGCCACTGAGTGCAATGGTTTCTCTGTCTTTTTCCTTCACTATATCTGGCCACAGTGCTGGGTCTTTCCAGTTTACATCATCAGAAACATTCTGTAGGATTGTAGCCTGTTCTTCAGTCTCTGTGATATCTTCGGCCTCAGCGGCCTTGGACACATCTTTGGCCTCGGACACATCTTCGGCCTCGGACACATCTTCGGCCATGAGCACATCTTCAGCCACGGGCACATCTTCAGCCACGGGCACATCTTCAGCCACGGGCACATCTTCGGCCTTGGACACATCTTCGGCCATGAGCACATCTTCAGCCACAGGCACATCTTCAGCCACGGGCACATCTTCAGCCACGGGCACATCTTCGACCTCGGACACATCTTCGGCAGCCTGTGTAGAAAGACCTCTGCTGCAGCAAGGACTCTCCTCTTCGGCAACCTCACTAAGTTCTTGCACATTTGCTTCAGTGAATACATTCTGTTCTTGAACGTCTTGCTGTTTAGAGGGAGGCTTTTTGAAAAACTGTAATATTGAACTCTTCTTTTTAAGCTTTTTCTCTTCTTCTTGGCATTCTTTCCTTTCCTTCCGTTTCAATGATCCAAACTTATGTTGGTACATTGTGCACTATCATTGATGTTCTTATGCAAGCACAAGTACAAATAACTGAAATATGAAATAATTGTAACCTTGAAATGCTACTGTCTAAAGTGTCACAAACAACAACATCAAGAGTACAGCTGTGCAATACCAAAATTATAATTCAGCAAAGTAAAACAAATGTACAGAATACAAACATAAAAAGTGAAACAATTTAAATCAAGAGCCAAAGTACTATTTAGTGTTATGCTGCAATTTATAGCAAATTTGAACTACATACAGTTTAAAGGAAAAACTATGAAAGTAAAACATCCAAAAAATTACTTACAGTTTCTTGCTTGCAGTCTTCTACAGGGGGCTCTAGGCTGTTTCAACACACAAGGACCTGTGCGGCAGCCGAGCCTGCTTATCCTCAGAGATGAAGGCACTAGAAAAATAATGCATGATTGCAAAACATTGGAGAGGCAACTTAGGTATGCTGATTATCTATAAAAGGCAAGATATTGGTCCATGCAAAAATACCTTTTCTAGACAAAGTGGATTGAGGCTTAAGCCGTGAACACATATAAATGACTGGCTATCGTGCCGATGGATGAGGAAATTACCCTTTGCCCCGGACCAGCTGAAGATTACCAGTACACACTGAGCGATGTGATGAAATACAGAACAATACCTTTTTCGTCCTTCGTTACACTGTATAGCACCGCATGCGATATAGTCCGATTGGCCGCGCAACGCGACCAACCAAAAGATATCGCATGCGACCCTTGGGAGCACTCAATCTTGCGTACACACCAGATGATTTTGATGATTTGATATTCCAATATGGAAAAACATCAATATATTGTTCTGGTGTGTACCCAATCTTAGAAAGCACTCCCTGAGTTCCTTACACTGCAAATAAAAACTGAACTACTTACCGTTGCCTGACTGCCCAATTCAGAAATCTTTTGCAGTGATGATTCTTCAGTCTTTAGATCCACACAAGCTGGAGACATATTTATAAACATACAGTATTAGAATAACTAGTAGTAGCAAATATTTAATTTGAAAGCCAGCTCCTTTCTGCCTCTCCAGCCCTGCGGTGTCTGTTCAGCCCCAAATAACCAACTGAGTACTCTCCGCTTGACTGTGTATTCTCTTTGGGGAAGGTGATACTCAGCATCAGAAAATAATGTGAATAAGATTAGCTGTACATTCTCCTTAGGAAGGGTAATACTCAGTATCAATAAACAGCTCTCAATTCAATATGAACAAAATGATTTATGTGTCATGGAATACAATTTAAAACAGAGCCACAAAGCCAAAAAAACTACTTCTCCATTATAGCTACAGTATGGCATACTTGCCTGATTGTAAGGGAGATTCCCTGAAATAGAAGTAATCTCCCTGACTACCTGAGGAGTCTAGCAATCTCCCTGATTGCCCCATTATAAAGCTGTTATATACTAAGAAAAAATTAAATAAGATATATAGATATACATTCAAATGGTATAATCAGTGCAATATCCATGCATTGGTTATAAGGTACAATGATCCCTATGACTACATGCATTTTCAAATAAGGTTTATAATGCCCATTAATATGCGGCAAACTATGTAACTTATATGCACTAAGCCAGTGATTTTCAACCTTTTCAACTCGATGCACACTACACAAGATTTTAAAATTGCCAAGGCACACCATCCGGCTATACGGTGTGCGTGACCAATGAAAAAACAAAAACATTGGCTCCCTCATAAAATTATACACACATATTGGCCTCCACAGGAATAAAACACACTACATTGGCTTCCACAGGAATAAAACACACTACATTGTCCTCCACAGGAATAAAACACACTACATTGGCCTCCTCAGGAATAAAACACATTACATTGGCCTCCACAGGAATAAAACACACTACATTGGCTTCCACAGGAATAAAACACACTACATTGTCCTCCACAGGAATAAAACACACTACATTGTCCTCCACAGGAATAAAACACACTACATTGGCCTCCTCAGGAATAAAACACATTACATTGGCTTACACAGGAATAAAACACACTACATTGGCCTCCTCAGGAATAAAACACATTACATTGGCTTCCACAGGAATAAAACACACTACATTGTCCTCCACAGGAATAAAACACACTACATTGTCCTCCACAGGAATAAAACACACTACATTGGCCTCCTCAGGAACAAAACACATTACATTGGCTTACACAGGAATAAAACACACTACATTGGCCTCCTCAGGAATAAAACACACTATATTGGTCTCCTCAGGAATAAAACAGATTTACATTGGCCTTTTCAGGAATAAAACAGACTACAGTACTAGTGCGCTGAGCTGACCGCCGCGGCACACTTGACAACGGCTTGCGGCACACTAGTGTGCTACGGCACAGTGATTGAAAAACGCTGCACTAAACTATGAAATGTCTTTGGGGCCTCGTTTACATTTGGATGTAAGTCTATTATATGACACACAGATGTAGCTGTACATGCCCACTGCATTCTTAGGTGTTGCTTTCACAATCTCCCTGAAATGCTTTTTAAAAAGTAGGCAAGTATGATATATAGAGAACACACGGACAGTCTCTTCCCATTCCAGGAGTAAGTAACTATCTCTCTGACTCTGAGTATAGGCGAGTATAGCCATTTTGTGAACAGACACGGGAATGAAGCTTTTTCAAACATGAAAAAGCAAGCGAGACAGTATGTGGCTCAGTAATGTTACTGTCTGCCAAGCTACACTAAGAAACGCTGCCTCAATGGTGTTTAAGTGATTAGTGCATTAGTGCATTAGTCCTAAGTTGTTTAGGAGAAATATAATAACATGTACATCAAATGCTGAAACAAATCATCCCATAAATTACAAGTCTCATGACTTAACAAAGTTATGTATAGTAGTGTTTATGAGTATAACTTAACATATATTGATATATTGTAAAATATGCTATGGAGGTCTCAAGAGGGCAAACCTCAAACAAACAGGCATAACATAGAGGGTTATGTACTACAGATCATAGATCAAAATAATAATGAGCCTAAGATGCTGACAATATGCACTCTTAAGGGGCCTATCCATTTGCCGACTTTCTGCACGATGCGACCCAAACCAGGAGGTTTTGGTAGGAACGTGCAGAAGTCTGCTAGTGGATAGCCGGCAAGGACCAGCGATGCGCGTGCACGCTGGATCCTTGCCGATCCCGACTATCTCTCCAACATGCCGATCAACCTGACAACAGTCGTCAGGTTTGGCATGTTAGGAGATAGGAAGCTGGACGTGCAGCAGTGGCAGCACTGAAAAGATGTTCAGTGAACGTCTTACAGTGCTGCTCAGCACCCGGCGACTTGAAGGTCTGAACGCTAGATGTTCAGACCTTCAAGTCTATAAATGGATAGGCCCCTTTAAGTTAATAGCACATACACCCTGCTGCCAGCCTTTTTTTCACCACCTCACTCCCTCAGTTATTTATTCCAGTCTTGCACCCTGGGCCTGCTGCCCAGCCTTTGTTTATTCCATCATCTCACTCCCCCAATTATTAAATCCACTCTTGCTTGCACCCTGCTGCCCACTGCCAGCCTTTTGTTTCCCATCACCTCACTCCCCCAGTTATTAAATACAGTAATGCACCCTGCTGGGCAGAATTTTTTTTATCCACCTCACTGCCCCCTCCCCCCAGTTATTAATTCCAGTGTCTGCGTAGCCTTTTTATTTTTTTTTATCTCCTCATTCACCCACGTTATTGAATGCAGTCTGTGAGCCCTTCCTTTTTTTTTTTAAACACCTCACTCCCACCCCCCCTTATTGAATGCAGTCTGTGCCCCTCCTTCCCCCCCTGTTGTTAAATGCAGCCACTGCCAGTCTGTGCCTCTCCACCCCCCCATTGTTAAATGCAGCCACTGCCAGTCTGTGCCTCTCCTCCCCCCCATTGTTAAATGCAGCCACTGCCAGTCTGTGCCTCTCCTCCCCCCCATTGTTAAATGCAGCCACTGCCAGTCTGTGCCTCTCCTCCCCCCCTTGTTAAATGCAGCCACTGCCAGTCTGTGCCTCTCCTCCCCCCTTGTTAAATGCAGCCACTGCCAGTCTGTGCCTCTCCTCCCCCCCATTGTTAAATACAGCCACTGCCAGTCTGTGCCTCTCCCCCCCCCATTGTTAAATGCAGCCACTGCCAGTCTGTGCCTCTCCTCCCCCCCCATTGTTAAATGCAGCCACTGCCAGTCTGTGCCTCTCCTCCCCCCCATTGTTAAATGCAGCCACTGCCAGTCTATGCCTCTCCTCCCCCCCTTGTTAAATGCAGCCACTGCCAGTCTGTGCCTCTCCTCCCCCCCTTGTTAAATGCAGCCACTGCCAGCCTGTGCCTCTCCTCCCCCCCATTGTTAAATACAGGCACTGCCAGTCTGTGCCTCTCCCCCCCCCATTGTTAAATGCAGCCACTGCCAGTCTGTGCCTCTCCTCCCCCCCATTGTTAAATGCAGCCACTGCCAGTCTGTGCCTCTCCTCCCCCCCCATTGTTAAATGCAGCCACTGCCTGTATCTGTACGTGCCTCTCCTCCCCCCCCCCCGCTTTGTTAAATGCCTCTGCCTTCTCCCCCGGGCCGGCTCCTGCCCAACTTACCTTTACAAGAAGAAGAATCTGGCGGCGGCTCCTTCCTCCACGGTCCACAGCTCCTCTTGATCCGCTGCTCCGCCGATGTCGACCTCGCCCTTCAGAGGAGTCGCGCCGTGACGTCATGACGTCACGCGCGCTGACTCCAAAACAAGCTTTATTGAAAGCTTGTTTTGGAGTCTGTCTCCCACTGTAAGCTGGTGGAGGAGCGGCCCGAGCGGGCCGCGCAGCCTCCTCCAGCTCCATTAACTAAGGGAGCGGGTCGAGGGGGCGGCGGGCGGTAGCAGCGGCGGCCGGGCCCCCTTTCATTGTGTACTTCATGCTGCAGGCTCTGCAAATGTGGATGGTCAGACAGAGAGACTCATAGTAGTAGGCAGCGGGCGGGCGGGGCGGGGGCGGGCCCTCCCCCCGTTCAGACAGAGGCCGGGCCCGGGACTCCAGTCCCAGCAGTCCCCCCCTGATGGCGGCCCTGACATACAATATCATGACAGAGATTAACAAACTCTGAACTACAGCTTCAATGAAATAATAGGTTTTGTTTAACTATATAAAGAAGTAAAAAATGCACAAACATGAAGTATGTCCAGGTCATCAGCAACAAACTTGAGTAAAGAATGTTTTCTAAGTGACATTTTAACATTGTCGACATCATAATTGTTGCCATTGTGATGTTGACATTATGGATGTCAACATTGTTAATGTTGACATAATGACTGCATCCCATAGCCAGACATCACAGATTTTCTTGGGCACTTCTGTCGGGTGCAAGGACAAATCTGCAGTTTGGTGGTCACAAGTTGCCAGCATACAGTATGGTCACAGTGTAAAAAACATATGGTTATCGCTTCAAATTCAGTTGTGTGTGCATAATGTCTGTTTTGAAAAAATAACAGAAAATAAAAGTCAACAAGTGTTTATTACAAAAAGTTGACATAACACTGTCTTATTGCATTATAGAAGTCATGGGATAGCAGTATGTAAAGGTAATAGGTAGATGGGGTAACCGTACGGTGACATCTTGGAAATGCCCAGACCTGCATCAGTTGTAATCTGACATCTTTTGAGTTAGTTTGAACACTGGCTAGGCTGCTCATGGCATGATAACGTGAATTATGAGAGTTCGAATGGAGCATGATAGTGAGCACCCAACGGATGGGACATTCCATTTCTGAAGTTGTCTGGACATTCATTATTCCTCGATCTACTGTGTCATGTGTGTACCAGGAATACTTAATGAAAGGAATTGCCACCCACCGTGGACAGTGCAATGGCCAACCACGGGTGCTTAATGATCATGACCAGCGGCGTCTGATCAGAATTTTCCGTGGTAGCAGACTAGCAACACCAGCTTAAATTACATCCACATTCAATGCAGGAAGTACCAGATGCATATCCAGCAGGACAACTATCTTTAGCTTCCATGGGATATGTGAACAGAAGTCCCGCAAGAGTGCCCCTTTTAACACTATGACACAGGACACAGCGCCTCACCTGGGCTTGTGACATCACTAGTTGGACCATTGGGGACTGGCAACATGTGGTGTGGTGTGATGAGTAATGGTTCCATTTGTTTCTGGCTGATGGAAGGGTTCAGGTGTGACGCAAATCCCATGAGGCCATGGACCCCAGTTGTCAACAAGGCATCAGGCAGGCTGGTGGTGGTTCCATAATAGTGTTGGGTGTGTTCACATAGCAAAGGTTGGGTCCACTGGTCCGCCTGAACACGTCATTGACCGGTAACTGCTGTGTTGCATTTCTTGATGACTATTTGCAGCCCTTCATGTATCCCCACAATGATGAAATATTACAGCAGGATAATGCACCGTTTTCCGCAGAGTTCTGATGAACGAATGGTGTGACAGAGGTCTTCCGCCCACTTGAGTATGTATGTTGAGTATATATACACTATATATATATACTGTGTGTATATATATATATATATATATATATATATACAGTGCTTAAGTGTTCCTAGAGAAGTGGTGGATCTCACTCCCCCCCCCTGTAGTAGGGCCCCCAGAGGTAATGCCTCCTGTAGTAATGCCCCCAGTAATAATGTTCTCAGTGGTAGTGACCCCAGCAGTAATGCACCCAGTGGTAGTGCCCCCATTGGCAGTGCCACCTGTAGTAGTGCCCCATTAGCAGTGCCCCTTACACAAAAAAACACAATACTTACCTTAAGCCCCGCTCCTGTGTCCACTGCTTTCCGACTGGCGGCTTCTCGGAACTATGGGAGAAATGTCAAAACGTCTCTCCCACAGTGCCTCTGGGGGGAGCCGGAAGTCGGAGCTCAGGAGCGAACTCGTGCCTCCAGCTGCCGCTGTAGGGAAGGAGACAGACAAAATCTCAGCGGGCGCCCGGCAGCTCCCTGCGGGGCCGGACTGCCAGGTTGGGTTAGGTGGGCCAGAGGAGGTGGAACTGGTTGCATCTCCAAACAGAACCCGCCCCGTTACAGTCCACTTTAACATACATATATGCAATACACCAGCAGAAATCTGACAATCAGAAACAGCTAGGTAGTGCTGCTGGTGGTTAAAATCGCCATTGCGTTTTGTTGCACGAGCCCTCCTAACAGATGTTATTTAAGTTATAGTATGTATCATAGTTACGGGAACACACATTTTCTGTGCTCTTCCTAAGCTTGCCCTCACTTTCCCTCCCCAAATTCATTCCACCTCTCTTGTTGTAAGGATTTGTAAATGGGGAAGTTCTGGATATGGATGTATGCATAATTTCTTTGTATGTATTCGCAGTATGGAAATCTTATGCAAAATAAACAGATGTATGCCCAACTCTACATCATCACTAAGTGCAGAGGGTCCCAAACTCCTCCATTACAGTCCGAATTTTAAGAATATCCATGCTTGAACACAGGTTACTTAATTAGCACCTCAGTCGATTGTATTTAACCATCTGGGCTCAAGCATGGATATTCTTAAAACCTGGACTGCAATTGTGGAGTTTGGGAACCTCTGTCTTAGTGTGTTATTTTGTTGAGGTGATGAACATTAAGATCATAGATACCTTGCTGTTCTTTTTATTGTTGTTCCTGAGTATTATTTAATATCAGTCAAATTCTATTTTTCAGATATGGTATTGTTACAGACTGTAATGTTAATAGTACAAAAGCAAATGCCATGTTGAAGTGAAATAAATTATACATACTTTTAGATTGGTTAATCTGTGGTGCATAGCAAAAGCATTTCTTACTCTGTGAATCAATTTTAGCTAGATGCATATGAGGCATAAATTCTGATTTGTATCTTGGCTACAGGATTCGTGATCCATAAAATAGCTCACCTATGATGGGTAAGTAAAATACCTGATTGCAAAAATACATGAGGCTGAGAGCAGGAGAAATAGGTGAATGTGTCATTTATTTTAAGTGTCAGATCAGTACAGAATACATTTTTTTTACACGTCAATGTTTCAAATATATTTTAGAATGACATCACTCATAGTTACAGTTTATGAGTATTAATGGGATGCTAGTGACAGACAATCGCTTTCTTTTTACTAATTTTAAAATTTTTGCTTTAGGTAAAATATCCTGTAAATGATATTTTTAGCCTAGTTCTTGTGAATAAGTTATAAAACTGCCTATATAGTGCTCAGAGAAGCTATTTTTATCACAGGTAATTGCAGTATTTGCTATTTTCGCATTCCAGCTTCTAGAACAAACTACTTTTTGTCTCTTTTTGTAGAAAAATCTATAAGATCTTTAACATCATTCTAATGCTGGGCATACACGGCCAGATAAAATGCTTGTCAGACCGACAGACATTTTATCTGGATGGCTGCCAGCCACAGATGTCGCTGGCATACACTGTGAGATTTCTCTCACAGTGTATTCGGCAGACATCTGCGCTCCGCCCCCGGGGGAGGAGACATTTTCCTGTTCCTTCCGTAGGAAGGAACACAGGAAATGTCTGTCTGTCGGCTGCGGCTGGGCATACACTGCCCGATGCGGCCGACAGTTTATTGGTAAATATCGCATCGGACGGGCATGCTGGACAATCCGGCATGCCCGACCAAGCAATATTTAACCCTCGGTCGCCCCCCCCCCTACACGCTACAATTATCGGGGCGATCCGCCGATATCAGGCGGATTGCCCCGATAATTGTAGCGTGTATGGCCAGCATTAGCCTCTGAGTGTGTATGTTGTATATTGGAGAGTGTTTATATATTCCTGCATAGTTATATATTCCTTACATATTCCTGCAAGTAAATTACACAAGTAGGGGGTAGCTAGCTCTCAGACTTTCTCCTAGGTTCTAATTGCTTCTTAATTGTATTTTAGCTCCATTGTTAGTTTACAATGGAGCTCACAATGTAACACGCAGAGGGGCTGAGATACAGAACAATTTAAAATTATAAACACAAACAATTTACAGAAGAAATGTAATGTATGTCTCAGTTTATTGTTTTACTATTTTTAAATTTTTATTTGTGTTGATTTATTTGTTTCTTGTGAGATTTTTATTTTTATTTTGTTAAATTATTACCATAGCCTTCTGTTTGTCCAAGGAGTTGGGATGTGTCTGGAGAAATTGATCTTAGGCCCTCATTCAGACCCGGACGCAAGTGGCCGTTCGTACGTTCGGCGTACGTAAAAAAAATGTAAATTCAAGCACTCGCTCGTATTTTCGAACGCAGCTAAGCATCCTCCCCAAACTCTACCGACCCCTCCTCTAACTAACGAGCGTGCCAAATAGCGAGCGTACATCCCCAACGTGGCTTGAAGGGAACGCACGCACAAGTACAAACCGGAAGTGGGACTGTCAGATTCCGATTACCTGCTCCATTTTTCTGCCTACCTCCCTCAATCGTATCATGCCAATCAATATATCAATTAGCTTAATTGTTTTTTTTTTTTTTTTGGACAATGCAATAAACTTTAATCTTGTCCGTGTTTGTGTTTACCCGCAGAATACGTACGACTTAAACATTCGCTTTTATTTGTCAAAATACATGTTAGAGCCAATTAAACAATTGTTTTATTTGTTTTTAACCACGCATATTTTCCTGGGTTCATTTCTTTATTTAAATTTGCTTACGCATGTCACTGCATCAAGCCTATCATAACTCGCAAGAGATTTCTGGCCCTGTCGAACACCTGACTCATACACTAACCAATAGAATTGGTCCTGTTAATTACCCAAATACATTAGCCAATCAAATTTATTTTCGGGTCTTTATTAAAAATGACTTTTAACAAATACACCATTGCCATCATGAGAGCCTCGGCATTCACCAGGCGCGAGCTGCTGGTATTAACCGAGGTGATGGATAGGCGGATCACCAGCCAGCCTCCACCCATCACAAATCGCGAGAAGCGTTCCGCATATGCGGAGGTACGTGGCCGCCTGCGTTCCTTCGGCTCACGCCGCCAGATCGCCCAGCTGGAGCGCAGGTGGTCGGACCTGCAACGGCGGACGCCCCACTTGCTGGCATGCTTTCGCATGCAGATCGCGGAAAGTAAGTTTTTTGGACTGTGGTTTTCATGTTTATCTTTGTGGCCCTAACTGCGTGTGCATGTTTTCATGTATGTCCTAATTATTCATTGTACTCATCTGCATGGCCATGTTTTCATGTATGTCCTATTTATTCATTGTACTCATATCTGCATGGCCATGTTTTCATGTATGTCCTAATTATTCATTGTACTCATATCTGCATGGCCATGTTTTCATGTATGTCCTTATTATTCATTGTACTCATATCTGCATGGCCATGTTTTAATGTATGTCCTATTTATTCATTGCACTCATATCTGCATGGCCATGTTTTCATATTTGTTTTGTCATAAATTAGTGTTTAACTCGGTTTTGGTTGAAACTAACCACAATTTGTTTTACATCTTTTAGGGGCACAGCGAAGACTACGGCGTCATCGCCAACCAAGATGGCACTCTCGCCCACTCTCCCCAACCCCAAGCCAACCCTCCACACCCCCAAATTCCCCTATTTCCCCCTCCTCCCCAGCCTGCCCAGACCCTGTGGAGGATGTTTCTGGGCTCCTTCCCCTCCATCCCAATTCCCCCTCTCCTCCAACCACCCCTCTTCTAACTACCCCCTCCCCTGAATCCCAAATCACCCCGCCAAGCTCGTTGGGGAATGGAGGCACCTCCGAGGAGGACGAGGGAGTGGCTTCTGGAGCGGCCGTTATTTTGAACGGTATGGGGTTTTTTTTTTGGTTTTTTTGGCAAAAACTGTTTGTATGTAATCATGTGTCGGTCCCTTTTTTTGTGTTTTGTGGACGAATTTTTGGGAGTTTTCGGTTTGTCTTTACCTGTTACTGCTGATTTCACCATACACATATCACACCTGTCTGAATCAGATTTTTTGACTTGTAATTTTGGGGTCGACCATTTTGGGGGGCGTTGTTTTTTCGGTGTAATTCTGCTTTGGGCCACAATATTGACATTTTTGGGTAGCTTGGTTTGGCTTGTTTTTTAATGTGGTTTCATTATTGATGTATTAATCCCCACACTTTTCTAACCCACAGAGGAACAGAGGCGTATTGCTGAATTAGCCGGATGTGTGGGGCGTATGCGGGACCACGTCATCGGGCTGTTGGTGGTCCTTGACCATATGTCGGTCCTCCTTAGGAACCAGTTTTAGGTTTTTTTTGTACAAAAGTTAAATAAATTAAAAATTTAAACTTAACGTTTTGTCTCATTCCTTGTTTCCAAATCAGAGATTGTTTACACTGACATAAGTAGACTCTTCCAGCAAGGATTTGCAATTATTGTCACTAAGATTGTGTGTTGTATTTTTTAGGAAAACAGGCACAAGAAACACCTAACAGTAACAATCTGATTGCCCTTTTTTGGTGTTGTACAAATTATATATTACTACATTTTACATGTTCCTGTTTGGGGGGCAAGCTGCTTAGGCCGATATTACGAAGCCAACTGATTGTACAGGATTCCTTTGGGTGTTGGTTTGGACCCAGAAAACATCTTACATTTTAGCTCAACTTCCGTCATTACAGGCTTACCCCTTAGGCAAATGTAACGTGTGTGAACCTGGTTACACTTGCTTGTAATGGGCAAAAAAAGGTACAAAATTACACTCTCAAAACATTTATTCACAACATAACTAAAATAACAAAGTGTTCACTCACAAACAAAACACACAGTGATAATCATAAATACAACACATACAACAATCTTTTAAAATACAAACAAAAAATCAAGAACTGGTTGACGAAGGACCATGCCAACATGATTCCACAAATGTGGCGTTGCAATATGGGTTTCATAATATATTCCCAAAGTTTCCACATGAAGGTTTTTTTAGGGTAGCAGGAAGTAGTCATCGTTGGAGTCCCAAAGATTATGAAAACAAACAGAAGATGGAGAAATAAACACAAAATAATTAGATGTTCTCAAACAATCCTTACTACATTGTGTCTAAACACTGTTGTGTTGCCAATAATTACCTAAAATATCTGGCCACCACATCATCGCGTATGGCCCCCCCACATACTGATCTCCGACCAACCTCGGGGGGGCCATCCTCAGGTAAGGCATCCTCTGGCTGCATTGGGACACCACTCCTTATGGCGATGTTGTGAAATATCCCACACAGGACCACAATTTTCGAAACCATATCTGGCAAATACATGAGCTCGCCACCAGAGCGGTGGAGGCATCTGAATCGGCCTTTTAAAAGGCCGATACAGCGCTCCACCACTTGCCTGGTGGCTGTAAGTGCGGCATTAAAATTACTTTGTGGCCCTGGTGTGGGAGCCAAATAAGGAGTGAGCAGCCAGGGCGTGCAAGGGTAGCCACTGTCTCCTGTGAAAAAGAAGTGACAACATCAGGCTCACTGTGTATCAAGCTTAACATTGTTATGTACTAAAGGTCTCCACTTACCCAGAAGCCACGCATCACCAGCTTGTAGGTTGTTTAATTTGTGCCATATCCCTGATTGCCGGATGACGAATGAGTCATGTGCACTTCCAGGTAATTTTGCATTCAGGGACAGGATCTGGAGGGAGGCATCACATGCCACCATTACATTCAGGGAGTGATAGTGTTTACGGTTGCGAAATATGGCCTCCAGACGTGCTGGAGGCTGAAGTGGTATGTGAGTACCATCCACAACCCCTATGATGTGTGGGAAGCCTGCTATTTGGTAAAAATTGGCCTTGGCCACACTAAGGGCAATCATATCCAAAGGCATTTGAATAAAATGATGGAGGTGCTTGAAAAGTGCCTCCATCACTGCCCTCAGGATCCTGGAAAAGGAGGATTGGGAGATGCCCGCCACTATTTCCACCATTGTTTGAAACGATCCTGAGGCACAGAAATGTAACACCGCCATAAATTGCGTAAGTGGTGGTATTGCTGTAGGACTGTCAATTTGCCGCTCAAGATCACTCTATTAATGAGAGAGTGTCTATGATGATTTTGGGAGGAAGATGGTAGCGTCTTAAAACCTCATCATCGGGCATTCCAAAAAGGGTGATACGTGTTCGAAATATCTGGGGCCTTGCACGCCTACGATGCCTACGCCTGGGACGAGATTGAGGTTGGTCGGCTTCCGGGAGCATGGCCAGAACAATCCGACCCAGATCAACCTGAAATGGCAAGATTGGAATGTAAGGCTTTTTTCCACCCAAAAAAAAAAGATTTTTACTTAGCTTGATGATACAATCCATTGATGCTTACATGCCGGGGTATTGTCATGATTGGGCCAAACTGTAAATAATCACAATATAAAAATGCAACAATTTATGCTGGGCATTTATGATTCAAAATTGGGTGCAAGACAAAACATAAAAGGGGAGAAACACACATTTGCCCAAAGAGCATAACGACATTGTGCAGACTACCTCAAATTGGGCCCAAATGTGATCCACAAATGCTAAAGGGAAAACACAACCAATTTAACGGGTCTAAATAAGCAGTTAAAAATGCGCTAATTAGTTCGCAAATACCAGTCACAATAGAAACAGTTAAAAATGCGCTAATTAGTTCGCAAATACCAGTCACAATAGAAACAGTTAAAAATGCGCTAATTAGTTTGCAAATACCAGTCACAATAGAAACAGTTAAAAATGCGCTAATTAGTTCGCAAATACAAGTCACAATAGAAACAGTTAAAAATGCGCTAATTAGTTCGCAAATACCAGTCACAATAGAAACAGTTAAAAATGCGCTAATTAGTTCGCAAATACCAGTCACAATAGAAACAGTTAAAAATGCGCTAATTAGTTCGCAAATACCAGTCACAATAGAAACAGTTAAAAATGCTCTAATTAGTTCGCAAATACCAGTCACAATAGAAACAGTTAAAAATGCGCTAATTAGTTCGCAAATACCAGTCACAATAGAAACAGTTAAAAATGCGCTAATTAGTTCGCAAATACCAGTCACAATAGAAACAGTTAAAAATGCGCTAATTAGTTCGCAAATAGAAGTCACAATAGAAACAGTTAAAAATGCGCTAATTAGTTCGCAAATACCAGTCACAATAGAAACAGTTAAAAATGCGCTAATTAGTTTGCAAATAGAAGTCACAATAGAAACAGTTAAAAATGCGCTAATTAGTTCGCAAATACAAGTACAAAAATACGCAGATAGAAAAACAAGAATTATTTGAAACATTTCTGACTAATAAAAACAAAGGTTACAAGTGTAAGGTCAAACAAAGTTGCGTAAATACAAACATGAACATTTAATAACCAAGTGAAAAAATAAACTTACCAATAGATAATATATAAGTCTCCGGATCAAAAGGTCGTTGGGGCAGAGCCAAAAAAAACTTAACAAAGATGAAATTTAGAAAAATTAACGGTCAAAAATTCAGGAAAAGAAGGAGACACAAATTGATCAAAAGTTAGACTGCCAAAAACTTACCAAATAAATAAACGCCAAAAAAGAAACCACCAGAAAAAAAGCGAACGGAAAAAAAAAAAAAATAGCAAATAAAAACAACTCCCACCAACGCCAACTCCAAAACCAGCCAACAATCAACTCCAACCAACGTAACCTCCAACAATCAACAAACGCCACCTCGACTCGAGACGCCCCAAGCCATAAATAGTGTTTAGTTTCCCGCACAAATTAAGGAGGGATCATAGGAACGCACAATCAATGATGCGGCCAAAAAATAAGGACGCATGTATAAATACGTCACGAGCCAACCAAAAAGTTGCGCGCTTTCTCAACATCGGAACGCAACGAGCGTACTGCTGTTAACGAACGGCTCTGAATCAGGCCCTTAATCCTCCTTCCTACTCTCCAGTGGTGGATGATTAGTAAAATGAGTTTATAGTGCATGTATGCCTTGTATGTCTGAGGAAACGGTAAGCCGTGAAACATTTAGCAAAATTCCAAGTAAGTGAGACTCATTCTGTTTTACTTAGTTTATGTTTTATTTTTATTACAGTAATTCACACTTTTAAGTGTTTGTAATTATTATCTGACTTTTTAGCACCAACAGCCTAGTTTAAATTATATAGTTAGTTTTATTAAATTAGTCATTGTCTGTTATAGGAACTGACGAGGGCCAAGACAAGTATTTTATATACTGTGTAATTTATAGTAAAAGAACAAAGTTTTTTTCATATTGCCAGATTTGTGGCAATTTTGTGGCAGTTAGCAGGAAAATTGCTGGAAACATACCATTTTTACAAAATCCCTGCCACAGATTCTATTACACTCTACACTTTTGGGAGAGATGTCTGCATAGGTGAACTTATACCATAAATGTATAATGGAGCTAAGATTAATCCTGCAATTAAATGCATCACATTGACCAAATTATTATTTCTTATTTTCTACTGACTAGCAGCACAGTATCGTTCGTGTGATCTTTATTTTACAAATGCTTTCATGGACATCGATTTCAATAGAAATATAGGTGAGCAAGATACCCTAGCTATACTTTATCTGTGAACTTAGAGTAATCCTGATTGTTACCATTAATTCAACACTCTGCTATCCTGACGTCTACATTCTCTAATGAAGCAAAGCCCATCCATTACCTCATGTGACATTTCTCTCTAGATCATGATAAGATTAAATGAACTAATACAGACAATACATAAACCACCATAGGCGACTGGACAGTTCTCAGTTCTACATTTTATATCTTGATATATATCATTCGTAAAGTTTCTCCCTAAGGGGGAGATGTACTTAGCCTTGGAGAATGATAAAGTGCTAAAATACCTTGGTTGGCACTTTATCTCTCTCCACTTTATCACTCTCCAAGGCTTAGTACATCTTCTATGTGCTCTATTTATTATCATTATTTTTACTAAAATAAAGTGAAAAAGGGTGTTTTCACACCCTTGTCACATTATTTTAGTATCACCTATAGTTATTACAGGGCAATTGGAGAAGAAATCGTAAAATTCTACTCCAACCGCTAAGTATCACTTATTTTTAGTAATCAGATCACATTTCTCATAATTGTAATGGGAAATGTGATCTGTCTGCGAGTTACTAAAAATAAATAGTGAAAAAAATACCTAGGGAGGCCCTGTGATAATAACGCCACTTGGAGGTGGCGTTATCCAGGGTCCTCCCCCGGTTACCGGGCTCCTACTCTGCTGTAACGGGCAGAGCAGAGCCCGGAGCCGGTCCCAGTAAACAGACCGCAAGCTGATCTCTGCTAAAAAAAAAGCTAAAAAAAAAATTTACTTACCTGACTCCAGGGACCGGTGATCGGGGCTCCGGTGATATTCTCCCTCCGGTCAGCTGGTCTCCCATGGTGCACTGCGGCCCGGTCATCAGGTGACCGTGTCCCAGTGCAGTGTGGGATGTCTGCTGACCGGAGGCATGGAAGACATCACCGGAGCACCGATGACTGCTGGTAAGTGCTAATGAGGGAGGGGGGGGTCGCGGGGGGTCCGCGATCATGGGGGCGGGGCTTAGCACTGGGGGTGGGACTTAGCGCTGGGGGGTAGCAGCGGCTGCCGGTCGGCGCATGCGTCGGCACTTTGTCACAGTATTTTTTTGCAAAAATACCGTGACTGGTGTGCTGAAGGGATTCGCAGGGACAGAGTTTTCTTGCAAGCTCTGTCCCTGCAAGGGATTTGTAGTAAATCCCTCTGATATTGCCTGAATTTGCAATACGAATTCACTCGGTAATATCACACTACAATCTGCATTACCAATGCGGATCAGTGGTCGAAGTGGAAATTTTGAAGAGGGGGTATGGCAAATGTAGAAGTTGTGGCAGTGGTGTAATCAGAAACAACGCGTCAGCAGTGATATGAGTCGAGGGCGTGCAGAAAAAAATGAGCATGGTCACGCATCACAAGAGGTGTGTAAGGCAGTGATTGACATGGAGAGAGTGAACGGAAGAGGCAGAGGGTGTCAGGGAGAGGCAAAGAGTGATGGGCAGAGGGTGACAGGGAGAGGCAAAGAGTGAAGGGCAGAGGGTGACAGGGAGAAGCAGAGGGTGATGGAGAGGCAAAGAGTGATGGGCAGAGGGTGACAGGGAGAGGCTGAGAGTGAAGGGCAGAGGGTGACAGGGAGAAGCAGAGGGTGATGGAGAGGCAAAGAGTGATGGGCAGAGGGTGACAGAGAGGCTGAGGGTGAGGCAGAGGGTATCAGGGAGAGGCAAAGAGTGATGGGCAGAGGGTGACAGAGAGAGGGTGACTGTGAGGCAGAGGGGGACAGGGAGAGGCTAAGAGTGATGGGCAGAGGGTGAGAGTGACAGGGAGAGGCAAAGAGTGATGGGCAGAGGGTGACGGAGCGGCAAAGAGTGCAAGACAGAGGGGGACAGATAGAGGCAGAGGGTGAAGGTCTGTGGGTAGTAATTATAGGGCGCAGATTGACATACATAGGACCAGTATAAGGAAGGTGATAAGTGACAGAACAAGGCAGTAATACTGACACCATTTGCACTTACCTAGGTACAGTGTAGAAGGTCAGCAGTGCTGTGGGGCAGAGCCTAGGCAGCAGCGTCTGTCTGTGTGTACTGTGCAGCTGATGCATGTTTGATTCCTGTGGCTGCGTATGCCTGTGACACCGGATGGAGGAGGCAGCGGCCGATAACAGTGCAGGACAGGTACACCTGCAGCAGTGACGTCCCTCCCCGCCGTGTCAACCGGTGAGGGAAGGAACGCTGTAAGGGGTGTGGCCACGCAGGTGGGGCGTGGCCTCGCGGCCCGAAAACCATGCTCAAATGTTTACTACCGGGGATGCAGGAGCAAGGAGGTGCGGGATGTGTAGTGTGCCGCTCCCTCACAGTGTCAGGAGCCGAATGCTGCACTTAATACTACAGTGCAGCACTCGGCTCTTGTCACTGAGAGGGAGGCTGCACCTTGGTGTGACCCCTCGGTGGGTGACACCCTGGTGGGTCCGCACCCCCCTTGTGATGCGGCGACACCACTGACCTGCAGTCTGGCCGGTGGTAGAGAGACTGGCCACTGGTCCCCTCCTCCCGCCGGCAGCACTTGCCAACTCACCTCCCCAGCGGCGTCATGCAGCGGCTGACAGTGCAGATGACAGTGGGATTGCTACTGACAGTTTGCACTGTCCGAGGCAATCCCAGAGAGGTGGCAGCGCTGACAGCTGTCAGTGCTGCGCATCATCAATGATGATCCGATTGTCAGGGAGGTCCCAGCGGGTTCCCTACTCCTGCATCCAGAAAAGTAACAAACAAAAAAAAAGGTTAGTGCTTGAAGTGCCGGTATGTCATACCATAAAATTTTTGTGAAATTGTTTGTGATAACCTTTACCATGGATTGCTATTCACTGTTTTAAAAAAGTGCAATGTAATTTCGTCTGTCAAACTTGTTTTGCTGATGACAACAATAAATACAATACAATACAATACAATAACATACCGGCACACTTTGAGCACTGATGCGGATTGTAGTAAATAGAGCCCTATGTCACCAATATTTACTACACTGCTTTATCACTCTCTCCACTTTATCACTCTCCAAGCAGGGGCGTATCTATAATGGGTGCAGAGTGTGCTGTGTACACGGGCGCCTGGGTCCCAGGGGGGCCCACACCGCACACCTTGCACCCATACTTTCTAATAGTTACCTCTCCGAAGTCCCACGTCGGTTGGAGAGGCACTACACAAATCGCCTGGAATATGGCCGCCGCTGCCATTTCCCCGGCGTTCTGTGCATGCGCAGTAGGGAAATCGCCAGGAAAATGGTGCATGCGCAGTAGACACTGGGCACAGACTAGTGCCCGGAGTCTACTGAACCTATCAGTGTGCCGCGGCTGCCGGAAAGAGAGGAAGGGGCCCCCGGATGGTGAGTGAACATGAGCTCCCTCCTTTCTTAACAGGCCCCTGTCTCCAAGGCTTAGCACATCTCCTCCTATGAGAGAGTTGAAATTCTTGGTTGCCTGCTATATCATGACTATGTCACCAATATTCACCACACTGCTTTTCATTGAAATATTATAATGTAAATCACAGCTGAGCCAAAAATGCAGAGGGAAAAAAGCAGTTAATGACACTTGCTGCAAGTTTTGATTAAATAAAGATTTTTTTTTGTATAACTGATGCATTTCACTTGGGGACAAGGTAACTATACTGATAATATACTCTATGCAATCTAAATAAGATACAGTATATAATCAGCCAGCGAGAATAATATAATTCTTCATATGCTAACTATGGTATGCAGTCGGGAAGCCAGCGGACCTAATCCCGACAGCCGACTTCCCGACTGCTTTATCCCAGCGAGGGTTAAATGACAGGCGTCTAAATCTAGACATCCCGATCGAAGTGATGCCCGGGGAAGGGGGGGGTTAGGTTTAGGGCTCCCGGGGGGGACTTAGGGTTAGGCACCCCATCGGGGGACTTAGGTTTCGGCGGCGGGGAAGGGGGGATTAGGTTTAGGCATTTAGAGGGGGGATTAGGGTTAGGCACTTTTGGGTGAGGTTAGGGTTAGGCACCCCTAAGGGAGGGTTAGGGTTAGGGGGTTAGAAATAGGTTAGTGAACACTTACCTTCGATGATCGGGATTTCCTCCTCTGCCGGGATGCCGCTGTCGGGATTCCAACCGCTGGGCAGGAGTCCGGCGGTAAATCATACCGATTCCGCTAATTATGCCTCTAACCTATGCTCATTAAGCTACTCAGGGAAAATATTGTAGATGTAATTGAATTTTGTCTCAGGATTTGCTTGTGCTGTTTTCAAAATGTCCAATTGGTAAACCATTGACCATGTAAATTGTATTCTTTAAGCAGAGAACCTTTATTTATGTATTTGCCGCAAAATTCCCTTCTCTACTTCAAAGGCTCTCCTATCAATCTTATATGTAATAATTATTCTCCACCAACACAATATCTTGGGTATATGGCATAGTGTTACGTAATAGTATATGCCAGGACTAGATTATTGGAAAATATCAACATACAAATGGGAGACAAACACTTCTGGTTGAGCTGTCCAGCAGCATATGCTTGTCTCAAAGACTAAGCCGTAGAGATGATCATCAATGGTTCTACCTTCGATAATCGATGGTTTCTTACCAATGGGGGGAAACTATCAATGGGCACAGATGGCACCCATGCATGCACATACTGTAGTGGGTCTGGCACTCACCATCGAGGATCAACCTCCCATCGATGGTGAATACACTCACCATCATTATCAGAGAATCGATGGTTTCTTACCAGCATTGGTTGATGGTCAATCCTACTAAGTCATGCACTTGTAAGTACACACAACTGGTACAGTGAAACTGATAATGGCTAAATCAGTTAATCAGTAAACACCCCTGTATTTGGTCACAGCCTGTATGGAGTGATAATCTAAAGCCATGCCTAAAATATGCTTTTAATAGTAGTATAAACTGAGCAAAAAATAAATAAAAAAATTTGCCTAAACCAGTGGTTCACAAACTGGGTGTTGTGGGGTACATGCAATCAGTGGTGGCTCCGAGGTGGGGAAGGGGGGCGATCAGGGTGATCGCCCCCGTAACACACAGTCACTGTGCACAGTACTGGCAGCCTGAGCTGAGTGATCTGCTCAGGTTGCCTCCATGCATGCCGCTTGGAGCCCGGGGAATCGGGGACATGCTGCCCACACCATGCTGCAAGAAAGTGTGGTTTTTTTACACCGGAGGGGGCGTGGCCACGCCTCCCATGATTAGGCCACGCCCCTTCCAATCGGCCCACGCTGGCTCTCCAAGGACCTGGTTACAAGGACAAGTAGGTTGCTGGGGGGTATGTGTGTGGAAGGAGAGCTGGGATAGATGACTGCTGCAGTACAGGAGCATTCTGTCATCATGTGTGGATGGATATAGATATATATATATATATATATATATATATATATGGAAACAGAAAATAGGGAGCGCACCATCGTGAATCACATTGAAACATATAATTTATTAAAAGTCACTGAGAACACTTACAATGTATTCAATTTTCATGAGCGTATCAAATAAAGCTCTCACAGAGCCGCAAAGTTGTACAGCATCAGCTCAGATCAAGCTTTGCGGCTGACAAAACGGGAACTTCTCCCTCTCCTTCACACCGGCTGGACATGCAGAAAATCACAGGTATTGCTTCTCCAAATCGCCAAACGCGTTTCGTCACGTCAATGGACTTCGTCAGTGGGCGTGTCTGGACCCCACGGTCCAGTGGATTATATAGCACACACAATCAGGCTTATTAACCCTTTCCATACTTCACAACCTGATTAGCTTGGCTCAATCAGTAAATGACTAGCATACATCGCATATATAGTATGCTTTTCATATAAATTAACCATTTCATTAAAACATAAACTTATACAGATACTTTAATACATTAATTTTATATAAAAAATAATAAAACGATAATCAATGCCTATCATCATTACATCTGAACATTTACATTATAGATACATTGCAAATATAACAATGATCATAAACCATCGATATCAATAATATATCATAACAAAAATGAATATTAAATAAATATATAAAACATATACAAATCTATGACATTACAGAATCATAAAAATGTTATAACATGACTGAAAAGGAATCCGAGGATCCAACAACAGATCGGTCATGCTTCACCACTATTTCTACCCTAAAATCAATCGATTAGAAAAGGAATTAAATCACAACCTTCATTCAGACCAAAAGGAGTAAAGGTGTTTAGCTTATGGATCCAAAATGTTTCTCTTTTAGCTAGCTTCCTTAATACATCGCCCCCCCCTCTCATCAGGAAAAATGTGCTCTATTGCTTTAAAGGATACATTTTTTACAGTAGCATTTTGACACTCTGCAAAGTGTCTAGGGATACTGTGGTTTTTAATTCTATTTAAAACATTTCTCATATGTTCTAACATACGAATTTTAATCACAATGTAATGTCATAGATTTGTATATGTTTTATATATTTATTTAATATTCATTTTTGTTATGATATATTATTGATATCGATGGATTATGATCATTGTTATATTTGCAATGTATCTATAATGTAAATGTTCAGATGTAATTATGATAGGCATTGATTATCGTTTTATTATTTTTTATATAAAATTAATGTATTAAAGTATCTGTATAAGTTTATGTTTTAATGAAATGGTTAATTTATATGAAAAGCACACTATATATGCGATGTATGCTAGTCATTTACTGATTGAGCCAAGCTAATCTGGTTGTGAAGTATGGAAAGGGTTAATAAGCCTGATTGTGTGTGCTATATAATCCACTGGACCGTGGGGTCCAGACACGCCCACTGACGAAGTCCATTGACGTGACGAAACGCGTTTGGTGATTTGGAGAAGCAATACCTGTGATTTTCTGCATGTCCAGCCGGTGTGAAGGAGAGGGAGAAGTTCCCGTTTTGTCAGCCGCAACGCTTGATCTGAGCTGATGCTGTACAACTTTGCGGCTCTGTGAGAGCTTTATTTGATACGCTCATGAAAATTGAATACATTGTAAGTGTTCTCAGTGACTTTTAATAAATTATATGTTTCAATGTGTTTCACGATGGTGCGCTCCCTATTTTTTGTTTCCATATAGACATATGGCTCAGGAGGTGAGCCAAAGGAGGTGAGCTGCACGGATCAACATTATCTGTTTGATTAAAACATTGGCTGGACACTATTATTGAAAAAGGAAACTACAAGGAATATTTGCGCTAGAGACTGTGTTTTTATGTATATATATATATATATATATATATATATATATATACTGGTGGCCAATATTGCAGACACATTTTTAGATTTGAATGTTTTTCAACTTTAAATACTTATAAAACTGTTTCACTTCATGCAGTGCAATGATTCATATATCAAATTCAACACAATAAACAGAGGTCAAATATTTGCATTACAAGGGAAGTTATGCTACTTTCAGTCAGACAAAGAAGCAAAGATGCGTGAGATTCAAGAAGTGGATTGTAGTAACAGCTACTATCAGCCAATCGGAATCGTCGTTCTGAGGACCAATCAGCTGTCGTTTATGAGCAGGTGCGAGGTCATTTTCAAAGGTGGGAAAGGTCAGTTTGGCTGTTTCATTTTGCAGAATAAAGTTGGTTACTGAAGTGCAATTATGGTTGGATGTTTGTGTGTATTGTTTAGTGCTAACGACGGTTTAAAAAATAAATACAACAATGTCGTCCAGGCAAAGTGGTGACTGGTCACCCAGGAAGAGATCCAGGATTGTGGTGTTACGTGAAAATGGTCTTTCGTATGCAGCAATTGCGAGAGAAGTTGGTGGGAATCTGACAACATCAGGAGTACAAAAGTTTTGTTTATGCTATCAGGAAACACAATCTATACAAAACAAAGATGGAAAAGGCCGGAAAAAGTGTACAACAGCTGTTGATGATAGGAGAATAAAACGAATTTGTGTCAGGGACAGATGGATGTTATCTGAGGCCATTAGCAGTGAACTGAGTGCAACTGGTGTGTTTGTCAGTGCAAGAGCGGTACGTAGAAGACTAATGGAGGTTGGCCTAAAAGGTAGGATTCCCCCAAAAAAGCCTTTGCAGAATAAAAAGCAGGTGCAGAAACTAATACAGTGGGCAAAAGAACACATTGCATGGACAAAAGGCCAGTGGAAACAAGTGATATGGAGTGACGAAACTAAGATATCGATATTTGGTAGTGATGGGAGAAAATACAGTCAGGTGCATAAATATAGGGACATTGACAGCATTTTCATATTTTGGCCTCTATTCACCACCACAATGGCTTTGAAATGAAACAAACAAGATGTGCTTTAACTGCAGACTTTCAGATTTAATTTGAGTGTAATTACATCCAAATCAGGTGAACGGTGTAGGAATTACAACGGTTTCTATATGTGCCTCCCACTTTTTAAGGGGCCAAAAGTAATGGGACTATCAACTCAAAAGCTATTTCATGGACAGGTGTGAGCTATTCCCTCCTTATTTCATTATCAATTAAGCAGGTAAAAGGTCTGGAGTTGATTCTAGGTGTGACATTTGCATTTGGAATCAGTTGCTGTCGACCCTCAATATGAGATCCAAAAGAGCTGTCACTATCAGTGAAGCAAGCCATCATTAGGCTGAAAAATCAAAACAAACCCATCAGAGAGAAAGCAAAAAATTAGGTGTGGCCAAATCAACTGTTTGGAACATTCTTAAAAAGAAAGAATGCACCGGAGAGCTCAGCAACACCAAAAGACCCAGAAGACCACGGAAAACAACTGTGGTGGATGACAGATGAATTATTTCCTTGGTGAAGAAAAACCCCTTCACAACAGTTGGCCAAATCAAGAACACTCTCCACGAGGTAGGTGTATATGTGTCAAAGTCAACAATCAAGAGAAGACTTCACAAGAGTGAATATAGAGGGTTCACCACAAGATGTAAACCATTGGTGAGCCTCAAAAACAGGAAGACCAGATTAGAGTTTGCCAAACAACATCTAAAAAAGCCATTACAGTTCTGGAATAACATCCTATGGACAGATGAGACAAAGATCAACTTGTACCACAGTGATGGGAAGAGAAGAGTATGGAGAAGGAAAGGAACTGCTCATGATCCAAAACATACCACCTCATCAGTGAAGCATGGTGGTGGTAGTGTCATGGCATGGGCATGTATGGCTGCCAATGGAACTGGTTTCCTTGTATTTATTGATGATGTGACTGCTGACAAAAGCAGCAGAATGAATTCTGAAGTGTTTCGGGCAATATTATATGCTCATATTCAGTCAAATGCTTCAGAACTCATTGGACGGCGCTTCACAGTGCAGATGGACAATGACCCGAAGCATACTGCAAAAGCAACCAAAGAGTTTTTTAAGGCTAAAAAGTGGAATGTTATGCAATGGCCAAGTCAATCCCCTGACCTGAATCCGATTGAGCATGCATTTCACTTGATGAAGACAAAACTGAAGGGAAAATGCCCCAAGAACAAGCAGGAACTGAAGACATTTGCAGTAGAGGCCTGGCAGAGCATCACCAGGTATGAAACCCAGTGTCTGGTGATGTCTATCCATTCCAGACTTCAGGCTGTAATTGCCTGCAAAGGATTTTCAACAAAAGTATTAAAAAGTGAAAGATAGATTTAAGATTGTTTAGTTTGTCCCATTACTTTTGGCCCCTTAAGAAGTGGGAGGCACATATAGAAACCGTTGTAATTCCTACACCGTTCACCTGATTTGGATGTAATTACTCTCAAATTAAATCTGAAAGTCTACAGTTAAAACACATCTTGTTTATCTCATTTCAAAGCCATTGTGGTGGTGAATAGAGGCCAAAATATGAAAATTCTGTCAATGTCCCAATATTTATGCACCTGACTGTATGTGAGACATCGCATCAGGGAAGAGGTACATCCAGATTGCAATCAAGCAACAACAAAGAATCTTACAAGTGTTATGATCTGGGCATGTATGACAGCAGATGCTGTAGGCCACCTTTATGTCATAGATGGCACACTGAACAGCAGACGCCATCCTACAATCAAAACTTCTACCTTCTTTTTCCAGATAATGCCCCGTTTTTTTTCCAGCAGGATTCAGCTCCCTGCCACAGTGCATGGATATGCAATCAGTGGTTCACGGAAAATGACATACAGGTACTGGGATGGCCAGGAAACAGCCCAGACCTGGACCCCATAGAACATTTGTGGTTCCGTTCAAAAAAACAGGCACATCTGAGGGGTCCATCCAAAAAAAGACAATTAATTGAGGCTATAATTGTCTCATGGCACCACATAATAAAGAAGGAAGAGCTTCAAACATTGGCTGGCTCAATGCCACGTTGCTGGGCTTCTGTCTTGAAAAATAAAGGATACCCAAAGAAATACTGATAGGACAGTAACATCATAAGTACACAGGGATTTTCACCTTAAGTGTTATTTTTACTGCATAACTTCCCTTGTAATGCAAATATTTTACCTTGGTTTATTGTGTTGAATTAAGCATTACATTTCCTTTCATTTGATATATGAATCATTGCACTGCATGAAGTGTAACAGTTTTTAGAAGCATTCGAAGTTGAAAAGCATTCAAATTTCAAATAGTGTCCGCAATTTCGGCCACCACTGTATATATACACACACACCGCTCCCCCCTAAAGCAAGAGTCTAGATCCGCCCCTGCATGCAATGGTGAATCGGGTTGGTGGTCCTGAACCAAATCAAATTATTTATGGTCAATGCGATAGGTAAAGCCAGTGCTGATGGCTGCCAATCATACAATGTGTAGACCACGGGTCTTCAACCTTTAAGGCAGTGTGGGCCACATTAAAAAATTAAATGAAGCCGAGGGCCACTAAGCTATACTGCAGTATTTAAACTCTACCCCCTCTTCACACAATTATGACCCATAACTGCCCCTCCTACAATTTTAATTATGTCCCATAACTGCCCCCCTCTGCAGTGCCTTCAGTAGTGCCCCTTATACAGTACCCCCAGTAGTGGTCCCCCCTATGCAGTGGCCCCAAAGGTGGTTCCCATTATACAGTGCCCCCAGTAGTAGTCCCCCCTATGCAGGGCCCCTTATATAATGCCCCCAGTAGTAGTCCCCCCTATGCAGTGATCCCAGTAGTGATGCCACCTATGCAGTGCCCCTTATACAGTGCCCCCTGTAGTGGTACCCCTTATGCAGGACCCCAGTAGTGCCCCTTATACAGTGCCCCCAGTAGTGGTCCCCCTTATGCAGGCCCCCAGTAGTGATGCCCCCTATGCAGTGCCCCTTATACAGTGCCCCCCTATGCAGGCCCCCCATAGTGATGCCCCCTATGCAGTGCTTCTTATACAGTGCCCCTGTAGTGGTTCTCCCTATGCAGTGCCCCTTATATTGTGCTCCCAGAAGTAGTCCCCCCTATGCAGTGCCCCCAGTAGTAGTTTCCCCCCTATACAGTGCCCCCAGTAGTAGTTTCCCCCCTATACAGTGCCCCCAGTAGTGGTTCCACCCAGTAGTGCCCCCAGTAGTGATCTCCCTGATGCAGTGCCCCCAGTAGTGGTCCCCCGATGCAGTGCCCCAAGTAGTGGTCCCCCGATGCAGTACCCCCAGTAGTAGTCCTCCCCCCAGTAGTGCCCCAATTAGTAGTCCCCCCCCATGCAGTGCCACCAGTAGTGGTCACCCCCATGCAGTGCAGACAAAGACACACACGTTCAATAAAAGAAAACAAAACACTTAACTGAATCCCCGCTCCTGCTCCCGCCGCCATCCCCTCCTCCCGGGCTGGATCGCTCTGAATTATGAGAGAGACGCCATCACCCACTGCGGGAGCTGGAAGATGGAGCTCATGAGTGAGCTCTAGCCCAGCTTCTGCAGTGGGCGCAGCAGCCAATGAGAGTCTGTCTGACTCTCATTGGCTGGCTGTCAAAACAAACACACTGCTGCCGGCGCTGGCGGCAGTGTGTTTGTTTCTGTGTGTAGTGCAGACTGCACTTACTGCGGTCTGCACTACAGTATCCATCGGTGGGCCACAGGAAATGGCTCCGCAGACACGGGTTGAAGACCCCTGGTGTAGACAAATAGAAGCATAACCCCACCACATAACTGAAGCTAAGTATAACATATAGAGTAAGCACAATTTACTTGATTGAACAATTATTGCAGAATTTCTCAATAAGAAATTAAACTGTTAAGATTGTAAAATATAGTTTTTATTTGCCCTCATTGAACAAATTAATTAAAAAGTCCCACAACTGAATTGTGAAAAATATACAGCATTGAAAGTTCACTGTCAATCCCCAAAAATCTCAAAGTTTTATTTTACTATAAATCAAACTTTGCATTAAATACAAAAGAAAAGTAAATAGTAGAAAACCAACAACACTTTTAAAATAATGCAGCATATAATAAAAAAATAATAATTTGCATATGTGGCAAAAGATAATTACTACATGCAAAGGGAACAGGTGCATTAGCAATATATATTCTTTAGTAGTGGAGTAAAGGGGTTGTACAATGGTAAAATAATGTATTAAAACACAACTTTATTAGTAGTAAACATGTACTGTACATCCAAGTTTCCAAGTACAAGTATTCACCAGATCGCCGATCTCCGGAACCTCAATAGCACCGATTCCTCCTGGAGTCTGATTTCTCCTCCACCAGATCAGACTTAGGGGTCTATGGGCTTGATTCAGTAAAGATCGCAACTGCGATTGCAATAGCGATTACGCACACAGTCTCACTGCAAAGATATGCTCATCCTCTGCGATCTCTATACCATCGCAGCACAACATAAGGACACCCACTTTACCTTACACACATCCGTAATACTTACCAATGGTTTCGCAGACTTGCTATCATTGAGTATAATCGCAGCCTCACGCACACTTGCACAAGGTCTGACCTTGTCGCATGCAGTGAGTACACAAGCTGCGTATGGCATCTCAGTGGATGCACGTCCCTGTAATGGCATTCAAACGCACTGGCTTGCCTACGTTTCACCGACCACCCCCCCGTCACCACCCCAAACAATACTTCCTGTCAATCACTCTGCGATGGGTCTGTGTAGCCACTGTGATCGCAGTAGGAGTGTTCGCGCACGCAACAATTGGCCAATTGCGTGCGTAATTGCAGTTGTGATCCTTGCTAAATCAGGCCCTATGTATCAATAATAGCAGTACTGCCACGATTATTATCGGTCCAACTCCCAGGGGATATTTTCATTTTTAATGAAAATATCCCCGCTATGTACAAAAGTGGACTCGCAGTGACAGCGGTTGCGGAAAACGCTGTCCCTGCAAGTTATATCCCTGGCAAATTGTGGAAGTCTTTCACAGAAGTGAATGTCTTCCCCCGGAGGAAGCTTACACTGCGCATGCGCACAGTGTCAGCTTCTGGAGCCGGCCAGGGGCCCCTAGAGCCCCCATAAGCTCAAAGCAGTTTACACCATCTTCAGATGGTGTAACCTACCGGGGCAAAACTCCAAACAGCTTTGCTTTTTAGAGTTTAGTACATAGGGGTAAGATAGTATTCCCCATTGATAATAATGAGGACTGTGATCTGCAGCATTATTAGTACTTTGACAGAGATTTCTGTGTAATATCCTGCATTGTGCTTTAAGTACATAGGAACAATTCAGAAAAATCATCACAGAGCACAATACATTGAATGCTGTTGTGCACTATTCATAAACTAAAAATTACATTAAAAGCAAATTCAGAAATTCTGCACAGAATACGATTCGGTTAAACATTGTATTACTAGAACTTCGTACCTACTGGCTTCTTTTATGGCGAAACTCAATATGCCTAAATTCTGATACAATTTGCCACTTATAGCCAGAACAATATTGGTCTAGCAAATTACTGTAATACAGTATATAAAAACTTCCATTATTCTGTTATATAACTATTCATATCTTTCCATATAACTATCGACCTTCATATACCTTATGTAGAAGAAAGCTTGGTTAGGGTAATCTCAGGACAGGTCAAGACATTTGCAAAAATATAGCTTACAAATTAGTTTACACAGAGTAACATAGAATTCTTAACCTCGGCTCTGTTCAAATATATATGTCTTTTTGTTACAATCTCAATCCTGCACCATAAAAGCATAGAGATTCTTTAGAGATACCACAATGAATTATTCAGTTTTATTATACTTGAAAACCTGGTACACTTAGTACATATTCACTAACACAGGTTATTGCAACCATGAAAATAACGTAAGACCTTCACTGGCTATAATTTGAACATTTTATTACCTTTGAAGGCAAAATGGTTATACTTCAAGAAAATGTAAAGAAATAGCTTCAGAATCTAATTTCCTGGGCTTAGCACAAACACAAGACCGGAGAGGAATAAAATGGTCCAAGTTTGAAGGTTATTTTAGCTAGTAATATTAACATTCTATGCCTTTTTTTTTTTTTTTTAGAATTAAACATTTCATTCAATTACCGCTCAACAGTTTAGATTGGGAACCCTTTTGAACTCCACTCCCATTGAATTAAAATTCTTTCCTAGTATACTCGATTTATGCGGGCAGTGATATCTCAGGAGTTCAGTGCTAATTGAGTTAGATTGATTCAGCAGCAAAGACGATGACTACACATATTGAGAAGACATGAAAAAAAAGCTTTTAAAGAAATTAAAATATCAACCAGAATGCAAAGCAAGCTTTAGAGTATAAAACATCACACGATTCTTCCAAGCACCTATGTCAGACAGCAAGAATTGTACTGCTTTTAGCAAGCCCGCATCGCATTAAACTGTCAGCGTTTCAAACAAAAAGGTGACATAGAAATACATGTTGCTGTAAAAACATTTTTTTTTTTACTTGCACAGCTATACTAAAACGGTGACAAAGATCTACTTTAGGAAACTGAAGAGCACTAAAATGTTATTGTTACTATATCATTCTATAAGTCAATACCACTGAAATGTGCCATGTAGGGAGTATAGTCCCTGAGGTATATGGTATGAAATTCTGAAAGTTTTGCTGTGTACACAAAGTTGCCCCATTGAACTCTTTGTTATCCCTAAGGACAGATACAACAGTTTCTCTATACCTGTAAGTAGTAAGATCCTTGATGAATTGGGCTAAGCAGCTCTATAGTATATTTCTCCTATAACCACGTACGCTGTGGAATGAAAAATGATGTTTCTATATTATACCCTGCATGCTGCCCAGTTCTTGCACTGTGACTGTAGGGGGAATTAAATAAATATTATATATGTAGAACTATTAGGGATTTAAGTAATGAAATCTGTATTTTAGCTTGTTTGTTACATATATGGAACAACTTTTTTATTTGATGATTGATGAACTTTGATGAAAGTTGCCAAGTAGCATGTTTAAAATACAGAGGGGCAATAAAAATGTTTATATTGATTTGTCTTACAGTACAGTGAAACACAAACTTTCACTACTAAGTTCGAAGTTAGAGATAAATACAAGTCATGGTGTACTTAAGATATTGCTATAAATGCAGGATGCAAGTGCAATGAAAAACACTCATACTGAAATAGTAAGTACAACTAGCCAGAGTAACCTACAGTTTGCTCTATGGCAGCGATAAATTACAACTGAGTTGCCATTTTGTTTCTGGAAAAAGTTACTTCCATTATTTGTTCTGTAAATCACATTGTAGCAGATTATTTACCATCTGCACCTAAATATTAATACTATCTCAACACCTCTACCATACTTAGTAGTGTAAGAAACATGCATTTAATATTTTAAAACAGAAGTAAAGCATATAAATAGGTATGGGAATGTAACCTCTTGGTCCAATGACCCTAAACCCACTTGGACCTGCTCCTGTTGATGGGAGCAATTGTGAAGGTGTCTTTTAAACACTACCTGTATCATTTATTCACTTCACTACTAGGGATCAAATGAGCCTTTGGTAGAGAAAGCAGCATGGTTAGTAGCAAATGTGATACAGAAAGCAAACATTGGTTAAATGCACAGAAGATCATATATAACAACCAGGGGTCAGACATAAGTGTAACCCAATATCCATTGCCAGTATTCAGTGTACAATGGTTTGTAATGCGGCAGACAAAAGGACTAAATTCACACTAAGCAGATATAAGGTGCAGTCAGCCCAGGGCTAGCACTGGCAGAGTCAAGGTGCAGTGTCTTTCACCAAGAACCACTGCAAGGTGGGATGGACTTCATTGCTGGGGATCTGAAGGTTATTGCCCTCTCACTGACCCCAGAGAAGATTGGGAGTGCAAGCACTGGACAGAAGAATGGTCAGGCAAGGTGAGGTCACCTGATGCTTTTTTCAATGAAGACAGACACATTGGCTTACCACAAAGGAAGAGATTTTTCTCACTAAGAGAAAGTGTGGATCTAGCCTCTTCATTGAGAAACAACAGGAGTGTGGAAAACAGAGAAGAACTAGAGGAGGAAGGAGAAGTAAATCCATCCAAATAAAGAATGATAATGTACCAGTGATAGACATTACAAAATCAGGAATATTTAATTTAAGTGACCTTGAATTAAATAAAACACACAAGTCTCTTCTGAGCCAATGTTTTGCCTTCATACAGCTTGAACCAATATAAAACTTACATAGACGCCAACAAATATATTAGGAATCTAACTTTGAATAGATACTTCCTGAAGAATGATATCACAATTAGGAATACTTTTCATCACAAACTTTCACTATTACTAATCTGAAAAAAACAATCAACCTTTAACCCAACATTTGAAAAAAGTAGTTATCTAGAGACATTTCACAGTTTGATCCAGAGAGATCTTGATTTATTAAAGCCCACCAATCTGAAGATGAAGACTCTCTGCTTGAATGAATGGAAATCCATGAAAGCGCCTAGCCAGGATTCTCAAATTGTCATAAATCCAGTGGACAAAGGTGGAGGAATGGTTGTCCTTAATAAAGATAGCTATGATAAATAATTGAAAAGATTACTACAGGATAAAAATGCATATAATATCCTGGACATTGATCCGATTAACTATTATCAATGCTGCCTGTTTTCACATTTAAAAACAGCTTTGGACAGAAAGATTCTTTTGAAGATAGAATTGAAATACCTAAATGCTATTCATCTCCCCAAATTCCAAAAATCTAAAAAAATCGCCCTGGTTGTCCAATCAGTTTAGACTCATTGACATTTTCACTTTCCAAATTGGTTTTGCACCACAGATTTGACCTCATTGTATACCTCTATCCACCACTAACAAGGTCTTCAAGCAGTTAAGCACTATTTGCATTTGGAAGAACCCCAAATTTAGTTCATTTTAAATATCATCAATCTAACCTTAAAGCAAAATTATTTTAAGATGAAGGAATGTTTTTATTTACAAATTCAGGGCATAGCCATGGGCACACAATTTGTGACAAGCTATGCAAACCTATTATGGGCCACTGGGAAGACAATTTTATATGGCACAATAACCCATTTTTAGACAAGGTTTTTATCTGAAAAAGATACATAGATAATATAATTTATCTATAAGGGAGACCTAAACTGTCTGAATTAATTTTTATTGTACATCAATGATAATAATCTGAATCTTAAATTTGAATCCTGTTTCAGTAAGTACACGATTGTCTTTCTAGCTTTGGAAATTTATGCCAATGAGGGAAATATTAATTCAAGGACTGATTTCAAAATTGAAACAACTACGTATTACCCTCTTGTTGTCACAATCCAGAATGGATCTGGAAAGTCCTAAAGGGACAGTGTCGCAGATTAAGAAAAAACTGCACAGATAATGATGTTTACAAGTCACGAGTCCTCTTCCTCACAAAAAAATTGACAGAAAAAGGGTACCAGGAATATCTATTGGATAAATGCAGACAAAGTTATGAGAAGATCAAACAAAAATGATCTACTAAAGGTGCATAATCATAAAGGTTCTACTAAACCTTTGGTCCCATTTATTACTCACTATTGTGATCCATCAAAAGAAATGAAGAAAGTCGACAACACACATTGGCATATTCTGTTACAAGATTCCATCCTGCAACCAATTTTAACTGTGATTTTCAAGAGAGCACCCAACTTAAAGCAAAGTTTGGTGTTGACAGCCCCAAAAAATAGTAATACAAAACAGGACACTTGGCTCAACTTGAATTCCAAAGGTTTTTTTTATGTGCCAGATGCAAGGACTGTAAATCGGAGTGAAATAGTAAAGATTTTAAATTCTATCATTGACCATAAAAGATACTAGACTAAAGAGAACATCGCCTGTGTAAATTAATATATTTACTTATTAGAATGTACTTGTAGGCTCCAGTATGTAGGGAAAACATCCAGGCCCCTTAAGACCTGCATACGACAAAATCCCCTGAATATAATAAAGGTTTGCTCACACGTAGTTCAAAAGTACACCAGAGTAACATTTCAGGGTATTGATCCAAAAGGCAGTGATAGACAGATCAAACTGGCCAGAAAGGAAACCTTTTGGCTCTACCATTTGAAAACACACCAAATGAACTGAATATTGATATAGATTTATCTGCCTTTTTATAATTCTAATCAGTTAATACCTATTGTATGTTATTTACATGTCATTTATCTGCATTTTTATAATTCTAATAATTGAATACCTTATGCATTTTTATTTACATATCATTCCCTTTTTCTATATCATTGGTTTATAAAATATCTACCTTTTTATAATTCCAATAACTATCTTATTTATCACCTGTTTCCATATTTTTCTTTTTTATGAGTATATTTTCACATATTTCCATTTATTGTTTGGATGTTATTGACTTTATTTGATTTATTCATCTATTTACATCATTCCCATATTTTCCTCTAAAATTTGGGATTATCTGTCTGATTTTATATATTTCATTATACCTTTCGTTTACATCTACACTGCTTATTACCTATCCAAACATTCACACTACCTTCACACTTTAACTTATTACATGTCATTACATTTATACTACTGTACGTTCACACTGTCACTTATTACCTATTCATTATTATTCACACACATCAGCTTTTTACCTATTTATCTATAGACTCTTTAACAATTTTGTTTCTCATTGACATTTTTTCATATATATGAATTTCCTATTCACATTAATATTTCCAATCACTTGTACATATGTATCCCTTTCAGAATTATTCATTCATCTCACTTGCCCTTATCTTATGGTCCTATTCTCCTTTTCAATATAACCTGCATGGCTGCCATTCCCTTTCATCTCCAAGTTCCTTTTCCTCCTACTCATTACACACATCCCCGCCAATTCTGTTATGGTTACCGGCATTAAGATAACCACTATAAAGCTCCTCCAATTCACTTACTAATTTACAAGGCTGATATTCCCATTTTACTATAGTTACCAACACTATGGTAACCATTCTTCTACCAACCAAGGCCGGCGCTTCTATTTAACTCTCCAGCCATCTCTGTGACAACCAACTCAGCTCCGTGCCATGGCTCACCCTTCACTTTTTATTAATCACTCTTACTGCTGGACCGACGCTCCTTATAGATGCGGTCTCAATATAGAAAATGAATCATGCCTTTGATTAAGATCCCTTTTCAAATGATCCACTTCTCTGATGCTTACATGGTTGATTATAGTTTGGATCTTCTGCTTTTTAGATATTACTTATTTTCATAACATATATTTCACCCTTATGCCTATACTTTTTTATATTGACATTTATGTCACGTTTTTTTGTTATTTTCCTTTATACTTTTTATTATATATTTTTGTTCATTTTTCCTCAGTCTGTTATCCATAAACATGTATTGCCTGTATATTCTAGATGTTTTATGCTTTATTTTTATGTATTGTCAAAGTTGAATAATTGAGTGAGACAAGTTCAGTTTAAAATTTAATCGCAGCGACGCCATCTTGCGAATGAGATCGCAAGACACCATTTTGTGTGGTCAGCATTAATTCAAGTTATAACCCAGGAGCTAAGAACAGATGGCAATGTTTTTGTTAACCTACCAAGGGCAACGGGAAAAACCAGCTTTCTAAGTAGAAGTAAATAAGAAGAGACAATGGGTATTTTTACATACAAATTGGGAATCCCTGGATGCAGATAAAGTATAGTTGTGGCAATTGTAATATAATATCTACACAATTGGATTTGCTTGAATCCTAGACAAGATGGCTCCAAATCCCACAGTTTGAGGTGATAATACATTTGCACTTCACACAAGAGTCTGTGAGAACAAAAGAGGTTTTGTTTTCCTTTGAACACAGCAGGTGGGGGCCTGCTGACAGAGGGCATGTAGAATTACAACCCTCAGCCATCCACACTGCTGGATGTTCACTTCGTGTATGAGAGATTATGCACTTAAATCTCACCCATTAATAACTAGCATCCTTATATCAAACCCTGAATACCCACACACTACATATTCGCACATAAGGTTCCATAAGCATCAAAATGTATGATTCAAGTTGGTTAAGTTAGTTTAAATGCTAAGAAATAGAGGTTTTTGATATCTAAGGTATTATACATGATAAGCAAGGTATGTTTGGTCTCGTTCTGATGCGTACGCTTTTTACAGCATCCCGGTGTTATCGGTGGAGAGATCGCATCATGCAAACTCAAGTTACGGATCGCAGAACTTATAAGCAACAAAATGTTTTAGTTGATGGAATGTTACAGGAGGCATTACCAGAAAGACCCCGGCTGTTAGAGGCAGGGAAAGTCTATTTGAAACAACCTGTTAAATGTGTCGTTACATATGCTCCTCCTCTGGGAACCAATGAGATCAGCAGGAAGTTTCCCCTTTGTCCTGTTTCAGTCTAGGGGGCAATAAATACATGTGTCCAAACACTGGTTTGCCAGTTCATGCTGAATTTTGGGTGAACTGAGGATATCTAGTCAGAAGTCTATCTCTGGGTCCAGAGGCGCAGCGTATGTATAACCGAACTTGGTCTGTATTATTTCCTTTTTACGCCTAACTTGTGTATGTATAGATTGCGTGTAACTGACTGTACTTTTACCTGAATAATACTTGTGCATTGGAACCACAGATTTCCACTCCTGTCTTTATTTGCGGTCATACTGCGTACGCAATTAGCGTTGTGTTTAGAGGTTTATAAGCAGGTTTTGTCTTAGAGGTTTATAGGCAGGTGAATCTTAGAGGTTTATAGGAAGGATTACAGTAAAAGGTTTACTGACGATTTAACAGTGGAGGCTCATCGGTTTATCACACTATCTGATACACGATAACACTCGGTCATTCCTCTCTCAGCAAAAGGGTGGAGGCGCCTTTTGAGAGACGCATTAGTCTTTCATTACCACAGTGTTGCTGAGAGTGTACTGCCGGTTATTGTGTAGAGGAAGCGCTGATTAGAATCCAGGAACAAGAGAGGAAAAAGTTTGTTTTTCCTCTGTTGATAGAACCTTGTGTTTAGAGGGGTGCTGCAGTATTTGCGTACGCAGCTAAAATGCATTTTTGCATACGCAGTAAAACAAAAAAAAGTAATTATACGCGTGTGTGGTAGTCGCATAATTGTGTATGCGGGCGATCGCACAAATAGCGTATACGCACTTCCGGTTCTGCTGCCACGTGTTTGAACAAAGCCATTGAGGTTTACATTTTTTTTCTATCTACCAATATCTGGGTTAAACGTTTATATTCTGCGCAGAGAAAAAGTGTGTAACAGTGTGTGTATTGTTGATAGGGGTAATTTATTCCCTAAAGTTAAGGGTACCGTATGATCCTTAAGGGCTAGGTGCAAGGGTTAGCCTAGTCACTCGGTAAGCAGCTTTACCGTTCTAAACACAGTAGCAGGTGTACATGTTGTCTTTGTCGTATAGAGGTGCGTGAGAGTGGCCGACATACAAACCCTCATAGGTTTGGAAGTTACCTTACTAAAGCTTATCCGGGTGTGGAAGTTGCCTGTTTCAAATCTTATCTAGGTGTGGAAGTTGCCTTACGAAATCTTATCCAGGTGTGTGGGCACCGCCGACTTAAATCGTTCACAGGTAAGTGAAAGTATCTTGATTGTCTTTCACCAGCTTAAATTTTTATTGAAAAGCGTAGGAGTTGTCTCAGAATGGGAGCCACGCAAACAGTAGAAATGTTAGGCAATGATGTGCTGCTAATGGAGGCTCCAATTGGATCAGCCCGTCGTATTATGCATACTAAGTACGGTACTTATGCAATAAGGTATTGTGATATATGGTTTAATATGACGAGAAAGAGTGTTAGTCCGTTCCCCAGAATTGGTAGTTTTGATAAAAATGTGTTAGATAATGTCCAGGATCACATCAGTATGGTGAGATCCCGAGAGAAAAAGATTAAATATTTTGAATGTTTAAAAATATGGCAGCATGAAGGGGATGCTTGGCTTAAAAATGTGCAAACGACGCAAACTAGCGTTGCAAACGCAGTGCCAGAAAATACATCCGCGACGCTGAGTTGCAATACGGGCGAGCCGCAAATTGGCGCGCACGGGCGGCAAAGTAGCATCATGGAGAGTATTGCCAGCAGTTCACGCTCACCTCCCCCACCTTATGTGGATGGAGGTGCAAGTACGGTTACCAAAAATACCAATAAAAATGTAACAAGTAATTTGTACCCCCTCTTAAGTAACCATAAAGAAAATGCTTATGATGTAGAAGATGAGCCTATTGTAATGTCTGCCATTTCCCATGCTGTGCAAATGATAGATGCTGCATCACCACAATCACGGGTGGTGCCGCCATCTCCATCGGTAACAGCAAGGGAAGTGTTAATACACTCTGCACCCATTGAGGAAGTTGTTAATACCATAAGTAGCAGCAGCAGATTAAACACCCAGCCAGGTAACCAGGTCAGAAGTGGCAACGCTGCCGGTCTGCATCCCATTCGGAAAATAACTGTTCCGAATGGAAATGCGGATGCAAACAGTGTAGTGCCCACGAGGGAAGTAGTAATGCATTGTCCATGGACAAGGGCAGAACTAAATTCCATCATAAATGATTTCCCCAATCCCAAAAAGGAACTAGCCAAATGTCAAAGATTTTTGAAAAATTTGGGTAGTTCTCATGAGCCCACTAATAAAGATTGGCGTGTGGTGTTAAGGGCCTGCCTGCCACACAATACCGACGTGACAAAATTTATCACGGACTGTGTATTGGATGGCGACGTTCCCTTAACAGACCAAGTACACCAAGGTAACATTTCCCGCATTGTTACTCAATTGGGTGTATATTTTCCAGTAGTAGTTAACTGGAACAAAATCTTCACAATCAAACAAAAGGAAAGTGAAACTGCAGAAGAATATTGCGACCGGGCTCTGCAGGCTATCACCCAGTACACTGGGATAGAAGAGATTAAAGATAGCATTCACCACAGGAGAATGATAGTCACGATATTAATGGATGGTTTAAAAGAGAATTTAAAAACTCGGATTCAGACCTCACAGCCTGGCTGGTGGGGACTTACAATAGATAACCTCATAGAGTCTGCCATAGAACATGACAAAAACATCTCAAAAAAGAGGGAGACCCAGAGCGAAAAATTAATGGCTGTCAGTATACAAGCTCTGGAGAGAATGACGTTAACATCACAGCCAACAGACACGCTTGCACTTGCACACACACTCATGTCAGAACAAGTTGCTCTCACTAACCCCACTCAACAACAAACACAACTCTATCCCACTAACCAAATGCAACCACTGGTCCCAGGATATCCACCCACTTCTTTTCCCCCACAATACCCTTACCCTCCCTATCCTTACCCATATCCACCACCTTTGCCCTCTGCTCAAACTCCACAACAACACATGCTTTCACCTGAATCACGGACATGTTTTAATTGCAAACAAACAGGACACTTAAGTAGAAACTGCACAGTTAAAAGAGTATGGACCCCACACCAAGGGAAACCTGGACATCCCCATAAGGGATATGCACAGAGACCAGCAAATGCTCAGCAAACACCAGCTTCAATTGTAGCCGTAAATGCTTTATTGGAGAATGGTAGCCAACGCTAGGGGTCAGGTCATACCTGTAGTCTACAGATAGTCAGGTTAACGGGAAGTACTAGGGAAGAACCGGTCTTGATGGTTGATGTAGCTGGTACTGAATATCCTTTTCTTGTAGACACAGGGGCGACCAAGTCAGTGATGAAATCTCCCGTTAATTTACAGGTGACCAACGAGACAATACCAACAATGGGTGTGACAGGTAAAGTGGAACGTTATCCTTTAACCAGACCCGCAGAGGTTAGTATTGGGCCGTTGCATACCAGACATTCTTTTCTTCTGGCTGCCGCGGCTCCTACTAACCTGCTGGGCAGAGACTTGTTATGTAAAATGGGATGTGTCATATATTGCACCCCTGATGGTGTATATTTAGATATCCCACAGAGAATGGTATACGAGGTGCGGGATATGTTAGACACCCCTCAAAGGATAATGTACCACTCTACAGTTTTAAAAGAAAATCCATCACAAGTAGATGAAATGTTGTCCCAAATTCCAGATTCCCTTTGGACAAAAGATGGACAGGACACTGGATTAATGGCAAACGTAAGCCCGGTAATGGTAAACATAAAAAGCGGTAGGCAAGCTCCAAAAATTCCCCAGTACCCACTAAAACAGGAAGTAGAACCAGGGTGTTTCCAATAATCGAGCGATTATTGCAACAAGGAATTTTAGTTCGCACAGCTAGTGTAGCCAACAGTCCCATCTTCCCAGTAAAGAAGAGTGGTGGGAGGGGTTATAGGCTGGTGCAAGACCTTAGAGGTGTTAGTTAATAAGGTAGTAGAGAGCCAATTCACTGTAGTGCCAAATCCAGCTGTCATCCTGATGCAGATCCCACCAAATGCAACCCATTTCACTGTCATTGACTTCTGTTCTGCTTTCTTCTCTGTGCCTCTCCATCCTGACTGTCAGTACCTATTCGCATTCACATACAGGGGTGTGCAATATACATGCACACGATTGCCCCAAGGTTTCATAGACAGCCCCAGTATTTTCTCCCAGGTATTGCATGACTGTTTACAAGCTTTTCAACCTGCCAATGGATCAGTTCTAATTCAATATGTGGACGACTTATTGCCATGTTCTGACTCATTTATGTCATGTGTGAATGATACTAAACTTTTGTTACTTCATCTATCGCAAACAGGACACAAAGTGGCTAAGAACAAGTTACAGCCGTGCCAGCCCAGAGTAAAATATTTGGGACATTGCCTAACCCAGGGGTTACGACATCTCACAAATGATAGAATCCAGGCCATACAAAACATGACACTGCCGCAGAATCAACAGCAAATTCGTACCTTCTTGGGAATGTGTGGATATTGTCGAATGTGGATCCCAGGTTTTTCTATTTTGGCCTTGCCTTTACAGGAACTAGTCTCTTCCTCACACACTGAGGAATCAGAACAGGCTTTTCTTGATCTTAAGGCTAGCCTGACAAAAGCTCCTGCATTGGGAATACCCGATTATGAAAAACCTTTTGATTTATATTGTACGGAAGTCGATGGTTGTGCTGCAGGTGTCCTTACACAAAAACATGGTGATGCCAGTAGGCCCGTAGCATACTACAGTGCCCAATTGGACACGGTAGCAAGATCACTCCCCACCTGTTTGAGAAGTGTAGCAGCTACTGCTTTATTGGTGAGTAAAAGTGAGGACGTAGTATTGGGCCATGATATGATTGTCTACACTCCCCATGCTATATCTGCTCTGTTGAACTCAGCTCAAACCAGACATGTCTCCTCAGCTAGGTTCACCAAATGGGAACTAGCCCTAATCGCCCCTGCAAATATTACAGTTAAACATTGCAGTACGCTGAATCCAGCAACATACCTACCATATGTACAACATGATGTACAAAGGGTGGAAGGAGAGGAGTTGCTGGCGGGAGGTGAGTTCAGCAGACATGATGACACCCACGATTGTATGACATATCTGAATCCGACCTTTACTGCTAGACCTGACATACATGACACACCTTTAGAGAATGTGGATGTGACTTTCTATACGGATGGGAGTTGTCATAGACAAACAGACACAGGTGAATTATGTACAGGTTATGCTGTTGTAAATGACACAGACATCATGGAAACTAAACCTCTCGGTCCTCCTCACTCAGCCCAGGTGGCAGAGTTAGTAGCACTGACTAGAGCATGTGAACTGGCAGCAGGCAAATCTGCTAACATTTACACTGACTCGAGGTACGCGTTCAGGGTGGTACACGATTTTGGGGCTCTATGGCATCTGAGAAATTTTATGACAGCAGCAGGCACACCAGTTGCACACTCCCGACACATAAAACATCTCTTAGAAGCAATCCAACTGCCCAAAGCAGTGGCAGTAATTAAATGCAAAGCCCACACATGTGAGGATGACCCAGTGTCACTGGGCAACAACAGAGCTGACGAAGCTGCAAAATGGGCAGCGGAGTTAAAGATGCCTTCCCCAATTGAAACAATTATGTCATTCCAAACCATTGATATGCTGAAATTAATTGAGATGCAAAATTTGTGTTCAATTCAGGAAAAATCCATATGGAAGTCCAAGGGGTGTGGGCAAGAGTCCTCCGGGCTCTGGAGGGACGGACATGGTAAGCCAGTAGCCCCCAAGGCATATTACCCCAGCCTGGCTGAAGCAGCACACGGTCTGACTCACCTGGGTAAACAGGGCATGTGCAAGTTGGTGAGGGCATACTGGTGCGCACCAGGGTTTTCTTCACAAGCAGAGAAGATAGCAATGTCCTGTCTGACCTGCTTGAGAAAGAACATATGGAAAGCGATCCCTACCGAACCGTCCCACATTCCACCGACTGATGGACCTTTCCAGGTGATACAAATTGATTTCATCCAATTACCACCCTGCAGGAACCTTAAGTATGTATTAGTGTGCACAGACGTATTCTCTAACTGGGTTGAGGCCTACCCAGCAGCCACTAATACTGCTGCGTTTACTGCCAAGAAAATAGATCAGGAATTTGTATGCAGGTACGGTATCCCTAGAATCATCGAAAGTGATAGGGGTACCCATTTCACAGGTGATGTTTTCCAAAATATGTGTAAGCTGATGGGTATTAATAGCCGACTTCACACCCCCTACCGACCGCAAGCCAGTGCCAAGGTAGAGAGGATGAACGGGACTATTAAAAGTCATGGCGGAGACTGGACTAGGATGGCCAGAAGCTTTACCTTTGGTCCTACATAGTATAAGGACCACTCCTAGATTTCCTCTGAATCTGTCCCCATTTGAAATATTATTTGGTAGACAACCTCATTTGATTATAAGTCCACAGGAAGATCTAAAAGGTAACAATGAGGTAACTGTGAAGTACCTTATATCAATGAGTAAGCAGTTAAAGCAACAACAGCAGAAACTGAAATTGTTGTCCCATGATATGCCTGAAATGAAGTGCCATGATGTTGAACCAGGAGAATATGTAATGATCCGAAATTTCTTACGTTCAGGTTGTTTGACTGATCGGTGGGAAGGTCCATACCAGGTGCTGCTGACAAGTACTACATCTTTGAAGGTGGCGGAGAAAGATACCTGGGTCCATTCCACTCACTGAAAAAAGGTCAATCAACCGGTGGAGAAACAAGTCAGAGACAAAGCTGATAGTGTGGATCTGTCGCTCGCAAGCTTGTTCCGGGAGGATTGAAAAGGTCGTAGTGAGATACCTGAACTGAGAGAAATTTGCAGGTCTTGTTGTGACAATGGACGGGCCTGCTGTGTTCATTTTCATATTCTCTTTCAGAGTGTTCACCATCCTGGTCGGGTCAGGAATATCCAGTTTCTGTGATGGGGGACCAATTGAGGAAATGGGAACTGATGGCAGTGCTGATGGAGTGGAGAGAGGAGGAGTGCAATGCCAATCAGGGGAGTGTCTGACCAATCTTAGTACTGTTATTGTTAAGAGAGCTGTCATTCCGGATACTCGGGGAAGGTGTGGAGGGTTATCATCTGAAGATTCCTGTATTTGTGAGTTTTGTGGGTCCCTAGTTGATGAAAACTGTATTCAACAGTGCCAACCTAAATATAATTCGTACTGGGGAGGGTATCCTTTGGAGGATTACCACAGCATGGTAGGCAAAGTGTTAAATCAAAGCGATTGCTGGGTGTGTTCACATGTGCCACAGGGACAGCATAATGTAGGGTTGGTGCCATTTCCGCTGAATATCACGGAAATTTTAGAATTACAAAAAGGGAAAACAGTGGATGGAAAATTCCTCTCATCCAAACCACCTCATTTCAAACTCTATCAATTTCAAGTAGATAAATCACTTTTGTGTCTAAACATAACCAACCCCAATAAACCCGGAGGTTGGGAAGTGACAGGGAATAATCAGACGATGACCTTCTCACAAAGAGCTGATAATGAGTCCATAAACTATGATCTGTTACGCACAATTAAATCAAGTGGGAAATATTTTAGGTACCGGTATACATTGAGTTCCACCAAAGAAATGATTGGTAAAGTACCAGATGGTTATTGTGCTAAAATAATACAACCAGAAACTTGCATACACCAGATGGAAGAACCTGAGATAGGATTGTTTGCAAGAGAAATGTGTTTAATGATAATGATGCATACCATTCCTTATATTCTCCCTGATAATGTATATTTTATATGTGGAAGAAAAGCGTATAAATGGCTCTCCCCGAGTTCCGAAGGTTTGTGTTATCTGAGAAGAGTAGTCCCAGAAGTTATGACCCTCACACATGTTGAAATGTTGGGAATACATAAAAACATGCCGTCACCATATCTTCACACACAATATGAGCACAGAGGCAAGAGAAATATGATACTTGGTGATATGCATAAAGCCGCTCAGTTAATCAGTGAGACAACTGGCTTCCAAGTTTTAGTCGCCCTGGATCCCACCAAAATTGCTAGGGGTACATTAAATTTTAGATATATCCAGGAACTTGCTAAATTAATAGATAATATCACCGAGATGTACGATGACACATTCAGGTACACAGGGAGAGAATTGCAAGCTTACAAGAAAGAATTAGTGCAACACAGGCTAGTGTTGAACTATTTAACTGCTGTTACTGGAGGGTATTGCGTAACGTTAGCCACCCAATTTGGAGTAAAGTGTTGCACTTATGTCACCAATGATACCAGCGACCCTAAGGAGGTGATAGACCAGAAGATGGATGAGATTCTGCAGCTAAAGTGGGAATTTCGTTAGAACCATAACGCATCAGTGGCTGAAGCAGGGGAAAAGATAGAAGGATGGGTGTCATGGCTGAACCCAGTGAAATGGTTCTCGGGTCTAGGAGAGTGGGTCCAGGAAGTGGTCACCAGCGTAGGCAAAGTCTTGATCCTTATACTGATTGTCATCATAGTAATTGGCATATGCGTCTGGTGTGTTCCTATTGTGTTGAAGTGTGGAAAATGTGAAAACAGAGTGAAACGAAGGGATAAAACTATGATGGTGGTCAGAAATGATAATATGTATACCGAGGTAGATACAGAACTGCACTACAATCCTGAGCTAGGAAGTACCATCATTTAAATGTATAATATTTAGACATGCATATTGAAATGTTATTTATAAAACACCCAATGTAAAGTCTCAAATTCCCCTTCAAAACTACTGTTATAAGACTGGTGCATTCCCACACCTGTCACATGATCTCCCAAGATCCGCGGTGTGCATATAATAGTAGTTTTATGCCCCCGCCTAGAGACACATTGTTGATGGATTAAGAACCACCTTGTGCCATCCCATGATGACACTAAATAATAATGAATGTAAGCCCAAAATAAATTTTTATAGCAGATTGTGATAGCATGTTGTTTGCTATCAAAGGGTGGACTGTCAAAGTTGAATAATTGAGTGAGACAAGTTCAGTTTAAAATTTAATCGCAGTGACGCCATCTTGCGAATGAGATCGCAAGACACCATTTTGTGTGGTCAGCATTAATTCAAGTTATAACCCAGGAGCTAAGATCAGATGGCAATGTTTTTGTTAACCTACCAAGGGCAACGGGAAAAACCAGCTTTCTAAGTAGAAGTAAATAAGAAGAGACAATGGGTATTTTTACATACAAATTGGGAATCCCTGGATGCAGATAAAGTATAGTTGTGGCAATTGTAATATAATATCTACACAATTGGATTTGCTTGAATCCTAGACAAGATGGCTCCAAATCCCACAGTTTGAGGTGATAATACATTTGCACTTCACACAAGAGTCTGTGAGAACAAAAGAGGTTTTGTTTTCCTTTGAACACAGCAGGTGGGGGCCTGCTGACAGAGGGCATGTAGAATTACAACCCTCAGCCATCCACACTGCTGGATGTTCACTTCGTGTATGAGAGATTATGCACTTAAATCTCACCCATTAATAACTAGCGTCCTTATATCAAACCCCGAATACCCACACACTACATATTCGCACATAAGGTTCCATAAGCATCAAAATGTATGATTCAAGTTGGTTAAGTTAGTTTAAATGCTAAGAAATAGAGGTTTTTGATATCTAAGGTATTATACATGATAAGCAAGGTATGTTTGGTCTCGTTCTGATGCGTACGCTTTTTACAGAATCCCGGTGTTATCGGTGGAGAGATCGCATCATGCAAACTCAAGTTACAGATCGCAGAACTTATAAGCAACAAAATGTTTTAGTTGATGGAATGTTACAGGAGGCGTTACCAGAAAGACCCCGGCTGTTAGAGGCAGGGAAAGTCTATTTGAAACAACCTGTTAAATGTGTCGTTACATATGCTCCTCCTCTGGGAACCAATGAGATCAGCAGGAAGTTTCCCCTTTGTCCTGTTTCAGTCTGGGGGGAATAAATACATGTGTCCAAACACTGGTTTGCCAGTTCATGCTGAATTTTGGGTGAACTGAGGATATCTAGTCAGAAGTCTATCTCTGGGTCCAGAGGCGCAGCGTATGTATAACCGAACTTGGTCTGTATTATTTCCTTTTTACGCCTAACTTGGGTATGTATAGATTGCGTGTAACTGACTGTAGTTTTACCTGAATAATACTTGTGCGTTGGAACCACAGATTTCCACTCCTGTCTTTATTTGCGGTCATACTGCGTACGCAATTAGCGTTGTGTTTAGAGGTTTATAAGCAGGTTTTGTCTTAGAGGTTTATAGGCAGGTGAATCTTAGAGGTTTATAGGAAGGATTATAGTAAAAGGTTTACTGACGATTTAACAGTATATCAATTATAATGTTCTATTTTAACATGTAATAGTTTTAAATTTACAGTATCTGGTTTAACATTTTATTTTAAATATTTTTTTTGTAAGTTTTTCATGAATTATTGTCTGCACTAGAGAAAATGTTATGTAATTGTATGTTTTTATGCCATTATTAAATAAAAAATACTATTTATTTACATTTATACTTGGTCACTCTTTTGGTCATTCCTGCTTTATAATACAGCTCACTGTGTGAGCAAAAGGTTGATCATTATATTGGTTGAAGCTGAGATAATTATCAGGACAGTCCCAGAACACTAATTTTAGGAGAGTAAGGCTGGGTACACACTAGGCGACCTGTCAATGCGACACCCAATGGTATTGTGAAATCCTATTTTGCATTTTTCCACTGCTGTTGGCACCAAGTGGACGCACCTGGCGTATGGTGATACGCAAATGGAGATGAACAGTGTATGCAACGTGTGATGCATACGCAATACCTTCCTATACTGTAACACTAACAGTATGCATAATAATTGCTAATCTTCATATCAAAATACAATGTGAATTACAGTGCAATATATAGCACAGCATAATAACCTTATGTGAAAGCAAGTGAACACACACACAGTTTCTGTGGTCCAATGCACAAAAGTAATTATTGTATTGAAAGAATATATGACATTATTATTACAAGTAATACAGTGGTAAAATACAGTTCAAGAAAAAGGTCAGAGTTACAAACCAGTATACATACGTTCGCATGCGCGTCCCTGGATCCAGAGAGTGCAGTCATCACCAGATGACTGGTAGAATACAGCTACTGGTCTCTGGATCAGGGGACGCCATTCTTATACAGTTAAATTATGGGTGTGCATAATGGCAAGTTGTATCTCTTTCCATTGGTCCACGGGCAGGATGTCTCCAGTTCACTGGGGGTCATTGGCTGGCTCAAACAGTGGGCGATGCCTAAGCTTCAGGTTGCAGTTTCATGAACTTTCCTCTGGCTTCCCTCCAAAAATTAACTCAAGATCTACCATTGTTATAAGCTATTATTAAACATAAATCAGACATTGCTAATATCTGCTTGCCACAATGTGCGACAATCTATTCGCAATCACCGGATTACTGCTAACACAATTCTGCACAATATGATCCTAAACACGATATTAATATGTGATCCCGTTCCTGGACTATATGTATTATGTGAGCCCCGAATGCTGTGATATATATAATACATTGGACATGTAATATAATGTCTAATTCTTCCTATATACATACTGTATATACTGAAATTACTAAAGAGTAAGATAAAGTTAAATTTGGTTTGGAGAAATGTCTCAAAGAAGATTAATGTGTAATCAAACCAATCTCTCACGGCCACAAGGGGGAGCATATTTACTGTAGCTAGCAATCAATTGCAAAACTAAATATACTTGAATAACACTAGGATTAAAAGGATTAAAATTAATATACCATAATGATTAAAAGTGGTTTTCACCAAATATATATATATTTCGTAGCAAGAAGTTCATGTGTTTGTGTGTATACATGTAATAATATATTAGTTTGTTAGGGAGGCAGTTTGAACAAGTTTTCCAGCTTATGTCCTAAAACAATGGGCTGAGCACTCGTGTGCACAGGTGTGTGTAGGCGATATGTATAATTAAGATCAAATCTCAGTGCAGCAAACCTGGGGAGGTCATTAAACCAGTTCATCCATTGTCCAGTGAGGGTCAGATAGGGAGTCATGTATATATATATATATATATATATATATATATATTGGTACCAAGAGACCTCAGGCATCACATGCTTGTTTGTACATCAAACACAAGGAAATGTTGGTGAATAGAAATTCTACATTTTATGACACCATGCTTGTTTGAGTAGACCTATTCAACCTGGGCCAGCAAACATGATTTCATCTCCTTGGAGGTTACTGGCTAACTTATAATTATCTATTGCATTTGGAATCTGTTAGACTATGCCAGTTATTGCATAGGATTTGGGATATGAGGCATTATTTTTGTATTTAATATATATCTGACTTTGACAGTATGACTGAACGATATATCGGGTGGTCGGAACACACTGCACGATACGGTGAACGACCATCCGATATATTGTTCACCTGCACCATGCACCTTCCTGGCTTTGGCAGCTGGGTTGCTCCATCGGCTGTGCATGCACGGCCGACGGAACAACTCTGATGACGGCATGCAAGAGCATGCTTAGTGCATACACACTAGACGATCTGGATGATATGTCAGTTTGACCCGGCATATCATCTGAGAAATTATATAGTTTGTACCCAGCATTAGGGACAGTCTAGTCACAGCATTGTGTCACAGACACATTTTATCAGGTTATAGCCAAGATTGTTGCTATACCATCCAGTGCCGAAGAGATTTCTCTTTTTTCCTGCTAATCTATAGCGTTGGAAGGGAATTATTTTCTCTCCTTAGGCTTAAGGAGTAAGGGTATCCTATTGGTCACCGCCCAGACATTCCCATTCCCCCCAGGGTCATTAGCGAAGGTGCATAATGAAAGTACATGCCGAGGTTCAGGTATTGGAAGAGTGCAGAACAAGGAAATTAGCTAAAGTCGGGTTCACAGACAGGTGCAGAACAGAGATACAAGCCAGGTCGGTATACAGGATTCAAACAGACTAGCACCGAATTAACACTGGAGCACAAGCAGGAGACCAGATACAAGTATGATGAATACAGTGAGTTTAAATAGGCATGGCTTTTTGAAATGGGCACCAAACATACATAACAGGTCAGCTGGTGCATAAAAAGGCATAAAATGGCTGCAGTGCCACACTCTGCCCACCAGAGGGTGCTCAAACCACCAGACACATCTCCAGTCATCTGGAGAAAGACAGCCAGGAACCACTGCTGCTGTGAAGATGAGGAGTAAGCCATAACCAACCCCCAGAGACGTACCATTGGGACCCAACAGATGGCCACTACAGCCCCGCCACCCACTGGACACAGAGACACCACAACCCACCCAGTTTGTCAGTATTATGGAGCTGTGTCATAAGACAGGACAGATCGGTACATGGTAATCACAAAGAGGGAGCAGGCAGAAGAATCATAAAAGTTATAGCCAAGGTCAGAAGCCATAGTCATTTGCAGAGGGTTTGTGGGCTATACTGCTAGGGTAAGGTATATTTCCCCTTCAGATTCTGTACCTAGAAGTGACGTAAGTGAGGGCGGAAGTGCACTTTTCTGCCCATACTGTCCACCAAAAGAAGAAAGCTGTCTACTCGCAGGCTCGCCATGCTTCGGGCTCAGTGGCTTGCTACGCTCGCCACAAGATTATATTCCTCCTCTATGCCCATGTGAATGGTAGGGAATGATGTTGGACAGTAACTGATGACGTCAGGGTCAATCTATGGAAGGGGATCTAGCTGTAACCATACTGTTAGGTGAAGTCTTACTAGAAGATGTGTTAGTTTGTAAGGGAAGCAATCGGGAAGCCGACTGCCTAAATACCGGCAGCGGGCTTCCCGACTGTCATTTCCCGGCAAGGGTGAAATGCCGGGCGTCTAGATGTAGACGCCCGCATTTCCCCGACGCCGGGAGACCGGCGCCCGGCATCCCGATCGTAGTGATGCCGGGCGCCGCGAGCGGACAGCCGCGGGGGGGAGGGTTAGGTTTAGGGCTCCCGGGGGGGACTTAGGGTTAGGCACCCCCCCGGGAGGGTTAGGGTTAGGCTAGGGGGAGGGAGGGTTAGGGTTAGGCACCCCCGGGGGGGACTTAGGGTTAGGCACCCCCCCGGGGGACTTAGGTTTAGGCAGCGGGGAAGGGGGTGGTTAGGGTTAGGAACTTAGAGGGGGGATTAGGGTTAGGCACTTGGGGGGGAAGTTAGGGTTAGGCACCCCTAAGGAGGGTTAGGGTTAGGTTGGGTTAGTATATACTCACCTATCCACGATCGGGTTTCCAGCGCTGTCGGGCTTCCGCTGCTTATAACTCTGCTTTTGTCGGGCTGCCGCTGACGGGAATCGAACCGCCGGCCGCATTTCATACCCATTCCGTTTGTAACCACACCCTAAAAATCCAATATAATCTGTATGCAAACTTTCAGATCCACTAAGACATTCCTGACACAAATACACTTGTATCAAAAGTTTGATGTACATGAACATTCAAATATCTTAATAAAGTTAATAACAGGATTTTAGAAATACCTTACTCTATAAGGTGAAATTCAGTAAGCAGATTATAGACATGACATTGTAAATAAATGCAATTCCAGTTCATTTTGCTGTGGATGATCATCATGCTGAACATTGAAATCTATTTGTTTGTTTTTTGGTTTGTTCTTTGTAACTGTGGCTATAACTTTAAAAATATGTTCAATACCTTTCTCAGTGTTAAAAGCCATCAACAGACTACAAACTTCTGCATCTGCACAAGAGGTTCTTCCCAGATCTACTATTATATGCTGTAATTTTTAGGGAACATTTTCTGTATGTGATTATTTGTATCAATGCTTAATATTTTATTTATCTCTCTTTTATTTTTATTAAATTGATATTGTATGTTATGCTGTGGTGATATATATTGGTTGTTTCAACACTCCAATATCCAACACCACTGATACTCAGTACTGCTCTGTTCTTTGCAGTTCTTTTTGGGAGGGATCTTTTGTGCTTTGGGTCCTGTGAGTGGCAGCAGAGTTTTATTGGGGCTTGATAACTCAGGAACTTTAGACCAATTCTTGCAATGCTTGAATATTTTGTTTGTTGCTCAATATCCCCACTTCCTGATACATACAGCATGCTTGCTAAGAGAAGGTATATTGTGACCATAGATGTGCACAGACCCATATGTTATGGTTTTGAGAAAATCACCCTCAAGTGTTATGGTTCGGATTGATAAAAACAGCTAAAACCATGTAATTTGGACCTGTTTACATGCCATCCAAAACCGAGATTTGGTTTTTAAATCCGAGTTCTAAACTTACAGCAGACCTGAGCTGGGACTCAGGGGTGTAGGGAGGGCAGAACAAATGGAGTGCTCCAGGCGCCAGTGGGGGTGGAGGGCGCCATTTAGCAGGGTCATATTATACCCAAGGCCAGGGGCTGGCTGGCAACTTTTAGCCTGGGGGGCAGGCACAAACAAGTGGTTGTTCCACCAGTGCATTGAAATGGGGAAAGACACATGATAATAGCCTCTCTAGGTGAAGCTCTCTAATGTGGGCGTACTTTAAATGGGATGTAGTTGCGGCCGCCGGTCACAATATCGACTGTTGAATGCCGGCAAAGGAGGAAGCATGCCCGAATGAGTTAAGTACGGGCCGCCCGTCCTTTTAGCCACGGAGATGGGTTTGTTATGTGTAGGGCTGTTAGCGGGGTTAGTGTTAGGTTTTGGTGGGGGAGGTTAGTATTAAGCACCATTTCAATCCCATTCCCTTTAAATAACCAATGAAATATATAAAAAATTGTTGTGTCAAAGAGCCCTGTCCCAAACCAGAAACCATTCTAGTGACCCCTACCAAATGCTCACCGCACTCTATATACAATGCAGGACCCATTCTACTTACCAATATACAATACAGGTACAATTCTCGTGACAGATATATAATAAAAGGAGCTTTCTAGTGACCAATATACAATGTAGGGACAATTCTAGTGACCAATATAAAATGCAGGGACCATTCTAGGCACTGATATATAATATAGGGGACAGTCTAGTGACTGGTATAGAATGCAGAGACCATTTAAGGCGATGGAACGGCAACTATCTATTTATTAAAAACCTCATATGGGAACTTATAGGCCACAGTCAAGCAAGAGTTCAGCACATCTAACAATGGCAGCAGCAGTGAAAGTGTGAAATACATGTTTTTACTCATTCACTGACTAGTTAGAAAATAGTTTAGCACAAAAATGTAAATATAAGCAGGCTCCCTATGATCCTGGAATTGGGTCTGGCTCTTTAACAGAGCTATGTGCTTTGCAGGGGCAGAACTATGGGAGACAATGGAGGCGCCTGCCGCCGGGCTCCAGCTCTGAAGGGGCACCTCCTCCATTGTCACAGTGATGTGCCGTATAATGCAGAGGTTCGCAGTGACCACCAGATCATGGAGCGTCGCAGTGATGTGCCGTATAATGCAGAGAGGTTCGTAGTGACCGACAGATCAGGGAGAATCACAGTGATGTGCCGTATAATGCAGAGAGGTTCTCTGTCACCGCCAGATCAGGGAGAATCACAGTGATGTGCTGTAATCGCCAGATAACGCAGAAATTGCTAGATAATGCAGAGACTAACAGATCCACGTATAACACAGATATTATGAATATCCCCTAACACACAATAATAATACACTCTATAAACACTCATTATTACACCCCCCAGCACAGACTGTATTAAAACACCTCCCCTCCCCAACAGAAAACAAGAAAAAAAGCAACTACACCTCTCTCCATTGCATAAGTATTCCACCACCCCCCACTCAAATATGATTTAAACATTTCACATCTCCACTGACACTCTGCCAGACAATGCAGAGAGGTTCGCAGTGACCGCCAGATCAGGGAGCGTCACAGTGATGTGCCGTATAATGCAGAGAGGTGCGCAGTGACCGACAGATCAGGGAGCATCGCAGTGATGTGCCGTATAATGCAGAGAGCTTCTCAGTCACTGCCAGATCTGGGAGTGTCGCAGTGATGTGCCGTATAATGCAGAGAGGTTCTCAGTCACTGCCAGATCTGGGAGCGTCACAGTGATGTGCCGTATAATGCAGAGAGGTTTGCATTGACCGTCAGATCAGGGAGAATCACAGTGATGTGCCGTATAATGCAGAGGTTCGCAGTGACCACCAGGTCATGGAGCGTCACAGTGATGTGCCGTATAATGCAGAGAGGTTCTCAGTCACTGCCAGATCAGGGAGCGTCACAGTGATATGCCGTATAATGCAGAGAGGTGCGTAGTGACCGACAGATCAGGGAGCATCGCAGTGATGTGCCGTATAATGCAGAGAGGTTCTCAGTCACTGCCAGATCAGGGAGCGTCACAGTGATATGCCGTATAATGCAGAGAGGTGTGTAGTGACCGACAGATCAGGGAGCATCGCAGTGATGTGCCGTATAATGCAGAGAGGTTCTCAGTCACTTCCAGATCAGGGAGCGTCACAGTGATGTGCCGTATAATGCAGAGAGGTTCTCAGTCACTGCCAGATCAGGGAGCGTCACAGTGATATGCCGTATAATGCAGAGAGGTGCGTAGTGACCGACAGATCAGGGAGCATCGCAGTGATGTGCCGTATAATGCAAAGAGGTTCTCAGTCACTGCCAGATCTGGGAGTGTCGCAGTGATGTGCCGTATAATGCAGAGAGGTTCGCAGTCACCGCCAGATCAGTGATGTGTTATATAATGCAGAGAGGTTCTCAGTCACCGCCAGATCAGGGAGCATCACAGTGATGTGCCGTATAATGCAGAGAGTTTCCTAGTGACTGCCAGATCTGGGAGCATCACAGTGATGTGCCGTATAATGCAGAGAGGTTCTCAGTCACTTCCAGATCAGGGAGCGTCACAGTGATGTGCCGTATAATGCAGAGAGTTTCCTAGTGACTGCCAGATCTGGAAGCGTCACAGTGATGTGCCGTATAATGCAGAGAGGTTCTCAGTCACTTCCAGATCAGGGAGCGTCACAGTGATGTGCCGTATAATGCAGAGAGGTTCGCAGTGACCAACAGATCAGGGAGCGTCACAGTGATGTGCCGTATAATGCAGAGAGATTCGCAGTGACCACCAGGTCAGGGAGCATCGCAGTACCTGCCACATTATACAGAGGGGTACGCAGTGACCGTCAGATCAGGGAGCATCGCAGTACCTGCCACATTATACAGAGGGGTTCGCAGTAGCCGCTAGATCAGGGAGCATCGCAGTACCTGACACATAATACAGAGGGGTTCGCAGTAGCCGCTAGATCAGGGAGCATCGCAGTATCTGACACATAATACAGAGGGGTTTGCAGTAGCCGCAAGATCAGGGAGCATCGCAGTACCTGACACATAATACAGAGGGGTTCGCAGTAGCCGCTAGAACAGGGGGCATTGCAGTGGATGCCAGATTATGCAAAGCATCGCAATAATCGCCAGATAATACAAAGACCAACAGAGACCCACGTATAACACAGATATTATGAATATCCCTTAACACACAATAATAATACTCCCCTATAAACACTCATTATTACACCACCCCCAGCACAGACTGTATTAAAACACATCCCCTCCTCCACAGAAAACAAGAAAAAAAGCAGCTACACCTCTCCCCATTACATAAGTGTTCCACCCGCTCCCCCATAAATATCATTTAAACATTTCACATGTCTACTGACAGTCACTTGCCTGTCTGGAAAGATCAGTCTGGTCCCTGCGGAGTGCGGAGCTCCAGGTACAGGAAGAGATAAAAGATAGACTTGAGGGGGGGTGGGGACTCAGGGTGAGGGGGCAGGGTCTTGGGCAATGGGCAAGGACAGGTGGAGCTGAATTAAATTAGTCACATAGGTCAGGAGAGGGGGCGGGGCCCCTGGTGAGGGGGCGGGACCTTAGTAGGGGACAGGAACGAGTTTAAAACAGAGGGTAGAGGAGGGGGCGGGGTCTTGCCTGTGACACTGGAGGGAGTAGAGTGTGAAGTCAGAGTAGTGACAGACAGGGGATAGCAGGGAGGTAGAGACTCAGGAGTCTCAAGCAGGGAGGGACTGACACTCGTATCAGAGAGGAAGCATGTAGTAGTGTACCAGAGCAAAGTGCACAGCCCCTGCTGCGGAGCGGACTCGGAAGGAATACAAGCTGCATGGATGTGACAGACAGCTGGGTAACAGGCAGAGAATGCTGCCCAGCTGCTCTGATGGTTCTATTGTCGGAGCAACTGCAGAGCACTTTCTGCCTGTCACCCGGCCGTCAGCCCTGCATGTGCAGTATGTGACACCGGCCCTCACTGAAGGATAAGTGTACCGACCCAGGGGGCATATGGCACCCTGCCCCTGGGCCAGACCGCCACTGCCCAAGGCGGACGCTAGACTTTACCAGGCTCACATTCAGTGGGTGCACTGTGTTGTGACTTGTGACATGCAGTTGACCACTACTTTAGAAGGAGGGGTAGTGTGAGGATGTGGGTGGAGTTAGAGCTGCGGGTGACAATAGCATCAGGGTGTAGGAGACAGCTGGCTGTAGGTCCGTGGCATGGGTAGTGAGTGGAATCTCTTCCGTGGTGGTGCTGGTGTCTGAGATACAAGCTGACCCAGACTGCGCAGAGGAGGAGTGAGGTAGTGACCAGTGGGAGTGCACCACAGACCAGGGGAGAGACACTGAAGAGGCAGAGGCTGCTGCTGTACTACTACAGGTAAGCACAGTAAAGTTAAGGGAAAGGCGACATGTTGAGCAGAGAACAAAGTGTTGATGAAATAAAGAAAAGGTAATACAAATAAAGGCACAGAGGCATTAGGGGGCACAGATGGAGGCACAGAGAAGCAAAAGGGTGTGTCACTCAAAAGTTGCACAAAACATCCTGCAATGATGCAGGCACCACAACTCGAGCTGCACGACTTTTGAGTGACACACACTTATAATAGTGTTTGTGAGCCAGAGACTAGTCGGCTGAGTGTGCTGTGTGTGAACTGCTGGAGATGGGGCTTGTCGGAGCTGCTCATCTGATGCAGGGGTACCCTGGGGCAGGGCAGCTAATATTGACCAGTGTGCCCTCCAACCTGAGCGGAAACTAGTGAGTAAAGGTGGACCCTGGGTGACACACAGCAGTGTGCTCTAGGTGGAGAGGGTTGGGTTAAAGAAAGTCACAAGTAGCAGAGGGGTGAGTTAAAGGTGGCGCAGAGAGAAGAGGAGCGTGGTTAGGGTGACACAGTGTGCATTTATTATCCAGCACAAAAGTGGGACATCTTAAGTTGCACCTAAGAATGGTCTTGAAGATACCTTACACAGGGCTGGCACTATCATAGGCGACCCTGGGCATTAACCTAGGATCAATGGTTAGTAGTTTCTTAAAACAATGTCAATGTTTTTATGGTACCCACAGCATTTCCATACACTGGTTATGAAGCTACTGGGTGCTGTTCTTCCAGGTCAGTGTTATGCAGTAGTTTGGCACTTGGTGATTTCACAGGAGTTAAGGATACTGGTGTCGATGTACTGAGCCTTGGAGAGAGATAAAGTGGACAGATAGATGATAGATAGATAGATAGATAGATAGATAGATAGATAGATAGATAGATAGATAGATAGATAGATAGATAGATAGATAGATAGACAGACAGACATATACATATTAGCGTTGAAATGCAGACAGTTCACAATAAATCACCTCAGAAGGCTTATAATGTGACCAGTCTTACATCATAAAATACCTTTGTGATGTAAGTCACTGTTTGGTAAAGAGATGCACTTATCAGATGTATATACTAATGTGACATCTTACAGTGTAAAGTAAGCAAAATGAAAAACATTTTATTTGAAAATAATTTTATATAAAGATAGATTTCAGTAGTGAAATGTGGGTAGGTTGTGATTTATTATCATTGGTAGTTCATTGTGTTACTGGCTAAAATCATAAACTGTATTTTGTAATATCACTCATCTTTGGTATATGATGTTAGTTAGCTGTAACTGCTAATATGACTTCTCACAGTATAAGTTAAACTTACATTAACTCAAATGTAATATGAAAATAATGTTATATATAGATAGACAGACAGACAGATATCAGTGGTAAAAACAGCTACAATCATGTAACTTGGACCTGTTTTTGTTACTATAATATTACTAACATCGATAACATTCATTTCCAGTCAATTTTGACCACCTCCGAGCACCTGAAATTACAAGAGAGGGACTTAAACAAAATCCAAAACACGCAAGATCCATTTTTTAGATCCGAGTTCCGAACCTGGCGAGTAGAGTCGATTTGGGATTCGGTTCTACTCAGAACCCCAAAGTGATCAGAGCTGGGACTCAGAGATGAGTGTTTCGGAACGCACACGAACTTTGGGGTCCTGAGTAGAACTGAGTCCCAGCTCTGATCACTTTGGGGTTCTGAGTAGAACCGAATTCCAAATCAAGTCTACTCGCCAAGTATTATTATTATTATAATTATTATTATTATTATCTGTAAGTTTCATACTATACATAAATGTATCTACTGTATGTAGTTGTATGCAGAGTCATGTCTAAAAAGGAATATCCTGGAAAGCCATGTGAGGAGGTCTGAAGGCATGTGGAGGATATGGGGGTAGGGGGGGTAAGGTGCGCTCTTCCTGCTAGTAATGGTGATGACTTGTGTGTGTTTGTGAGTGGTGTTAATTAGAATGTTTCTTCTGGTGGTGGTGATGTTTTGGGAGTGAGGAGGGTGTGATTGGGTATGGAGTGTAGTTTGGAGTAATGTGAAAAGGGGAATTACTCCAAACTACACTCATCACCATTACTAGCAGGAAGAGCGCACCTTACCCCCCCTACCCCCATACGTTTTCAGTGCGGGAAAGGTACTCCCACACAAAGGTGCAGCACCCCGAAACCACAACACACCACCCCCTGGTCAACGAGAGCGCAGTTCTACCGCCCATCTTCATATGTGGAGGATATGGTTGGCATTAAAGGGTCTGTATATATAAACAGTATATATAAACTCTATATACAGTACAAAAGTTTTTGGCAGGTGGGGAAAAATGCTGCAAAGTAAGAATGCTTTCAAAAATAGAAGTGTTACTGGTTTATTTTTATCAATTAACAAAATGCAAAGTGAATGAACAGAACTTCAAACCAGTATCAATTCTTCTAGGTTCACTTGCACAAATTCAGGGATTTTGTAGCATTATAGTCAGGTGTATGATTAACCAATCATGCCAAACAGGTTATAATGATCATAATTTTCATATGTAGGTTGAAACTAGGGGTGAGCGGGTTCGGTTTTACTCGGATTTACTCGGATCTTTAAACGGCATTTTATTGGCTATCGCCTATCATGTGTTTTGGATAGCCAATATAATAAATCCGAATTTGCGGTAAAGTGGCGATAAGAACCGAGTAAATCTGAGTAAAACCGAGCCTGCACATCCCTACTTGAAACACAGTCATTAAGCAAAATAAAAACAGCTGTGTAGGAGGCTTAAAACTGGGTGAGGAACAGCAAAACTCTGCTACAAAGGTGAGGTTGTGGAAGACCGTTTCATGTCACAGGTCATACACCATGAGAAGACTAAGCACAGCAACAAGACATAATGTAGTTATACTGCATCAGCAATGTCTTTCCCAGGAAAAGATTTCAAAGTAGACTGGGGTTTCAAGATGTACTGTTCAAGCTCTTTTGAAGAAGCACAAAGAAACAGACAATGTTGGGGACCGTAGACGCAGTGGTCAGCCAAGGAAACTTAGTGCATCAGATGAAAGACACATCATGCTTACTTCCCTTCAAAATCTGAAGATGTCCAGCTGTGCCATCAACTCAGAACTAGCAGAAACCCGTGGGACCCAGGTACACCCATCTACTGTTTGGAGAAGTCTGTCCAGATTAAGTGGTCTTCAAGGAAGAATTGTGCTTAAAAATCTATACCTTCGATGCTGAAACAAGGCTAAGCTACTCAACTGTGCATGAAAACATAGGAACTGGGGTGCAGGAAATTGGCAGCAGGTACTCTGGACTGATGAGTGAAAATGTGAAATATTTGGCTGTAACAGAAGGCATGGTGGTGGTTCCTTGCAAGTTTGGGGCTGCATTTCAGCAAATGGAGTTGGGGATTTGGTCAGGGTTAATGGTGTCCTCAATGCTGAGAAATACAGACAGGTACTTATCCATCATACAATACAATCAGGGAGGTGTCTGATTGGCTCCAAATTTATTCTGCAGCAGGACAACGACCCCAAACATACAGCCAATGTCATTAAGAACTATCTTCAGTGTAAAGAAGAACAAGGACTCCTGGAAGTGATTATATGGCCCCCACAGAGCCCGGATTTCAACATCATCGAGTCTGTCTGGGATTACATGAAGATACAGAAGGATTTGAGCAAGCCTACATCCACAGAAGATCTGTAGTTAGTTCTCCAAGATTGGGACAACCTCCTTGCCGAGTTCCTTCAAAAACTGTGTGCAAGTGTACCTAGAGGAATTGATGCTGTTTTGAAGACAAAGGTCGGTCACACTAAATATTGATTTGATTTAGATAATTGATAAAAACAAACGATTAACATTTCTATTTTTAAAGCATTCTTACTTTGCAGCATTTTTTCCACACCTGCCTAAAACTTTTGTACAGTACTGTACATGTGTACCAACTTCAGTTCCACAAAGGGCTGATGCAAAGACCTTCTATTAAATCTATATAAGTATTGTACAGTGCAGTTTGTCAACTAAAATTAGAGATGAGCAGTTTGGTATTGGTCAGATCTTCCCGCCAAGATCAGATCTCAGAATGAATCAAAACGGTATCTATCATGGACATATCGGCACAGATCCGATCCAAACCGTACCACTCATGTCTACATAAAATAGGGCAGAGTTAATGTATACCATACTTTTGTTCATATTATAAGTATGCTATAGATCTATCAAAAATATTTACTCTTATTCATTTGTAATTCCCTTGTCTTACACCACGTGATTACCGATTGGGATGATCTGACTTCTGGAATTGGTGACTTCCTACTTCTACTACTAGCACTCAATCTTTTATTTTAGATTCACTATATCACTTATCACTTATAATTACACCTGGATACGATATATATCATACATATGCAAAAACATACAGAAATAATATATTAAAAAAGTAATAAAAAAATAACTTTAACTATCATTAACAGATTAGAATTGTTACACTGATGCCTTTTATAAACTTGACAACAATAATTTTGCCCTATGTTCAAGTCAGAAAGCCGTATTAGAAAATCAATTAACAGAATTTGTCTCACCATTTAAACTTTCAGTTAGATTAGTAAACTGCTGGTTTCACTGGGTAATGGACCTCCTGTAGCATGGCGCTAAAATATCTGCAGCTAGGATGATAAGAGTTTTCTATTCCAGATATTTTACATTTTGTGGAGAACAAAATACTCATGGCAAGTCACTTTGCTTAGAGACTAGCAAGGCTTTAAAACCTACAATTTTATTACTGTGTACACTGCTAGGATTATCATACAATAGTGGACACATCAAGTGGTCATTCACTGATCTGTCACATCTTGAGGGACTTGCCATCTGTAATTGGACAGAAGAATATATGTGAGTGAATAAGAGAGCAGTTGAATACATACCATACTGTGTACTTAAAACAGTGACTATAAATTGGTTAGTGTAAAATTGTCTAGACCGTTGTACCATTGGTTGGATCCCATGCAAAATCTTTTAGCATATTGTCAGCTTTACAATGCAGAAATTGAGGTTCACATCAGATACTAAAGGGAGTGGTTTTCTAGAACAGAGAAAAACAGGAAAATCCAACATCCCACCACAATGAGCCAGTAAAGAGCTGATATTGGGCCTAATTCAGACCATATTTGCTGACTTTATAAATCTCCTCCCTGCTCAAAGCCGCACCTTCAGCTCTAAGCCACACTTTTGGCTCTCAAAGCCACACCGCTGACTCTCTGGTTTCTCCATCTATTCTCCAAGTTGCACTACCGGCTGCAAAGCCGCACCAGCGGCTCTCAGGCCGCTCCACTGACTTTTTACTCTATCCAGTATCTCACCCAATTCTCTGGTTCCCAGAGGTAATCCATGTAAACCACTACTACTTCAAGTTGTAAGACCAAACGGCCACTTAAGTACCGGTGAACGCTTCTACAGGTAGTTCTAAGGGAACAGCGGGTGGCTGTTAGTGGCAGAAGACCTCTTTAGCCTGAGTTCTAGGGGGTTTACACGGAGCAGCCTTGGGATCCGTAACAAGTATTTCACTAAATTCTCCATCCATGATGGGAACCTGAAAGAAGCCCGAAAAGGAGCAAGATGAAAATGAGCCTGTTAAACTACGCTGGTCAGCTGGTGGTGAGGGAGGCCTGATGTTCAGAGGAAGATGCATTATTATTAGTGAAACACTAAAGCAGAGCAGACTTAGAAGTAGAGTTTCTGATTTTTGTTTTGTATACTTCACTGAACCTTTTATCCTTCCCACTGATGGATTGGTCTAGTGGTCTACAAGACTATGAGGCACAGCTACTGTCGGTGCATGTGGAATCAGAGAACTACTGTGAGAAAGAATACAGCCATTGGAGGGTGATATCTGAAGAGTAAGATTTAGGGAAAATGCAGGTAGAGTATAGGTGGGTTCACTATGGTGTTCAGCTGAATGTATCCCCCAAGTGTGACCTGGGCTGATGCAGGACCAGAGAGAGAGGAGCTCAATTCTCAAAGTACAACCAAACATACAGCCATGAAGACAAGTGTCTAAGCAGCAATAAAGAGGTACAGGCACGGTCTTGGGAACCACAATGAGATGCAATCACACAGTATGACGGTTAGTCTACTCACCCATGAATGATCTTTTAAGTCACACTAACATGGCATTGTTAAACTATTAAACTATTCATTGACAGTGCTAAGCTTTAACTGTTTCTCATTATTGTTCCTGATTTTGAGATTTTTTGCTATATACAGTACTGGCAAATGAGTACACTAAAAGTAATTCTGCTGTCCATAAACACAACATAGTCCAGAAGTATTTTAACCAAAGGGAGGACCATGTGCAGTGGGCCCCCTGTGTGTAGAACTCCCCACCCCACTTACTGCCAACAGTGCCACCTTTCCAATGATGTCTTCAAAAAATGGCGCATGAGCAAAAAAATAGAAAAAAGTTCTTGCTATCTCTTGTGCCTGAGCAGTCTTTCCGAAAACATTCTAAGATGGCGTTGCTAGCAGCCACATACAGTAAGTAGGGAAGGGGGGGGCTTTGTACACATGGCATCTACTGCATACTGCCAACGCTTTGGTATGACTGTTTTTGGTGCAAGGTGTGGCACAGGGTCCCCTTTCACACCATGCGCTCATTATAGATACGCCACTGTTGTTAAACAGCCATGATGTCCATTTGTTCCTATTGAAATAAATTTTTGCTCACTGGTATTCAGTTGACAATGATATGAGCTTTAATATACATTAAAAAAAATGCCTGACCCAGGAATGGATAAATTCTTATCCAACTTATCTCTAATTCAGAATGCACACAGCTGCCTATTTCCTTTTCAACCAAACTTCTACATACACATGCAGACATACGCACATAAACATGCACTTATCGCTTCCTTTTATCACTGCATATGATATATTAAAAGTTATATCTGATTTGATTTTCTGGTCTAAAGCACATTAGTTTACCAAGAAACTCAACATTTTAATGCAAAACCAAACGGATGAAAAACATTTAATTTTTATTAAAGAAAAAGTTAGTTTTCAAAGGAATAAAACTGTGTTTATCTGCTGAATGCACCACTAATGTAATTGCAATCAGGATTCCTATTGAGAACACATACAAAGAAATGGTACTTTTTTGCAGTATTTTCCTGAATTAATGGTTCGTATCTGTTGTCATTATTAATGCTGTATAAACTGGAGACTAACAAAAAGAAAAGAGAAAATATCACACTGGGTACTAAGTAGGGCTGAATAAATATAGAGAAGTGAATTATCAAGCGCTTTATAGATGGTGCTGTTTCTTATAAAGGTCCTACATAGAAAATTAAAAAATGTAAAAAAAAAAATATTAAAAAGGTAAACTAATATAACAAAAATGTATCATAAAAATGTTAGCAATACAATTATACAGCTGTATATAGGGGAAACATCACTAATGAAGCAAAACACCCAACGATTTACATTGTTGTTATTCTCATTTTTTTGTCTGAACTTTACCAAGATGTTTTAATAAAAGTTTATTAGTAGACTAGCTGGGATATCCAGCGTTTCCCAGGTTGAAGACTGGACCCTGAAGTACACCTGCAGCCTTTATGTGTTTACATTGTCCTTGCCTATAACCCCATTCCAGTGATCCTGAAAAGGACCCTGCTGTTTGCTAACATGCATGCAAACAGTGGCGTAGCTAACGTGGGTGCAAGGAGTGCAGATGCTATGATGTCCCAAACTGCCTCTGTGGCCCGCAGCTACCCCTGCAGCCAGGTAGGTGAGCCGGTCCAGTCAGGGTCATCGAGGGGGGCCCGGGTGACAGCGGTGGTGATTTGGTGCCAGCCCGCCAGCTGATTACATCTGGTGCACCGGCAGGCAGACATGAAGAGACAGAGACAATCAAAGCTCGCTGACTGGCAGCCAATCAGCAGAGGTGGCTCCTGATTGGCTGCCGATCCAAGAGCTGCAATTTCCTCACGACCGAGGCCAGATTCAAATTGCGCAGGCGCTGTCTGTCCATGTCTGCAGCTGCCTGGTGGTGCGAAAGCTGTAATAAGCAGGCGACCCGGCCTGAAATGCACACCTGCTGACTGCTGCTGGTACACAAGGGGAGGCGAAAAGCTGCTGGAGAAGCATGGGGAGGTGAGTTGCTGGGGGGGGGCATTATGTGTGGCATAATGTGTAAGTGGCACTACTATTGTGTGGAATAATGTGTTATATGGGGCACTACTACTATGTGGCTAATCTGTAAAGGGCATTACTGTGTGGTACAGAGTGTAAAGGGCATTATTGTGTGGCATAATGTTTAAGAGGCACTACTACTACGTGGCATAATGTGTATAAGGGGTGGCATAACATGAATGGGTTCTGTGTGGGGGCAAGTATATGTGGTGTTTTTACCTCTGGGAGGGCCTTTTTAAGATCTTGCTATGTGGCCCCCAAAGTTCTAGTTATGCCCTTGCATGCAAACACAGTATATATATGATCACTTTAAAAAGGACTAACTCTGGATTAAGTTTGAATTTGCATGAGTCATAAAGTTTGACACTTAGGGCTCTATTTACTACAATCCGCATTGGTAATGCAGATTGTAGTGTGATATTACCGAGTGAATTCGCATTGCGAATTCAGGCAATATCACAGGGATTTACTACAAATCCCTTGCAGGGACAGAGCTTGCGATAAAGCTCTGTCCCTGCTAATCCCCTTCGGAGCCTTATAACGGTATTTTCACAAAAAATACCGTGATGAAGTGCCCGCGCATGCGCCGACCCTTTGCCGCATCTACCCCCCCTCCGGCGCTAAGCCCCGCCCCCGGTGCTAAGCCCCGCCCCCCGTGATCGCGGACTCCCCGCGACCCCCCCTCCCTTACTTACACTTACCTGCATGCTCCAGGCCTCCGGTGATGTCTTCCATTCCTCCAGTCAGGTGATCTCCCATACTGCACTGGGGCCCGATCACCTGATGACCGGGCAGCAGTGCACTGTGGGAGACCAGCTGACCGGAGGGGAGTCATCACCGGAGGCCCGATCACCGGTCCCTGGAGTCAGGTAAGTAATTTTTTTTTTTACTATTTTTTTTTTATAGTAATCAGCTTGCCGTCTGTTTAGACCACACAGCTGATTACAGGGACCGACTCCCGGCTCTGCTCTCCCCGTTAGAGCAGGGCAGGAGGCCGGTAACCGGGGGAGACCCTGGATAACGCCACCTCCAGGTGGCGTTATTATCACAGGGCTTTCCCCGGTATTTTTTTCACATTTATTTTTAGTAACTATGGTCAGATCACATTTCCCATTACAGTTATGGGAAATGCGATCTGCTTTACTAAAAATAAGTGATAATTAGGGGTTGGAGTCGAATTATACGAATTCTACTCCAATTGCCCTGTAATAACTATAAGTGATACTAAAATAATGTGAAAAGGGTGTGAAAACACCCTTTTCACATTATTTTAGTAAAAATAATGTTGATAAATAGAGCCCTTACTCAGACTGTTAGGGTAAAAGGATACTTTTGAAGCTTTCACACAGGTGTGAGCAGAATTTGAAACCATTTACCAGAATACACATGATTAAAATAATCCTCTGTCATTCAGTAACCACAAATTAAACAACCAATGCACCTGAAGCAACCCAGTCATCGATAACCTTTGTATTGCTACAATATGTTATTGATTGTTGTAAAAATATATGTGACCAAATTGGATATAAACCTGCTCACTGTCTGACAGTCCGTCCGGGCAGCTCTAGGTGCGATTTTTGTTTAGCATAAGAGCTGGGTGCAGGGTCCGCAGAGGGAGGGGTTGCTGACAAACAGCAGATGCTAGAGAACATAAGACAGAAGTGTGTCTGGAAGTCTGCCATGCAGTCAAAGTTTTGAGGGGAGGGAGAGGTCAGGGCCTCCCTGCAGCTAGATACACGCTGTAGGACGTTATCGGCTCTATCAATTTTGTTTTACTAAAATAATTTGAAAACGGGTGTTTTCAAACCCTTTTCACATTATTTTAGTTTCACTACATTAAAGGGCTTTTGGAGCAGTATAAAAATAAAAATAAAGAAAGAAATACTCCGAGCCCTTTAATTCACATTTGTTTATTAAGCAGATCGCATCTCTCATACTTGTAATGTGAAATGCGATCTGCTTGAAATATACTAAGGGGAATTGTGAATAAATACCAGGTGGGAGCCCTAGTATAACAATGCCAATTGATGATCGGTGAGCTCTCTCCTCTGGTCAGCTGGTCGCAATACTCCTGCACTGTGGACCCGGTCAGCTGTGCTGTAAACTGGCATCTCAGGTTACAGCACACATCAGCTGACCGGAGTCACAGACCAGTAGCCCAGAGACTTGCTGACCGGAGGAAAGAGCTCACCGATCACCAGGCAGGTAAGTGCAGAGGGGGTGGGGTAGTTCTAGCCAGCAGGAAGCTTTCTCGCAAGCTCTGTCCCTGCTTGAGAATCTAATATATTCTTTTGATGTTTCTAAAGTTGGAATTTAGGTGAAAATATCACATTACAACCACATTTGAAATGCGGATTGTAGTAAATAGGGGTCAATATAATAGATATAATAGAGTTTTATATGAAAGCTCATTTAGTTTGAAACTCTATTATATTTTTATCAGCATAAACACTTTAGAATGCAGCAGGCAGCACAGCAGTTGACTCAAAGCAATAAGTCACCCATTGTTTGAATCTTACATTATGCTACTTCACTCACTTAACTACTAACTAGAAATAACCACACAGACACCTATGTGGAATTAAAAAAGAGGACACAGCTGAAATTTATTGATTGATTTATAATTAGAAAGATGGTGGCAGTAAAAAAGCAGTGCTCCAAGGCCACAGCCCGGCAAATATATTTGACTAAATAAATAAGAGGCAGATACCCACCCGGAGCAAACTGGCCTGAGGTAGAACCATTCTCCCTAAACTGGCATAGCCCTTGACCCCTCCCTAAGATGATGGCCCGGTTCCCCCTTAAGGGGAATGACCAACTAGACTATTTGCAGGTCCTTCCTAATAGCAAGGATAAGTGCAATGCAATCGCAAGTACCCGGATCATTGCCCCCCAAATGTACCACCAATCAGGTCCTAAATCTGGCTTCCGCTGTCCATAAACATCTAATAAAGGCCACCCCAGGGCATGCCCCTAAAACCCGAACCACTGATTCTTATTAGTACCTAATAAATGCGGGGCCTGAACATGCTAAAGGATGCTCATTAGCCCAGTAGATAACATGAATGTCCCCCGAACCACACCTGACAGTTAGCATTCCTAATAAACCTGCAAAAAGTGGTTAATCACGCCCGGATAGGCTAATACAATTTATAGAAAGACAGCCTAGCCAAAGGAAGGCAAACAATGGTTGGGAGACACGTCTGAAGGTGAAAAACAGCAAACCTCTTTGAGGGCAAATCTGAAAATCCCTTCAAACTTCATAGTGGCAGTAGGCATAAGGCCCCTGGGTTTCCCAACAAACTCGCAACTATGCAACTTATTGGCAAGCAACTAATTCTTGTAGGCTGACGACTACCATTGACCTAAATGTTTTAAGTCGTCAACGGAAGCACCTGCAGCCGTCATGCAGATTGCCACCCCAATCCTGAAAATTGCGTGCCAAACTGATCTAGCGGCAAATCTAAAGCAATCAAACAGTTGTGAAAGATCTGTGTAATGTAAAACCTAAATAATGTTGTCTGAGTGGCGTGAAAGGAGCCAGCATGCGCTGCCTGGGAGCCGTAAATTATTAAACGTATGGCCAAGCCGACTAGGATTGGTGAAAGGGTGTGCTTGAGCTGGGATAAAGGTCCATCGCCTTTTAGCAAGCTGATCAGTTTGTTAATCTTTGAAAACGACACAATTATAGGTTATACTGAAAACTTAATTCTCAAACAACAACCCGATGATGTCTAACTCATCTTATTTTATAACAACCCGCAATTATAAACATCCCTAAATAAGTTAACCCAAATACCAAATGAAAGAGTTGTGCCTCTTAATTAACCAATGTAATCCCTGACCCTGTAACTATCGGCTCCTTTAAAATTGATAGCTCAATATGTCTTCACGAAACCACTTAGAATGAGACGTTCCACCCCTGACCTCTCTCTACCTAAGCTAAAAAACCATCAGTTCGCGACCGGCAGACCAGGAAACTTTGTGAAATAAGAAAACCACTAGACCGAGCTGCCGACGTGGACGCTCCGGAACTAGTATGCTCATGCCATTTCCAAACGATTCTAACAGGTATGCACGGAATGGCGAACCTCCCTTGCCTTCGTAAGCCAAGAAAACTTTGCTAAGCATTACAGCCATCAACTAAATCCTCAGCGTACGCTGAGACCATGACATCAAAACAGACTAGTTAAATTCCGGCGTGACAACCAGTCCATACTAACAGAACCAGGGTAAGCCGTGAACCTCAGCAAAAAAAGGGGGGGCCAGCCCCCGAAACCCAATCCATGGACAACGAGACAAGGACATCTGCTATACCGTACTCCGCTCCCAGAACGTGACGTGCCCTAAAGTCCATGCTCCTGCGCAAACACACAAAGAGGAGAAAACGCCTAAACCAATTCAAAACCAAAGGGGACCCCGCCCCACAAATATTGATAGCAAGGACTACACCTAAAATATCACTGCATAACATAATCTTCCTGCTGCCGAGTCTGATAGCCCAGCTTTCGGCTGCAACCATGATTGGAGAAAAAACTTCAAAAATAGCATCCTGGCAGTTAGATCTCGCCGCATCCATGAATCTGGCCAAGTTCCCGCGTACAGCCACTCTCCAATAACTATTCTACAACTACGGAACTAGACGCATCCCTAAACAACTGAAACCTGTAATTCTCCACCTGAGCAGGTAGCCGATTCTAACTCCGTTGAACTCTGGAAAACATTACCAAACAAACTTGCAGATCCTCCCACCAGTCCCGAGAGAAGCGAAAATGGCGAGATTTTGAATCTAGGCTATGGATTGATCCAAGCGATGACAACTGGGTACTATTCTACAAATCAAAATTCACGACCTATAAGCGATTGGAATTACTTTAGTGCCCCTACCCCAATAATTCCCCAATTCACTAACTTTATCTAAAGGCAATCGGCAAAGACTTAGCAAAGTGCCTATATCTATCAGATAGGACAAACGTGTAACAGAGACCTCACTTTAGTCGCGAGAAACCGGTGCGCCTAGAATCTATAAAAAACGCATGTAAAGAAATATTAACTCCTTGCAAGCTAAAACCACCAAATTGGCCCCATTACCGTTAAAGCAACCAAAAATTTGGGCCACCCCCCCTTGACGTGTACGTGCTTGCACATACTATTGCAAATGTGAGCTGCAACAGTTGACAAAGGAAAAGTAAACATAACAACCAGTTGAAAAGAGCTTATCTACAGAATAAGTTCCAGCGACACAAATTCCCGTAAACAGAAAAGATACAGAGTGAAAGCGGCATTAAACTAAAATGTATTCGATATCCGCTTTATCCAGGGGAGCTCACTCGCCAAAACTTCACACCCTCTCCAGTGCCTGCTCGAAGGCTTGGTACAGTTCTCGGCAAACTGCCGAATCTAAACGCATCGTTGACAGATCACCGTTCCGGGTAGGAAAGATGCTGGATAAATCTAAGCTTGCCTGTCACCCTCTTAGGTACAAACCCCAAAGGTGAGGTGCAAAATCCTATCCCAGGGAAAGACAACAAAAGAGGCCACACATGCGCCCCTCTAACCTCCCCTAGCAATTTACTCCTAACGACTTCCGGGTGATTGCACATGAACTGAAGGTTCCGTTTGGAATACGACGTATATATTGTGCGTTAAGAGCAAACGAAAACCCAATTTAAAAACCCTCTAACACCCCCTCGCCACTCGTTTCGTTATCCCCTCGACCCTCTCCTGCCCTGCCAATACGGCTATATTACTGGCCGATGGCCATCACCCCACAGCATGCAGATATTCAATGCACCTATGCCCGACTCCCTGTGGCACTGGGCATTATTGAACGCATAGCGTTCACTGTGCCCAGCACTTGAGGTACTCGGACTGGCTGGACAGTCTATCACGGAACCCATAGGTATGCCGGACTGCCGGGTAACCTTCAACCAAAAAACTCCACGACCCTGAATCACCAACTGAAACACTGCCTAACCTTCCTGTTTCTACTTGAAAACTGCATGTACTTCAGCACCGCGAATACGAACAAGCCAGTTAACCAAATCAGGTATGAACGACGGTAACCAACCACAAAATGCCAACCAGGCCTTCGCCTGCTGTAAGCCTTTTAGCATTCGCAGTACCGGCAAACATGCCCCCAAACTTGCCTTTCCTAATCCGCTCCCTGAAACCAGAGTACATGGGAGCATAAACAAACTCCACACACTTGGGGCCAATGATGGAAATGAACCCTCAAAGTCTGCACTGAGAGGCAGTAACGGTAGCCCCTACACCCTCTGTGCTGCCATAACTTTAACCTCCACTCTCCTAAGTAGAGCTGCGTTTGCACAATGGACCCCGTCCCCCGCTGGAACCGGGACCCTGGCTGCTAATATAATATTACATCTCTTTGGGCTTTTACGCTTACCCTTAATCGTTTGCGCTAACACCCTCTGAGCTTAAGAGGGCCTATGGTGTATTTGAAAGAATCGCTGTAGACTGCAAAGAAAAGTAAAAAGGCTACACAAAAAGAGAACAAAATGCTCACGTGAAGCCAATGGAAGAAGGTCCCGTCCTGACCGACTGCCCGCTAACTCTTGTCCCTCGCTGCGCGGTGTGCCCACCATGACTTGAGTCGCCTTCTGAACATCCTGGACAGCCGAAGACACTTCCTGTGGAACCCGGGAAGACTCTGAGATGGCAACCTGAGGACTTGAAATAAACACGTGAGAAGGAAGCATGGGACACGACCTCTTTCAGCTGATCAGGATTGTGAAACGGTGGTGGCGGGCCCAGGAGTAGTGAGTGGTTGGGGCAGTACATAGCTGCGCTGGCATGCAGAGTGGCTATAATTGCTGGTAGAACCAGAGGCTAAATGTGAAATGGGGGCAGTCAGGGAAAATCCTGGCGCCGGAAGGGGGGCAAGTAAAGGGGGGGGCTGATGATGCACGGCTGCTGTGGGATACGGTGACAAACCAGTGTGAGTACACTGGTAAGGCTTGGGATTGCCTGCGTGCACGTGTAAGGGGCCGTGCTGCGGCCATTGTGCTTGCTGGGGGTGATATGCTGCAGGTGAGGGGAGAGGGGGCTGGGTATTGGACCCAGGCAGCACACTAAGCACCCTAGGGAAAAAAAACCCATAGGAGAAAAAACAGTGTCTGACACCCCGGGCCTAAATAATAATGGGGGATTTTAGCTGCTGTGGGGCAGCCTAAATGCCTGTTTATAACGCTGTAGGGTGGGGCGGGGCAGGTTGTTTAAATAGCCCAGTTGTTGAAACAGCCATGGTACGCCGGGAAGGGAGGAAGGCGCGTCCTCGCAGCCTGCTGGATGGCTGGTGATGAGCCCAGTAGAAGACGCGGCTGATGCGGTAAGTGGCAATGGAGCGGTGGGGGGCCAAACAGCGGGGGAGGGCATGGTGGGGATGGGAACACCGGGGTGAAAGCATGAGGGGGGGTGTTGGCTGAAAGTGCCCGCTTCATTAGATGCACAGGGTGGAAGGATACAGGAAGGGGTTAGGCTAGGCTGAAAGTGGGATTCATAAGCAATAGCTGTCAAAGTGCAGCGGAGCAGGGGAAAGTAAGATGAATTTTAAACAGTGATTCTCAGCCTGGACAGGTTCCAAAACTGGAAGAGTGGAAAATGGCTCCTCTTCCAGCCTATTTATAATGAATAGTAGGGGCCTTGCCCCTTATTACTGCCATAGGCTACTATTTTGATGAACACATTCCTGGCTACGCAGGGGATCTGAGAAGGTATGTAAATGATGCAGGTGCCATCTTTTGAATTGAGACACCCACCTGTGCCTTCTCAGATCTGCTGCCTGCTTCCAAAGACCCAACATCGCTTCACCATCTGAAACATCGTGGCAAACATTGGACATCTGAGTAACCCTTAGCTTATTCAGAGAATGTCTACCACAAGTAGGATTCAGACGCCAGTGAATCTGCGTTGCTGGCTTTGGCACGCCCCTAAAAAACTGGCAACACGTCTGTATTTTAAACGCTCTTCCCCGATCCTGCCTCTAAACGGCTGCAGCCAGGGCCATAGAGAGCTGTGTTGGGCCCTGGTACTCTCAGGGGCCTTACAAAAAACATATAGAAAAAATAGTATTTGTTTTGCGCGCTCCACAGGGAGGACGCCGTGTGCCCTTCAGCCAGGGACAAATCCAGGGGAGGTGATCAATAATATATCCCCTCAACCCCGACAGCCAGAGGTGACTGGTGCTGCTGTTGATCAGTGATCAACCATCCTGTGATCAGGATTTGCAGATGCCGCCATAGTGTGCGGCAAATAAGTAATTTACGGTCACATTAGCAGCTACAGGAGTCTCCTAAACAAGCTCTTGTGCAGTAATAAATACCCACTATGCATATCATTTTTTTTTTTACTAAAATAGTGTTAAATAAGCTTTTGAATAAATATTATTCACCTAATAAATTCCTTTAAAATGATTGACGATTTGTGAAATATAGTCACCATTTAAGTGGTTAAAGTTTGATTTTTTATGTTTTGTGTTAACTCTGGAGGTAGTGGCTATGCCCATTGTGGGCATGTCCATACCCATTATGATGCGGTCACTCCTCCCTTCCAACTCCATCTCCGCTATTGTTTTAGTTATAGGACAATTACATGTGCCTTTGTTTTCTCACATTTGAGTATGTATGGAAATGATGGCAGCATAGTTTGCACACATACAATATACAAAACGCTACAGTACAATACAGGGTATAACACATAGAGCTATGCTACACATCTTTTTAGCAATTCATTCCTAAGGGAAGTTAGTAAACATATGAAGCCTGATTCTGAGTCACACACAGCAGTGTCTTTTGGAGGTTGCCTGACTGCGACTTTATGCATATGTCATTACAAACTCCTTCTCTTGTGTACAGATGTGTTGTCTTCCATCTTTGCCGCTTTGACGGCAAACATGCGCACACATCGTGCCATGCGACTTGCCATGCACGCATGTGCCATGGTACATCAAGTCACAGCAGTGCTCGCACCATGCAATCCTAAGGATTACGGGTGCGAATGCAGCGAACGTACCCGGTCGCGGATACGAGACTCATGCCATAGGTGGCGCGATTTGCCGCATCAGCCACAAAGATACAAGAGGACACATCTGTATATCCATTCTCCCAAAGGTATACAATCGGGAAGCCGGCTGCTGGAATCCCGGCAGCCGGCTTCCCGACTGCTTTATCCCGGCGTGGGATAAATGACCTGTCATTTCCCCGACGCCGGGAGACCGGCATCCCGATCGAAGGGATGCCGGGAGCCGCGAGCGGACAGCCGCGGGGGGGAGGTTTAGGGCAGCCGGGGGGGACTTAGGGTTAGGCACCCCCCCAGGAGGGTTAGGGTTAGGCTAGGGGGGGAGGGAGGGTTAGGCACCCCCGGGGGGGACTTAGGGTTAGGCACCCCCCGGGGGACTTAGGTTTAGGCCGCGGGGAAGGGGGGTTAGGGTTAGGCACTTAGAGGGGGGATTAGGGTTAGGCACAGGGGGGAGGTTAGGGTTAGGCACCCCTAAGGAGGGTTAGGTTAGATTAGACAATACTTACCTTACAACGATCGGGATTTCCAGCGCTGTCAGGCTTCTGCTGCTGGGCTCTACTGTTTTGTCGGGCTGCCACTGCCGAGATTCGAACTCCCGGCCATGCGGCACCCGGGATATCATACCGATTCCCTCCCAAATGTGCGTGGACTGAAATGCCCACTATTAGCATACATGTAATACCGATTGGTGCATCCTTATACTCCACTATTGGTCGCACCAATGAAACTTGCACCAGCCCTATGACAGGTGCAGTTTCTTTATCTGACCATGGGTGTGTGTCTGGAAACGCAATGACACGCCAGCAACACTCCCATAACACTGAGTGGACCATCATTGTGCGCAGTACTAACCACCTCCCAGTTACCACCCAGGAAAGCCCATCACTTTGCCGCCACATTTAGTAGTAGCCTAAAGCTGGGTACATACCTATAGTAGTAGCCTAAAGCTGGGTACACACCTATACAATCATTGGGCCAATCACACGATATTGCCTGTTCGGCCCGATGATTGTATAGAATAGATGTGGATACACGAGCATTGGCTGAAAAACGGATTAAAACACTCCTGCAAACGATCGGATGGGGAGGTCGCATATTATGTGCAGTTTAATATTTACAGTAAGATGTCTGACCTCCCGATCCATCGATGAACGTGCACACTGAGCTAGAACTCAGCGAGTATGGGGTACACACTGATTGGATAATTGCTCTGAGGATAAGACCATTATCTGATCTGTCAAGTGATTGGCATTATGTGTACCCAGCTTTAGTCAGGCTGTATGATTAGCTAAGTTTTTACAGTCCTGGATAGTGTAGATTTTCCTCTGATAATAAGGACACCAGATTGGCCATAGAATCTGGACAGGAATAAATTACACAGACTGCATGGCTGCACTACAATTAATTTACACGCATGCTGCATGATGAATCTCAATTAACTGCAGTGAAGCTATTGTAGTTAATATTTGTCTGGTTACGGTAACCTTAAAATATAATAGAAAAGTATTTATAATAAATAGAAAAAAAACAATAATGGCTGTTCACTTATTTGACACTAAAAAGATTGCAAATAAAAAATAAAAACAAAAATAGCTGGAGACTCCTTTAAATCCGTGTATATTCTCTCAAGCTAGGAGCAGAATGAAAGCATTTGCTGAGGTTACTGCAAAACAGGCAGAACAAGTGACTCTGCAATCGTTTGTTGCCATGGAGACAGAACACACAACATAAGCCAGGAGGTGACAATGCACCAGGATAATTAGCCCAAAGGCAACGTTTAGGAGGCAGAGAAAAGGTGGGGAGTCCAAGAAAGAATCAGATCAGGTGAACGTAGTTACCATTATTATGCTATTAAAAGTGTGATTTGTTGTTAATGATGGAATCAATAACTTGACTAGCTCAGACAGCCTCTCTATTTTCCCATGTCGTGCTTTGAGAATAATTTAAAAGATTAAGGGGGTATTTATCAAAGCAGGGAGAGAGATAAAATTGTGAGAGAAAAAGTACTAACCAATCAGCTTCCAGTTTACATTTTATAGGCTGTGTTTAAAAAAATGATAGGAGCTGATTGGTTGGCAATTTATTTTGTTACAATTTTCTCTCTCTCCCAGCTTTGATAAATACCCCCCTTAGGGTTAAGCAAATGTATAAATAGTTATGGATTACTGATGATAATGCCTGCTAACACACTAAGAGATTGTTTTGTTTACAGTTTGGTTTATGAAAATTGCAATTCAGTGATGTGTGGCAGGTGGTATATTATAATGTACTGCAATGTATTATTAATAATACATCAAGTTTATGGCAATTTTTGGCCTGTTTATAGGGAGATTTCTATTCATAAATGCAGAGTTTCCAGGAGTTTCTCTACTGTTGGAAAATAAAATAAAAGCGTTTTGTAATCCTGATTATTCTAACTTGTATTGCTAATGCATGCACATGGAGTGCTTCCATGCTGTTTTATACTCACCAAACATGGAATACATATGTTGCATGTGTAGAAATTGAGAGCAATGCAACTGTAGAGCATGTTATATTCCATATGGGTTGGGTATGAAATCAGGGCTGGCAACAGAAATCTTGGGGCCGGGTACACTGATGTCTTTGGGGGCCCCCCATGAAACCCCCACTACCCCAACACCATCCACCGTGGCCTAAAAACCATGAACCCCCACACCACAAGGTGTATTTATTAGATAGACATACATTTCAAGTTGATGTATCCTGCTTTGTTTTGAAACGTCTTGACATAGACATAAGTATGGACCAAAACGTCGACTATTATCACAGTTTATGTGAGTCTAACTAATAAATACACCTTGCTGAACTTTGGTGATCTATATACATACATACACACACACATACGAGTATATAAAGTCAGAAATCCACTGCACTCGCCACTCCTAGATTTGGGGTGCAGACCTGCACTCGCCATTCCCAGGACTGGGGTGCAAGTGGCCTGTGACCACATTGCTTAAATAAATAAAAACAGAACACCCAGCACTCACCATGTTTAAACACTCACAATAATGTATAAATAAGTAAATAAATAATGGGGATTTAGTTCATGGATTGATCAATGCATTTAAGCCCGCAGCCCACATCACGGGACCCCACTTTCTGCAGGTCCTACACTATCTGTGATGGAAACCTGTTAGCTGCTATCACATAGTTTAGACTGAAAAAATGTTACCTGGTTTAAAGCTCACCTGCAAGCTAATGGCTTTTAAAGGTAAGGCAGTCACCTGACATAGCTTCTATCACACTACCAAAAAGACAGCTGACACAGGTTAATATAAACGAGTTTGCACTAAATCCCCATTATTTATTTACTTATTTATACATTATTGTGAGTGTTTAAACATGGTGAGTGCTGGGTGTTCTGTTTTTATTTATTTAAGCAATGTGGTCACAGGCCACTTGCACCCCAGTCCTGGGAATGGCGAGTGCAGGTCTGCACCCCAAATCTAGGAGTGGCGAGTGCAGTGGATTTCTGACTTTGTTTATGCGGTTAATTTTTATTAACCTTTTGTGATCATAGCTTTCTCATGCACCCCATGTGCAAACTCGTTTATATTAACCTGTGTCAGCTGTCTGCATATATGTGTGTCTGTATAGAGAGAGAGAGAGAGAGAGAGAGAGAAATGGTGAAGGAACGGCGCCTTCAGTGTACTAGTTCTTTTTAGGTATTTAACAACAACTCTTGTTCATATAGAGTCCATATGGTCTTTATCCTGACGGGATCTCCGTGTATAATGTCCCAGGTGTGGATCTCGAAAAAAGAGAATAAAACAGTGTAACCTGATAAAAATCTTAATATAATATAGGATGTAAAGGGGGGTGTCCACTAGACAATAAAGTTGAACGATAATGATAAAATCGTTCGATAATCGTTCGAACATCGTTTGAAAATCGTTTGAAACTTTGGTCTTTTAGACATCTATCATCGTGCAAACATGCTGGTCAACCTGATGATATCGTCAGGCTCAGAATGTTTCCAGATGATGGTTGACCCTGCACTGAACGTCTGCTCGTTCAGTGCAGGCACATCACACGACTGACAAACGACTGCACGATTACAATGTCGTAATCGTGCAGTCGTTATCAGATCTTGTAGTGGATGCCCCCCATAAGACTTTGCTAATTACACAGAATTATGCCAAAATAGAAATAGTGTCAGAGAAAATTGAAGTGTCAAATCTACTCCTGAAGAAGTCCCCAGAGACTACAAGCGGGACGAAATGCGTTGAGTGGGAGATTAGACCACCTGTAAATTACCTCCACAACACTTTGGACAGATAAGCCTATTTTTAATATTTAAATTGTACGAGTCTTTATTGTATTTGTAATTAAATATTGTGTGTGTTAAAAAACGTATCACACGATCTGGAGGCTCTCTCTTTTATATTTACATATCTACCTTGGAGCTGAATTGTGCTTAAGGAGAAGAGGCGCTCACCTGCCGGGGAAGGGGTCACCAGGGACTCGGGAGATTACCCTGGCGGCTTCTTTGTTTATTGGTCCAGTTGCGTTGTGCCTGCTCGGACGAACGGCACAGCATCTGCTGTATGTGTTGGTGTTTAGCAGCGGCCGCACGGGCCCCTCTGCACATCGGAGCCCGGGACAGGGGTACCCTTTGTAACCCCTTGTCGCCGGGCCTGTAGGAAATACAGACCCCGGAAGCCCGACAGATGAAGATCATGACGGAGGCTGGTAAGTACCCTATCCCTCCCCTCTCCCCCCCCCCCTTAATCCTAATCGTCACCTTGGTGGTGCCTAACTCTAACCTCCCTGGGGGGTGCATAACCCTAACCTCCTCCCGGTGGGGTGCCTAACCCTATCCTCCTAACCATGTAATTATTGGCCAAATTTTGTCATTAGGAGGGTGAGTGTCCAAGGGGTTCTGAACCAAGTCCCCACATTTTTACCCAAAATAGGGGTTTTGCACAACTTTTCACCTGCTCTGAGATTCTCTGGCAATAGGATTGCATGATAGGCATTTTGTGCAAAAAGTTTGCATCGGTGAAAACTTTTCGCAAAACCATGGCTTTTCGCATCTACTTGGATACAGCCCATGGTGTTAAACAAAGCAGTCTTACAAGTTAAGCTAGCTACACACTATACATTTATTGGACCAATTTGCCACTAATTGGGTGACCGGCCTCATTTATTGTATAGTGTGTATGAACGATCGTTTCAGCGTTTCACCGACAAAACAGTTAGAAAACATCAACAAACACATTACTTTGATTATCCAATCTGTCGGTCAAGATTGAAAATCTCTGCCTCAATTTCCTGATATCGAGCAGTGTGTGTGCATTCTCGATAATCTGCCCATATTTCCTATGGTTTTTCCTGATTATCTCATTATCCTTCTGGGTGTACATATGCAAATTTGCTGTGAAATTTACCATGTATTTAATTTAAATTGTATAATGTGTAGCACAGACCATGATTTTTACTGAAAAATCATACCAATTATCGGTTTGATCAAAAACTTGCATAGTGTATACCTAGCTCAACACTTGCACAGTGTGGTGTTCCCCCTGCATGTGGTAAAGGCACGTGTTCTAAGTAGCACAAAGAAAATGATAACTTTCTTTACAAGAAAACACTACATAGAGCTTGTTCTCAGGGCTGCATTATAGGCAGGGCGGTCGTCCAGGGGCCCCCACAATGCCGCAAACATCGGCCGGAACCTGGCCACTCTAGAATCTCCCTGGCTGGCTCCCGCATCCCGTCTCCCAGCAGCATCATACAGCACAGCAGTGCAGCAGCACCCTAACTGATGGACATCATGACCGTGGCTGACTGTGGAAGCCCCGCCCCCTTTGATGAAATAATGCCGCGATTCGCGGGTGAGTAGGGGGCGGAGCCTAATGTCGCAAAGTGCTTGCCCCTTTAGAAAAGCTGGTACTATAACAGGTAAGTGGTCTACTGAGAGAGTGTGAACGCACTCCTTTCCTCCCTCTCAATCTCTCTCTCTTCCTCACTCCCTTCACTTCTCTCTCTGTCCCCCTCCCTCTCCATCTCTCTCACTCTCTGCCCCCTCTCTCTCCCTCCCTGTCCCTTCCTCCCTCTCTCTCTCTCCCCCTCCCTGTAACTTTCTCCCTCCCCCCTTTCCCTTTCTCCCTCTCTTAGGGGTCTATTCATAATGTTAATGATCGGAGTCTGAATGGACCCCGATAATTAACATTCTAACTCTACGTGAGCGCCGAAGCAATTCGTCATTGCTCCAGCGCAGAGACAGCTGATCCAAAAATCAGCTGTTTCCCCAAAGTGTTTCACTGCTGCTTTCAGAGCAGTGAATCTTTTCACTGCTCCTTTCGGAGCAGTGCGACAAGTGCGCATGCATGATCTACGGGTCACGCATGTGCACAAGAGCTTCGACGTCCGGCGGAAGGAGCTGGACAGAGGCCTCTTCGCAACCCAGGACTCCTCTCATAGAGAAGGAGTGGGTTGCGAGCCCCAAGCAGGAGCAATGGCCATCTGAAGATGGCGAATGCTCCCGCACTCAAGCTCCGAAAATATTGTTTTTTTTTTAGCTTGATGAATTCTGTCCCCATACTAGTGTATGAGGACAGTGCGCCATTCCGCAAGAGGAAGGTAAGCGGCGATATCTGTGATATCTCCTGCTTTACCTTCTTGATGAATGGCCCGATAACTTAATTTCTACAATTGTAGGTGAAAATGATCATTGTCCTGCTTTTGTAAAAATTAAGTGATGATGAATAGGCCCCTATATATCTCACTCTCTCTCTCTATCTCCCTTTCCCTCCCTCTCTTTCTCTCTCCATCCCTCTTCTCTCTCTCTCCATCTCTCTCTCTCCCCCATGGCATCTTTATTGATGGGGCCGCCACTCCTTAGTTGCCCCGGGGCACCCACAAGTCTTAATCCGGCCCTGCTTGTTCTATTGAGTAAAACCATATGCCTGATTAATGGGTAATCACAGCAAGCAATTTGGTTTACAAATCCTCTAGAATTAAAATGGACACAAAATAACAAAATACTGTAAGAACAGGAACATGGACAAACAATACACACAAACAATATATGTGGAAACTTTTGGCAGGAAGACTTACAGATCTATGTATCATTGAGACCCCATTTCTGGTGACAAAAAGAAATCATCTTTTTTACACCACTTATTGCTCATACAAATAATGTACTTTACGGACTACATGAATTTAAGACACTTACTTCCCCAGGACAGAGCCAGGGAACATTTTTTAACCCAGAAAAAACTTTACTGGGCAAAAGTTCTATCTTCCTGACAGCCTCCACTGTGTAAAATGTGCTGCGTACTTATGATTCTCCACTCCAAGGTGCATGTTGGTACTAAGTTAATACCTTCAGCAGTTTTCATTAAAGTTTCACTAAAAAACAATCCAAATGGCAAGAGGTTAAGATATTTTTACTGTCTGTTAAATTTGCATTTTGCATTGTCCCTATAGATCTCTATGGGGACAGAAATAATCCACAAAACTCGGTTGACGTTAGCAAATCAGTGTTTCTCTAACATTAAACCTTTCATAAATAGCCATTTTGCAAGGGTTTAGGCTTTTCATTTATTATTAAACATGCCTTAGTTAGGTAACTATTTGTGACTGATGAAATCATCGAGGAATGAATGAAATGCGTTAAAAGTCCACCCTGGTGTCCATGGGGATCTATCATTGCTTCAATCCTCGTTGCTAATTGCCACATTCACTGGAGCACAAATCATTTTGTTGGATAACGCATTACACCTGCAGTAGATAACCCTGATTGCAGTGATCAGCAGAGCCCCTTGCCAGCTCGACGCATCTGCAAAGTCCGCAGTTATATTGGAATTAGGAGCCGGTCTGTTTTTCCGGACTGTCAGCCTCTTATGCTGGACCCCACTCCAGATTCCACCTAGTGCCAATCTGACCCAGCATGGTGGTACAGTGGCCTGTATCAATATCTATGGCCAAAGCTCCCAGCCTCCCTACCTACTCATGAGGCACAGATCTGGGATGGGGGGAGCCAGACCGCCGGTAAACCATGGCTATAGGCGATAATATGCAATACCTATTTGGATGCTAGTACTCATACATTTATTTTTCTTTGAACATACTGTTTTATAAATATTTTTTTCATTAACATCACTAGTGGTACTATACCATCCTTCCCACATCATACCAGCAACTATTGATTGGTACATTGGGACGACAACTGAACTTTATTTATTTCACTTTCCTTAGCACTCCCATATGGATGAGGGGTGATGTCCTGACTTATACACCCCCACATTGGTTTACAGCTGCGGCGCTTCACTCCTGAGGGGGTTGTAATCCACACTGTTTATAGATTCAAGTCTGCTATACCATATTATACAGACATACCAGTGGAGGAGTTATCCCTTATCCCCCTAATCCATTATACTAAATGTATTTACATGGGCCATTATACTTGGGAGTGATTACCATTACCTGCCTATACTTTTTTGATATATATTTTCAGTAACAACATCACTAAGGGGTCTATGTATTATTAATTGCAGAACTGTCAAGATTATTAATGCTGGCCATACATGCTACAATTATCGGGGCGATTCGCCTGATATCGGCGGATCGCCCCGATAATTGCAGCGTGTGTGTGGGTGACCGAGGGTTAAATATTGCTCGGTCAGGCATGCTGGATTGTCCAGCATGCCCGTCCGATGCGATATTTACCAGTAAACTGTCGGCCGCATCGGGCAGTCTATGCCCAGCCGCCGCCGACAGACAGACATTTCCTGTGTTCCTTCCTACGAGGAACAGGGAAATGTCTCCTCCCCCGGGGGCGGAGCGCGGATGTCGGGCTAATACACTGTGAGAGAAATCTCACAGTGTATGCGGCAACATCAGTGGCTGGCAGGCTGCCAGATAAAATGTCTGTCGGTCTGACAGACATTTTATCTGGCCGTGTATGCCCAGCTTAAGTAATGCTTTCATGACAGATATTTTTATCTTTAATGAAAATAAGTCTATATATTAAATGAAACTCCCAGGGACAGTGGTTGCGATAAACCTCTACCTGCGAGTAACATCCCTGACATTTTGTTGGAGTCTTCCACAGACTCTTCTGTGGGAATATGACACTGCGCATGTGCACAGCGCACAATATCAGCTGCAGGACGAAGGCTGTGGGAGAAGAATCAGATCTCTCTCCTCATAGGATTAAAGCAGTTTACACATCTGAAGATGGTTTAAACTACTGGGGCCAAACTCCGGAAAGCTTCACTTTTCTGAGTTTGATTCATAGCGGTAGGATTCAATCCTCATTGATAATAATGCATTGATGAAAATTGCACTCCTCATTAATAATAATAATGAATTAATGAAAATTGCACTCCTTATAATAATAATGTTTGTTAGTACATAGCAACATCCCATCACCAAAGTATGCAAAAACTGCAGTTTCTACATCATTTTATGAAAATAAAGTTTGATAAATAGGCCCCTAAATAAGTACTGATTTCAACATTGGGTGTTTTAGTATTAATCTTGTTTATTAAATATATTTAATGTTTTCATTTGAGAAGTCTTTATTTTATTCACATGATGCAAGTTTCTTAACAGAATTAACTATAGTAGACCTGCTGTCACAAACCATGCTAGAGACCTCTGGCTGAGACCCCTGCATCTCCCCATGCGCTTATGTCATCGCGCCTTGCTGAGTCGCCGGTCACTCCTGTCAGTGGAATCCAGAGTGGGGCCTATGCCTGGTTTCCTGCATCCCCGCTGTTGCCTAGGTGTCCCAGCCACACTCCCATGTACTTCCTGCACTTCAGTGTGTCAGACCTCAGGACCATGGGCGCGGCCATCTAAGATCAAGTCAGGTGGTACAGATCCATCCAGTCAGCAGCACTCTCCAGTTGCTCCAGCCAATCATCATCCGACCAGAGGTATAAAAGCCCTTCCCTATCTCTGTCTCATTGCCAGTACAATAGTACTCTTTGCTACAGCAAAACCTTTGTTCCTGAGCTCCGCTGGTTTCCTTTCCAGTTTGCCTGCCTCAAGTTCCTGTAAACTCCTGCTTCCAGTCCAGCTTACTCCATCCCGGAGTCCTATTCAAACTGCTCACCCAATCCAGCACACTCCATCCCGGAGTCCTATTCAAAGTGCTTCACCCAATCCAGCACACTCCATCCCGAAGTCCTGTTTTAAGTGCTTAACCCAATCCAGTATACTCCATCCCGGAGTCTGACTCAAGTTAATTTTCCAGTCCTGCAAACTCCATCCAGGAGTCATATTCAATTACCCTCCAGTATTCAACGTATCTTCAAGTTCTACAGCATTCAACCTTACAGTTCTTCTCCGCAGTACCCCCTGAACCTCAGAGACTTTTTACCTTTTGTTTTACAGTGTCTACAGTTGTGCATCCCTGCACTAAGGACTATATTTACCATCTCTGATTAGTTCTCATTTAACTGTATGCAACGGAATTATATTAAACCATCTAAATTCCAACTCTCTCCTGGTCCTGGTGTCTCTGTACCACAACCCAGTTCGGGTCCACCACTTCCAATACCTTGAGCCGTGACACCTACCAGTGCAGGTCTTATTTAGCTATCTCTATGCTGTGACTTTTGTCAAAAAAATTAAATTTGCAGCAGGTGGTTTATTAGTAACATACTAACAGAAGTTCCAGAGCCATTGGAGGCATTCCCATAATATTTACTATAGCCTAATAAATATAATTCTAAAAATAATAATATAAAGTTCAGGGGTGTATTCAGGGCTGTAATTAGGGGTGTGCGACCAATGTCACTGCACAGAGAAGCTCATTCAGACACGCTCGCTAGATGCACTCACTCGCTCCCCCTGTTACCACTCACAAACGGCCTCTCCTGTCACTCATTCAACTGGGCTGTCAATGCTGAGTGAGCGAGCGCTTCCCGATCTTTTCGCAGTGCACATTGGGATACATATGCATGCGCAGATTGCAAATATCGGCGAGCTACGAGCGATAGCATGCTAGCGAGCGGGTCTGAATCAGGCCCAGAGTGCAGGGCTTTATGGGAGGCACCATCGCTGCCCCATAGCCCTTGCTTCTGGCTAGCAGGGTGGAATGGCACCCAGCAGACAGTAATTTGTGGCAGTGCCATCCGTAGCGTCCTTTGGATGCTACAGGCATGTACTATGCCATTTATAAAGCTGCACTGTGTACGCTTCCGGGTGCTGGATGGTCATATGCGCAATGTAATGATGTAATGATCAAAGGGGGCAGGGATGGCACAGGGCGCATTAAAGTTCTGTTAGGGCACTGGGTGTATTAATGCCCAAAGGGGTCCTTGTGCAGCTCCTCCTCTAAGCAGCAGCCCCTCACCCCATCCCTCCGCATCTTACTTGGTTCCAGAAAGCGTGTCCACCCTCCTCTGTGGCGCCATCTTCCCAGTGATATTCAGGAAGATGGTGAATAGTCGCAAGATAGCAAAATAGCTAATGCTCTAGCATAGTGCCAGAGTCTTTGCTTTCACTGTGCGGCGTAGGGTGTAGTAGGTATCGTCCGGCTGTTCAAATCCCGACAGCGGCTGCCCGGCAAGGGTGAAAATCCTGATCGTCCCTAAGGTAAGTATCACTAACCTAATTCCCCCCCTAACCCTCCCCACCGCGGCTGTCCGCTCCCGGCACCCTGCATCACTTCGATCGGGATGCCAGGCGTCGGTCTTCCGGCATCTGGTTAATGACAGGCGTCTAGATTTAGATGTCTCCCTGTCATTAGTACCACGCCGGGATTAGAACATCTGGAAGCCGGCGATCGGGATTTAGACCGTCGGCTTCCAAACTACATCCCGCGGCATACCTTTCTGAAGATGTCACTAGGAAGATGGGATCATGTGGGAAGGGGGACCCACTTGCGACCCACTTTCTGGCACCAGGTAGGTATGCTCAAGGTGTGTGGTGCAGGACCCCACTGGGGCCATGTGCACAGCACATGCTGCACCCTTTATACATATGCCTATGTTAATGTTGTCACAATCTATCCCATATAAGTGTGTTTTGTATTATGATGAAGCCAGTAGGACTAGGGGGAGTGGATTTGGCAGAGTGATAGACTGCCCCATATGAGGAAGGGGTTAATCTCCCAGGATTTAGGTTGTAACTCCATCCCTCCCTCAAGTCTGGTTAAATCAAAGCCTATTTTAGGACCTGGTAGTGAAGAATTGTGCTTGCTCTGTGACGTGGAAGGAACTGTAACTGTGAACCTCTATGTGGTATGCTGTAATCCTGTTATGTTGTTATACTGTTATGTTGATATACTACTTTGCTGTAATCCTGTTATGTTGTTATACTACCATGTTACAATACAGCTAAACTGATGTTATAACACTGCCTTGTTACTGCTGAAACACTACAGTGCTGCTGTGGCTAATTAAATCAGTGAAGAGTGTTTATTTATTTACAATGGTATTAAGACTCTACTTAAAACAATCCTGCTACTTCAAGTAACAGTATACACAAGAGCAGATTTAGGAGTAGATCAACTAAAGCATCTAAAAGGTGTTGCCCATAGCAACTAATCAGATTTATGTCTATTCTATATGGGATGCAATTGAGAAATGAATGATAGCTACAGTATGGGTATATTTAGTAAATAAATTTTAAATCAATTTTAATAGATTTTGATCGATTTAAAACTGATCAAAATCAATCAAGATCGTTGTTGTGTTTCTAGGGGCTAAATCACACATTTACTAATACTTAAAAAAGAAAAAAAAATCAAAAATTGTCTGTTAGTAAATGTGTGATTTAGCCCCAGAAACACAACACTGATGTTGATCGATTTTGATCGATTTTAAATGACTTATAATAATATACCCCCTAGAATCTGATTGAAAGCTTTAGTAAATCTACCCTTCAGTGTTTTCAGTTGAGCAATGGGCCTGATTCAGACCCGCTCGCTAATACCCCTTTTACACCAAAGCAAAAACCTGGGTTTTTGCAGGGTCTACCCAGGTTGCAGCTCAGTGTAAAAGGATACCTGAAAAATAACCTGTGTCAAGTGACCCAGCAATCCAACCCAGGTAGCTACCAGGGTTGGACCCAGGATGGACCCAGGTAATGGTGCAGTGTAAACGGTGCAACCCAGGTTATCTGATCTGGATCATGCCTAAAATGACCGGATTGGTGGTTGTGGAGCATTCACCTCCCACTTTTTATGACCTCACAGGTTTAGCAGGGCAGACCTGAGTTCAGTGTGAACAGGGCTGACCTGGGAGTAACCCAGATCAAAGGTGCAGTGTAAATGGGTCTGACCTGGGTCTGACCAGGGTTGGAACCATGTCCAAACACCCAGGTCGGACCTGGGTTTTTGGTGGAAAAGAGGTATAAGATGTATACTCTTGCTGCTTCTGATGGTATGCAGTGTGTGCAGTGTGCGCATGTGCATACCTTAGCGAAAGTTTACAATGCATTCAGCTGCTGCACATAGACAGCCCAGCAGAGTGAGTGACAGGGGAAGCCGTTTGTAGGTGGTAACAGGGACTGGCCATTAAAAACGGGGGAATGGAGCTGCAAACGCAGGCTTGCCTGACCATCTCAACAGTGTTTTATACCCCTTTTACACCGGAGCTAAAACCCGGGTTTTTGAAGGGTTAACCCGGGCAGCTCCCTGGTGTAAAAGGGCAGAGAGTTGGATCGTCGGGTCGAGTGACCCGGCAATCCAACCCAGGTAACTAGCAGGGTTTAACACGGGCGTATCCCGTGAAACCCTGCTATGGGAACAGCGCACTCCGGGTCACGATGACCTGGAGTGCGCTGCTAGCCGGCTGATTGGTCCGGCTTCAGTGGCGCTTGGAGATGACGTCATCTCCAAGCGACCACTTTCACTCCGCAAAAGCCGGGTCTATGCAGACCCGACTGCGGTGTGAGCGGCGCTGACTCGGGAATATCCCGAGTCAGCGCCGGCAAAATTCCGGGTCTGATCCGGATAGGAACTTTGTTCCAACTCCGGGTCAGACCCGGAATTTAGGTGGAAAAGGGGTATTAGAGGTGTGCATAATTTTAAGACAGCATCATAGTACAGTCACCTGGCTTGTTTTTACACTGAAGTGCTCGCGGCAGGGTATGGTCAACCTCAAGTGCTGCGATAGCATCCGATGTACCGATGGTTGCATACACTTCCTGGACATGACGTGCACAAGTGGGCGTCTTAAAACAGGCTGGTGGGTGTCTGCATACACTATGTGATCGTGCTCTAAGAAATATTGGGCGTGCTAATGCTTTGCGGTGTGGTAGCACTGCCTGTGGTAGCACTGCGGTGTGGTAGCACCACAATACACATCGTGCGAGCGATCACATCTAGCGAGCGGCTCTGAATTAGGCCCTATGTGCGCTCCTTACTTACACTGCAGTAAGCTGACTTTGATTCCTAGTGTGTGTACATCAGTGGTGGGATAGAGATAAATGTAGATTATCTACTCACACAGAAGCTGGGATGTCCTGAAAGCTGCTATTGATATGTAACTTGCTCTTCCAATGGACTTTTTCCAAGGCTTTTTTTTTACATTAAGATAACATTTGGAGTGCCAAAAACTCCCATTATTACCAAGTAACAGCCATACATATAAAATTAAGGACACACACTGATTTCTATCTGCATATTTTTAATGAACACCAAGTAGACATGCAGAATTTGATATGAAGTGTTTTTAGCTTAGTAAACAGACAGGTGCACCTGTGGTTTTCAAAGTGTGTAATTAATAGATAATTTGCTCAACAGATGCTTCAGTACCTTGCAAAGCCTTAATTTATGTTGGGTATAAAGTAAAGAAATTGATTATAAAATGTTGCAATACAGTAAATTCTGAATATTATATAACGATTCAAGTCTTAAGGGAAATCAATAGTGTACAGGTGTGGTGCCAGTTCTCTTTATTTGCAAATTTTATACAAAAACCTGTTTTCTTGGCAATAAATAAATGAGTCATTTGAGAATATGTGATACTCAGTCAAATGGATGTGTTTATTGTTTATATTATTGTGTACTTGGAGTCGTTCCTTGTGATATCATTGGGTATTGAGGAACATTTTGAAAGCTTTAAACACATTATAGGGACAAGGAATAAACATTAATGCTTTTGCAAACAACAATATTTTGAGGTGTATGTTCAAGGATTACCCAATGATGGTGAGATGTTTTACTGCTATCAATGTCATCAATATTTTTCACCAATGCCCTCTTCACCCCACCTTCCCATCCCCAGACAAACCTTCACTGTCCCAAAACAACAGCAAAAATTAACTTTGGTGGCTTAAGGTCAAAAACATCAGTAAGTAGTGCCTATATTTGTGTGTGATTTATTTTTTTGGGACATGTATGGTCATGTACCAATAGTAGCATCAATATAAAAGCTATCGATGTCCCATCCATAACATTATAAAGGAAATGGTTGTCACCCTTATGAAGCTGTGTATGTTTTCAACTAAACGCTAAGTTAATCTGTTGTTGTCCTGGGATACGGTTAAAATACCGACGGAGGGGATTCTGGAGGTCAGAATGCCGGTGTCGGAATCCCGACCATCAGTATCCTGATGGTAAGTAGCAGAGTTAGGAGGAGGGTTAGGCACTAAGGGGAGGGGTAGGGTTAGGCACTGGGGGGGAGAGTTAGGTTTCGGGTGCTGGAAAGAGGAGGTTAGGTTTAGTCACTAGGGGGGGGGTTAGAGTTAGGCACCGAAGAGGAATGGTTAGGGTAGGGAGAGGGGGAGGGTTAGCATACCGCTCGACAAAGTGTCGGTATTCTAACCCTGTCAGGATGCCAGCATCGGTATTATGACTGGCAGGATCATGAATTTAATTACTACATGGTAATAGAAATACAGAGATCTTTGTTATCTGCAAATACATTAAGAATGTAGCCTGTAACAACATGTCAAATGAGGGATCTCTCTTAGGGGTCTATTCATTATCACTTAATTTCTACAAAAGCAGGTGAAAATGAACATTTTCACCTGCTTTTGTAGAAATTAAGTGTCCGGGCCAATTATCAAAAAGGTAAAGCAGGAGATATCACATACACTAGTATGGGGACAGAAATGCATCAAGCTCTGAAAATACAATACTTTCGGAGCTTGACTGCGGGAGCATTAACTGGCGGTGCACACCCCGCTCCCTCCCTTTTGGAACCCTCCATCCCTGTCCGACTCCTTCCACTGGACGTCGGGGCTTTGTGCGCATAAGCAGAAAAGATGTCCCCTGGAAAAAGGCACTACCACCATTTTTCTGGAGACCTGCGCATACGCAGTAGATTCTGGCATGAAGCCAGAATGTACTGCGTTCAGTGCGCTGACAGAGAGGAGGGGGCCCAAATGGACACTGCACACGGGCCCCCTCTCTCTTAAAATACCCCTGACTGCAGTGTTAAAATAAACCTGTCCAGCATATGTGGGCTAAATGCAAAGGCAGCCAATAATTACCCTGCATCCAAAAAAAAAAAAAAAAAATGTCATCCCTTGCAGTGCAGCATGCTATGTCCGGGTGCAAAGTTACTTGCTCTTTTTTGCTTTATTCATACTTACCGACTTTTCAGGAATACTTTCCGGGAGCAGCCAGAGAGGAGCTACTGCTCTAAGCTTCGGGGGGTGGGGCCAGACTATAGCCATCATTAGGGTTCGCCCCTTTACAAGAAAGCCCCATGATTCACGGACAAGCAAATTTCTCGGAAAATGCAGGAGATCTGTGTACTCTTTCAGGGGTGCGGGGGGTAACTCAAAAAATCGGGATCCTCCCGCGATTCCCAGGAGAGTAGACAAGTATGGCTTTACTCTATACTTGCCAACTCTCCCTCATTCCCATATACTCCATTTAATGTGCTTTATTGCACTTCTGAGGGAAAGGAGACGCCCTCAGTCTGGATTAGCACCCTTCCTTATAGGTTTAAAAGCATGGACTCTGGTAATGTATATGCACACTGGTATTAGGCACAATTCTAGGTTAGTCCTACAAGTTATATACTGTAGTGCAACTTTGGTTCATTTTTGGGGCGTGGGTCCCCCTGGATTGCATTGGTTGATCTGTTTCAAGGCACCGCATTATAACACATTTTCCTTTATAACACATTTTAACCCTTCACTGTGTGTTTAATATATATGTACTTCACTTTTTTATTTTCATTCTTTATATGCAGCTGCTCGTAACTATCTCTTTACACTGCACTTTTCTTACTATGGGGCAGCTTGGCTGGGCCAGTTTTGGGGGGTCCTGCGCTCTGGATTTGAACCCTAGTATGTTAGGGACTTACCATAAAGAGGTTACCTGGATATGGTGGGTAGGCCCATAACCTTGGCCATGATTATACTAAAAACCTTTATTGATTGCCAAATTTTATTGCATTTATATATTATTAATAATTTGGAGTTGTGCACCTGATATTTGTCTGTTTCTGTGCCAACTCTCCCTTATTGTCAGGGAGACTCCCTGAAATAGTAGCAATCTCCTTGTCTCCCTGAAGAGTATAGCAATCTCCCTGATTGCACCTTACTCGTTATGTAGCTGTTATATAAAGAAAAAAACAAATGTATTAGAGATGAGCGGGTCCGGTTCTCAGAGAACCGAGCCCACCCGAACATGCAGATCCGAGGTGAGATCCGAGTCCAGCTCGGGTTTGCCCGCCTGACTTGTATCTCAAAGTGAGGCAAAAAGTCATCCTCCTGCTGTCGGATTCTCGCAGGTTTTTGGATCCTATAAAGTTTCCTGCACTCACCGCCATTTTCATTCTGGCTGTGAAGAGGAAGCTAGGGAGGGGCTGTGCTGTTGTTGACCATAGTGGCTGTGCTGTTATTGTGCATAGGGGCTGGCTGCTGTTGTCTGTAGGGGATGGTTGTTGTCCATAGGGGCTGGCTGTTGTTGTCCATAGGGGCTAGCTGGGCTGTGCTGTTGTCCATAAGGGCTGTGTTGTTGTCTATAGGAGCTGCGCTGCAGACAGAAAAGGGAGGCTTCAGTGGCTCCTGTGTCACTGCAGTCCATAAAGGGGTGCTGCTGTGTTGTCCAGGGGGTGCTCTGTCCATCGGAGGTGCTCTTCACCCCCAGTGTGAAAAAAAAAAAGGGGGGGTTTTCAGTGTGTGTGCGCGTTAGCCGCACTTATCAACAACGTAGCTGTGCCAAGCGTGCTGCCTGTGTCATTAATCAAGGGGTGCTGCCTCGTTCAGGGGTGCTTTCCCCCAGTGTGAAAAAAAATTAATAAAAGTGTTTTTTTTTCTGTATGTGTGCGTTAGTCACACTTATCAGCAACGTAGCTATGCAGGGGTGATGCCTGTGTCATTTATCAAGGGGCTGGTGCCTCGTTCAGGGGTGCTCTCCACACCAGTGTAAAAAAAAAATTAATAAGTGTTTTTTTCTGTGTGTGTGTGTTAGCCACACTTATCAGCAACGTAGCTGCGCAGGGGTGCTGCCTGTGTTGTTTATCAAGGGGCTGCTGCCTCATTCAGGAGTGCTCTTCCCCAGTTTTAAAAATATTTTTTTTGGGGGGTGGTTGTGTATGCGTTAGCCGTGCTATAATTGCTTGATGACACTGCTGCAAGACCACAGTGAGTATGGAGAACAGTCACATGGCAGGAGAGCAGGAACCACATACCAGTCTTGTAGCTACCAGCAGCAGTCATGATGACGATGCATGGCCGTCAACGTAATCTATGAAGGTCCATGCCCCAGGGCTTAAGTAAGGCAATGTAAAATCAACTTTTACCCTGTTAAAGAAAAAAATATCTAAAGCTAAGTTAGCTTTAGAAAAACAAAAAATTGGCAATATGCCATTCACTACACGAAGTGCCAAGGAAAGGATAAGGCCTAGGCCTTTATGAATGATTGGAGATTCTAGTTGTGATGATTTAAGCCATTCTGCTTGTAGTAGAGGTATAAAAAAAATTAAAATTGTTAAGACGAATAAGACACCAACTGTGTGCTCCGAAAAGTCACAGATCCCCGAGGAGAGTCCAAGTGTGTCCGTGGTTGCCATGTGTGAGCCTGACCTTTCTAATACTGTACTTGAAGAGGATCCTCCTTCCACCATTTGTGTGCCCTCTAAAAATGAGCAGCACAAGTCAACATGCTGATGTAGAAATCGAGGATGCTTCTGTGGAATTGCATCAGGAGGATGAGGATAGTTATGTAGTTGCCGATAACAACAAGGGTGATGAGGATGTTGATGATGATGATTGTATAAAAACTGTAAATCAGGCAACAGTTGTTGCCCATGGGGGGAAAAATCCCATTGTTGTCATGCCTGGGCAAAGGAGGAAAAAATCCACTTCTCATGTGTTTTTAATTATTTCCACCCAAATCCGGACAACCTTTGCCAAGCCATTTGTAGCAGTTGCTAAGTGAGTAGAGGTAAGGACCTTAACCATCTGGCAACCTCCTCCCTGTTACGTCACTTGCATCACATTCATCAAATTGAAAAGGGTTTTTCAAATTCAGAAACTTTGGCTAAAACAAACGTAACAACAATCAGTCCAGTGTCACATAGCTGCTCCCTTCTATCTGGATCCAAGTGCCTGCAATCTCCACCACCAACACATGCATCATCATCAACATCGTCAATCATGATCGGAACTAGTCCTGCATCCAATTTCATAAGAATGACTGACTCCTCTCCTATCCATGGTTTCTCAGAAGGATCCTTGAGTGTTACGCCTGTTGCTGCTGCTGTGAGTGGGTCCTCATTCCAAAAGTGGACCAGGAAGAAGACTACTTTTTAGTTTAACCAAACAATTGACTGTCAAACAATCATTTTGCAATGGTGAACAATGGTGACAGCAGACACCCAGTTGCACAGCAGATTACTGACACCATAACAGCTAAGCTGGTAAAAGATGTGTGTCCAGTATCCGCAATTAATGCAGTGGATTTTCTTCTAGATTCCACTTCTCTAGAATAGCAATTCCCATTCTGTACAAGGACATTAAAGAAACCTTATTAATGTCCTCCAAAATGCCGTTGTGCCCACTGTTCACTTAACCACAGATATGTGGACAAGTGGGACAGGGCAAACTAAAGATGACATGACTGTGACAGCCCACCGGGTAGGTGTATTGCCTCCAACAGTGCAAACAGCAGCAGCATCTAACAAATGCCAGCTCATTCAGAGGCAGGCTACTCTGTGTATCACCGGTTTCACTAAGAGGCATACCGCTGAGAACCTTTTAGAAAAATTCAGGGAAATCATTGCAAAATGGCTTACCCCACTTGGACTTTCCTCAGGATTTGTTATTTCTGACAATGCCAGCAATATTGTGCGAGCCATACATGTGGGCGAATTCGAACACATCCCATGTTTTTCTCACACAATTAATTTGGTGGTGCAATATTTTAAAAAAATGACAGGGGCGTGCAGGAGATGCTCTCAGTGGCTCGAAAGATTTCTGGACATTTTCGACATTTCAGCAACTGCGTGTCGAAGATTGCAGAACCAGCAAGAACTGTTGAATTTGCCCTGCCATCAGCTGAAGCAAGAGGTAGTAACTAAGTGGAATTCTACCCTCTATATGCTTCAGCAGATGGAGGAGCAGCAAAAGGCCATCCAAGGCTACACTACTGCCTATGACATAGGGAGAGGAGCGGGAATGCATCTTAGTCAAGCGCAGTGGAGAATAATTTCCCTGTTGTGCAAGGTTCTCAAACCCTTTGAACTTGCCACATGTGAAGTTAGTTCAGACACCTCCAGCTTGAGTCAGGTCATTCCCCTAATCAGACTTTTGCAAAATAAGCTGGAGAAACTGAAGGAGGAGCTGAAACGGAGTGATTCCGCTAAGTATGTTGGACTTGTAGATCAAGCCCTTCATTCGCTTTGCCAGGATCCAAGGGTTGTCAATCTCTTGAAATCAGATCACTATATTTTGGTGACCATACTTGATTTTAGATTTAAGTCATACCTTGTGTCTTTCTTTCTGACGGACATAAATCTAAAAAGATGCAAAGAGCTGTTGGTGAAAAAATTGTTAGCTCAAGCGGCATATGACACGGCAGCATCTCCTCCTCCAGTTTCTGCGGCTGGCAGGAAAAAAATAAATTTTCCTAAGAGACCCACTGCTGGTAGTGATGCAGATCAGTCAGCAAAAACTAATGACATCTGGTTGGGTCTGAAAGAACTGCCTACAATGAGTGACATGTCTACTGTGACTTTGTCTGATACGGTCACCATTCAGAGAATGGTGGATGATTATTTTAGGGATAGCATCCAAATTGTCATGTCACACAGTCCGTTTCACTACTGGCAGGAAAAAGAGGCAATTTGGAGTCCCTTACACAAACTGGCTTCGCTTTACTTAAGTTGCCCACTTTCCAGTGTGTACTCTGAAAGAGTTTTCAGCGCAACCGGGACCCTTGTCTGTGATGGGCATAGGAGATTACTTCCCCAAAATGTGGAAAAGATGATGTTCATCAAAATGAATTACAAATTCCACGAGGAAGACCTTTACCAGCAATTAAGTAAACAAAATACAGAAGCATCTGTAATGGTGGATTCCAGCGGGGACAAATTAATATTGTGTGAAGAAGAGGATGTACACACTGATGGGGATGACAATGATGACATCTGATCTTACCTATGTTGTAAGGCCAGTTTGTGTATGGGATCATTGCCACCAATGTCCACTGTGCATTGGCAGCTTGTCTTGTGGTGGGTCCAAACAAACCAATAATTTCAGCCACAAGTGGCAGTCCCTGTCGCTGAAGTGATTGGTTTGTGAATGTGAATGTCCTGTTTCATATATACAACATAAGGGTGGGTGGGAGGGCCCAAGGACAATTCCATCTTGCACCTCCTTTCTTTGCATAATGTGCTGTTTGGGGCATTGCGCCTGATATTTTTAATTTTATGGTTTATGAATGTCTAGAAATTGTAATGGCCACAGACAGCATCTCCTGTATGCCCCTTTCATTTGTTTTAAAGAAAATTTTGAGCCACCAAATTGATGGAGTGGGCGGAGCACTACTCCATCAATTTGGTGGCTCAAATTGAGTACAAACTAGTAAACATCTGTGTACAGTATGTTTTAGCAGCAACTCCACAAGGAAGGCCACCTCATTTTTTTATTAGATCATGATGTATAAACCATTAAAAAACCTCCTCCAGATCAAAGATATCTTTTAGGAACTGAAGAACCTGATCCTAGATTGATCTTACCTCATAATTTTTTTTTAAGAATCAAAATATTAAATTAAATAAATTAAAAACGAATCAATCCTACCGTCCTTTCCCTGTCTTCAGTCCATAAACATTCCAACTCTGTCGGGCCTCTGACCTAGTTAAGGAAAACATTCTTGGTTTTTAAAATTCCTAGGGGTCGTATAGTTTATCAAACTGCCATCCTGTCTACCACTGCAATGCCACTCTGTGCCATGTTGGAAGCTGAACTGCCACATGTTAGTGCCGCCCACTGCTGCCGCTTAGCTTAGTTAACCAGCTAGCTGGATGCAACCTTTTGACCCTTAACTAGATGGAAAAAAATCAATATTGTGTGCTGTGAAGTGGTCAAAATTGACTGGAAACAAGTGGAAATAAATGTTTTTGAGGTTAATAATACTGTAGGAACAAAAACAGGCCTATTTTATGTGATTTTAGCTGTTTTTATGATTTATTTTTTATTGTTTTTTAAATCCAGATCCAAAACCCCAAAACAAAACACAGAAGGGTGGTTTTGGCAAAACCAATTCAGATCCAAAACCAGAGGAGATACAGATCCAAAACCCAAACCAAAACACTGGGGGTCGGGGCACATATCTAAAATATATACATTTAAATGGGATCATTAGTATCATTTCCCTGCATTGGTTATAAGGCATAATGATCCCTATGGCTACATGTATTTTCTGAACAGTATTAGTGTGTTTTCATCAACAAGTAGATATTGGGGCTCATTTACATTTGCATGTAAATCAAGTTTATGATACACCTCTCAGATGTAGCAGTACAAGCCGCCCTCATAGGTGTTAAGGAGTGTATCCACTTGCAGACTGTGAAACGACTGCACGCAGGGCTGGCGCAACCCGCTCAGCGAGTCCTGCACTGCAGGGAGGTGCCAGGCTGGAGAGTCGCTCTCCCTGCAGCAGCTACTGGGACAATTCTTGCTTCTGCTGGCTGCCGCTGCGCCTGTCACACTCAGACAGGCAGCAACAGCCTACTGTTGAGAAGGCTGCTACTGAGCTCTTCATATTGTTCCATCCATGGGGGGGAGGCGAGCGCTAGAGCCAGGGGGCTGATTAACAAGACGATCAGTCTGAAATGAAGCCGCCGGGGTGGTTGGCAGCTGAGCTTCTGCTCCTCCTCTCATCAGTGAGTCAGGACTCTCCCTACCTGAAGGATCGGCTGGGAACAAGCAGGGACAGGCTGCAAAACATTTGCCAGTTTATAAGTGTACTCAAACACTGTTGATTACACTTGAATAGTGGCATGTAGTTTGTACCTTGTCCCTGCTTGTTGCCAGCGTGACTCCTGACCTTGTGCATTATCTGGCAGTCACTGTTACGCTCTATGCATTATTTGGCGGTCACTGTTACACTCTATGCATTATTTGGCGGTCACTGTTACGCTCTATGCATTATTTGGTGGTCACTGTTACGCTCTAAGCATTATTTGGCGGTCACTGTTACGCTCTATGCATTATTTGGTGGTCACTGTTACGCTCTATGCATTATCTGGCTGTCACTGTTACGCTCTAAGCATTATTTGGCGGTCACTGTTACACTCTATGCATTATCTGGCTGTCACTGTTACGCTCTATGTATTATTTGGCGGTCACTGTTACGCTCTATGCATTATCTGGCTGTCACTGTTACGCTCTAAGCATTATTTGGCGGTCACTGTTACACTCTATGCATTATGTGGCAGTCACTGTTACGCTCTATGCATTATCTGGCTGTCACTGTTACGCTCTAAGCATTATTTGGCGGTCACTGTTGCACTCTATGCATTATGTGGCAGTCACTGTTACGCTCTATGCATTATTTGGCGGTCACTGTTACGCTCTATGCATTATTTGGCGGTCACTGTTACGCTCTATGCATTATTTGGCGGTCACTGTTACGCTCTAAGCATTATTTGGCGGTCACTGTTACGCTCTAAGCATTATTTGGCGGTCACTGTTACGCTCTAAGCATTATTTGGCGGTCACTGTTATGCTCTAAGCATTATTTGGCGGTCACTGTTATGCTCTAAGCATTATTTGGTACTCCCTGTTACGCTCTAAGCATTTGGTACTCACTGTTACGCACTATGCATTATTTGGCGGTCACTGTTACGCTCTATGCATTATTTGGCAATAACTGTTACGCTCTATGCATTATTTGGCGGTTACGGTTACGCTCTGCAATATTTTGCAGTCACTGTTACGCCCTATGCATTATTTGACAGTCACTGTTACGCCCTATGCATTACTTGGCAGTCACTGTTATGCCCTATGCATTATTTGGCAGTCACTGTTATAGCTCTAAGCATTATTTGGCAGTCACTGTTAAGCTCTATGCTTTATCTGGCGTCTACTTTATCTGGTGGTCACTGCGATGTTCCCTGCATGACATGGTGGTCACTGGGATGTTCCCTGTATTATCTGGCGGTCACTGCAATGTTCCCTGCATTATCTGGCAGTCACTGCGCCTGCATTATATGGTGGTCACTGGGATGTTCCTTGTATTATTTGACCGTCACTTCATTCAAAAATGCTACTTTATTTGCTGCAATAGTTAAATGGTTTCTGCCATGTTGGTAGATGGAGTAATAATGCAGCTATATTTTGTTATATATTTTGTATGTGTTACTTATATAAATGTTCCTGGTAGTTAACAGATCTAGTACATATAGGTTACAAAACAATTTTTTTTTTTTTAATCATAACTGGGACCTGAATGGAAGTGTGGGGAATTTATGGCTTTAGCATATGTCAGGCCACAATAACCAAACATTCTAGAAAATAGAGTAGATTTCTCTCTCAGCATTGGCTAGTGACTCCCATTCTAATTTACCCTAAACTATTTCTTTTTAGTTTATTAGAAGAAGAGACATGGGCTTATTAGACGTGCAGGGAAAATCCGTTTTTTTCTAGATGGAGAGACATTGTCAGGGAAAACAGACTTTTTAATAGTAATGCTATCGCCTTAATGTGCACACAGCAATATTTCCAATTAAATTCATATTTTCAATCTTTATTTCATAGTAAAGTTATTGAAGTAAACAACAAGGAGTTTGATGAAGGAAATCCCCTTTTTCATTTATAGCAGTAAAACACCAGCACAGTCTTCAGAAAATGCCAGAATAATTTTTCGTTTCAAGAAGCCTGCCCTAAATGTAACCTGCATTTTGATAAATTAAGGTAGTTCTGCTGACTCCAGGAGACATGTCAGCTTTGATTGCCACAGAGAATTAAAGGGGGTTACTGATGCAAGAAGAAACACACTCATGAGTAAAATATTGAGCAACCTTTAAAGGAATACAATCTGTTAAGTGTATCCTTAGTTTTTAATCATTAAGTACTGGATTGCATTCACTTATTTGGATACTATTTAAACAAGAAGCCTGAAAGATCATTTGGAATGTATTTTATCGAACTCATTTCCATAGCCGCCTTCGATCTGCCTTGTAACGTCTTCAGGGGATCCATCATATTTCCGCGCTCTCAATTAAAAATCTCTCATAGGATTTTTTTTTTTATTGGCATTTATTCATCAATCAGTATAATTTATCACACTCCATTTTTAAGCAGCCAAACCTGGAAAAAGACATCTCATGAGAACCATAGCAATTATAAGCATATTCAGAGCCACTGTTTCCTTTACATGTTAAATTGGAATGAATATATCCGATGAGTACGGTATCATTTCTTTCATGTTTTCAGCAAAACCAGGAATCTACAGTATATATGTGTGTTGGTGATTCTTTCTGTAATGCAGGCTTTTACAATAACACTTCTTTTGTTCATTTTGGCAGAGGGGAGTAGTCCAAGGACAAAGCAGAGATGGTTTACTGTTAGTACCGGAGACACAATACTGAAATCAATCTGACAACATGGATAAAACTAGTGGTGTAGTATGATATCCCTCTTAATCATGTGGATATAGAAGCATACAAAATCAATTAAAATGCAGTTATAATCAGGTTGGACACTATCACATAGTGGTGGTCACTTGGGTGATGTCTTCCACAACCACATTACAAGAAGGAAAAAGCAAACATCAGTTGTCCACTACTACAATGCTATACATGATTTGTCTCCTGTACTGTTGTTAACCATTACACATGCTTGGCAACCACTTGCTTGGCTGATTATCCAAATTCATTGTGACTGCATTTTAATTTGGTATGTTTTTATATTCCACTTAAAGATTTTATTTTATCATACTACAGTACACCATCATTTTTCTTCAGAGTGTTTTCAGCTTTGGGTCCCCAATATTAAAAGTTGGCCACGTCTTTGTTGGCTCTTGGGTTATTCCCTTCTGCCAGAATCAACACCAGAAGTGACATCAAATAAGCCTGTATTTTCATGTTAGAAGAATAATGATACCCCCTGGCACAGGGTGCGGGCTTCGCCGGCCCGTGACAACAGCATCAGGAATAGGAGGTTGGGTCAGATTTTTATAGACAGTTAGTGTACCTATCAGGTGGCTTAGGGCTTTAGGGGGAGGGTTGTTAGCAAGTATAGTTAATCATCCTCTTTCTTCTGGAAATCCCTCCCTCCCTGTCATTTCATGTTGGCTTATGGGTGGGAAAGAACGGTTGTCAGTAGTATGCCCACCTTGCTCTATTAGACCTAGAGGGCACTCCCTTCTTATGCTCTATTTAGGCAGATTATACCCTGCTAGGGCCAGGAGCACCATCTGTCCGCATGGGCCTTTCATGGTGGTCGGTAGAAGGAAATATGGATATTTGCGAGATTTGAGGTTCAAATGGGCTGGCAGAAGGCCTCCATTTCTTACTCTGATGGGCTGGCAGAAGGCCTCCATTTCTTATGCTGGGTACACACTAGACGATATGTGGTCCGATCCAGCAGATTGGAACGACATATCTGGCATATCTTCTAGTGTGTACCTGCAATGTAGCTGAAAATGCGCACTACCGCGTGTTATCAGCGACGTGCAGGTCCACGATATCATTAGCGGGGGCCATGCCGCCAAATGCAGCATGGCCCCTGCTGTCACTCCATCGCTCCCAACATCACCAAGTATGTACGCACTTGCCAATGCCATACACACTGGACATGGTCTAGTGTACAGCGGCCTTTAGTCTGATTGGCTGACAGAAGGCCTCCATATCTTAGTCTGATGGGCTAGCAAAAGACCCCCATCTGATGGGGCTGTCAGACGGCCCCCAATTTGGGCAATCAGAAGGCCCCCAATTTGGGCTGTCAGAAGACCCCTAATCGTCATCCAAAATTTTTTTAAATTATCCAAGCAGGTGGAGTTTTTAGTGTAGTAATTGGCTTTTCTTTGTTTGCAACCATACATTTGAATAGAGTTGGTTAATTGCTGATGGTGGAAAACAATCGACCATCAATGGCAGAGCTGTTGATAGTGATCACTACTGTCCGCCTTCTGTAGCGTCCTCTTCTCTCCACTGCGCAGGCGCTGAAATGGCTGCCCTCTGAATTATGGGAGATGTAGTCTCAGAGGCTAGACGTGGCAACTGTCCATCATCGCTCGTGCCACCAAGCAGCATGCAGTGTATTACAATAGCTGTAAGTGAAGGAGGGGATGAGGCCTCCCTCCAGCTCTCTACTGCACAGTATATGTGATAATGATCATGTAGGGCAGCACAGACTGTGTAATGGTTAGCGTTATTGCCTCACAGCAATGATGTCATGGGTTCAATTCCCACCATGGCCCTAACTGTGTGGAGTTTGTATATTCTCCCTGTGCTTGTGTGGGTGTCCTCCGGGTACTCTGGTTTCCTCCCACACCAAAAATATACTGGTAGGTTAATTGGTCCAAACCCCCCCCAAAAAAAATTAACCTGTGTTTGTGTGCATGTGGTAGGGAATATAGATTGGATTGTAAGCTCCACTGGGGCAGGGACTGATGTGAATGGCCAAATATTCTCTCTGTAAAGTGCTTTGGAATATGTGTGCGCTATATAAATAACTGGTAATAATAATAATAATGTATTTGTTTCCAAAATGGAAATTTGTAATGGAATTTGTGAAAAGAAATGAAAATGTTTTTTATTAAACCAAAAATCAAACGAGAATTAGCTAATAATAATTTTAATGCAAAACTGAACCAGTACATATTTGAAATGAATAAATCGCTCATTACAGTACAAGCTAATAGTACTTCTCTTTAATTAAAGAAGAAAGCCAGAACAACTTGCCTGGGAGAAAAACAAATAGCCATTTTCAGCGTGTACCATTTTTTACAGTGCTAAACAACACATCTGGCCTCAGACATTTATGTCAGCAGAAAGAAGCAGGTTGATAATGTCTGATGTTGTTTCAGTATTACAACAGCTACAGGGCAGTCAGCCCCTTCATCTGAACCAACCCTGGAAGTGAGAAGTAATTGAGTTCAAATGATAAATTGGCTTTATATTTCAAATCAACTTGTCATCTAGTTCTCACCAGCTCGGTGTGGGAGTCAGAAAATATTGTGTTCTTATTAAGCACTAAGCAGGACTATTATTGCTCCCAATCTGCCTTTATTACTCCAGTATTCCATGTCAGGGGCAGGCAACATGTGGCTATCAGGCAGTCCATAGCAAGCCGACTGTGTTTTATGCAATATATTAAGTTCAAGGTATACATACAGTAAGTGGTCAATCCAAATAGGAGCAAAGTGCGCAAATTGCTGTTGCAACAGCATAGAAATGCAGGGAACGGTATCGTAATTAGCCCCCCCTCACGGCCCAATCTCACACTGGACTTGCACATTTTTGCTCAAAGCCTGATGGGGTTGCGAACAAAAATGTGCAAGTTTGGAGGTACCGCATACAGCTGCACTTACTTGCGGGGGCAAGAACATCGCTCCTAATTGGAGTGACCCATAAGTTTTAAGGTATACATTTGTTGATTTAATCAAACAAAACTTTTCATAGCTTACATGTCTATATAAATTAGAGTTGAGCAGGTCCGGTTCTCCAAGATTGCACACCAAGACATAGTGGGCGTGCTAATGCCTTGCCATGCGATTGCCTGCCTTGATGGGCGTGCGCTGAATTTGCATACGCTGGGAGCGAGCGGCCGCATATAGTGAGCGGCTCTGAATCAGGCCCAAAGTCCTTTGGTCTGGTGCAACTGGCCTCAGACGCCCATGATATCATTACAGAACCAGGAGTTAAGGTCAATCTAAAGTCATATAGAATTCCTGAAGCACAATGTGAGGCTGTTTCTAAAGAGGTTAAGAATATGCTAGAGCTTGGTTTCATCGAGGAGTCTAATAGTGAGTGGTCCAGTCCCATAGTTCTGATTTCGAGGCCTGATGGCAGCCTACGCTTCTGTAACAATTTTCATAAATTAAATGCAGTTACCAAATTTGATGCATATCCCATGCCCCGTGTGGATAAGTTGATAGAGAGGGTAGGTACAGTCAGATATCTCACCACACTGGACCTGACAAAGGGTTATTGGCAAATACCATTAACTGATAGGGCGAAAGAAAAAATAGTTTTTTCTGTTCCAGAAGGGCTATTCCAGTATAAGATGTTGCATGGGGCCTCAGCAACCTTTCAGCGTACAATGGATAGAATTTTGAAACCCCACAAACAATATGCAGTGGGCTATCTGGACGATGTGGTAATCCACAGTCCACACTGAGAATCTCACTTAGTCAGAGTACAGGCGGTACTGGACTCAGTTAGGAAGGCCGGCCTAACGGCCAACCCTAAGAAATGTTGCCTAGCAATGGAAGGGGTTCAATACTTGGAGTATACCATAGGGAGAGGCCTGATTAAGCCCCAGATAAACAAAATTTAAGCTATATAAAACTGGCCCTGTCCTGTAAACAAGTTAAAGCCTGTTTAGGGATCACTGGGTACTACAGACGGTTTATCCCAAATTTTGCCAGCACAGTGGTGCCTCTAACAGACCTTACAAAAGGGAGAGAGTCTAACCTATTGAAATGGGGTCCTGAGGCTGAAGAAGCGTTTCAGGCATTGAAAGTGGCTTTGTGTACACAGCTGGTGTTGATAACACCAGACTTTTCTAAAGAATTTGAGGTTCAGACGGATGCCTCAGAGGTAGGCGTAGGAGCAGTGTTGTCCCAAAGTAGGGATGGGGAGGAGCACCTCATTGTTTATCTGACTAGAAAAACTCAATGACAATGAAAAAGGTATGCTATTGTTGAAAAAGAGGCGTTGGCCATTAAGTGGGCATTGGACACTTTGAGGTAATACCTCTTGGGCAGACGGTTTAAGCTCATAATGGATCATGCCCCATTAAAATGGATGTCAGCAAAGCAAGGCCATAATGCCAGGGTAACAAGATGGTTTTTAGCCTTGCAGGAATTTACGTTCACTGTGGAACATAAGCCTGGGTCCCAACTGGCTAGTGCAGATGCGTTGTCCCACATCTTTTGTTTGGGGGCTGCAAGTGTTCCGCCACTGGGTCGAAACTAGGGAGGGGGATATGTGACAAGGTCACTGGCATCATAGTGCAAAGCAGGTATATTTGCCCTAGATTCCTGATCTATGTGTTTTGAAACCTCAGGAAGATGTTTGTGTTAGGAGCTTTCGGGCTGTTAGCTTCACAGGAGGCTAATTAGGGCTCTCAGCTGTGTGGCTGTGTTTTAAGGCTGCCAGGCTGGTCAGTATAGAGAGACACTGCCTGGGGAAAAGAGAGTGTTTTCATGTCTCTCTGAGAGAAACCGGTTGCTGAGACCAGGTAAACTACGTCTGGTAAAACTTCTTGTACCTTGTTTTATTAGTGAGCTAGGATCACTTTTGTGTTTAGTTAGTGCCAGATGGCAAGGTGTTTATTTTCGTTTTGCTGCATAATAAAACTGTCTGAGGCCAGTTGCACCAGACCAAAGGACTTTGGCCCTCATTCAGAGGCGGTCGGAGGATGCAAGCGGTCGCTCAGAAACTGGGCGGTCGCTTGCATCCTGACCGCCCGCCTCTGTTTCGGTTGTTAGGCTGTGGGTTTACACCCACAGCTCTAACGACCACTCGGGTGATTGTCGCGATGGTCAGAGACCATCGCGACATCGGGGCTTACGACGAGCCCCCAGGTAGGGTCTCACTTGTCGTAAGCCCCGGAGGGCTTCTGGCTCTGTCAGAGCCGGAAGCTCTCCACTGACATCACTAGTGATGTCAGTGGGGTCTCCCCCAAACGGTAGGCGTTCCCATGGGAACGCCTCCGTTTGGGCTGCCACCCCCCCGGCCCGCCTTCCAAACGGGGCGAGCTGTCAATCAACATCGACAGCTCGCCCCCTTTGGAAAGAGATCCGCTACGACCGACACTGTCGGTTGTAGCGGGTCTCACGCATGCGCACGAGGGAGCCGGCTCCCTCGTGCGCATGCGCACTGGCCAAACATCGAGGCGGCCGTGCGGTCGTAGACCGTATGGCCGCCTCTGAATAAGGTCCTTTGTGTGGTCTCTCAGCTGCTGCGCACTGCCATCTACCCCAGGAGATGGTACCAGTTCCCCGACCCTGTTACAATAAATATATTTTTTTTTTACATCAACAACAATATGGTGCCTTCTATAAAAGGACAGTTAAATTGATCTTACATAGGAGAGGTCCACCTATCAATAGCATTTATTGTGGATGTTTAGCTACAATAAGAGCCTCCCTAGTTTCCCTTTCATTGACATACGGTACTATTGTACTCATCTGATCATCCATCTATCCACAATTACTAAATAGTCATATCAGAACCATTTACTTTTATGTATAGCATGTGACACAATGAAGTGTGGTTGTCAACATCTTTTCTAAGCTTGTAATCAGAAGTGGCTTTAGCTGCTCTTTGTAAAAAAGCAATCAATGTTTTTTTCTCACATAAAATGCTTTATCATGTAGGTTTTCACACGTTCTTGTCCACTCAAATTGATTCCATAGCCTCAGGGTTACAGGAAGGAGTTGAGTTCCCCCCTGACATCACAACTTGCCCCAGTTTTAGAAAGGGAAGTGACTTTTTTTACAATGCATTTTAAAAACCCATGCAGTGTTGACATTGGAAAGTGACATGTTATCTTAATGGGTTTTTAATAACACTACCTCTGTTCTAACACAAAATATATATACCAAAAATATCTGCTGGCTGGATACAATAGAATTGTTTGACAGTTTTCCTTGCAAGGCAAAAATATGTTTGAAAATAGATCTTGGCCCCAAAGTCAAATAGTAAAGTAAAAAGATCCCATCAGTTTGTATTATTAGTATAGAGTAATTTGAAATTGAGTAATGTCAGCTCATGACAGAGAAATGATTCTGATTATTGTGGAGATGAAGTGTACAATTGCTGGCATTGCGGGACTCAATTTGCACAGGTGCACTTAGTTTTCTGCCAAGGCTCATGCATTTGCAGGCCAATATGGTGGCATTTCCACTTGGCAATGGAAATATTGAGTAGAGCAAGGTCTGAGCCAGATTTTGGAACAAAGCAATATTTTTGAAATTCAATAAAAGGGCATTGAGTATACATTTGTAGGGACATTCCTTGCTCTGTCACAGACCATGTACCAAAAGGGTATGTAGCTAAAATGTTAACACCATAATATTGACATGGTCTGAATGTCGACATTCAGATTGTCGACATGGGTGTTACGTCAACTGTCAAAATGTTGACTTTCACAATATCGACATTGACATACCGGTACTTGTAATTTCGAAATTGTGACGACGACAAGTACAATGTACATGATAGGGTTAGGGTGCGGTTAGAGTCACCTTCCAGTTATAGTCCTAACACCACTTGCCTTTGATGCATGAAGCAATTCAATTGTGTTTTTACCTTTTTAGGAAGGGGGTTACGGACAGTTTATGCTTCAAAAGTACTAAATACTCACCCTGAGTCTGATTTAGAATGCGCGGCATGCTAGTGCAGCGTGTCTTCCCAGAGCACGACTGTGTCTTTCTGCTAATGCCACAGCCAATGAGATTCATACAGAGATGCCCACCGGCTGAGGCACTAATGTGCCCGCATTGCTTATTAAGTCGCACTATCAGTTGCACCATTGTGCATTATGCAAGCCCTATGGAGGTGCTGAATGTCCATCTGACCATGGCCGCTAAAATCAGTGCACCTGGGCAAAAGCCACAGTTGCTGACCGTGTAACGCCAGCGTCTGGCTAGCGGTTACCATCCAGGATCGTCCACTGAAATTGCCTCTCTCTGCCTCTATATTCGTTCTGCTGTTTTTTGGCGGTAACCATCGGGGCGTATGCGCAATGTAGCACGAATGTAAGCGCAGACTGAAAACATTGTTTGCTTGCGTGAATGGCCTGATGAGTAGTTTATGTGCCAGAGGGAGGGTGGGGTAGTCCATGACCCGGCGGAGGTAGCGATCCAGCTGCAACACCCTCTGTGATGGCTTCTGCGCACACCTATGCGTGCGGCACCGACTTAGCGTCCACCTCTGAATTACTGTAGGCCCCCTGAGTGTACTACACCTGTGTAGGTGTGGTCATGCCCCTAAATTGACACTGCTTCCCACCCATTTAGAGGTGTGGCCATGTCCAAAACTGCCAAATGCAGGGAGGTATGAAAATGGCACATATGATAAATAAGTCCCACTGTTCCCTCTCGCTCATGTTAATGTAAGTCATAAGTGAGGCTAAACCAAGAAGAATTTTAGGGAAAAATGCATAAAATATAGGAGTGATTAATATTGATAAACACCGAAAAAAAATGGTATTACTATTAATATCTATCAGGCAGGGGCGCTGAGAGGGGGGGAGTGGGTACTACTTGCCCGGGGTGGTTGAAGAGGCCCGAGTCAGCAACTACCCCCACCTGAAAACATTATCCTCTCTGCCCACTGGCGGTGCGGTTGTGTCTGTATAGCAGTGCAGCCTCAGTGTCACATTGAGCAGTGAAAGAAGGGAGACTGTTGCTGCTGAGCCAAAGCAGTCTCCTCTCTCTCACTGCCCAATGTGCCACTGTACTGTAACAAATCGTCTCTCTGCCACATTGGTAGTTGGCAGAGAGAAGAATTATTACAGGTGGGCCCCTAGATCGCCCCTCCACCCCATGAGGAGATTTTTGGGGAGGGATGTGAGCACCATTCCCAGTTTTGGACATGCCCCCTCTTGGAGCTCTTGATGGCCTTGCTATTAGGAGATGCTGAAAAGGTTGCCTACATGTTTTCTAATTAAATGATCTCATTAATATTGGTTTACCCAACATGATGCTTACCTCCACTGTTTGTATGTGCCAGCTACACTTTCATAATGTATCTGCACTTTTGTATTTTATGCATCCATGAATATTTTAAATGTTATTAAATATCTGTTTGTTTTTAGTGTTACAGAATGTGATCAATGCAAAAGTTAGTTGAACCACAAACACACTGACCATATGCAGTCTAAACAAGAACAAATGGCAAACAAATCCGATGAGCATCTATCGCGCCTCAGTTCTCTAACAGTAGAGAATGTGACAAAATTAGAGCAGCAGTATGAAGGTATTAATGGGCTTCTCCAAGAGAGGCAGAAAGTGGAGAAATATATCCAGAAGACCCAGCAGTCAGGAGAACTACAAAGGAGCACAGAGTCCTCACTTCCCACAGTGCAAGAACACGATTCACAACATTTGATGAAGAGCAGGATAAACACAACAGAAAATGGTATGTTGTATTTTGATATTTATGTTTCATTTTATTGAGGATCTGTTTTGTAACTATGGGACTAATTCAGCACTGAACGCAGATTCTTCATCATGGAGAATCTACACGTGCGCAGGACCCATTCTGCGAATGTGCAGAACGAATCCTGCATGATCACACGCAGCTCCTTTTATGCCTCTGCCTGATTGGCAGGCAGAGACATTTAAGGGGGGGTGTGGGGGCAGTGTCAACCCCATTTTCAAGGAGTGTCAAGGCCAGGGGCTGCGTCCACGGACATAGTTTCCTGGCCTCGCAAGCCAGCCAGCCTGAGTATGCTGAGGCTTGCTCAGCTGGTCGGCAGTCCAGCACCGTCCACCATTGCGACCGATGGTCGCTATGGTTATCCCAGCCTGCGACCTAGGTCGCAATGCTGGGATCTCAAATGCAACAGGGGGTGTCCTACACCTCCTGCTGCATTTGCATGTTTGCAAGGATGGAATTGCAAAGCTGCCTGCATGCAGCTTTGCAATTCCGTCCAGTACTGAATCACCCCCTATATCAGAAAAACAATATGATTTCAGTAATTTTAGTGAAAAATAATGTATTCTTTGTTTGTTTGTTTCTTTCTTTCTTTCCTTTAAAGGAAGTTTAGTTGGTAGGATATGCCTTTAGTTTTTCATATGCCATTTTGTTTATGAATAAGTGAGCCCCAGTGTCTTGCAGCATGCCCTTTGAGGAGTGACCAAGGGCCTGATTCAGAGCCGCTCGTAAGTGGCCGCTGGTTCGCTCCGAGCGATGTTTGCCCAACTGCGCATGCGTACGGATCGTTATACGCATGCGCGAACCAGTCAGTGCGGTCGAAATTCATGTGCTCGCAAAATAGCGAATGCCTGATAATTTGAGTGACAGAAAGAGGCGTATGCGGGTGGTAACAGGGGAAGGTGCTTGAAAACGGGGAGTGGAGATCCGATCGCAGGCGTGCTTAAAGGTCAAAACGGGCGTTTTATGGGTGTGCATAATTAAAACAGCAGCGTCATTGACCACGTCAGTGGGTTATTTTATAGCCAGAACTGCTCGCAAAATTGTGGTGGCAAAAACCAACCACAAGAATAGCGAGCAGCTCATACCCTGGTCGATGTACTCGATTAATCTAATAAATAGCGGACATGACGTAGGATGCGAGCAGCCAGGGGGCGTAGTTTCCCAAAAAACGACCGCAAGTTTTGTTCGCTCGTTCAGACCTAGAGGCATGAACAGACCGCAAAGAGCGAACGGTTCATTTGAATAGCCACCCCTATTTTCTGGACGAGCGAGCGCTAATTGCGTCCGGCTCTGAATCAGGCCCCAAGTCCCTAATGAGACATGACAATGCCCCCTTTTCGTGGCCCCAGTCCCTCACTGGTTAAGACCTTAATAAAGAGGACTTTGATAAATAGGCTCCTAAAAGGTCTATTCATGTAAAAACATGTTAACTTTTCACTATATGTCTCATCACTTTGATGCAATATATAGCTTTGTTTAGTTTAAATTCATCTATATTTACCTTTCCTGTGATGCGATCCAGTAACCAAGGCTCCAGCGATTCAGTCTTCTCCTGCAGTTCTCTGGATTCAGTAAGACTCTCCCCTTCTGCCAGGTCATCTCATGTCAGTGCTGTAGCGGGTGTGGGGCAGTTCGAAGGGGGAGCGGAAAGTTAAGAGGTGGTGACCTGGCATATGCATATGTCGGGTAACCCTACTAATGGTAGCAGGGGTAGGGGCAGAGCGAGGCGGCACTGGGGCATCGTACAGTAAGGAGGAGGTGGAGGAGATGACTAGGCATATGCATATACCCTGGGCTCCTCTGATTGGATGCTGCCAGTGAAGGGAACAGGTAGAACAGGAAAAAGGCAGGAAGACAGCAGTCCCGTCAAGAGGATCCTTACAATATCCTAAGATGCCAAATTGTTCTTTTGAAGTGAAGCAGAAAGCTGAGCTTCTCTCCCTAAACTAATGTATAGGAAGCGAAATTGTCTACAATATGAGGCATCACTGGGGAAATCTGAGATTTCTCCACGGTAACCCCTTCTATGAATGAGGTGAAGCAGTGAAAAGCCCTGTTATCACATGAATAGACCCCTAAGTGACATATTGTTAGTTACCCATGTTCAGTTGTGTTCTAAAATGTCTATGTGACACCAGCCGGAATCAGAAATAGGGATAATATGGATAAGTCACACTACTGCTATACTCCTCACTCAACTGAATCTGCCCACAGCTGGACTATCCATTAGGCAACCTAGTTTCCTGCCTAGTTTCCTGTCTGGGCTTGGAGGGGTCTGGATTATGTCATTTTTAGACACACACACACACAAAACAAACACACAATTTCCAATAGGTTGCTGCAATTACTATTATTATATAGGATGCAAATCCCTGCCTTACACACACCTGCAGTGGGCTTAAAAGAGGATTTGAGCAACCACCATTTTGTGTGTTCATTTCCAATCGATACTTACTTGCCTACTCTCCCGGAATGGCTGGGAGTCTCCTGAAAATTGGATGGCGATCCCAGCTGACCTTGACCCCCACGTGCCCACCCGCACCCACCCCGCACCTACCCGCCGGTGTTCACTTTCTCTTCGCAGCCACCCACCTATACAAAATAAGTAGGCGGTCCAGGGGGAGCCGATGATGCTCCGCCCCCTGCTGCACAATTTCGGTAATCTTGACATTGTGTAGGGACGTTGGGCCGCGATGGAGCGATCGCGCAGTCACACCCCCGGCTCCAGAGGTGGGGCTGCAGTGCAGTCCAAAATTCAACTAGGGAAGCTACACCAACTGCCAGTGAGTCCCAGCCAGCGATGTTTGGCAGCATTTGAAAGGGCAGTTAGTGTGACTCCCCTATTTGAATATTGGACTGTGCTGCAGCCCCACCTCTGGAGCCACCACTGCAGGGTACTGTGGTGACATGGTGTAGGTTTTATAAGGCGCAGGGGGCTGTGGCGAGATTGCTCCCGTGTGAAGCCAGGGCAAGTCGCTAGAATATTTATATATATATTATAAACGGTGGGGAGAAGAGTCCTCTTGCATATATCTTGGCACAACTCATGGGTTCTTACACAGGCTCTGAATCTTCCAAATCTTGCTTCTAACAGTCAACAAACTTTTACTGTATTAGTAACAACTTCTTAAGACTGAACAGAAACACAGCAATGTTACTGCCCGAGATGGCAAATATCACCAATACTGACAAGCCATAAAACATGATAAACATGAAAAATGGCTTAAAACTTACTGATACCTCAATTTCAGTTCTGGTAATCTTATGGCCGTAGAGAGTGGAGGTGGACATGGATACTGGAGGGAGCATGACCAAATATTGGCCACATACCCAACAAGAGAAAATAAAACATATGCACCGAGTGCCCTTCAGCCAAGGGCAGATCCAGGGGAAGCAGCAGGGGGATGGCAGAGTGTGCACGTGTGCGTGTGTGTGCGCACTCATCAGGGACTGATCATCCATTTTTATATGGTAGATCACATCTATTGCTAAATTATTATTCAAACGGAGAGTTGCAAATTGTATATCGTCTCTACTGGAGTTTGGGAGCTATATCAGATTTGTCCATGCTCGCTCTTCATGCACTAATCTACAATAGATCATATGACAAACAAAAACCCAAGCTACACTTGCATTATTTACCAACATTTAAATTCACAACCAAAATACTGAGTAATACTTTTTTTGGAATGTAACAAGTTTATATTTTTTTTCATACAGGTAACAACAAAGAGTTGACATCAAGTGATTCTGTAACACACAAAAATAGGTATGTATAGTGCATTGAATATGTTTTAACATTTGTCTCAGTAAGTAGTTTTCTACAAATAGGAGTATTTAGGAGTTGCATTTATCTTCTGCCTGTGGTCCTCAGTCTGCCAAAGAGCTACTGTACATCTTTCCTCATCCGTCATACAACTAACATCTCTCTCAGATCACGCTGAGATCTAACAATAAGAAACCACTCGTTTACACTTTGCCACTTTCACTATTTGTGTTTTGTAAGTGAAGATCCTTCTTTTTTTTGCGGCCCCCTAAATCCTGATGCCAGAGACTGCTGCCTTTGTTTTCCTTATTTAGTTATACCCCGGTCACCTGGATATGCAGTATATTCACTGCATGAAGTTTGTACACTTTCCCTCTAATCCATGGAACAGAAGGGGCAATCCACATACATTGTGAATAACAGTATGAGAGGGGGTAGTTTGTGATAATCAGGGGTATAGCATGTAGCCATGGCGCCTGGAACATGTGTGTGCTACTGTGCCCCCACCTCCCAAGTGTGCAAGGTAAGGGGCGTGTCAAGCATGTAGGTGCTAATTAAAGGGAAATCAATATATAAATATGGGGCAGTATCAAACTGAAACATGGAGAGCTAGTTAAATTCCAACCCACTAAAGTAATTCCACCAATTAAAAATTAGCCACACAGTAGTGCCCACAATTCATGTTATGCCACACAATAGTGCCCCCTTAATTCCATTACGCCACACAGTAGTGTATTTTATTCATGTTATGGTGCATACACACGGTCAGAGTTTTCTTCAGATCTGAATGATAACAATTTAAAAAATCGTGCAATCGTTCATATCTGAAGGAAAATCTGTCATATCTGACATGCCTGAACGATGAACGATGTGCGTTCCCGATGGTCAGATAACGATATCTGACATCTGATGTGTTTGCAGTCAGACTTGGACGAATCCATTCATTTTAATGCAGTCAAAAATTGTTCAATCGTTCAAATCGGTAAAATCGTTCAATCGTTCATCTGACATATCTAACAAATCTGACAAATCTGACCGTGTGTATGCACCATTACACCACAGTAGTGCCTCTTATTCACATTATGCTACACAGTAATGCCCTCAATGCAGATTATACCACATTAATGCCCATTCATTTGCGTTATGCCACAGTTGTGACTATTTTTTTACATTACAGTATGCTACACAGTAGTCCCCACAGTTCGTATTACGCCACAGTAATGTCCATAGTTCACATTATGCCACAGTAGTGCCCCTTATTCACATTATGCCTAATAATAGTGCCCCTTATTTACCTTATGCCACAGTAGTGGCTCTTATTGGCATTTGGCGTCACAGCAGTCAGACGTGACCTCACCAGACTCACCTCTAAGGTTTCTCCCAGTCACGGGTGCAGCAACCCAGGCTCTCAGCAACAGAACCCAGCTCGGGACACAGCTGCCATGTTCTCTCCTCTGTGCAAACTGGGCCACCTGACATCAGGGCCAAGGAGGTAGATAGGACCCACCTCAGAGGTGGAAAAGAGGAGAAAGCGGGAGTCATGATGGGAGGGGACCGCTTCCTCCCTCTTTGTTATTGCCCGTGACTCTACTTTTCCTTCCTTCCGTTCAGCCTCACAGCCGGATTAAGGTTCCTACGCTAAATACTGCCTCAGGGCTACATAATAATGTTTATATAAATACATACAGTGTATACATTTCTGACACAGCTTTCCCCACTCACTCAGATCTTCCCCCTTCTCACACATATCTCCTCCCCTCAAATACACACAATGATCCCCCATCATTCAGACCTCTCCACAGCTCTCCCCCTTACATAGCTTACTTCCCCTTACACAGCTCTCCCCCCTCACTCAGCCTCCCCTCACACACAGCCCTTCCCCCTCACTCAGCCTCCCCTCACACACACAGCGCTTACCCCTCACTCTGATCTTCTCCTCCCTCATATCCCCCATTTCACACACACAGATATTCCATCTTACTCAGATCTCCTCCCCACCCCCCCCCCCCACCCCCCTCCTTACTGTTGCAGGGCATCGGAGATCAGCTATTCGACTGGGGGAGTTCTGCTCTGCCCTTTCACGAATGGTTGATCTCCGGCGCCCTGGCCGGAGCGGGCGCCTCGAGCATGTGCTCCACTGGAACCACCCTCGCTATGCTCCCGGTGATAATTATAATATCCAGTGGCACAGACCTAATAATGCTTACATTGTGTTTCCGGTGTTGCTTGCAGCAAGGTACTGTCTTCACAGTCCAAGAAGCCAGGGAAAGTAACAAAATGTCATTGTAAAAACACCCAGACTCAGACAGAAGACCTATCACCAGCCATTAGTAACAGCGGTGAGTACAAATCCATATTATTGTTAGAGGAACCAGCCAGGTTATTACTGCACATTTCAACTGTTAAATAAACTACATTTTGTTTCTTTTCATTTATTGTTTTTTTCCATTAACATGGTTGTTCTACTAGCAAATGGATGGCCCCACATATTATTATTAATTAACAATATATTATTAATTCCAACCTATAGAGGCAGTGGGGAGAGGGGGTGATAACAATTCTAGCAATGATCTGCAGTAGAAAATTAGCCTTGTAAACTCTGAAATGTAAGGTCTAACAAGCTAGGCCATCTCTCCTTTATTTACTCCATATAATTATGTAAACAACAGTCTGTAATTCTGTAATTATGAATATATGTAGACTGTAAACTCATCTGTAATAGTTGTAATTTGTTGTTTGTTCTTCCAACTATGAACAGCATTATAAAACCCTTTTGGCATCATATAAATTACATATAATAATAATAATAATAATAATAATAATAATAATAATAATAATAATAATAATACTGTCATGATTTTCCTTTAATTATTATCCGACACAGCACAGCCCTATCTAATAACCTATTTTAGTGACTGTTATAGAATATATAGATTATCAAAGTAATAAACAATATAGAGATAATCATAGTGACAGATATACAATACAGAGATCATCATATTGAGATATATATATATATATATATATATATATTTACAATACAGAGATCATCTTAGTGGTCAATACAGAGACAATCCTTAAAGCCCATATACAGTACACTCCACAAATTACCTTAGTGACCGACATACAATACTGAGCGCATCTCAATATATAGTGCAGAGAGCATTCTAGTGACAGATATACAGTAAAGAGAATGATATGGAAATTTCTTTTGATCCAATTATATATGTCCACAAGTATATTGTTGAAGTTCAAAAGTTACGTTTTTTATTTAGATGTTTTGCAGATACAGGGCTGTTTGTCAAGTGCGCATGTGCACGAGGGAGCCGGCTCCTTCGTGCGCATGAGTGAGACCCGCTACGACCGGCAGCGCTGGTCGTAGCGGGTCTCTTTCCAAAGGGGGCGAGCTGTCGATGTTGATTGACAGCTCGCCCCATTTGGAAGGCGGGCACGGGGGGTGGCAGCCCAAACGGAGGCGTTCCCATGGGAACGCCTGCCGTTTGTGGGAGGCCCCACTGTCATCACTAGTGTCAGTGGAGAGCTGTCATCACTAGTGTCAGTGGAGAGCTTCCGGCTCTGACAGAGCCAGAAGCTCTCCGGGGCTTACGACAAGTGAGACCCTACCCTAGGGTCTCGTCGTAAGCCCCGATGGTCGCGATGGTCTCTGACCATCTCGACCATCGCCCGAGCGGTCGTTAGAGCTGTGGGTGTAAACCCACAGCCTAACAACCGAAATAGAGGCGGCCGGTCAGGATGCAAGCGGCTGCCCAGTTTCTGAGCGACCGCTTGCATCCTCCGACCGCCTCTGAATGAGGCCCACAATGCTTGGAAGGATGGCAGTTCGATATTGACTCAAACACACCCTAAGATTGTCACACAAACAAGCTTTTATACCACAAATGACGTATGCATATCACATGTAAATATTTTCAACATCATGGGGCATATTCAATTGGCAGCAAGATTTTCCAGACCTCGCAACCAATTTTGCATTACCACAGGTATGCACGGTTTCTGCGTTGAATACCCTGCAGTGTAAGAAAAAAATAGAAGAACTCACCTTCTCCAGACACTCCCATGCATGAAGAAGGAAGCCGGCCAGAGAAGATAAGTGTAGTGGAGCATAGTGCGTGCGGGAAGGGGGATGCAGGGTCGCAGCGGTAGTATAGTGTAGTGTGTGCAGAGTAGCAGCAGTAGTGTAGTGAGTGCAGGCAGGAGGATGCAGGCAGGCAGGCCTGCCAAAAGCCGCGGCAGGCCCAGGTAACAGGGGGCATGGCCTAATTGCAGTAGGCGTAGCCACGCCCCCTTCACGAAAAAAGAAAAAAAAAGAGTTTTTCAGCTTTGCGGCGCTGCGCGCGGGGAGGGGGCGCTCTGAGTCTCCTCAGCCCGACTCAAAGCCAGGGGTGGCACGATCAGGGTGATTTCCCCCCCCCACAGGCATAGGAGACTGCTGTGACAGCCACGAGCAGTCTCCCACAGCAGCTCAGCACAGGAAGCCCGGGCCCGGGTAATCTGTACCCGCTCCCCCCCTCTCGGCGCCCCTGGATGCAGGGTAATGGTGGTAGTGCTGTGTAGTGTGTGCAGGGAGGGGAGTGCAGGGTAGCGGTGGTAGTGTAGTGTGTGTGGGAGGGGGCGCAGGGTAGCGGTGGAAGTGTAGTGTGTGCGGGGAGGGGGGTGCAGGGTAGCGGTGGTAGTGTAGTGTGTGCAGGGAGGGAAGTGCAGGGTAACGGCGGTGGTGTTGTGTAGTGTGTGCGGGGAGGGGGGTGCAGGGTAGCGGTGGTAGTGTAGTGTGTGCAGGGAGGGAAGTGCAGGGTAACGGCGGTAGTGTTGTGTAGTGTGTGCGGGGAGGGGGGTGCAGGGTAGCGGTGGTAGTGTAGTGTGTGCGGGGAGGGGGCGCAGGGTAGCGGTGGTAGTGTAGTGTGTGCGGGGAGGGGGCGCAGGGTAGCCGCGGTAGTGTAGTGTGGGCAGGTTGGGGATGCAGGTTGAGAGGTAGTGTACTGTGCATGGAGGGGGTGCAGAGGTAGTACGTACCTGTCCTGTGCCCGGACGGTACCTGGAAGCTGTCTCCGATGCTGGAGAAGAGATTCTAGAGAAGGAGGCATCACTGTGGAAGGTGAGTAATTAAGGATTAAATATGCTCTTTGGAAACTTCCAATTGCTTAATTAGTCATTAGCTGCCGCAGGGGTTCCAGAGCAATTCCCGACCATTTTTCCTAAAGATATGGATTTTAGGAAAAACTGGTCGTGCTCTTGGGCTGCGAAAAAAAATCCCTCGCTGCACCCAATTGAATAATAAAAATCTCACACCTGCGTAAAAAAATAAGCAAGTGCAAGTGCCGGACTTTCCGCCGACATCGCATGTTTTGGACGCGGAAACTTATTGTGCGCACCCCCGCTATTTGTCCAATTCAATTCCAAACCACGCGAGAACGGGACCCAGCGAATGTGAAACAGGCGGAAAGTGCTGTCAGAAGTGGGGAAATCAGCCTGGACCCCCCCAAAAAAATATGCACTAACATTGGGGATCAATATAGATGTGTACTAATAGCCCTAATAAAGCTATTTTGGGTACTTAAGTTTTGACAATTGCTTGCTTTAAGCGTCCTTATAAAAATGATGAAGAATGGTATTAAGCAGTATTTTTGGTGATAATATATATTTAATTGGCAGCAAGTTCCCCAAAAAGTCCTTGCAGACCCCCAAAAAGTCTATTTCGCTCGTTTTTATGCTGTCCCCCCACCTTTTACTTTTTCGCCCCCAAAATGAAAGTACTTTTTTGGGGAGATCTTAAGTTTTTTTCCAAGATTTGTTTGACACAGTTGTCCTTTGGGGGCTGTCCCAAGGGTTCTGAGAGGTTTCCCCACCTTTGCACCCCAAAATAAAAATGTTGCACTTCTTTTCACCTGCTATTCAGAGGCTAATCTTTTTCGCCTATTACATTGCATTGACTTTCCGCGTACATGAAAAGCAGCTGGAATTTAATACGGAGATAAGTTTCCCCCACTCGAAAAGCCGAGATCAGCGATACTTTTCCGCGGATCTCCACTTTTCGCGTCTAATTGAATACGGACCCTAATTGAATATGCCCCCATGTGCAATATGAGAAACATACATGTAATGGGTTCTCATGGCTTTATGTCAGGTACTTTCTTAATGTTTCCAGTAAAAGACAAATTGGTGGATTGGGTGTAGCTGTGGTTAGTAAGTTTCTTGGAAATTATTGGTACATGGGGTAATATTTCTGCTATAAGCACAATTTCTGGTAAAAACACAATGCGTGCTATTGACCTATACATTATACATATTTATTTACTTTGGTGTACTCGCTATCCCTGAAAACACATATACAGTATATACAGTAGTATATAAACTTTTTTAAGACGAGGTGAAGTCGTTCCTATTGTGCCATCCATCTTAGCTATCCTTTCAATAAAGAGTTGGCTACACCTACTATTATATCTAACCAATGATCAATACATATTGCAAGACTAGTTTAATAACAATATTGGCCCTGCCAACAGTGATACAGTGATCAGAGACAACTGTTACCCTCACAGTATTAGCTATGAGCTGTGATCAATACTAAGGAAGGGTGGTTGCTATGGAAAGCTTGAATAAAGTCTCCCAGTGAAAAAATGCTATTCAGCTGCTGAAGCTGAACAGTCTGGTTAAATAAATAAATAAAATGAGCCAGCCTCATTTATCACTCGTTGTGTATGATAAAACTCGATAAAACTCATTCGTATGATAAATGGTGCTCCAGCCAATCAGCTCCCAACTGTAATTTTTCAAAAAGACGACAGTTAAAAGCTGATTGGCTGGAGCATCATTATCATATGCAACGAGTTTTATCACTTGTTGCGTGTGATAAAACTCTTTGATAAATGAGGGCCTTAGTCTGGAATGGACTCAGATGAGATGCCTTACTGGCCCGAGATTGATGTGGTTGGGGGCAGAATGATAAAACCTACTTGCTGGGAGCAATACTCTTGAATTCAACGCCTTCCCTTCAAACCAATAAATATTATCCAAAAGAATCATGATACAAGAAGAAAGTAGTACCTCTTCCGACCACTGGATGATCATACCACCATACTAACTATATTTATTATAGACTAATATGGTGTTATGCATGTGTATCATATTTGTATGTATAGTAGGGATGTGTGCTGACCCCTGTGTTTTGGTTTTGGACCTGTATCTCCTTCAAGGTTTTGGATCTGGATTTGGTTTTGCAAAACCACCCTTGCGTGTTTTGGTTTTGGATCTGTATATTCTTTAAAAAATTCATAAAAACTGCTAAAATCACATAATTTGGGCTTTTTCTGTTTTTACAGTATTATTAAATTCAATAACATTAATTTCCACTCATTTACAGTGAATTTTGACCACCTCACAGCTCACAATATTGTTTCATCCAGTTTAGGCCCAAAAGTTGCACCAAGCTAGCTGGCTGACTAGCTGGCAGTGGGTGGCAAAGACACATGGCAGTTCAACCCCCAACATGGCACATAAGGAAACATAATGCAGCAGCTGTGGCAGTTCAACTTCCAACATGGAACATCAAGAAACAAATGGGTTTTTTTAATTTAAGAGGCCTGAGGGAGTTGGAGTATATATGTAGTTTAAGGCAAGGAAGGAAGGGTTGATTAGTAGTAAATTTAATTTATTTTTTTTATTCCAAAGCAAATTTATGGGGGAGAAGGACATCAGTCCTTGCCCCAGTGGAGCTTCTTGGTGGTTCCGAATTGTTTTAAAAGAATCAAAGGGGCATGCAGGAGATGATGTCTGTTGTGGCACGCAAAATGGAAACTCTCTTATCATTGTGCTTCTGGGATTATGTATGGGAAGGCTGGGAGGGGAGGAAGGAGAACATCTGCAGATACCATCACAAAATAGCCTCTCCATTTGATGTTTGAGTTGCATCTGACCAAACATGGCTGTTATGATCAAGGAAATCCAAGGCCACAATAGGTTGGTATCTAAAAATCAAGGTTGAAAATGGCATAAGAGTATTTTGCAAGTATACCTATTTGTGATTTTAGTTGAAATAAATACAGTATGAAACTAAAAAAGAAAAAGGAAGTATCAGAGCAGTGGCACAAAAGCACGGCAGTTTAAAAAATATAGGACATCTATGAAACATTTGCCACACAGCAGTGTCAAACAGGTTGGAAGTTTAATAAAATAAGAAATTAAAAATGTCAGGCAGCAATGCCCCAAACAGCACATAATGCAAAGAAAAGAGGTTCAAGATTGAATTGTCCTTGGGCCCTTCCACCCACCCTATGTTGTATATAGTAAACAGGACATGCACAGTTTAACAAACCAATCACTTCAGCGACAGGGACTGCAAATTGTGGCTAAAGTGATTGGTTTGTTTGGGCTCCCATAAAACAAGCTACCAATGGGCAGCAGACATTGCTGGCAATGATCTCTACATGCACAAAGTGGCTTTAAAGAGGCAAGATGTTGTCGCCATCATCATCCGATTCCTCACCCTCATCAGTGTGTACATCATCTTCACACAATATGAATTTGTCCCTGCTGGAATCCACCATTACAGTCTCAGGTGCCTCTGTAATTTTTGGATGTAATTGGCAGTAAAGGTCTTCCTCATGAAATTTGTAGTTCATTTTGATGAACATCATCTTTTCCACATTTTGAGGAAGTAGCCTCATACGCCGATTGCTGACAACTCTTTCTGACTACACACTGGAGGGTGGGCAGCTCAAGTAAAGCGAAGCCAGTTTGTGCTAGGGCCTCAAAATTGCCTTTTTTTCCTGCCAGTAGTGAAACGGACTGTCTAACATGCCTATTTGGATGCTATCATTAAAATAGTCCTCAACCATTCTTTGAATGGTGACCTTATCAGATGGAGACACGGTAGAGGTCTCATTACTTGTAGGCAATTCTTTTAGACGCAACCAGATGTCAAAACTTGTTTGTGTTGACTCATCTGCATCACCAGTGGCTCTTTTTTTTGAGAAAGTTTAGTTTTTTCCTGGCAGCCGCACTTGCTGGAGAAAGTGAAGGAGGAGCCATCACTGCATTATGTGCCGCTTGAGCTGACAATTTCCTGACAGCTCTTTGCATCTCTTCAGATGTGTTCATTAAGAAGAAAGACACGACGTATGACTTAAACCTAGAATCCAGCATGGTCGCCAAAATGTATTGATCCGATTGTAAGATCCTAACAACCCTTGGATCCTGGCGAAGGGAATAAAGGACTTGATCTACAAGTTCGACATGCTTGGCGGAATCGCTTTGTTTCAGCTCCTCCTTCAGTTTATCAAGCTGCTTTTCCAACAGTCTAATGAGGTGAATTACCTGACTCAAGCTGGCAGTGTCTGAACTCACTTCACAGGTGACTACTTCGAAGGGTTTCAGCACTTTGCACAATTCAGAAAATATTTTCCACTGAGCTTGAGTAAGGTACATCCCCCCTCCTCTTTCTTTGTCATAGTTTGTTGTGTAGCTTTGGATTGCTTTTTGCTGTTCCTACATCCTCTGAAGCATGTAAAGGGTGGAGTTCCACCTTGTAACTACCTCTTGCTTCAGCTGGTGACAGGGCAAATTCAACATTTCTTGCAGGTGCTGCAATCTTCTACATGCACCTGCTGAATGGCGAAAATGTCCAGAAATTTTGCAGGTCACAAAGAGCATCTCCTGCACGGCCCTGTCATTTAAAAAAAAAAAAAATTGCACCACCAAGTTGATTGTGTGAGCAAAACATGGGATGTGTTGGAATTCCCCCTGCTGTAATGCTCTCACAATATTGGTGACGTTGTCAGAAATCACAAATCCCGAGTAGAGTCCAAGTGAGGTAAGCCATTTTGCAATGACTTCCCTGAGTTTTTCTAAGAGGTTGTCAGCGGTATGCCTCTTAGTGAAACCGGTGATACACAGAGTAACCTGCCTTTGAATGAGCTGCTGTTTCTTAGATGCTGCTGCTGTTGGTGGCGCTGAAGGCAATACACCCACCCAGTGGGCTGTTACAGTCATGTAATATTGCGTTTGTCCTGACAGTGGATACAACGGCATTTTGGAGGACACTAATTTAGTTTTTTTTAACGTCCCTGCCCAGGCTGGGATTTGCTTTTTTAGTGAAGTGGAACTTAGATAGGATTTGGTAACGGGGGACACAGGACCTCAATTAATGTCTAAAACCCACTGCACTGATGGCGGATATCAGATGCACATCTAATACCAGCACAGATGTTATGGCGTCAGTGATCCGCTGTGCAACTGTGTGACTGCTGTCATACTTGCTCCCTGTTGCAAAGGATTGTTTAACAGTCAATTGTTTTTTAGAACTACTACTAGTAGTCTTCCTGGTCCCCTTCTGGGATGAAGATACACTCCCAGCAGCAGCAGGCATAGCGTTCACGGATTCTTCTGAGAAATCCTGGATAGGGGAGGACTGAGTTAGCCTTATCAAATTGGATGTAGAACTACTTCCGATCATGATTGAGGATATTGTTGTTGCAGGTGTTGATGGATGTGCTGTAGATGATGTAACAGGGAGGAGGTTCTTACATGGTTAGGGTCCCTACCTCTTCTTACTCTGGCATGACAACGGGTATAGAGGGCTTGACAATTGTTGTCTGGATTTAGATAGAAATGATTCCACATATAAATACTGGATTTTTTTGTTTTATGCCCAGAAATGACAATGGACTTTTCCTTATCATGGGCAACAACTGTTTCCACTGGGGCCTGATTTACACAAACAACATCCTCATCAACAATATCCTCCATAATCAGCATCCTCATCATCAACATCCTTATTAGCATCAGCTACACAATATCCTCCTCATCCTGGTGCACTTCCACAGAAGCATCCCCAATTTTATGTCAGCATGTTGACTTGTGCTTGCTCATCCCCCCCATTTGCAGAGGACGCACAAGTTGTGGAAGGAGGCTCCTCTTCTAGTACAGTTTTGGAAAGGCCAGGCTCACACATGGCACCCACCGACACAATTAGACTCTCCTCAGGGATTTGTGACATTTTTGAGAGCACAGTTGGTTCCTGTGCCTTAACGATTTAAATGTTTTTGAAACATCTACAGGGAGAAGGGCTTACATAATCATAAAAGGCAGAACCACCAGTCATAAATAAAGGCCAAGGTTAGCCTTTCCTTGCTACTTCGTGTGGTGAAAGGCATATTGCCAATTTTATGTCTTTCTGCAGCTAACTTTCCCTTTGATGTTTTTTTCTTTACCAATGTAAATGATTGGTTCTTTGATTATAGATGCCCTGACTTAAGCCCTGTATGCCCTTGGGCATCGGCTTTAGTAGATGACATAGATAGACTAGTATCGTCATGACTAGTGGCACTGGCAGTGCTAGTATGTGGTTCCTGCTCTCATCTGATCATTCTCCATATCAGCAAACACAAATGAAGTGGGTTACAGCACACATGTCAATTTGTACCAATTTTAAATATTACACTGCGGTATCAATGACCTACAGTGTTACAATATTTTTTTGGAATAAGAAAATAATAACACTACGCTACCACTTACAGTGTCACAAGTTTTTTATGAGTAAAACACTGTGCTACGACTTACAGTGTAATAAGATATTTTAAGAATAAGAAAAGAATAACACACTGCGCTACCACTTAGTGTCACAAGATTTTTTAAAAGTAAAACTGTGCTACCACTTAGTGTCATAATATTTTTTATGAATAAGAAAAGAATAACACACTGCGCTACCACTTAGTGTCATAATATTTTTTATGAATAAGAAAAGAATAACACATTGCCCTGCCACTTACAGTGTCACAAGATTTTTTATGAGTAAAACATTATGCTACCACTTAGTATCACAAGATTTTTTATGAATAATAAAAGAATAACACACTGCTCTACCACTTAGTGTCACAATATTTTTTATGAATAAGAAAAGAATACCACACTGAGCTACCACTTACAGTGTCACAATATGTGGATGATAAACTGTGGTCTGGCCGGCAGTGTCACCGAACAATAATAGTGCAGCTAAGTTGCTAACATACGCACACAAAAGAAAAAATATTTTTTATTTTTTGCTAATTTTATATATCACTTTAATTTTTTTTACACTTGGGAAAAACACCCCTGGACGAGGCAGAAACCCTTTGATGATCAACTCAGCACCCCTTTATGGACAACAAAGTACCCCTGTGGAGCAGCGGAGTGCAGACAGACCACCTGTAGAGTCACAAATACACGGATGATAAACTGCGGTCTGGTCGGCAGTGTCACCGAACAATAATAGCGTAGCGTAACTAGTTACTACCTAGTAACTACCTGGCTAGCACACACACACACAAAATAAAAATAAGATGGACAGGACAACACAGCAGCACCCCTTTATGTACTGCAGCCCAAGCCCCTTTATGGACAATACAGCAGCCCCCTTTATGTACTGCAGCCCAAGCCCCTTTATGGACAATACAGCAGCAGCCCTTTATGTACTGCAGGCCCTGCCCCTTGATTGACAGAACAACAGTGAGTGACACAGCAGCGTGGAATGGAGAAAATGAAAGTCCTGGTGATTTTACCTTCAACTATAGGTTTTACATTTCCCCTCCAATATGTTACACTTAATATTTCTTTGTGAAATAAAGCTATTTTGTGAGGACCAGTACATAGAGTTGCAGCTCTTAACCGTTCTATTGGTGTACCAAAAAGCTTTCCACTGAAGACAGTAATCAGCTGCAACTACAAACCTTTCCAAGAGCCCTCATATACACCTAACAACTCCAACTGTAATCTCCGACATAAGAGCCTGGACATTTGTTGAAGCGAGAAGGACACTCAACACCTTGAGCCACCCTTGCTTAGAGAGCACAGCCTAATTAAGCACTGTGAACATCAGGAATGGTGCAGGGGCGGATTGGGAATTTAAAGCGGCCCTGGAAAAAAAATCACAAAAGTGGCCCTATGTGCGCGTGCCGCAGGGGCGCGCCTGAAAAGTGGGTGTGGTCTTGTTGCAAGGGGCGGGACCTCGTGTCAAATGTCATGTCCGCAAACCACTACCCCTCATTCTCGTCATGCTGATAGCCATGACTTCAGTCTCCCTCTCCAATGAATATACACATGTGAATGGGTATTTTCTTACCTATATGATTTCTCTGCACTGGGGAACCTCTGAAGAACCTCTGATCTTTCCTGGACAGGCAGCATCTTGAGTCGATATTCATTATTCATGAAGGAGATCACATGGTCTGGAAGCTGACTGTTTGCGCAGGAATAAAGCCAATGTCATCAACCTGAAACACAGGTTAAATCAAATAATACATAGTAACATGAGTTTTAGTGCAGGGCAAAATGGGAGTTTCCCTGATCAAACAATTTTATATTCATAACATATATTTGCTAATTTGATTCTTTTATATCAGTTATATATATATATATATATATATATATATTATTTTTCTTAATTTGTGTCTTTTACTGTAGATTACTGCCCCCCCTTTTCCTCTAATCCTACCAGTGGTCCTACCTGTGTCTCTCCAGCACCATCCCCCTGTTAGTCTCCAGCAACAGACTCCCTGTGTGTCTCTCCAGTGCCATCTTCCTTGTGTCCCCCAACGCCATCTCCTCTGTGACCCCATCTACTTCTCCTCTATGCCCACCCCAGGGTATCAGTGGAGGGGGCTACCCTAATGATGATGTGGGGTGTTAAGTGGTGGCTGCATTGTTCACAGTTAAGGATGCAGTGACGTGGAAAGGTGGACACTGGACTGAATGCTGAATGAGGTGGGAAAGCCGGAGGGGAGGGGGGTGGTGATATATGAGAGGAACACTGGGCTGAATGGGAGGAAAGTGCAATGGGGCAGATGGCTGGATGGGAAGGAGGTTAATGAGATGGGGTTGAGAGGGGGAACGGTGGGCTGTAGAAGGAGGGATCCTGGGCTGAACTGGGGGACACTGTGCCTAGGCTGGCTGGGTGGTCCTATGTGGGGGGCAATGGGCTGGTTAGGGAGAGAAGGGGAGACACTGAGCTGGTTGTGTGGGAGACACTGAGATGGAGGGGTCAGTGAGATTGTGTGGGACACAAGGCTGGAGAAGTGGGATACACTGGGCTGGAAGAGAAGGGATCACTGGGCTTGGGGGGATGGGAGCACTTACCTTGACTTGTTCCTGTTCGAGTCGACAACATGTCTGGCCCAGCATAACCACCGTAGCCTCCTGAGCAGCTCCTCAGCCTCCATCGCTGCTCCGAGCTAGCCACGGCCACTGCTGCTGCTGCTGCTTCTGTGTTACGTGATCTGGGACTGGAGACTGCAGGTGCGGAGCGGTCGGCCGAGCCGGACCTCTGACGTGCTGGCCGGCCGCTTGTCATACAGGTGATGCGCTACTGGGGGTGGGGCCATGCAACAGTCAGACCGGCCCCATAGTCCCCTCGGCCCAGTGGGAACTGTCCCGGTAAAATATACGGCCAATCCGCCCCATGTTAGAGCTTTTTTGCTCTTAAAAAATCATGGGTATTGCCTTTGTATGTTTTGGGGTCTTTTCCAAGTGTGGTATAAAAGATAGACAGTTAAAAGGTCGACAGTGTCTAGGTAGACACCAAATGTTAGACAGGCAGTAGGTCAACATGTACAAATGGTTGACAGGGTCAAAAGGTCGACACAAAAATGGTCGACACATTTTTTTAATTTTTTTTCTAACCCTAATCTTCACCCTAACTCTCCCCTTGGTGCTTAACCCTAACCCTCCCTCCTGGTGCCTGACCCTTATCGTCCCTTCTAGTGCTTAACCCTAACCCTCCAGTAAGTGCCTAACCCTCCCTCCTGGTGCCTAACCCTAACTGTCGGGGAAAGCACCTGACCCTAACCATTGGGGTGTGTGCCTAACCCTCTAGCAAGTGCCTTACCCTAGATCTAACGATAACTCCCCCCAGAAAAAATCATTGGTCGACCATTTTTGTGTTGACCATTTTTGTGGCAACCTTTTGAACTGGGCGACCATTTGTACCTGTCGACCTTCTTCCCTGTCGACCAATAGTGGGTCGACCTTTTGTCCCTGTAGACTTTTTGTCCCTGTCGACCTAATGTCTGTCTAACATCTGGTGTCTATCTAGACATTGTTAACCTTTTAACTGTCTATCTATAGTCCAGATACCGCCTTCCCCCTCTATTTTACTTTGTATAGTATGCAACTCTACATATAGTATGTAATATTTTACATATATCAGCAGTTATAACATCACTCTTCTGTCATGTACAATGTGTGCAACAGTACATAAAGGGCTTCCCTGGGGTCTGCAGTACAGCTTACCCCCCCAGTATGACATTATAAGCATCACACACCGCTCAGTCAGATCAATATATTTTTTCCTTTTCTAGTCCAATGATTTTTCTCAATCACTCTGAGCTGAAAACTCCCATTGGATAACAGACCTTAAAAGAAGTGGATTATTTGTTTTTAATATGCAATATTGAATAATACATTTGCACATTTACATTTTGACTTTGAAGAAAATATTTTTTCTCCGGAAAAACAGAACAAAGTCATTTCCCCTCTTATCTCTAAGTAGAGCAAAACAGCAAGTTTTCTACAATGTCTCATAAAATGATAGTCCCTTTTTTAAGTTGATAGAATTTTGCCTGCAGAAACATGAGTGAAATGCTTCCTGACCTCAGCAGTGTAGTGTAGGAATGATGATAAGCTCGTCTGCTGAATCCTGACATTGGCACATGGCTTAACCTATGCCTGGATTCCCGTGTGTTCCACTGCAGTCTGAAAGCTTATTCAGTTGACCCAAGTAACCTGAAGATATTTTCTTGATCTAGATTACTTATGTCTGGTTCTTTCCCAGTGGCTGATTTGCTCTTTCAATAATTACATCCCAGATGCATACAGCTTGCAGAACCAATATCCAGTGAGGATGCAAAAACCTAATTTACAGCTGTAGCTTTTCACTGAGATTCAGAACAGTGTCCTGACCAAACAATGTACAGTAAATGAATGGTGAAAGCGCTATTTCAGTACAACAGTCCATATCCATGTTTAATAAGCTGCACATTTTAAAGGAAATCTGTTTCAGACAACAGTATTTTGCATACAAATCAAATACACTGATCAAATGATGTACTGTAAACAAAACAGTGTGTGGTATGGTATGTATGTACAGTAGTTGCCAATGTAACATGGATGCACTTCTTCTATTGGTTATTTGCTTCTCCCTCCAGTTTAAAGAACAATAGCTACAGTTGCTAGCATACTCCTGTATATTCCTTCTATATAATAATATGAGCGCTATATTGAATGCTATCTTTCCTCTGCTTCTACATGACTATGGAACCTATTCATTATGAAATAATGAATATAAAATGTTGTGCCCCACAGAAATTATGTTTTAATCTCAACACAATTTTCAGTGGCTGCAGCTGAGCTTTTCAGTGTTGCTGAAAAAGCAGTTAGCTGTTCTGCAATCCCTAACACTGCCATTGTCATCACTAGTTAGTAGAGATGAGCGGGTTCGGATTCACTCAGATTTATTCGGATCTCAAAACGGCATTTAATTGGCTATCGGCTATCACGTGTTTTGGATAGCCAATAAAATAAATCCAAACTTGCGGTAAAGAGGCGAAAAGAACCGAGTAAATCCGAACCCGCTCATCTCTACTAGTTAGTAACGGTGAAAGTTTACACTGAACACCAGTGTAACTTTGCATCCGTTAACATAGTTCACACATATGCATGGAGAGGGCCTGAGGGGCAGAGGCTTCCAAATGAATCCCTCTTTGCACTCCGGTTCTCCTTCCAATAGGAAAGAGCAGGACTGTGGGTGGTAATGCCGTCTGAAGATGGCTTCAAAACCCTCCGAAAACTCAGTTATCGGAGCTTGATGTATGGCCGGCGGCCATATCGGGACTCCAATATTGAATGGGCTCATAAATATGCGGAAACCACTGTTTCAGCAAGTATAAATGGCCCATTCACCTTAATGGACAGGCTGCTATGACCTAATGCTGTAGAAATATGATATGGAGGCATCTGCATCTTCTCACTATAGTTGGTATTATATGGCCTTCAAAAGTTAAGACAATTTCAAGCATGATTTTCTTTAATTTTCAGAAAAATTGTTCATCAAGCCGATACGGACCCACTAAGTTAAACATGGCCATACCCAGCCAAGTAGTTTCTGATCTCTGTTCTCACGCACTCATTGACGGCCTATAACAAGACAACTCTAAGGGCAAAAAAGTTGAAAGGTTTCTCCCCAACGGGATGTAGTCAGCCGACGGTCAAAATACTGGCTCCAGAATCCTGACAGCGTTGGGATCCCAGCTCCAGTATCCCGACCACCAGCATCCCGAAGGTAAGTATCGGGGGTTAGGTTTAGGGTTAGGCGCTAGAGGGAGGGTTAGGGTTTGACACTAAGGGGGGATGGTTAGGTTTAGAGTGTGGGGAGGGGGAGGTTAAGTTTAGGCACTAGGGGGGTGGTTAGGTTTAGGCACCGGGGAGGGAGGGTTAGGATTAAGGGTAAGGGTTAGTGTTAGGAAACTTACCTGGTAGGGATTCTGACCAGCGGCATCCCAACTGCCAGGATCCCATACCCAACCCTTCCCCAACAACTCAATACTTAAATTCTTGCTACTCTCCTACTTCCAGAAGGAGCTCAAAAACTATTAGTAAATTCCAATCTGAAATTAGCAAATTACATAACAGAAAAGGAGCTCTGGAAACTAAGACAGATGAGCACTGCAGACACTAAGCCCCCATCAGGACCTCTTTGGTATAGGGACAGATGGTACCATATCAGAATGAAAAATGTTTCAGAAGCCATGGATGCTTAAGCTCTTCCATGTTATCTATCTATCTACAGTATCTCCATATTCTTATGGAGGCAATTGACACATATTGCTGTTTAAAGTGCTTATTGATCAGGCCAACAGAGCCCTAATGCTGGGTACACACCAGCAAATATATTGACCGATCAATTGATCGGCCAATATATCTTGTGTACGTCGGCCAGTGTGTACCAGTGATATGTCTGTGTGAACGACGTCATTCACTGACATATCACGTCGGCTGTGCTGCCCAGCTGATGCCTAATATATCTTCAGATATATTGGGGCATCATGCTGTGTGTATGGGCGGTCAGCCGACCGCCCGTACACTTGCTGCATGCCCCCCGACCAGCGGGACCTGGGGCCAGATGACAATTGATGTATCTGTTAGGTGTGTACCCAGCTTTAGACCTCAGAGTGGTGCCTTGCCAAGCACCCACATAAATTATTCTTATAAGGAATTATTATCCTATAAAGCAAAATATTATGCAATGAACAATAAATATTTCCTCTATAAGATATTCTAGCATAGAGTAACATAAAGGACCAGCTGTACAACGACTTAATACCAGTGAGTATCGGACGACATATAAGTCACATTGGCCAGTGTGTACCCACTATGTCGCTGATGATGCTCCCTCTCGCGCGTCATGAGTGACATTGTCCGTCGGACCTGTATGCAGGTCCACAGGGCGATATCGCCAGCGGGGCCAGGCTGCTGAAGGCATCATGGACCCGCTATCGTTCCGTCGCTGCCGGCATCAGCAAGTGTGCATGCACTTGCCGATGCCGGCACCCCCGCCGGGTCCCGCCGCCCGCGATATTGCGCTGGGCACACATCGTTTAGTGTGTACCCAGCTTAAGACAGCATGTACACAAATACAAATGGTGCTTTCCATTGATTACTGAAGCACATCATGCTTTTTGCTAGATCCCCTCAACAAATCATGATGATCCTGGAGGAACACTACTGCTTCTACACCACCTCACTCATTGCCTCCCTAGGTTTCCAACAGAATAATATCCTGTCAATGGAAGGCCAGCAAGTTTGAATATCAGGGCCTTTTTACCCTCCCAACCTGTATTCCATTTATGTGTAGTAGTTGCAAGTTCAAACTCCTGAGAGTAATAAAACCAATAATGAGTTCTTTTCATGTTTAGAACAAGACAAATGTATTTGCTTCACTGACCCAACCTTTCACAGCCATCTCTATATGATTGCGTACTAATTAAACCAACAATGGTAGTGTTGTCAGTAAATGTAATGATCCCACTTGAACCAAAAACAGGAGCACAATCATAACATACTATGTCTGGTTTAATAGTGATACTTTCCTCTTAACATTTTGTTCTTCTCTCATCCTTATCCATATAACATTCCTCAGCTAACTATACCCTTATTTCCTGTTATGCTCCAGCACAATGGGGCAGATGTATGAAGCTCTGGAAAGTGATAAAGTGCAGAGTGGTAAACGACCAACCAATCAGCTCACAACTGTCATGTTACAGGCTGTGTTTGAAAAATGAGAGGTGGGAACGGATTGGTTGGTCATTTATCACTCTGCACTTTATCACTTTCCACAGCTTCATACATCTGCCCCATTATCTGGAAGACAGGTCGACAATGAATAGGTCGACACCAAATGGTCAACATGCAGTAGGTCGACATGGACAAAAGGTTGACAGTTACAAAAGGTCGACAGAGCAATATGTTGATGTGTACAAATGGTCAACAGGGACAAATGGTCGACACGCCAATGGTCGATGCAAAAAATTGGTTGATGATGTGAATTTTTTTATTCTTCAATATTTATAAGGTTAGGGTTCCGGTTAGTGTTAATAATAATAATTTTATTTTTATAGCGCAAAACCACACCGAGATAATTAAAATCAACTGAAAACTAGAGAACACAATAAGCATATTGCAGGGTTGGTGCAGACATTTTGGGAATTAACTTCTCATTTGGTACCACAAAAGGTACCAAATGAGGCAGCCGTCTTGGGCGCACTTGGGGGAGGGTTAGGGTTAGGCTGCCGTAGGGGACGGTTAATGTTAGGCACTAGGGGGGTTAGGGTTAGACTACAGTTAGGGTTAGGCACTTTGGGGAGGGTTAGACATGGTTAGGCAATAGGGGGATGGTTAGGATTAGGCTTAAAATACAAAAATGGTTCACACATTTTTTTTGTATCGACCATATGTGTGAACCATTTGTCTATGTCGACCTTGTGTACCTGTGGACCCAGGGGCGTATCTAATGGGTCCAGGGGGGCCCCACACTGCACACCCTGTACCCATACGGTTACTTACCTCTCCAGAGTCCCACGTCGGCGCCGAATGCAGCATGGCCACACACCCACCAGCCATCGTTCATCGATGTTGGCATCGGTAAGTGTGTATGCACATGCCGGCACCCCCTCCGGGTCTGTCGCTGATGAGGTCGGCTCATACACACATCGTCTAGTATGTATGAGCCTTAGGAGAAGTAGCCCATACTGGCCTACTCTCCCGGAATAGCTGGGAGGCTCCCGAAAATCGGGTGGCGCTCCGAGCCACCCAGAAAAGTGGTCAGGTCTCCCGCACCCCTTGATATATACTGTATACACTCCAGTATCAGATACACCAGAAGAGGAGAAAGAGAATGAGGAACTAGAGCACATGCAAATCAAACGCATTGGGCCTGATTCAGAGTTGTACGCTTGCTGCATCTGGGCTGGGATCGCAGATGTAGTAAGTAGGTATCAGACACCTCCTGCTGCATTTGCATTTAAGCAGGACAGAATTGCAAAGCCACTTGTGTTCTCCTTTGCAATTCCGTCCTCTGCTGAATCAGGCCCAGTCCCTATGCTTGCAAATGTTCAACATCGCAATGTCGCGAGCACTACACTTCTAGGTTGCAACATCATGGAGGCTCCGTGATAGAGGGATCAGACCAAAAGCAGGGTTTGAGTAATTTGCAGAGTGCTTCCTCTGGTGACGGGCAGCTGAGGCTCCCAGGGGTTATAATTTGTGGGAGGCAGATGCTCCCCCGGGGTTCAAAATTGTGGATGGCAAAGTCTCCTGCCTCCACTCGACCCCTTGTCATCCAGTAGTTATGACCCTGAAAACATTGTTCTCTGTAGAGAATAAGAGGCATAGCTTTTTGGGTCACTCATAAGGCCTGTAATCCTGTTTATCATACCGCATTTAATGCTGATCTCGCCCATGATTAATTAATGGCTAGCACAGTTAGATTTGAATTTCTCTTGTATACTCTAATACCATCATCCACTTTATCTTGGAAATAACTTAATTTATCATGGATCATGCATTATATATATATTCAATAATTGTTGTGTCCTGAATATCTTTACATTATCGCTTTTGTTGCTGTATCTGCTCATGCTGCAGTGCATAAGGAATTCTGACACAAATTTCAGTCTGCTTGATGAAGTATCCTGCTCCTGATGGCCTTTTAAATGTCTTACTTACCTTTGCCATTAATGATATATTAAAAGTTCTAAGATATAGGAAAACTGAATTATCATGAATTGTTTTGTCATACTAGCAGTGACTCCTGAGCCAGATGATATAGATACAGAAATGTCTACTTCAAGTTCAAAGGCAACTGAACAATGTAAGTGACCATACTGTACTGTTGCTTAGGATTGTGTGGGTTAATGTAAAGTTAATATTTAGTTAAATGTGTCATTGCATCCACATCCAGAAGGATTTGCTATGTCTTCCTATGAAGCTGTAACTATGTGTTTTCATGCCTATGTCCTGCCAGTAGATAAGTGACGGAAACATAATAATGAAACAGTTTATTTTGGAAGCACTATAATGCACAGGGTTGTCTGGGTAAGAACAGTCATATTCTCTAAAGAAAAAAAAATAAGATTAAGACAAATTTTTAATGTTTGCACCAAGATTCAGCTAATGTAATATGATTGCAGAATTCCCAGTGATTTGTCTGTGGGACAGTGGGCCTGATTCAGACCCGCTCGCGAGCGCTGAGCGCTCGTAAGCGGGTTGATGTTGGCCCAGTGCGCATGCGCATAAGGGATCCGGCTCCGTCGTGCGCATGCGCGAGACCCGGATAGCGACGTCCAAGCCATCGCTCCGGGCCTCGCTACTAAGGGGGCGTAGAGCCAAAAGCCAAAAGCACTCCAGGGCTTGCGGTAACGAGACCCTACCGCAAGGGTCTCGTCGCTGGCCCGATGGTCGTGATGGTCTTGACCATCGCGACCATCGTTTTGGCCGCTCGCTATAGCTGTGGGTGGTCACCCACAGCAATGCGAGCGGCCAGGAGGCCACTCCAAAAAGTAAGAGGGACGGCCCTGATTCAGAGCGAGCGCTCTGTCAGAGCGTCCGGCTCTGAATCAGGGCCAGAGTTACTTCTTCCATGAGCTAATAACAAATAAGGTTTTCTCACATAGGCCCCTGCTTATTCATTTCTATATGCAAAATAGTGTTTAGATTCTTTTTGATTTACAGCGAGATCAGGGAGTTTATATCTGATTTGGACATGTGTATGTGTATGATTTGATCGTACAAAGCTTGCATTCTGCCATTTTGCATAATTTTTTATTCCATTAATTTCCTACAACCTCATTTTGTTATCTTATATTGCAATACACCTTGGCCCTCATTCAGAGCCGTACGCTCTGAGCAGAGCGCACGCTCTGAATGAGGGCCGGCCTCCATAACTATGGAGCGTCCTCCTGGACGCTCGTATAGCTGTGGGTCACCACCCACAGCCTATACAAGCGTGCAGTTTGATGGCCGCGATGGTCTTGACCATCGCGACCATCGAAACTGCGAGCCGGAGCCTGCGGTTGAGGTTTTCAACCACAAGGCCCGGAGTGATTTTGGCTCTATCAGAGCCAAAATCACTCCCACTGACATCACTAGTGATGTCAGTGGGCCGGCTTCTGACGGGAGGCGTTCCCTTAGGAACGCCCCCGTCAGGGAGGCACGCCCCCGGCACGCCCACCAAAGGGGGCGTGCTGTCAATCAACATCGACAGCACGCCCCCTTTGATCAGAAACAACGAGCGAAGGAAAGTCCTTCGCTCGTCGCGTCTGGCGCATGCGCACGACGGAGCTCCCTCCGTCGTGCGCATGCTCAGTGCAGAACATCGACCCACTTGCGAGCGGACAGCCGCTCACGAGTGGGTCTGAATCAGGGCCCTTGTTATTAAAAACATATCAAGATACTATATGTACAGACTGATCACTTGTTTCATGACTTGATTTTGACCTATATACAATTAGCTCACTATGGGGCTTATTAAGTTAGTCGCAAAATGACTGCAGTTGTGGTCATCAGCAGAAGCCTGATTTACTACTTTAATAGAGGAATCCATACCTAATGTGCCTGCATCTGCCAGAGGAAACCCGTGCCGCCCATTCATTTTATGGTAATCGTCGCAAGCGTTATTGCTCCTGGTGGAACGAAATAAGGTTCTTGGATACAAAAGGTTAATTTATTACAACAATAACAAGATATAAAAGAATAATAGTTACTTAGCTTTGGAATATAAAATGGTTACACGATCTAGGAGCCTCGGTCTCTCAGAATAGAACTGGAACGAACAATTTCCTGGCCACCAGCTGCAGACTGATCCAGGCATAGGGCAGGCTGCTGAAATCTCCTTTGTCTCTGTTTATATAGTATCCTACTTGTCATACCCAACTAACTTTTACTAATATGGGCATAAACCTACTTCAAACTACTCTATTGGTTAACTACTGATAAGAAGTTTTCTAAAAACTTAACGCAGGCGTACATCGCAAAAGACAATGCCTAAAGGATTTATGGCTTGTCTAGTTTCCACATTCCTGTACCACTTCATGTCTGATACACACATAAGAACCATGAATGAAAATGGATGTCAGTAGCTATTTTGCTCTCCCAATACAGTTATCATTAGTATCTGGACTTTAGACCAGCCCCATGTTAGGAGCATGAGATCTTTCAGAATTGGGCTTCCCTCACTCGTATGCACCTTTCAGAATCACACAGAGCTGTTGAAATGGAATGGGTTCAAATCCCGACAGTGACAGGCTGACAGGTGAAGATCCCGATGCCCGGTGGTAAGTATGCTGACTGTCCCCCCCTAACCCTAACCCTCCCTTAGGGGTGCCTTACTCTAACCTCCCTCCATGGGTGCATAAACCTAACCCCCCCTCCCTGCACCCTAAACCTAACCCTCCTGGGGGGAGTGCCTAACCCTAACCTCCTCCCCTAGTGCCTAACCCTAGCCCCCCCTTCCCTAGCTTAACCTTAAACTTCCCCGGGGGGGTGTCTAACCCTGCCTACCATCAGGAGTCCCTAAACCTAACCCCCCCATCCCTGGGCTAAGTGTATACTTACCCGGCAGAGAGGACGATCGGTCCAGCGTCCTTGGCGTTCCGGCGTCGGGATCAACATAGGCGTCTGCATTTCGACACCTATGTTAAATCCCTTGCTGGGATTACGCTGTCGGGATTGAGACCGGTGGCCAATCCGGCTGCCGGTTTCATAACTGCATCCCGTTGATGCACGCCCATGACACTCCCATGGTAATCCCACAAGACAGGGTGCTTCCATGTGCTCTCATTGTTGCCACCCAACTGCCACAACGAAATGTCCAATTTCATGAAAAAACAGATGTGTCCGAGTTCCATCTGACTCAGAATAGAATGGAGATATGCAAACATGTGTAACCCTCCCTTCAGTGTGCAGTGTGGTGCAAGGTGCATTTGGAGTGATACACCTCCTATTAGTCCCTGCCCATCACGTTTTATAACAGTCACACATATAGATACAGGTATAGACATATGCAGCCACAGTTCTTGTTGAATAACTTGGGCTCCAGACCTTCTTTTATAAAAATATACCACTTTATTTCTCTCCTCCTGCACATGACTTTAAAGAACACAAATATGGTTACAGCAGCTTCTCCTCTTCCTCCAGCTCATATACTTGGCATGTCAGATGGTGTATGACAACAATATTATGGATATGGTTACATTACATCTCACTCTTCTTCACCAGCACAGTCTTTAACCATAGTTACAGTAGATGCTTTGCACTTTACACATACAGGTCCACCTGGCCCTACGCTGGCTGGTGTCTGTAGTTCTCCCATCTCATACATGCAGGTCCACCTCTCCCTATGCAGGCTGGTGCCTGTAGTTCTCCCACCTCATACATGCAGGTCCACCTGGCTCTATGCTGTCTTGTGTCCGTAGTTCTCCACCTCATACATGCAGGTCCACCTGGCCCTATGCTGGCTTGTGTCCGTAGTTCTCCACCTCATACATGCAGGTCCACCTGGCTCTATGCTGGCTGGTGCCTGTAGTGCTACACCTCATACATGCAGCTCCACCTGGCCCTATGCTGGCTGGTGCCTGTAGTTCTCTACCTCTTACATGCAGGTCCACCTGGCCCTATACAGGCTGGTGCCGCTAGTTCTACAGCTTCACACACATCTCATATAAATTATTTTGCTCTCTGTCTGTTCTCTGTCTCTTCTAAGACAATATACAGAGAGTCCCACACCCAAGCTGCCTCTCTCTGCTCCCCTTCTCTTTCACATGGGACAGCAGTATACAGACTTTTCCATTGCAGCTATTACACTCTCGGTTGCAGCACATCCCTATCCTACAGGAATAACTCCTATAGCCATACTGCTACCACAGTGACCCCCCTTTAATGGCTGCTGGGGGGGGGGGGCTTTTCTGCATAAGGGATTCCTCCTGTCCCTTAACAGTAAAGCTCCTGGAAAACTCCTCTTCCCCATCTCTCCAACACATATACTCACATGTCTTACCCCTCTCATGGGTGCTGAAAACTTCACTGGGCTGCTCACACTGCAGGCTTCCACCTCGTTCTCTGTGGTCTCTCACAGACTTTATCTATGTAGCCTCTCTCACCTTGGGTGTTAGATGGGCATTGTGGCAGCCGCCATGGCCCCGCCATGCTCCCCCTTCCGGGGGAGCACAAGAGCTACATTAGTGCTTCCCAGTTCTGTCTCTCCCCAAAGATATCTGCTGCTTTCCAACTTCTCCCTCTCAACTCCTTTGTTCTCTCTCCTCCCTCCTATCTCTGCTCTCCGAGCTACACACACAGTCTTCCTGTCCCTGACAGCCTCTGTGGGGGGAATTCAATTGTTCTGCCGGTGGCTTTTCTTTAATGACGCCCGACAGAGTAATTCAATTGGTGCTCTGTCAGGGCGCGACAGCCACCAGCGCCGGCATTTCTGCACGCACTCCGGAGGGTGCGAGCAGAAATGTGTCTGAAACACCCTGGATAGGCGCGCAGATAGCGCAGATAGCGCGCCCTAACAGAAATTAGACGTGTTCAGCCGTTTTAGATGGCTAAACCTCATCTTTTAGGCGGCAAAGAGGGCGATAATTAATGAGCGCCCAGAAAAACTGAATATCAAACTGGGCGCTCATTAATTATCACGCCCAAAAAAACATTTGAATTGCCCCCTGTGTGTCTTCCTCTCCAGCCCCTCCTTTACATGAAAACTGATCCTCAGGGTCTCAGACATGTAGTCAGGGCCGGCAACAGAAGTCTAAGGGCCCAGTACACTGCTATCTCTGGATTCACCATTTGTGCCCGTCTGACTCAGACCCTGTGCTTGCAACTCTAGCATGAGGGGTTTATGTTGAGTTGACCATAAAGTGCACGTTACTGAGTATATTTTGCTTCTGCGTATACATACTAGTAAAGCCATATGAGCAGTTGGTAACATCTTGCACTAACAACCACTTGCAGCTTCTTACAATTAAAGAGGCATATCGGGGGGAGGAGGCGTGTAAGCCTACCCACAGTACAATATGGGTGCATTGGCGCAGATGTGACCAATAAACAATGCGATATGGACTCATGTGAATAAGAGAACTGAATAGTTTATCTTTTAATTCATATCCGCAAACTGATCAAATCATTACTGTGGAGTTTTATTTGCTCTATAGTAAAGCTAAAGCTAATACTATAAGTGTACATCTTACAAGTGTTTTCTTGAGTAGTTTTCCAAACTGAACTCAACTCAAACAGACAAGCAGACAACAGTTTAATAGAATAATGATTTTAAATGTCAGCATCATTTTCTTGCGGCCTTCTCCAAGTCCCATGTGGACAGCACAGACGGCGTTGGATAGAGCAATGGATGTCATGCCATTTTCCCTGCAGTTTTCTCAAGTTATCTTTTGTTTGAAATGCTGGAGAAGGCACTCATGTGGACGTGCCCAACAGAGGCCATGCTAAAAAGCATTCTAAACCTTTTATTTTTAAAGGCCCTTGTAAGTTATTAGACCAATTAGGCTAAATGAACTAAAATGACAAAGGCTCTAATTTGTTTATGTGTTGTATATCATGAGACAACTTCCAGACACATAATTGTTACCATTATTTCCTCTAGGTTCAATCATTAGTGAAAACACAATGGTCAGCAAGTCTTCAGATTCAGCAACTGGTGCGGCCCCTGGACATTCCGAGGTACAGTACCAACACATTGCTTGCAAGACTACTATATACCAACTGGAATGCACAGACCATTTTAGATATACTGTATATGATGGGAAAAAAAAGTGTAAATAAGTTACTGTAAAACAAATTCAGTATACTGTACATTATATGTGAGACAGTGGACTGTGGACTGTTAGGTCCTGATTTGAAGTCACACACAATTTCCCCTGCGGCTGTATCTAGTGATTTGTTTGCAGGCTGTGCATGCATGGTAGCATACATTCACATATGTATCTCTGCACATCACTGAGTGATTCTTTGCCTATTCTCTCCATCCATCAAATGGGCACTACAATAGGGTAGTTCTAGTGATGACTGGCTTATGGAAATGTTGTGTCCAACTCAGAATAAGGCTCTTATTTGGCAGGCAAGCTTCAGTAAATACACCATTGTTTTTCTTATGAAATGCTGTATCTGTTTGATATGTCACATGACTACCTTCCCAATTAAAAAATTTAAGTTGCATCCAAGATGGCCGATTTCAAGATGGACATACCATAAAAAGTTTCCCCCCCAATATTTCCTTTCTCATTTCCTTTTTATAAGTGTGTTTCCACACTTATGGACCACCATATATTTAAGTGAAGTGACACTGTGCAGTTGGTCCATATTATTACTAGCCAGTGTTATTGTCAGAAAAACAAACTTTCAAATATTGTCCTTGGTAATATGAAAGAATGAGGTATAGCCAGATATGTATAGCTGTTTACAAATGGCAATAGCAATATTTTTGAAAGCTATGAGTGCCAATTAAATGAATCTATTCACTAAAAGACAAGTCATATAGAAAATCAATATTCTATTACAGATGTACTTTGATATATACAAGTTGAGGAATTGACTGAGAATAAATCATATATCTAATTAAAATAAAGATATTAAATGCATTACAATATTTTCATCTTAGATTCACCTTAGAACATACTTCCCCCATAGACTCTGAATAGGAAACAAACACACAGTTGGAGGTTAAGTGACCTAGAACTGCCACATTAGGTGGCACAGTAAACCACTTTTATACCCATGTCCAATAATTAATGCTATTATTTTACTATTTAGGGGGATATCCTGTTAGCCGCAATAAGCTGCTTTTTCATGAAAAACCGCCTTATCTTGCGACTAAATACTTATCACACAATCCTATTAGCCACGGACAGTGGCGTCCCTCCCTGTGGTGTCACCCAGTGTGGGCAGGGATGCTGTGCACGTGGCAAAGCTGTGCACCACCGAAAAGGGGGCATGGCCTCACAGGCAAGGGGCATTTATCGCGCCCCAAACACCCGTGGTCCCGTGATTATTACTGGGGGAGGGGTGCCGGAGGTGTGGACTGCCCTTTGTGCAGTGCCGACTCCCTCACAGTGGGCTCCATTTACTAACGAAACATACCCCCTTTAGCGCTCACTAAAGGGGTTATGCCACCTATCTGCATTTAATAAACAGCGGTAATATAAGATTACCGCTGTTTTCACAGCATCCCTCTCGCCATCTTTTAGATGGCGAGAGCGATGCAGTCCCCATTGCTGGCAATGGAAACCCGGCATTGCCTTTCCGGCTTCAGCGAGGCCTTCCAGGCACTGCCGGGTCCCCGTGTCATGCACATGTGCAGACGGACCGTCGCACATACGCATGACACTGGAGCCCCATTGCTGGCAGCGTTAGCAGCCCAGCGGAGGACCTCGCCGAGGACTTTGCAGGACCTCACCGGAGGGGTAAGTATTAATAAATACTATTGGCATTTTTGTTTGTATCACAGTGATACTAAACGAAAATTGCCGCTGGTATTTTCATTTGTTTATAAATGGGGCCCTGTGTCAGGAGCCGAGTTCTGCACTTAATGCTACAGTGTAGTACCCGGCTCCTGTCACTGAGGGGGAATCTGCACCTTGGTGTCACCCCTCGGCAGGTGACACCCGGGTGCGGCCGCACCCCCCTTGTGACGCCACTGGCCACGGAATTTAAACTTGCAAATTCTCCGTAGAATTTTTCGCAAATTAGTTTACATCACCTTCTGACCAGATGACTAGGTAACACAGATGTAATGGTCAGCATTACTGCCTCACAGCACTGAGGTCGTGGGTTCGATTCCCACTACGGCCCTAACTGTGTGGAGTTTGTATATTCTCCCTGTGCTTGCGTGGGTTTTCCTCGGGTACTCCGGTTTCTTCCCACACTGGTAGTTTAATTGGCTCCCAACAAAATTAACCTTGGTGTGTATGTGTGTGTGCGCATGTGGTAGGGAATGTAGATTGTAAGATCCACTGGGGCAGGGATTGATGTGAATGGACAAATATTCTGTGAAGTGCGACAGAATATGTGTGTGCTATATAAGTAACTGGGAGTAAATAATAAATAAATAGTTGGGAAAATCACTGTTTTAAGGTAAAAATGTTGGGTCCAGGTTCAGGACCACTGACACACCCTCCTTAATGATTAATTAGGCAAACAGCATTTTTTAATTAGATTAATTTGGCCAATAATGACATGTAATTTTTGGGATGAAAAAGTGCAAAGTGTAGGAAAATGGGTTAATTGATGTGGGACAGGTATATGGGGTGCTATATGAATGGGACAGGTGTTAGAGGTGTATTTTGAAGGGTTTTTTTAAGTGACTTTAAATGACACAAATATATACTTATATGCATTTTTATGCACCCCCAAGTTAAGTACAGTTATTTTGCAAAAAACACTTGCTTTCTACCATTATTTGACCATTTTAGAAAAATGCATATAATAGCCAATTGACACAATTTTAAAACCCCAAATACTTTTATTATGTCACTAATGCACTTCTATACTGTTGTCCTATATCAGTTTGCCTTTTTCACAGTTTCACCTATACTTATCACAGGTAAAACCAGCAATAATTAAAGTTATTGCTTTATCGTGGCTAGTAGGATATCCCCTTTAATGTGAACTCACATTGATCTACGTAAACACTGACACATTTAATAGAAAGCTTCACAAACATCACTTTGCATGGTGACCTTTAATAAATGGCACAGACATCGTATTTGATATATAATTGTGTGTAATGTACTGAAGAATATGGTGCCAATTATTACATAAAATAATAATATAAAATGCAAATGCTCTCAAATGAAAGGCGAATAAGCGTGAAACTGTCAATGATAATTAGAAAGGTTTACATCTCTTCCAGAGCCAGAGTTAATGACATTAATTATTCTATATGGGATATTAGTCTGAACTCAATAAAAAGAGCACCTTGTAAAGACATTAATTATTCTATACGGGATATTAGCTTGAGCTCCATAAAAAGAAGCCCATGATTAGACATTAGTGGACTCTTGGAAAAGTTCACATTGGGGTGGACTCGAAGGTGACTTATAACTGTATCAGAAAAGTATTACATTTTCTCAAGAGCTATACAAGGCAAAACATTGTTTGCATATCACCGGTACAATTTATGCTATTTCTAAGCAAATAAAAAATATTGGTCTTTTACAAAGAAAAGAAGGTCCTCTTTCAAACACGTAGTCTGCTGTCTCCTATGTCATCTGGAGATGTGACAGAGGATGGGATTTAATAGGTACCGGATTTGCAGCAACTTATAAGTCACTGCAAATTGCATCAGTTTTCTCTTGAGTTTAGTCTCCAAATCCTCAGCTGTAATAGCCAGCAATTTGGACACTGTGAAGCCAAGCTGTGTGGTGGGTTTTAAACCCACACATTTTCTGCGTCTTGGCATACTGTCAGGAATGCGGCATGGGATCGGTCGCTACTCACCACTGTGCCAGCATCCTCGGGCTCTTAGGCGTCCAGACGCCAGATGTGGAGGTGAGTGGTGGGCTGAGTATTCTCCCCAGGGACTGCTAAGGCTTTTATGCAAGCGTCCTGGTTCCAGCGGTGGAGGACATGGGTGCAGTCATGTTAGTCTGAGTCATCTGACTAGTCTCTCCCAATGGCAGTCCTGCAGTCTGTCAGCTGATCTCACAACCCAATGACCAACTGCCTAGGGGTATTTAATACCCCTTTTACACCAACCGAATAACCCGGGTTATTGCCGGGTCGACCCGGGTCGATGCTCTGTGTGAACGGCTCCCAGAAAAAATTCCCGGGTTGATTTACCCGGGAATCTTACTGGGGTTGAGAGCAGGGTTGAACATGGGTTGTTCCCAGGTCATGAGGCAGTGTGAACGGGTTTTACCCTGCTTATTTGACCCGGCTAGCTCTGAAAGATGCTGATTAGAGCTTCAGGGGCACAGACAGGTGATGTAATTTGTCAGTGCCCTGCAGAGAGAGACGCACATGAAGCCATCGCTTGCCTGCCTAACCTCCTACATCACAGCAGCCTGACCAGCAGCCACAAAAGCAGGCAGGCACACAGCCTGCCACAGCCAGAACAGCAACCTGTAGCAATGCTGTAATCAGTCCCCACCCCTCTCTTTTGTTGCCTTTTGTGACCTCATCTTTGTCAGCCCTTAAAAAAGTCAATTTTTAATGACATCTATAGGGAAAAGCAGGGATTACCCGGGTTCAGTGTGAACGGGGCAAACCCGGGAATAACCCGGGTCGAATTGCAGTGTAAACGGGGTCTGAAGCCGAGTTCGACCCGGGATTGACCAGTGTTCAAATTCCAGGGTCGGACCCGGGATTTTGGTGTAAAAGGGGTATAAGTCTGTCTCCTGCAGTAGGTAGTTGCCTGCACAACTTCATTCTCTAGTGATTACTACTGTGTCAGCTTCCTGGCTTCACCAGTGTACACTGTGTTTCCCAGGCTGTCTCCAGTTATCAGTGAGGATCACCTGTGAGCTATCACTGGACTTCCAGAGCAGTACACACCATTGTACCCAGTATTTACTGGGCTGTCTTCAGTCCTCAGTATGGTTTATTCCTTTACTCTTCAGTCTTCAGTTGTTTATAGTGAGCTATTCAGTTCCCTGACTTTTTCCCTGTGTTGCTGTGGTGTCAGCTTTCATTTTAATTACTAATTAACTCTCAGCTGGACCTCTAGCATTCCTAGTACATGTCTGCATTTACAGCTCTCTGCTTCTCTATAGAAATGAGTGTATCTTACTCAGTATCCTACTGTGTTTAGCTCCAGGCTCCACTGCAGATACCAGTGCTCTGGACAATTTTCTCCATAAGCATCTAGTTACTAGTATTATTATTTCCGTATATGATTAGTCCACAGTATTTATTACCATCTCCTACATTTGGATACTAGTGCCAGTGAAATCCTATTATTATCTCATGCTTCCGGATACTAGCTTTTATTAGCATTCCATGTTACCAGGATTCCAGTATTTATTTCAGTCTTCTGCGTCTAATACCAGTACTAGTGAATTCTCTCATTCATTCCCATAGTGTTCTCAGCTCTCTTCATGGATCACGTTACAATTACCAGCACGTCCACCTGTGTCCTCTAGCTTGTGTATATACATTCTTCCATTTGTCCCCAGTAGCATCAGACACCTGACCAAAGGACCACAACCTGCCTATCGGGTGCAGCTAAAACCCATATACTGATTGGAGGGGTCACTGGTGAACACCTCCTGATAGGTTAGACTCCGTGCCTTTGACCAGTCTTGTCAACGTCTGGTGCTAGTGGATGAAGAAGATGTATATACAGGTTCTTCGCCTCTGATACCTACCTTATCCTAACCCCTCACCTTCTAACTCCATGGCTACGATTATCAATCCTAGTTTCGTGACACATAAAAAACCACTTGCAACTCTCTAGCCTTGCTCCATGAAGAGCCAAAATGCGAATGTCAGCTTCTTTGTTTACCGAGTAGCTTCAGTCTGATTGGTCAAAGTATGAGAAAAGCTACTCTGATTGGTTAGAATGTTATAGAAATGATTATCTTACAAGAAATAATTTAATTAAAAACCATAAGTCTACATAAAGCAAAGGGTTGTTTATTGTCCGGACAATCTCAGGAGCACACAGCCCTGTGAGAGATCTGATTTCATGGTAATTAATTATTGACATCTAACCTATGCCTATCTTAATCCCGATGCCGAAACGCCGAAGGACGCCAGCCCGAACGAGACACCCTTAGTGTTAGCCGCAGAAGGAGGAGGTTAAGTTTAGGGAGCATAGCAGGGTTAGGTTTTGGTTTGGGAGGGGAGGTTAGGTTTAGGCACCCCTAGGGGGGGGGGGGTTAAGGTTAGGCACCACTGGGGGGGGGGATAGGGTTAGGCACTAAGGGGGGAGAGTTAGGTATAGACATAAAGGGGGAGGGTTAGGTTTAGGCACAAATGGGGAGGGCTAGGATACAGGGTGGGGAGGGCTAGGGTTAGGCTACAAGAAGGGAGGGGAAGGGGGGAGGGAAGTGTACTTACCCAACCCCTGTCGGGATACCAACCATCGAGATGTCGCTGTTGGTATTCTGACAGGAAGCATCCCAACAGCCAGCATTACATACCCATTACTCCCCGACAATCAAGGAAAGTTGCACAGAAAAGGAAATTGTTGATGTACTACGTGATCATTACTTTTCAAATTTAAATATATTTTGTAATTAAATATAATTTCAGAGGTAGTTAGGATATCAGTGGCCAATGATACGGGCCTGCCCACCAGCATCCAGGTCACCTCATCCAGCAAGTCTCTAACACTCTGGGGTTCAAAAATAAACAAACTTAAAAAGGGATATAAAAAGTGACTATGTGTATTAAGTGGTGATGCCCTGAAGAGGCCCAGCCAGAGCAGCTCAGGGGGCACCACGCCCAAATGCTCACCCAAAATAAACTGACTCTACATTAGGGGTGAGCGGGTTCGGATTTCTGAAATCCGAACCCCCCCGAGCCCCCCCGATCCGAGTCCGATCCGAGTCAGGCTCGACTTTTCCCGCCTGACTCGGATCTGAAATCGAGGCAAAACGTCATCATCCCGCCTTCCGAGTCTCGCGGGTTTTGGATCCTATATAAGGTACCCGCGTCGGCGCCATTTTCTCACTCGGCTGTGGACAGTGAAGAGGGAGGGTGGGAGTTAGGGCTGTGTAGTGTAGTGTAGTGTAGTGTAGTGTAGTGTAGTGCTGCTGTTGTCCACTACTTCAAAGTCCATAGGGGCTGGCTGTGTTGTGCTGTGCTGCTGTTGTTAATAGGGGCTGTGTCCACTACTTCAAAGTCCATAGGGGCTGGCTGGACTGTGTTGTGCAGTCAGTTCTCCATAGGGGCTGTGTCCACTCCAAAGTCCTGTGCAGTGTCCCAGTCCTAAAGGAGTGCTGTAGTGTTGTCCAGGGGGTGCTCTGTCCATCAGGGGTGCTCCCCCCAAGTGCTAAAAAAATAATATATTTTCTGTGTTTGTGAATTGTGTGCGCAGTAGCCGCACGTGCATCAACAAAGTAGTGCCAAGCGTGCGCCTGTGTCATAAGTAAAGGGCCGGCTGGCTTGACCGTTAAGGGTGCTGTAACCCCCGAAAGTACACTCCAGTCCAAACCAAAAAAAAAATTATTTTCTGTGTTTGTGAATTGTGTGCGCAGTAGCCGCACGTGCATCAACAAAGTAGTGCCAAGCGTGCGCCTGTGTCATAAGTAAAGGGCCGACTGGCTTGACCGTTAAGGGTGCTGTAACCCCCGAAAGTACACTCCAGTCCAAACCAAAAAAATAATATATTTTCTGTGTTTGTGAATTGTGTGCGCAGTAGCCGCACGTGCATCAACAAAGTAGTGCCAAGCGTGCGCCTGTGTCATAAGTAAAGGGCCGGCTGGCTTGACCGTTAAAGGGTGCTGTAACCCACAAAGTACACTCCAGTCCAAACCCAAAAAAAAATTATTTTCTGTGTTTAGCCGCACGTATATATCAAATCGATATAACATAAATGGAGGACCAAACTTTCTCCGATAAAAATAAAATAGAGAAAGATCAAGAACCACTTCCTCCTAGTGCTGAAGCTGCTGCCACTAGTCATGACATAGACGATAACATGCCATCAACGTCGTCTGCCAAGGCCGATGCCCAATGTCATAGTAGAGGGCACATACAATCCCAAATGGCAAAGTTCAGGAAAATGACCTTGAAAAAGACATTTAAATCAGCTGAAGAGAAACGTAAACTTGCCAATATGCCATTTACGACACGGAGTGGCAAGGAACGGCTAAGGTCGATCCCTAGTATGTTCATGACTAGTGGTTCAGCTTCACATGACGATGAAAGCCCTCCTCCCACTAAAAAAATCAAAAGAGTTAAGCTGGCAAAAGCACAGCGAAGAACTGTGCTTTCTAAGAAGATATCACAAATCCCCAAGGAGAGTCCAAGTGTGGTGGTGGTTGCGATGCCTGACCTTCCCAGCACTGGACGGGAAGAGGTGGCTCTTTCCACCATTTGCACGCCCCCTGCAAGTGCTGAAAGGAGCACCCACAGTCCACTTGCTGATATGCAAATTGAAGATGTCACTGTTGAAGTACAACAGGATGAGGATACTGGTGTAGCTGGCGCTGAGGAGGAAGTTGGCGAGGAGGATTCTGATGGTGATGTGGTTTGTTTAAATCAGGCTCCGGGGGAGACAGTTGTTGTCCGTGGGATGAAAAAGCCCATCACGGTCATGCCTGGGCAGAAGACCAAACATTTCACCTCTTTGGTCTGGCAATATTTCTATCCAAATCCGGACAACAACTGTCTTGCCATATGTACCATATGTAAAGGTGAAATAAGTAGGGGTAGGGACGTCAACCACCTAGGAACATCCTCCCTTATACGGCACCTGCAGCGCGTTCATAAAAAGTTACTGTCAAGTTCAGAAACTTTGGCTAAGACCGTAAGCAGTCCAGGGACACCTAAATCCCGTTGTCCTGTTGTATCCAAGCGCCTGCAAACCACACCGTCAACTCCCTCCTCGTCAATTTCCTCCTTAGTTAGGATCGGAAGTAGTCCTGCAGGCCATGTCACTGGCATGACTGACTCTCCTATCCGGGATTCCTCCGGAGGATCCTGCATTGCTACGCCTACTGCTGCCGCTGCTGCTGTTGCTGCTGCTGGGAGTCGTTCATCATCCCAGAGAGGAAGTAGGAACACCACTACTTTTACTAAACAATTGACCCTCCAACAGTCCTTAGCGAGGAGGATGAAGTACGACAGCAGTCATCCTGAAGCAAAACGTATAACTGAGGCCTTGACTGCTATGTTGGTGTTAGACGTGCGTCCGGTATCCGCCATTAGTGCAGTGGGATTTAGACAATTGATGGAGGTAGTGTGTCCCCGGTTCCAAATCCCGTCTAGATTCCACTTCACTAGGCAGGCGATACCGAGACTGTACAGAAACGTCAGAAAAAGTGTCCTCAGTGTCCTGAAAAATGCCGTTGTACACAATGTCCACTTAACCACGGACATGTGGACAAGTGGAACAGGGCAGACTAAGGACTATATGACTGTGACAGCCCACTGGGTAGATGTATCACCTTACGCAGCAACAGCAGCAGCGTCACCAGTAGCAGCATCTCAGAAATGCCAGCTCGTTACAAGGCAGGCTACGCTGTGTATCACCGGTTTCAGTAAGAGGCACACCGCCGACAACCTCTTAGAGAAACTGAGGGAAATCATCGCCCAGTGGCTTACCCCACTTAGACTCTCCTGGGGATTTGTGATATCTGACAACGCCACCAATATTGTGCGGGCATTACATCTGGGCAAATTCCAGCACGTCCCATGTTTTGCTCACACAATAAACTTGGTGGTGCAGAATTTTCTGAAAAGCGACAGGGGCGTGCAGGAGACGCTTTGGGTGGCCCGAAAAATTTCTGGCCACTTTCGCCATTCAGCGACTGCGTGCCGAAGACTGGAGCGCCAGCAAACACTCTTGAACCTGCCCCGCCATCACCTGAAGCAAGAGGTTGTGACGCGGTGGAACTCAACCCTCTATATGCTTCAGAGGATGGAGGAGCAGCAAAAGGCCATACAAGCCTATACATCCACCTATGACATAGGCAAAGGAGGGGGTATGCACCTGACTCAAGCGCAGTGGAGAATGATTTCCGTGTTGTGCAAGGTTCTCCAGCCCTTCGAACTTGCCACACGTGAAGTCAGTTCAGACACTGCCAGCTTGAGTCAGGTCATTCCCCTCATCAGGCTTTTGCAGAAGCAGCTGGAGAAAGTGAAGGAGGAGCTAAGACGGAGCGATTCCGCTCGGCATGTGGGACTTGTGGATGAAGCCCTTCATTCGCTTTGCCAGGATTCCAGGGTGGTCAATCTGTTGAAATCAGACCACTACGTTTTGGCCACCGTGCTCGATCCTAGGTTTAAAGCCTATGTGGTGTCTCTCTTTCCGGCCGACACAAGCCTGCAGAGGTGCAAAGACCTGCTGGTGAACACACTGTCAGCTGAAGCGGAACGTGACACGTCAACGGCTCCTTCTTCATTTTCTCCTGCAACTGGGGCTGCCAGGAAAAAACTTAGGTATCCTAAGCAACCCGTTGGCGGTGATGCAGGGCAGGCAGGACCAAGTTTGGACATCTGGTCCGGACTGAAGGACCTGGCAACAATTTCTGACATGTCTACTGTCACTGCATATGATACTGTCACCATTGACAGAATGGTGGAGGATTACATCGGTGACAGCATCCAAGTAGGCATGGCAGACAGTCCATACCTGTACTGGCAGGAAAAAGTGGCAATTTGGAGGCCCCTGTACAAACTGGCTCTATTTTACCTGAGTTGCCCCCCCTCCAGTGTGTACTCCGAAAGAGTGTTTAGTGCAGCCGGGAACCTTGTCAGCGAAAGGCGTAGGAGGTTGCTTCCACAGAATGTGGAGAAGATGATGTTCATCAAAATGAATTATCAGCTCTTCCAGGGAGACCAGCCTCCAGAAGGTACAGAGGGACCTGTGGTGGTGGATTCAAGTGGGGACGAGTTAATACTTTGTGAGGATGAGGATGTACACACTGAAGAGGGTGAGGAATCGGTGGATGAGGAGGATGAGGATGACATCTTGCCTCCATAGAGCCAGTTTGTGCAGGGACACATTAATTGCCAGCTTGTTTTGTGGGGGCCCAAACGAACCAATCATTTCAGCCACAGTTGTGTGGCAGACCCTGGCGCTGAAATGATTGGTTTGTTAAAGTGTGCATGTCCTGTTTATACAACATAAGGGTGGGTGGGAGGGCCCAAGGACAATTCCATCTTGCACCTCTTTTTTTTCTTTGCATTATGTACAGTTTGGGGCCTAGTTTTTCAAACTGCCATCCTGTCTGCCACTGCAGTTTCACACCTAGATAGGTCACGTGTTTGTGCCGCCCACTCGTGTCGCTTAGCATAGTCATCCAGCTACCTCGGTGCAACGTTTTGGACATAAAAACACTATTGTGAGGTGTGAGGTGTTCAGAATAGACTGGAAATGAGTGGAAATTAAGGTTATTGAGGTTAATAATAGCATAGGAGCAGAAAAACCTACAAATTCTGTGATTTTAGCTGTTTTTATGCTTTTTTAAAAAAAAATACAGATCCAAAACACAAAACCCAGAACCCAAAACACGGAAGGGTGGTTTTGGCAAAACCAATCCAGATCCAAAACACGAAGAAAGATCCAGATCCAAAACCAAAACACAAAACACGAAAAGTGGCCGGTGCACACCCCTACTCTACATACATATAGATAGGACTTACTGTGAATTACTGTATGCCTGTTACAAAATGCAGTCAGCTGCTTGTTTCCCTGCTTAAAAACATATAGAGGGAGGTGGGGTAGGGGTGCCAATCTAGACTGAAGTAATCTCAGACTTCAGATGTGTGTATAGATACACATGACATAGAGTATGAGTACAGTTTATTTGGGGTGAGCGTTTGGGCGTGGGGCCCCCTGAGCTGCTCTGGCTGGGTCTCTTCAGGGTATCACCACTTAATACACAGGCAGGCCCATATCATTGGCCATTGATATGCAAACTACCTCTGAAATTATATTTAATTACAAAATATATTTAAATTTGAAAAGTAATGATCGCATAGTGCATCAGTAATTTCCTTTTCTGTGCATAGTACTTCATAACCTCAAACATAAAATGGAAGCTGCTCAAATCAATTTGGCAATACTCTTCAGGTGCATGAAAAGGAGGGGATATACTAAACAGAAAAACAGAAAGGGGAGTATCCCCTAAATATCCTCCAGCACACTAAATTGTACCTGCAACAATAATGAGAACTATATGGTAATATAGTACATGGTAAGCTGCCAGGCCACTTCACGGCTTCTCTGATACCAGCAGTTCCTACACTACATGATAATAGTGCCCACTCTGGGCCATGTAATTATCTATTGTAAGACCTCATGATAAAGGCACATACAGAAATACATCCAAATTGAGAGCCAGCTTACCTGGGAGTACTTCATAATCGCATCTGATAGCATTTCATCCCTTAGAATGTAAGCTCTCGCGAACAGGGCCCTCTTCCCTCATGTGCTTCTTCTTGCCTTACTTTTACTTTCATTTACAATGGCACCTAAAACTTGGTTACTGACACCCTGCTGCTTATTTAGGTGTTATGCAGCATTGTTTATAAATCATGTACTTGTCCTGCATTGTCTGTACTGTTAATAACTGTTGTCTTGTGTACTCATTTGTTTCTGTACTTTGTAAGGTGCTGCGGAACCCTTGTGGCGCCATATAAATAAAGGATAATAATAATAATTGGGGTGTACAGTCTAGAGCCACTCCTCATAATCAGGGAGAGTTGGCAAGTACAGTATGCATTGTATTAATAAAAAAACATTACAGGTGGGTGTTAAGTTTTCATCTGGGGACACACTATGCACTTTTACAGTTTTCCCCAAGGCAGGGCCGGATTTACCATTAGGGAACCTAGGCGGCCGCCTAGGGCCTATCTGGTCCCAAGGGGCTCGTGGCCGGGCCCCCCCTTCCACGATATCCGGCCCTGGAGAGAATTTTCTACACTGTATTTGAACAACTGCGACTTGACATATAGGCAGTATAGCAGCAGCACGGCTCCATTTCCTGCCTGCTCCTCGTCTCAATCAGCTCCACCCCATCACGTGATGTGTCACTACATTAACAGCGAGTGCAGCGCAGCCAGTCTCCTCTCCCGTGTCCTATCCTCTCTGCAGTGTAGCCAGCGGCCAGCTCCTCTCTCTGCAGTGTTGCCAGTGGCCAGCTCCTCTCGCCGCAGTGTAGCCTGCGGCCAGGTCCTCTCCCCACAGTGTAGCCAGCGGCCAGCTCCTCTCCCCGCAGTGTAGCAAGCGGCCAGCCCACCTCCTGCAGTGTAGCCAGTTCCCCTCCCCGCAGCGTGCTCTGATCTAGCCCAGCTCCTCCAACCAACTGAAGCTCCTCCATAGCCTGTGCTGCTGTAGCCAGCCAGCACGCCGCTCCCTTCACCCGCAGTCACAATGACTGCACCGCAGCCAGCCTCCTCCTCGATTGCAGCCCTCTCCCTTGGAGTGTACCCAGCCCCCCCGCAGCCTACCCTGCGCTCATCCCCCTAGCAGGCTACCCTGCTCTCAGCCCCCCTCCCGCAGTGTAGCCAGTTCCCCTCCCCGCAGCGTGCGCTGATCTAGCCCAGCTCCTCCAACCAACTCAAGCTCCTCCATAGCCTGTGCTGCTGTAGCCAGCCAGCACGCCGCTCCCTCCACACGCAGTCACAATGACTGCACCGCAGCCAGCCTCCTCCTCGATTGCAGCCCTCACTCATGGAGTGTACCCAGCCCCCCTGCAGCCTACCCTGCGCTCATCCCCCCCCCCGCAGGCTACCCTGCTCTCAGCCCCCCACGCAGTCATAGTGAGTGTCCCCCCTCCCCCAGTGCAGAGTGAGCCAGCCTCCAATGCAGGATACTTCCACTCCTCCAACTGATTTCACCTTCTGCCTATGAAGACATGACCCAGCACAGACAGAAAGAGGCTTTCTGGGTAAGTTTACTGTACCTGTGTAATACTTACTGTATGTGTGTATATGTACAGACTTTATTTTATATATATATATATGTATATATATAAACATATTTTATTTTTTATTTTTTTTCGGGAGTCCTTCTGTCCGTCCCCCTTTCCTCTCATCTCGCCCTATTTTTCCCCTTTCCTCCTGTCTCCCTCTGTTTGTTCCTGTCCCATGTATATGTAAATATATACATTACAGAATGTAGTCTAGTAACACCTTCTGTAATAATTTTGCATATATTACAGTAGGTGTCACTGGAGCAATACACACGCATCATAGTACTGTTTATATATATATATTTATTATGATGTGTGTGTATCTTGCTCCAGCAAAGTCTACTATAATATATGCACAGGGAAGGGGGGCCCCAAACAGGTATCTTGCCTAGGGCCCCATGAGGTCTAAATCCGGCTCTGCCCCAAGGTGTGTGTATTGTTTTATCTATCACTTTATTTAGGCAGCAGTTTAATGGCTTTCTGCATGAAGGCATGAAAATCACACCCTCTTTTCTATTTTCACTTTGCTCTTAGAATCCTTCAAATTTTGAAGATGATCCTCTTCTGCAAGCTGAAACTTTTTGTGAATTCTGTGACATGCCTAAAAAACCCTTTCCATCAGTAGAACATATTGTTTCGGAGCCCAGTGATACGGTAAATGAGCAGAATTGTATAGGTTCAAGCAGCTACACATTTGAATCACTATCACTTGTATAACTGAAAAATAACTACTGTATTAAAGATTACATGAATTGCAGATCCCAAAACACATTGGTTTGAAGGGCAGGAAAGCGGGCAGGTGAGCAGGATACTGTGGGGGTATCCAATTAGCACTGCTAATGGATCATCGTGGGGCTATCCAATTAGCCCCGAAGTGCCACTAGACGCCGGCACTTATTGTGATTACAGAAAAGTACTCCACGAAAAATGCTGATTTGTTCCCGGAGCAATGGCGTGTGTGTGTGTGTGCGTGTGGTGGGGAGGCATTATTTCTGCAGTTTGAAACAGCTTTTGATCTCAAGAATCCTGATGGTGATTGTTGCATGGCTGACATAGATCTTGCAGCAAAATAATTGAGTGCATTCTTGCAACCAGAACCAGGTGCATCAGCTCTGGGGAGCGGATAATATGTTGTGTAATTAGTGACAGCTATATGGCACATTGGAGTGTGAGATCACGTTTTGTGTCAAAATATAAATATTTACTAGCCATCATTACTACTGTAATGTATCTAATTTCACTGTTTAGTATCTTTGCTTGCTGCCCATACATAGCAGCCTATGGGGTAAATCCAATTAGGTGCGAATTGCGAGTAGCGAGTTTGTTTCTTGAAACTCACAGACTTCGCATCGAATCGCACTCCCAAGAATTCTCCAATCCAATTAAAAATGCCTATTCGCACTACTCACAGTGGAGGGGTGCGAATTGACTGCCAAATGACATTTGAGAGAAGTGCATGAAAAAGTGGGGAGACCATCCTGGACCCCCCAAAATGGATAATTTCATTAGCAGGACTGTATAGAAAGCTGTTTGTGGGCATTAGGAAGGTACTGTAGGTTTTTAAATGGTGTCAAATGGCTGATTTGTGTTTTTTTTTTTTTCTCCTTCATCCACTAGGGGACACTGGAGTTCAAGACAGTGGGGTATAGACGGTGGTAGAGCAGAGCCTGGCACTTTAAATAATTCAGAAGTGTGACTGGCTCCTCCCCCTCTATGCCCCATCAGCCCCAGTTTTTAGAATGTGCCCGAGAGAGACGGTAGCACATCAGGCTGTCTCCAGCCTTTTTCATAGTTTTTAATTTTAATGTTTATTTAACAAGCATTGAGGACAGGCAGGCTGCTTACTGTGGCAGTCTGCCTGCTACGTGGGAGCCGCCGGGAGGGCACCACACGGCTACTGCAGCCTGTGTCCGGTGACCCTGAGGAGGGGGCAATAACCCGCCACTGCTGACACCGGCATGTGTCCGGGTTCCTCGCCGCCCCCTCAGCCCAGCATCCCGGCCGCAGAAGTCCGTAAGTATATCCCACCACTCCTGACTAGCTGGAGTGGTGGGCCAAAAACGCTGGGCTCAGGAACAAGCGGCTATTACAGCCTCCTTCCCCCTGTCAGTAAACTGGCAGTGTCGGAGCTGCTTATGTGACCCGCCGCTGCACTCTGCAGTCAGCGGCCGGGTCTTTACTAGCCACTAATTCCCCCTCCTATTTAATGAGGGGAAGACCGTCTGGCAGTGAGTCACTATAGGTGCCTCTGTGTGGAATAATTGTAGCCGCAACGGGGCTTGTACCGTAGAAGCTCCGGCGACGGCATTAACGGGGGCACTTAGACACCGCTTCAGCGCGGCTGTCTGTAATCTAGCAGCCGCTCAGTGGCTGTCAATTATCACAGCGCCGGTGTTTACAAAGAACACCGGCGCAAAGTTAATCTCCCGCGCGGCTGTTATAGGCGCGCTTAAACAGAGTCATGCTCTCCCTCCTCTTATAAAGAAGGAGACGCTGCACCGCTGATCATAAAGCGCTGACAGGACATGGGGCGCGCAGTAGTCCTCCCAAAATGAAGATGGGAGGTGTAGCGCCAAATGCCCGCCATTAGCGGGAACTGTAACGAAGCTAGCGCTATTCCTGGCGGTGCGGAGGCGTGGCTTAGGTCCGGCGGCCATTACTACTCCCGGGGAGCAGGTGCCGCAATTGCTTCTAAGCCTCTCGCTTAGTTGGCGCGCAGTACAGCGCAGGTTTACGCTCTTGGCAGTGCAGAGAGAGGTCTGGGCCCCTGCAGAGGCTACACCCACTGTAACCTTAAATGCCAATTCCGCTGCTGCAGCTAGTACAAGGCATGCCTAATGTAATATGACATGCCTACATGGGGAAGTGTGTGTTTATACATGTATGTATGTGCGGGGCCTTCCTGCATGTGTGTGCATTTGTGTGTGTATGTGTGTGTGCATGCATGCACACACGCATACACACATATATATATATATATATATATATTAGGGGTGTGCACCGGACACTTTTCGTGTTTTGTGTTTTGGTTTTGGATCTGGATCTTTCTTCGTGTTTTGGATCTGGATTGGTTTTGCCAAAACCACCCTTCCGTGTTTTGGGTTCTGGGTTTTGTGTTTTGGATCTGGATTTTTTCTTAAAAAATAAAAAAAAACGCTAAAATCACATAAATGGGCCTTTTTTTGTTCCTACGCTATTAATAACCCCAATAACATTAATTTCCACTCATTTCCACTCTATTCTGAACACCTCACACCTCACAATATTGTTTTTAGGCCAAAAGGTTGTACCGAGGAAGCTGGATGACTATGCTAAGCGACACAAGGGGGCGGCACAAACACGTGGCCCATCTAGGAGTGGCACTGCAGTGGCAGACAGGAAGCCAATCAGCGTTATGGTGCCCATTTGCATGTAGCACGAACCCGGGAGATCCGTGCTACATGCATCTGTGTGATTGGCACAGAGCAATGCCAGGTCCGTGAGACCCGTCTGCGCTGCTGTGGTAAAAAAAAAAAAAAAAACCTGTGTAAAAAAAGAAAAAAATGGCGTGCACCCCCCCAAAAAAGAGCAACCAGCCCCGGGCATTAGTAACCCAGTGCTGGGTGTGCTTAAATACAGGGGACAAACGACGTAGGGGTCCCCTGTACTTAAGCACAACCAGCACCGGGCTAGTCAGAACCAGCGCTGGTTGCCAAAATACGGGGGACAAACGACGTAGGGGTCCCCTGTATTCTGCGCAACCAGCTCTGGGCTCTGATCCGGTCCTGGTTCTGGAAATATAGGGGACAAAAAATGAGTAGGGTTCCCCTGTATGTTCCAGAACCAGCACTGGACTTTTTCTAGCGGGGGGCTGATGCCACAGCCAGGGGAGCCCTTTCACCGGGCCCCCCAGCCGCAGCATCAACCCTGACCGCTAGTCAGCCCAGGCCGGGGATCCCTGGAGAGCTGGGGACCCCCCCAATAAAGGGGTCACCCTCTCCAGGGCACCCCAGGCCCAGGCTGATAGCCCGGGGCTATCCCCGCCACCCCTGGTGGTGGTGGGTGGCGGGTTGATTGTGTGGTGTGGTGTAAATAAAGAATATCAAACATTGTCTTTACAAGTAGAACTGCAAGTCCCAGCTAGCCTGCCCCGCATGCTGGTACTTGGAGAACCACAAGTACCAGCATGCAGGGCATTAAGGGCCCACTAGTACCTGTAGTTCACCTGTAAAAAAAATGTTTAAAAAAACACAGGACACACACACCGTGACAGTATAAGTTTATTAAACATACACACACACACACACATGTACACATACTCACCTATGTAACCTGTAGCATCGGTCCACTTGTCCGGTAAAGTATCCCTAGGGGACCTGTGAAAAAAAACATACTCACCATCTCCTATGCGAGGTTCTGTCCTCTTCGTTCCAAAGTAGGCATCCCCGGACTTGGCAAAAAAAAAAACGAAAACGCGATCCACGAACTTAGTACCGTTCTATAGAACGGTACTTCCCGAATGAGAGCTTAGCGGCGGGGTATCACCATGGAAACCCCGCTGCTAAGCGTTCATTGGCTGAGAGAGGCCATCTCCCGTCTCTCTCAGCCAATGAACGGCTCCCTCCATTGTAGTCAATGCTGGGAGCCGCAAGGTTATTAAAGTTTACCCTGCGGTTCCCACCATTGACTACAATGGAGGGAGCCGTTCATTGGCTGAGAGACGGGAGATGACCTCTCTCAGCCAATGAACGCTTAGCAGTGGGGTTTCCATGGTGATACCCCGCCGCTAAGCTCTCATTCGGGAAGTACCGTTCTATAGAACGGTACTAAGTTCGTGGATCGCGTTTTCGTTTTTTTTTTTGCCAAGTCCGGGGATGCCTACTTTGGAACGAAGAGGACAGAACCTCGCATAGGAGTTGGTGAGTATGTTTTTTTTCACAGGTCCCCTATGGATACTTTACCGGACAAGTGGACCGATGCTACAGGTTACATAGGTGAGTATGTGTACATGTGTGTGTGTGTGTGTGTATGTATGTTTAATAAACTTATACTGTCACGGTGTGTTTGTCCTGTGTTTTTTTTTTTTAAAATTTTACAGGTGAACTACAGGTACTAGTGGGCCCTTAATGCCCTGCATGCTGGTACTTGTGGTTCTCCAAGTACCAGCATGCGGGGCAGGCTTGCTGGGACTTGCAGTTCTACTTGTAAAGACAATGTTTGATATTCTTTATTTACACCACACCACACAATTAACCCGCCACCCACCGCCACCAGGGGTGGCGGGGATAGCCCGGGGCTATCAGCATGGGCCTGGGGTGCCCTGGAGAGGGTGACCCCTTTATTGGGGGGGTCCCCAGCTCTCCAGGGATCCCCGGCCTGGGCTGACTAGCGGTCAGGGCTGATGCTGCGGCTGGGGGGCCCGGTGAAAGGGCTCCCCTGGCTGTGGCATCAGCCCCCCGCTAGAAAAAGTCCAGTGCTGGTTCTGGAACATACAGGGGAACCCTACTCATTTTTTTCCCCTGTATTTCCAGAACCAGGACCGGATCAGAGCCCAGAGCTGGTTGCGCAGAATACGGGGGACCCCTACGTCGTTTGTCCCCCGTATTTTGGCAACCAGCTCTGGTTCTGACTAGCCCAGTGCCGGTTGTGTTTAAGTACAGGGGACCCCTATGTCGTTTGTCCCCTGTATTTAAGCACACCCAGCACTGGGTCACTAATGCCCGGGGCTGGTTGCTCTTTTTTTGGGGGGGGGCACGCCATTTTTTTCTCTTTTTACACAGGTTTTTTTTTTTTTTTTTTACCACAGCAGCACAGACGGGTCTCACGGACCCGTTAGTGCTCTGTGTCAATGACACAGATGCAAGTAGCACGGATCTCCTGGTCCGTGCGTGCATCTGTGTCATTGAAATACACAGCAGCACAGACGGGTCTCACTGACCCATCTGTGCTCTGTGTCACTGTCAATCACACAGATGCATGTAGCACGGATCTCACGAGTCCGTGCTACATGCAAATGAGCACCATAATGCTGATTGGCTGAGAGCCGTGACAGACGGCTCTGTCAGCCAATCAGCACTTTGCCCATTAAAGGCAAAGGCATTTTTTTTAAAATGGCCGCTCGAGGCAAAACCTCGAGATCCGACAGCAGATCTCGAGGTTTTGCCTCGGGAGAGGGATCCGGGGCAGACAGGGAGATCCGAGCTTGGGCTCGGATCGCCCCGGATCCCCGAAGTTCGGGTGGGTTCGGTTCTCAGGGAACCGAACCCGCTCATCCCTAATATATATATATATATATATATATATATATATATATATATATATATAAAAATGTCTGTTATTGCCAGTATTGTCTACTGAATTGATGGCGCAGTGGAATACGCTGTGCTGTGTAGAATCTGTTAAAAAAAAAAAATGTATATATGTATAACTCCCCTGTGCATAGCAGTAGCATATATGGGCAGCGGCAGAATCTAGATAGAACCTAGTTTGGTCTCTATAATAGTATACTGCTGGAATTGATTATACTGATGCATACTGAGTGAATTACAAACCTACGCACGCAGTGTTGCGCAGCGGCAAGGTCCATATAGAACTTGAATGGTGGTCAGATTCCACAATGAATTGTTAGAAGAGAGAGCACTGCAAAACAGTCGGCCCCATAACTATCCTAACTGCTGCCCTACGTCATTGTGATGTTACTGTGTAGAGGATAGTTATAACCATTTTACGATTGTCTATCTCAAAATGGCTGCAGGAGTCTGTTTGATTAAGTTTTAATCAGTACTCATATTAAAGAGCAGCACCTCTACATATCATGGGACCCGCTGCCACTATTATAGAGTGAGTGTCCGGGCCCCTGACACTAGCTCAGGGAGGAACATGCCGCAGCCTAATACAGAGGCTGTGTCCGTGTCACTTGCCCTCCGCATGATCTGCCGATTGATCTATGTCTGTGTCAAATAGGCCTGTATACATCAGTATACTGCACTGAGGTCGTCTCTTTGATTCCCACTTTGAAAAAGCGGGTTCAACTGGAGCTCAACTGGCTCACCCAATAAGGCGAGTACACCAGTGACAGAAGTGTCCCAGGATCGAAACCAGTCTGAGACATCACGCTGTTAAAATATCCAGGCCCCTACGCCGTAGCAGAATGACGGCCACACGTGGCACATGAGCAGTCTCCCTGCATGGAGGTAAGCCACATGTATGTATATATTTGTTTTTTATACATAAGCCCTACTTTAGAACATATACATATGTCTGGAGTGAAGTTTGTCCTGGGCTCAACCAAGGTCTTGGCTCAGTTCATTCCATGGCTCTACCTGTTGCTCATGTTAAATATTATTGTCACCTATTGATCTTGATGTAGGTACGCGTATAGTATCGCTTCTTATCCTTACCGTAAAGGCAGTGGAGGATCTGTTATCAGTTTTGTCTGATACCTAGCATATTTTAAAAGAAGGATCCTGCGATTGGAGACTGGACTCTCCTGATGCGGTAGTTTGGTACAATAACTATATCCATATACCGTATATATAAAATGGTGGCTCTATAGACTAGAGTCATGTTCTGCAGCTTACATTGTGATAGTCACAATTCCCTCAGGCATTGCTTCTAGTATGGACCCTATGCATGTCCTGGGGCCTTCTTGTATGTCCACACATGTATATTGTGGAGCAATCTATAGGACTCTAAGAATGCAAGCTATATATATATATATATATATATATATATAAAATAATATAGCATGATAATCTCCTAGTGCAGGAGTCTGACGTGTAAGTTTCCTATATTGGTGCTAACTCTTCCTTTCAAAGAGATTGCCTTCTCATGCAACTATGTTCTCTGGGTGTATGTGTGTATATATACTGATATATTCACATTCTTTGTATGAATATTTACTAATAATTGGGAAAACCTGTTTTTTAACCCTAACTGGGGTTATCGCTACAGATATATCCTTCTTTACTTGGGATAATTAAGGCACTCTATGTCTATGTACAGGTGCCTTTCTCAGTATAGGTTCTAGTACTCAAGATTATTGTTTTGTCAATATCTCAATTAAATGAGGCTATAAAGTGGCCCCTAGATACACTTCATATCAGTACATGGGGAATCCAGGTTCTACACCATCCTCAGGACCTAACTGTTTAAATGACAACAGACTGCAGTTACTGCTCCTGTGCCTGAAGGCCTAGGGCCACCCGCCGAATAGGCGGGGTCAGGCCTGGCTTGATTAGATGGGTGAGTATCAAGTAAATCCTTGGACCTGCGGTTCAATTTTGAATCCTTCACGTTGTGATCACTAAAACTTTGAAGGGTCACTGGTGGGGATCCATCATCAAATATGTAATATTTCTGTGTGTATCTTTACCGGTACAAGGTCTTATTTAAATCCGCCTTTTAACTAATATGCACTTCACCATTATAAGTATGAATGTACTGATACACTAGCAGACCGTATTTGGGGTATATGTATAATCTCTATATGTATACACATCCCTAATGTAACAAGCTCAGGTTTAGAGTCCTGTTGTACAACCTTCTTGTCTCCACTAACAATTGGCTAGTTTTCTACAGTATTTCCTAAGACAACATCGCCAGACTGAAGTCCGTGCTGTAGAGCATTGCTTTTAGCCCACTGAACTACTCTCTATACCTGACGTGACGGGTTGCTGTGAGAGGGAAAAGGTCAGTGACATTCTACATAGCGTCTAGAGGGCTTCTGGTTACTCACAGGTAAGCGGTACCTCACTAATTCCTCGGAAGAGGCTACTATTTCATGCAACCTGGCATTACAAGTCTCCCGTCCGCACCCTTGCTGCAGTCCTAGCAGCCATCCACTCTCATAATCAGTTGGCTCTACTACACTTTAGAGCTTTCCTGGCGTGTGGGTGCATAGTTCCAACATTGAGAGTGCTCGCTTCAGCAGCACATATTCTAAAAATTGGAACGATACAGAGAAGATTTGCATGGCCCCTGCGCAAGGATGACACGCATTTTTGTGAAGCATTCCATACTTAATTGTCACTTTATTCTACTAGAATTTGTTGGAGTTATAAAGGACTGTAGCACTTCTATGGGCTAAGGCACTTCTTTACATTAAAGTGTGCGGTCATTCTGTTCTGCATTGGGAGCCTGATTCCTGTTCAGTATCTTTGGATATTTTCATCACACTGACAGGTACCTGATGGGTACCTTTATGGTTGTCCTAGTTCTCTAGCCTTGCTGTATGGGATGCTTTCATATATTGGTAGCTCTCCCTGGGTGGCTTTTGCATCCGTGTTTTTTAACTGCCTGGGTATCCGGGTTGTTTTTCATACTATGTTCGGGCCAGCAGTTTGTACTGACTACGCACTTCCATCATGAGGGACGTTGTCTGTTGTTTGGGGTCGTTGCTGTGGTTTTCTTTTCAGGCCGGCACAGGGCGTGTGCCGTATAGTCCCCGCCTGAGGCGCCCCATACACGAGTTTGAGACCCACCCCAAGCGGTAGTGACGTCCCTATAGGTAGGCAACTGATGAGCTGCCAGACACTCTGCCAGTGGTCTGGTATGGGGATTTATTACTGCAGGGTTTCCGTTGCTGTTTGATCCCTCTGTTTCAGAGTGGTGGTACTGCTGTCTGACTCTCTGAAAGAATTGAGACCACAATTCCTTTCAAAACTGCCTCTGCCTCATACCCCATGGGATCTCTATTTGTTGGAGACTTCCTTCCGCTGGTTGACAACCTTGTAGTAGTTGGGCCTCGAGAATGGTCCAGGGCGACTGTTCGGTCTTCACTTTTTCCTCCCTGTATACTCTTGTTAGGAGTCTGGACAGGATCAGCTCTGTATCTGTAAACTGGTATTCTTATACGTATATCTATATGTATTCTGTCCAGCACTGCTGGAGGTCTGCTGTCGGCGACTTATACAGCTTCCTATGTTCGACTATGGTTCGGACTTGGTCTGTTTTCAGCTGGGTTTATGCTGTTTTTGATGTTTTCATCTGCGGGTGTTCTTTCGCTAGCCGTTGTTCCATTCGAATTACGCTGTAAGTTGTGGAATTTCTGTGGCTGTTTAGCAGGGAGTTTTGATTGTCTCCTCTGCTCTGCGACACTTGATCCTCAGCTCTTGCCTTTCCATTGGGCCTACGGTTCTTGGCGATCCTGGTTTTCGGTTTTGCCAAAGGGTTTGCAAGTTCTCCGCGCTTCCCACCCGGGAGGTTGGCTTTGGGACGTCCCCACTGTCTTGAACTCCAGTGTCCCCTAGTGGATGAAGGAGAAAACAGGATTTTGGTACTTACCGATAAATCCCTTTCTCCGATTCCACAGGGGACACTGGAAGCCCGCCCAGCGCTGCGTACCTGCCGTGTTTTTTAGTTCCTTATATGGTTGTGTGACTGCATGTGTTCCCTGCAGTGGGTTCCTCGGTTCTCCTTCAGTCGGTATTGTTCCGTTCTGTGTTCATCTCCTTCTCCTCATTTTCCTATTGTCCTCCGTCTCCTCTCGGGCTCAGTTCTTAAACTGGGGCTGATGGGGCATAGAGGGGGAGGAGCCAGTCACACTTCTGAATTATTTAAAGTGCCAGGCTCTGCTCTACCACGTCTATACCCCACTGTCTTGAACTCCAGTGTCCCCTGTGGAATCGGAGAAAGGGATTTATCGGTAAGTACCAAAATCCTGTTTTAAAATGCAAGAAAATGATAAAAAACTTAACTTTTTTCGTTTAATCTCAAACAAATTAAAAGAAAAATGCAAAAAAAAAAGTAGGAAACAAGGTGATTTTTGGGTACTTTGAGGGCACCTTGAAAAATGTTAAAAAATTATTAAAAAAACAAAACAATTATTTTTCAATTAAAAAGTAATTAAATTAGGTGTGCCTAAACTAATGAAAAAGTTGATTTTGGTGTAATTTGAAGACTTTTTTTTTTACCCCAAAAAATGACTTGTAATTATTGGACTAATTAAGCTAATTGGAAACTTCCAATTGCCTAATTAGTCATTGGGGGGGTGTCCAAAGGGTTCAGCACAGTGGGGGTCATTCAGACCCGCTCGCGAGCGCAGGACACTTGCAAGCGGGTCGATGTTCCCCCACTGCGCATGCGCACGATGGAGGGAGCTCCGTCGTGCGCATGCGCGAGACCTGGGGAGCGACGGGCTCTCCATCGCTCTGGGTCTCGCACCAAAGGAGGCGTGCTGTCGATGTTGATTGACAGCACGCTCCCTTTGGTGGGCGTGCTGGGGGCGTGCCTGCGAGACTGAGGCGTTCCCATGGGAACGCCTACCGTCTGAAGCCGGCCCCACTGACATCACTAGTGATATCAGTGGGAGTGATTTTGGCTCTGATAGAGCCAAAATCACTCCAGGGCTTGCGACAGCGAGACCCTACCGCAGAGTCTCCGTCGCAAGCCCGATGGCCGCGATGGTCAAGACCATCGCGACCATCATCATGGACGCTCGCATATGCTGTGGGTGGTCACCCACAGCTATGCGAGCGGCCAGGAGGCCGCTCCATTTTCATGGAGGAGGGCGCTGATGCAGAGCGAGCGCTCTGGTCAGAGCGTTCGGCTCTGAATCAGGCCCAGTGTCCCGACATTTTAACCTTAAATAAAGATTTTCCTTTCCATCTCTCACCCTCAGGGAGGTGCGAATGTAAAGATGCAAATTCAATCTGACTGATTCAGTGCAAGTTGCTAATTGGATTGCAAAATGAATTTTCTATTTGAAATTGAAGAGAAAATAGCAACTCGTACCTCACAATTCGCATCTAATTGGATTGACTCCTATATGTAGCTTATGTAGCTATATTTTTATCCACATACAATTCAGTGAGAGTTTATTCTGTGCTATTCTGGGAATATTGCTGGGATTAGTTTTATCTGTCACAGTAGTTATTTAGATTTTTCAAAATGGAACTTACATTTCAAAAGACATTTAAAGATCACCCTGGTAATCTTTCCCCACCCTACCAAGATAATGTTGTTACAGTATGTGCTCTGTACAGTAATACTAATTAGCCATGTTCTGCAAAACCCCAAGCCGGTCAGCTCAAGCCAGGGGACAGACACTTAACGTGGCTGGAGATGACCTAAGTGGAGACGGTTTTTCTCATGGACAAGTTTGTGGCCCTTTTGCGTTTCACAACAAAAGTAAATGTTTTCGTGTTGAAATCATGAGGGAAAATGGCTAATGTCGTCTACAAGGCAATCTTATAAGACCTTGGTTGAAAAAAATATATACAGTATATATTTATATATGGGTTGGGTTCGGGATGCCGGCACTCAGGATCCCGGCGGTCAGAATCAAAGCTCCGGCATCCCAACAGTGTTAAGATACCGACACTTGTGCCTAACCCTAACGATCCCCCCCTAGTGCCTAACCTTAACCCTCTCCCCCAAGTGCCTAACCCTATCCCTCCCCCGAGTGCCTAAACCCAGCCCCACTACTTACCGTTTGGATGCCAGCGCCGTGATTCTGACTGGTGCTGGGATTCCGGTGCCAACATTCTGAGCGCTGGCATCCCGACTGCCAGTATTTTAACTACATTCCATATATACATATATACAGTATAATACTCATATATATATATATATATAATATATACATGCATACACATATATTTTTATATATACTGTATATACTGTGTATGTGTGTGTGTGTATATACATATATATATATATTTTACGGTGTGTAATATATTAATTACTAATGGGCATATTATATTTTTCTGGCAGACAGTAATTCACTGTTTAGATCCTCGCTTACTGCTACTGCTGCACTGTACCACACACAATCCTCTCACAGTGCCTGGCCGCCGCCCGGAGGAGAAAGACTCACAAGATGATAATGTCATCATCTCACGAGACCATAGCTAGTAGCTCTTCAGCGGCGCTTCAGGGGACGGGTAGGGTTGAAAGCACGGCTGCCCATCCGCAGTTGTACAGGTGTACTGAAGTTTGACTTATCTGGTTGAGGTTTGTACTTTCATTGTGTAGTTTACACAAGTTAGACAGAATATCTAGTGCTGATGCCCACTTAAGTATAGCAAAACCCCACAATGTATACTTAACCTGCCATATGATACTAGCAGCTCCAAGAATTAGCCAGCCCTGTTCGGTACAATATACCAGTACTACAGAGTTTACGTACCAGCAACAAAACCAGGCTGTGCTAATGAATCCCAGCGCTACTACACTACATACCCTTTAGCACACACCCATTTACCTGCGATCATCCTTCACAATCAATCATTTGCCCAAACTTTGCATGACATTTTTCAAGGTGCTCCAGCCAAAAAATACTTGATAAGTTAATACTAGTGTATGAGTAGTAGAGAATTTAGGGCTCAATTGAAGTTACTATTTGCCGGTGGTATATTTAGTTTAGTATAACAGTGATACATATGAATATGTCAGTGCAGGGGTGTAGGGAGGGTGGTTCCAGTGGAGCGCATGCTCCAGGCACCGAAAATGTAAGGGGGTGCCGCACCCTGCGCCCGCTGGCTGAACTCTGACTCCAGCAGCTAAGCTGTTTAATACAGTGCTTTTCAACCACTGTGTTGCGGGCCCTGGCCGTGACCTTTTTAGTCGTGGCGGCGTGACATCATAGGTCACGGCCGCCAGCCAGCCCCAGGCATCCCACCTACACGCAAGTCAGGCACCAGTCCGCCCGCACAAGCAAGAGCAACGACCCCAGCCAGAGGGACAGGACAGGGACAGCAGTGAGCCTTCACAGCTACCAACAGGTAGGGGCCAATGAATGTAATTTTATGTTTTTCTGTGGGGAACAATATGTATTTTTTTCTGTGGGGGCCAGCCAATTTGATTGTTTTTTTTTCTGTGGGGGCCAATGTATGTGTGTGTTTTTTCTGTGGCAGCCAATGTATGTGTGTGTTTTTTCTGTGGGGGCCAATGTTTGTGTGTGTTTTTAGTTTTTTTTTCCTGTGGGGGCCAATGTATGTGTGTGTTTTTTCTGTGGGGGCCAATATATGTGTGTGTTTTTTCTGTGGCAGCCAATGTATGTGTGTGTTTTTTCTGTGGGGGCCAATGTTTGTGTGTGTTTTTAGTTTTTTTTTCCTGTGGGGGCCAATGTATGTGTGTGTTTTTTCTGTGGGAGCCAATGTATGTATTTTCATAGGTCACGCAGCCGCATCGCCGGATAGTGTGCCTTGGCAACTTTTATATGTTATGTAGTGTGCCTCAAGTTTAAAAAAGGTTAAAAGTCACTGGTTTAATAGCTAGCAGCTTACCGGGTGCCAGCTCCAGAGGCACACACACCATTTTCTGCAGCATTGTGCGAGTGACATCATGACATCACACACACTAGCGTATAAAGTCACACACTCGGACAGAGGAGCCGGGATGTGCCCAGAAAGAAAAGAAAAGGACGTGCCCAGAAAGAAAAGAAAAGAGATGCATTGTGCTGGCTGCGCCTGTTTGCTATTTAGATGGATTGAGACTAAGGGTTAAATTTACTAAAGTGAGAGTTTTTAGAAGTGGAGATGTTGCCCGTAGCAACCAGATTCTAGCTATTATCTTCTAGAAGGTGCTAGTTAAATGTTAAGTAGAATCTGATTGGTTGCTATAGGCAACATCTCCATTTCTAAAACCTCTCACTTTAGTAAATATACCTCTATCAGTATAATTGTTGTGCACAGAACACTTTATCAGGTGCGTCGGAAATGATTTATGTAGGGGGGCCTACTAAAATAACTGAGTGGGAGGGGACACATATAATAAGTCAGTTGCTGAGAAGTTTTTTAGGGGAATGGAGCCTGCTACAATAAGGGGGGTGTGAGTACGGGTCACAGATATATATTGTAGTCAGTGAGTGAGGGGTGTAAAAATGTGGGGATGGGAGGATATCAGTGAGGGAGGGGGGACACTGCATACATGCCTACCCTCCCGATTTTCGCGGGAGGCTCACGATTTTTTTGGATAACCCCCCGCGACCCCGGAAGGGTAGGCACTTCTCCCGCATTCTGCCCACTTCCTAATGAAGTGGGCAGAATGGGGAGAACTTCCGCTGCGATCGCGGGTCCCCGTGTAGGGGCGGGGCCTAATGACGCGATGCTACATGTTTCGTATAATTTAGCCCCACCCCTTATTTAAATCTGCGCCAATTTGCCACAGAGGGGGCAGGGCTTAATGACGCCAATCGTCAGGCCCCGCCCCCATCACGACTAACCTGCTTATTCTCCCCGGGTTCTCCCAGGGAGGAGATAGAAAAGGTAGGCAACTATGGGACACCGATATATAATGCAGTCAGTATTGAGTATTATAGACAATGGGGGGAGACTGGAGCACTGATATATGATGCAGCCAATGAGGGTGTAATAATGAGTATTAGGGGTAAATTTACTAAAATTCGAGATGGTCCCGATTTTCAAAGTGATTTATCTCGCTTGAATTCGACAAAATTCGGGTGATTTAATCCCTTTTCTTTTACCAAATTTACCAATAGGCGATTTGAGGCTAAATGAGTTTGCCGATGGTGTAGCAGAACGAGATATCTCTCCCGAGTAACTCGTTTTGCAGGAGATTACTCACCCGAGATTGCAGTGTTTTCTCTCTGCAAATCTCTCCCGAGCTAGCAGTCAGCACATATCAATGAGATATGTGCTTGCTGCTTGTTTGTTTTCCCCTTGTAGAAGTTAGAAAAATGTCTAAAAAAAAAATGATGTGAGGCCCCCCCCAAAACTCTAACCAGCCCCGGACTTGCCAGCCTATCCAGGTTCTTAACATTACAGGGAAAAAACATGTGTAGCGATCCCCTGTAATGTAAGAACCAGCACAAGGCAGCAGGGACAGAGCTGGTTTTAAATATACGGAGAAAAAAAATGACGTGAGTTCCACCGTATATTTAAAACCAGCCCTGGACCCATTCTAACGGGGGACTGATGCTACAGCCAGGGGTGCCCTTTCACCCGGCCCCCCAGCCGCAGCATCAGCCCTGACCGTTAGTCAGTCGAGGCCAGGGATCCCTGGGGAGTTGGTGACCCCCACAGTAAAGGGGTCACCCTCTCCAGGGCACCCCTGGCCTAGGCTGGTAGCCCGGGGCTATCCCTGCCACCCCTGGGTGGTGGGTGGCGGGTTGATAGTGTTTGGTGTAGTGTAAAAAATAGATTTATCATCATTGTCATTACAGTGGAACTACAGGTCCCAGCAAGCGTCCCCCAGATGCTGGTACTTGGAGAACCACAATGTAACAGCATGTTACTGCATGCTGTTACATTGCGCTACTGTCTTCTTGTGGGAACGAGCAGACTTCAGTCCCGGGCTGCCGGCCAATCAGCGGTGGCTAACATTAGCGGCCGCTCATTGGCTGGGACCCACGTTGGCTTAGCCAATGAGCGGCTCCTCCACGTGGGTCCCAGCCAATGAGCATCTGCTAATGTTAGCTGCTGTCTCAGTGCCAGAGGAATGATGAATTGCTCCGGCGTCTGTGGTCGAGTCAGAGTAATAATAATCGGGGTCCATTAGGACCTCGATAATTAACATCTGGAATAGGCCCCCTAATGTTTATTTTTACAGCCCTTTAATTTAACCCCATATGGTGGACACACCTCCTCCCTGGAACACTTGGGGGTGGTGGGCACCATAGCATGCACGTGCTCCGGGCGCCCTGGCAACACGCCAAGCCTCTGTGTCAGTGGCATTTAGCATAACTTATTTGCTTGGCAGCAACAGGTTACTGACTAATATACCGAGGCAGATCCAGAACAAAATGACAGGGGGGGCACCACGATAGGGGAAAGTGTGGGGTGGGGGGGTGTTTTGCGTGCGCCAAAGAAGCACAAGTTCATGGAGAAGTGGGTGTGGCCTCATAGCAAGGGGCATGGCCTTACAATAAATGCCATACCCACGAGTCACGTCCTCATTTTCATCATGCTGAGGGCATGGAGTACATATAATAGCCAAGGCCATGATAATTTACTGTATGTCCTGCTGCCAGCTGGTGTTCTAAGTTCAGTTGATAGTCTAAACCTTGGAAAGTCTCAGGCCTGTCTGGAAAAGAGATGGGGAATAAATACCTGCATTTAAAAGTGTCAAAGAATTTAGATCCCGCCCCTTAAATCTGCAACTGCCACCCAACAGAAAGCATTAGAATGCATGGATCTCTCTCATTGCCCTCTCCCTGCCAATATCTATATTACTGCCCTCTCCATAGCTGTCTCATCGCCCCCTCCCTTCATATCGCTCTGATTGCCCCCTCCATTGTTGTCTCATTGCCTTTGCATATCTCCCTGATTGCCCCCATCATAGCTGTCTCATCTAGTGCTCCCTGCATAATATATCCCTAATTGCCCCCTCCATAGCCGTCTCTCACTGCCAGTTCCTTCCATATAACACTGAACCCCACGCAGCAGACACTGACCCGACTCCCTCAAACAGCACCACTGTCCACCTCAGAGCACTCACTGACTCCCTCACAGCACTCCCCCCTTCACTGCTACCTCACAGCACTCCCCTCCCCACCACATAGCACCCCCAGCCCTTTTAACAACCACCTCACAGCACCCCCTCGGCCAATCCAATGTCCACCTCACGGCACTTCCCCCTTCACTACCACCTCACAGCACTCCCCTCCCCTGTCCACCACACAGCAACCCTCAGCCCCTATAACAACCACCTCACATCACCACCTCGGCCCATGCAATGTCCACCTCACAGCACTCCCCCCTTCACTGCCACCTCACAGCACTCCCCTCCCCACCACATAGCAACCCTCAGCCCCTATAACAACCACCTCACATCACCCCCTCGGCCCATCCAATGTCCACCTCACAGCACTCCCCCCTTCACTGCCACCTCATAGCGCTCCCCTCCCCTGTCCACCATACAGCAACCCTCAGCCCCTATAACAACCACCTCACATCACCCCCTCGGCCCATCCAATGTCCACGTCACAGCACTCCCTCCATGGTGTGAGACATTTTTGAGTACCCCCTTCCAACTATATCCATAATTAATACTTTTACTATTTTTAATGTTCAAAAACACACACATTGGCTACCACAGAGAATAAATAAAACACACTTCCCCCCATAGGGAATAAAATTGGCGCCACAGGAATAAAACACACACACTGGCCCCCACAGGAAAAAAATGATATACCCCAGCCCCCTCACAGAAAACTGACCTGTCAGTAGCAGCACAGGTCTGTTGTTTGGCAGGGTGAGAAAGTCTTTGGGAACAGGTCTGGTGGATGTCAGGGTGAGTATGCGGGGACAGGTATGGTAGGTGACAGTGTGAGTGTGCAGGGACAGGTCTGGTAGGTGACAGGGTGAGTGTGCAGGGACAGGTCTGGTAGGTGACAGGGTGAGTGTGCAGGGACAGGTCTGGTAGGTGATAGGGTTAATGCCTGTGGTGCAGATGTGAGTGTGAGAGAGTCTGTGGGCAGGTCTGGGCACAGCATCCCTCCCCCCCCTTCAATGTCCTCCTCTCACAACACTCCCCCACTTCATTGCACTCTCCCCCCCCTTCATCATATCACAGCATCCCCCACCTTCCTTCAGTATTCACCACATCACAGCACCCCAACCCTTCCTTCAATATTCACCTCACATCGTTCCCTCCCCCTTCAATATTCACCAGATCACAGTTCTCCTCCATTACACACCTCACAGTGTTACTCCCCACAGGCAGCACCAGCAAACTGCTTACCTTCAAACTAACGCCCCTGCAGTAGCGCCCACAGCAGCCTGCCCTGACTTGACACTACTGAGGAAGAGGGTTGCTAAGGGAGGCGGAGCTACTCTGCTGCTCTCATTGTGTTATAAGTGTAACAATTGCAGGACGCCCCCCGGTTTCCCGCCAGCCCCCCATCTGTTTCCCCAGCCAGCCCCCCTTCTGTCTCTCCAGACAGTCCCCCTTCTGTGTCCCCAGCCAGCCCCCCTTCTGTCTCTCTAGTCCCAGCAGCCCTCCTTCTGTGTCTCCAGCCCCTGCAGCTCTCCTTCTGTGTCTCCACCCCCAGCAGCCCCCTCTCTGTGTCCCCAGTAGCCCCCCTTCTATGTACTCAGCCCCAGCAGCCCCTCTGTGTGCCCAGCTACCCCTCTCTGTGTCCCCAGCAGACCCCCCTTCTATGTACTCAGTCCCAGCAGCACCTCTCTGTGTCCCCAGCAGCCCCTCTTCTATGTACTCAGCCACAGCAGCCCCCCTTCAATGTACTCGCCCCAGCAGCCCCTCTCTGTGTCCCCAACAGCCCCTCTCTGTGTGCCCAGCAGCCCCACTCCCTCTTCTATGTACCCAGCAGCTCCTCCTTCTATGCACCCGGCAGCCCCCACTTCTACATACTTAGCCCCAGCAACCCCTTCCTGTGTCCCCAACAGCCCGCCCTTCTATGTACCCAGCCCAAGCAGCCCCCACACTTACCTTGTTGCTGCTGACATGTGGCGGCTCCTCGTTTCAGTGGCGCGGCGTGATATCACGTGCACCGAGTCTTTAAAAGAAAAACTTTATTGCACGAGCTAGCTTGTGCAGATCAATCGTAATAGCCCAGGGATAGCTGACAGCAGCAGCCGCATCGTAGTGGCTGCCGTGCAGCTGCAATAGTAGCAAAAAAAAATATTCGACAGGGCGGGCACATTGCAGAGTCGCTGAAGTCGGAAACACTTAGATGGGTCCCAATTGCGTACGGCTATAGATGGCGTAAGCAATGAAGTCATGAATATTGGTAAGCTAAGCTTACTGCTGTTTGCTAAATATTGAACAGAGGGCCTGATTCAGCAAGGATCGCTATTCTGCTAATACGCACACGTTACAGTTGCTATGCAAATGTTTGCGTTCGCATAGCGATCGCAGCCTAACATAAGGACGCCCACTTCCCCTTACTCACATCTATATACTTTGGCAACATAGTGAAATAATCAGTAACATCGAGTAACATCGGACCCATACGCACAGTTGTCAGGTCAGACCTCACTCAGGAACTGCTAACTTCAGCGCACACTATGAGACCTCAGGCTGCATATGGTGTAGCAGTGAGTGCTCCCAGTTCCGATCACAGCAGCTGGATTGCGCACACGCTCTGCGATCCATTTTCATGTTTGATGGTGTTTAAAACAGTACTACACATTGGTTTTCTTTTCTGTTTGATGTCTCCATTTATGTTTTAACGGAGCAACTACCACATCCAGAACTATGGGCCTGATTCAGACCCACTCGCAAGCGGGCGCACGTACGTTAGGCGTACGTACAAAAATATTTAAATTCAAGGGCTCGCTCGTATTTTCGTTCGCATCTAAAAATCCTCCCCAAACTCAGACGACCCCTCCTCTAACTAACGAGCGTGCGAAATAGCGAGCGTACATCCCCGAAATGGCTTGAAGGGAACGCACGCACAAGTATAAACCGGAAGTGACCATGTCAGATGTCGATTACCTGCTCCTTTATTCTGCCTACCTCCATTAATCGTATCATGCCAATCAATGTATCAATTAGCTTAATTGTTTTTTTTTTCAACACAATGCAAGAAACTTTACTCTTGTCCGTGTTTGTGTTTACCCGCAGAATACGTATGGCTTAAACATTCGCTTTTATTGCTCAAAAAACATGTTAGCCACAATGAAACAATTGTTCTATTGCTGTGGATCCCCGCATATTTCCCGGGGTTCATTTCTTTATTTAAATTTGCTTACGCATGTCACTGCATCAAGCCTATCATAACTCTCCAGAGATTTCTGTCCCTGTCGAACACATGACTCATACACTAACCAATAAAATTGCTCCTGTTAATTTCCAAGATACATTAGCCAATCAGAAATTTTTTGCACACTTTATCAAAAATTATTTTTATGAAAAATACCATTGCCATCATGAGAGCCTCCGCATTCACCAGGCGCGAGCTGCTGGTGCTAACGGAGGTGATGGATCGGCGTATCACCAGCCAGCCTCCACCCATCACCAACCGGCAGAAGCGTTCCGCATATGCGGAGGCATGGGCCCGCCTGCGCTCCTTCGGCTCACGCCGCAACATCGGCCAGCTGGAGCGCAGGTGGTCTGACCTGCAACGGCGAACGCCCCGCTTGCTGGCATGCTTTCGCATGCAGATAGTGGAAAGTAAGTGTTATGTATTGTGGTTTTCATGTTTGTCTTTGTGGGGCAAACTGCGTGTGCATGTTTTCATGTCTGTCCTATTTTTTCATTCTCCTCATATCTGCGTGTGCATGTTTTCATGTCTGTCCTATTTATTCATTCTCCTAAACTGCATGGCCATGTTTTCCCTCTATTTCTGATTTATTCATTCTACTCATATTTGCATGTTTTTTGTTGGTGGTGGGTGATTTTAAAATGTTATTTGGCCAGGATTTGGCCAGAAACTAACCACAATTTGTTTGACATCTTTTAGGGGGACAGCCAAGACTACGCCGTCACCGTCCGGCCAGACAGCGGTCCCGCCCACTCTCACCAACCCCCAGCCAACACTCCACCCCAAATAATTCCCCTATTCCCCCCTCCTCCCAAGCCTTCCAAGACCCTCTCCCGGAACTGTCGGGTCTCCTTCCCTTCCGTCCCCCTTCCCCCTCTCCTCCAACCACCCCTCTTCCAATTACCCCCTTCCGGAGTCCGTGATAACCCCGCCCCGTTCTTTGGGGAATGAAGGCTCCTCCGAGGATGAAGATGGAGGGGCTTCCGGATCTGCCGTTTTGGCTACCGGTATGTTTTTCTTTCGCGTTTTTTTGAAGCACAAACTGTATGTAATCATGTGTCGTTCCTTTATTCGTGATTTTTGGGTTGATTTTTGGTGATTTAGCAGTTTGCCTTTACCTCTTCCTGCTGATTTCAACATACACATATCACACCTGTGGGTATTTCTACATAGGCCTTGTAATTTTTGCAGCACCCCTTTTTTTTTTTTTTTTGGTTTTGGAGTGATTTCGTTGTGTTTTTGTTTTTTTAATGTGGATTCCCTATTGTTTTATTAATCCACACACTTTTCTCACCCACAGAGGAACAGAGGCGTCGGCAAGAGGTCGAAGAATGTGTGGCACACATGCGCCAAAATCTAATTGGGGTGCTTGTGGCCCTTGACCGGCTGTCTGGCATCCTTCGGCAGTAGTTTTTTTTTTTTTTCTTTTTCAAAATAAATTGTTTATTTCTAATATACGTTCTGCCTCATTCGTTTTTTCAAAACCAAAGATAGTTTACCCTGACATAAGTAGACTGTTCCTGCAAGGTTTTGCATTTTTTTTTAATTAGATTGGGTTTTGTATTTGTATGTAAAACACCCTCAAGAAACACCTAACAGTAACAATGTCATTTCCCTTTTTGTGTGTAGTGTCAATTAGATATTTCTACATTTTACAGGTTCCTAGTTGGTGTGCAAGCTGCTTAGGCGAATCTTACAAAGCCAAATGATTGGACAGGCTTCCTTTTGGTGTGGGTTGGGAACCTGAAAACATATTTCATTTTTGCTCAACTGGCGTCAGTACTGGATTACCCCTTAGTCAAATGTAAGGTGTGTTAACCTGGTTAAACTTGCTGGTAACGTCCAAAAAAAGGAAGAACATTTAACTCTCCAAACATTTATTCACAACATAACTGAGAAATCAAAGTGGTCACTCACAAAAAAAACACACAGTGATAATCTCAAATACAACACATACCAATAAAAAAATAAATAAATAAACAAATCAAGAACTGGTTGACGAAGGACCATGGAAAAATGATTCCACAAACATGGCGTTGCGATATGGGTTCCAGAATATATTCCCAAAATGACCAGATCCAGGTTTGGTAAGGGTAGCATGAAGTAGTGAGCGTTGTAGTGCCAAAGATTATGTGAACAAACAGAAGATGGTGAAAAAAAGAAAACAAAATTAGATTTTTGCAAACAAACACAAACACATTAGGTATAAACACTGTTGTTTTGTTAAAACTTACCTAAAAAATCTGGCCACCACATCATCGCGTATGGCCCCCCCACATACTGACCTCCGACCAACCTCGGGGGGGCCATCCTCAGGTAAGGCATCCTCTGGCTGCATTGGGACACCACTCCTTATGGCGATGTTGTGAAATATCCCACACAGGACCACAATTTTCGACACCATATCCGGCAAATACATGAGCTCGCCACCAGAGCGGTGGAGGCATCGGAATCGGCCTTTTAAAAGGCCGATACAGCGCTCCACCACTTGCCTGGTGGCTGTAAGTGCGGAATTAAATGCACTTTGTGGGCCTGGTGTGGGAGCCAAATAAGGAGTGAGCAGCCAGGACATGCAAGGATATCCACTGTCTCCTATGGAAAAGAATAGACAACATCAGGAACACTGTGTATCAAGCTTAACATTGTTATGTACTAAAGGTCTCCACTTACCCAGAAGCCACGCATCACCAGCTTGTAGGTTGGTTAATTTGTGCCATATCCCTGATTGCCGGATGACGAAGGAGTCATGTGCACTTCCGGGTAATTTAGCATTCAGGGACAGGATCTGGAGGGAGGCATCACATACCACCATTACATTCAGGGAGTGATAGTGTTTCCTGTTTCGAAATATGGCCTCCAGCCGTGCTGGAGGCTGAAGTGGTATGTGAGTACCATCCACAACCCCTATGATGTGTGGGAAGGCAGCTATTTGGTAAAAATTGGCCTTGGCCACACTAAGGGCACCCATATCCAAAGGCATTTGAATAAAATGATGGAGGTGCTTGAAAAGTGCCTCCATCACTGCCCTCAGGATCCGGGAAAAGGAGGATTGGGAGATGCCCGCCACTATTCCCACCGTTGTTTGAAACGATCCTGAGGCACAGAAATGTAACACCGCCATAAATTGCGTAAGTGGTGGTATTGCTGTTGGACTGTCAATTTGCCGCTCAAGATCACTTTCTATTAATGAGAGAGTGTCTATGATGATTTTGGGAGGGTGACACGTGTTCGAAATATCTGGGGCCTTGCATGCCTACGATGCCTACACCTGGGACGAGATTGAGGTTGGTCGGCTTCCGGGAGCATGGCCAGAACAATCCGCCCCAGATCAACCTGAAATTCAAAGATTTCAAAGTAAGGCTTTTGACCCACCCCAAAACTATATTAAAACAACTTATCTTGATGATACCATCCATTGCTGCTTACATGCCGGGGTATTGTCGTGAGACGTCCAAACTGAAAATAAACACCAAAATTGTTTGACACATTTCACTCTGTGCATTTTTGTTTATAAATTTTGTGCTAGACCAAAGTTAAAATATGCAAAACACCCATTTAGCAAAACAGCAAAGCGACATTTAACACAGTACATCAAAATGGGTCGAAATGTTGGCACAAAAAGCGAAAGAGAAACCACCAAAAAATTAGAATGATTATTAAGCAGTTAAAAATGCGCTAATTAGTTCGCTAATACAAGTCACAAGAGTAACTACAAAAAATGCGCTAATTAGTTCGCTAATACAAGTCACAAGAGTAACTACAAAAAATGCGCTAATTAGTTCGCTAATACAAGTCACAAGAGTAACTACAAAAAATGCGCTAATTAGTTCGCTAATACAAGTCACAAGAGTAACTACTAAAAATGCGCTAATTAGTTCGCTAATACAAGTCACAAGAGTAACTACAAAAAATGCGCTAATTAGTTCGCTAATACAAGTCACAAGAGTAACTACAAAAAATGCGCTAATTAGTTCGCTAATACAAGTCACAAGAGTAACTACTAAAAATGCGCTAATTAGTTCGCTAATACAAGTCACAAGAGTAACTACAAAAAATGCGCTAATTAGTTCGCTAATACAAGTCACAAGAGTAACTACTAAAAATGCGCTAATTAGTTCGCTAATACAAGTCACAAGAGTAACTACAAAAAATGCGCTAATTAGTTCGCTAATACAAGTCACAAGAGTAACTACTAAAAATGCACTAATTAGTTTGCAAATACAAGATATAAAATGGACTTACCAAGAGCAAATATATAAGAGTCAAAATCAAAAGGTCTTTTGGTTCGAAAAAAATCAAAATCTAAAATAGAAGAAATTATGGATCCAAAATTTACAAAAAATAAGAAACACAATGAAACAACAATTGAACAAAAGTTAGACTTCACAAAACTTACCAAATCAAGAAACGAGGTCCCAAAAATATAAACCAACAAAGATAACGGAAAATAAAAATGCAAATCTAACCAACAAACGAATCTCCAACCGCCAACTACTTTCTACGCAATCAATAAACTCCAGCCAAGATAACCTCCAACAATCCAAAAACGCCACCTCGACTTGAGACACACCAAGCCATAAATAGTGTTTCGTTTCCCGCACAAATTAAGGAGGGATCATAGGGCCGCACAATCAATGATGCGGCCGCAAAATAAGGACGCATGTATAAATACGTCACGAAAACAGCATTAAAATTCTGGGGTATTTCTTGTTTGGACCTCAGACATGGCGACAGACCAGGGAAACAATGCCCAAGAGTCAGGCGGTAAGTCTTTCATGCATTTTGTATCAATGATTAATTTGAAACATAAGATTAGGCAAGTTGTAATTTTGTGAATTCTGTAAATTTACAAAAATAGGTGAGGAGGATGACATGGAAGAGGCTGCTGGGCCCAGTATTCCGGCCAAAGCGGCCAAAAAAAAAAGGCAGCCACATTTCACAAGAAAGGAGATGGAGGTTTTGATCCAGAAGTGTGTGGACATCCTGCCACAGGCAGACAGGAATATGAGTCTAAGCCAGAAGTGGAGAATGTGGGAAGAGGTAGCCGTTGCTGTCAATAGGGTGGGTGATTATGTCCGTCTAGCCCGGGATGTCAAACGGCGGTAAGTAAACCCTTGCCCCCCCTAAAAACAAACCCCATTTTAAACCAAAGGATAATGGCTTCCATTTTTCCCCACAGATGGGCCGACTTCAAATATCGCCTAAAGCAAAAACTCGCGGACAGGGCTAGGCATGCAAGGGGGACAGGTGGGGGTCCCACCCCTGTGTCATTGGAGTTGACTGATTTAGAAGAGCTGGCACAGGGGTGTGTGCAGCCTGTGGAGGTGTTTGGCGTGTCCAACATGGATACGGACATGCCAGACTTTGCGGCTCCTCATGTTGTCCCAGGTAAATCTTTGGATGTCATCAACTCTGAAATGTTATTGTGCCAATATGTAGATTGTAATGTGAGGCTTTTCTCTTTTTTCCTAACAGAGACACAGGCGGATGAGTCTGCTCCAGAGGGGAGCCTTGACCGCCGAATTTCTGCTGGCTCGGCAGGGGAGGAACCAGTACATCCGGCTGAGGACCCTGCAGAAGCCAGTCCAGGGCAATCCCCCTCGCAGGCAGTGGCCCTCCTCACAGAACTCAATTTCAAATCGGATTCCCATACGGAGATTCTGCAGAGGATGGACGCCAGTCTGCTACGGGTGGCTGAGGCCCTGGAGCAAAATGCTGCGGCCAATGTGACCATTGGTCAGGCCCTGGCGGAAAATACCAGGGCCAACATCCGCATCGCCAATGCCCTGGAGCAGCTCGTTCGCCTGCACATGGTGGAGCCGACCTCCCTTCCTGCCGGAACATCAGGATCCTCCACCTCTGGCGCAACATCAGCCAATCCTCCAAATGTGCCTAGCCCTGTGCCTAGTCCAGAGGCCACAACATCTGCCTCTGGACAGGCCAGCCCGATGACATCCCGGACCCGGTCTGGCGCCCTCCCTCCCCCATCCAAACGGGTGAAAAAACGGTGACAGCAATGGTGACTTTTCCCACAATCCTTCTGTGCTTGGCTCATATTCCTTTCTGGGCCAAACTTCCCTCTCCTTTCTTGTGAAATGTTTTTATTTTTTTGTTGTATGTTTATGTCAACAGTTATGTTGGGCCAATTTGTTTGAGTTTGGAACATATCTTTGGGCAAAAAATATGTCCCCAAAATTTTTAAATTATGTTTTTTTGTTTGAGCAATAAATTGGAAAATAAAAAATGACATTGGATTGTGAAATTATTGTACAAATGGGTTACATTTAATCCTGGGCCAAAAGGCAAAAACTCGCCCAAAAAAAAAAAAAAAAAAAGGGCTCTTTAAGGAACGTTTAAAAATTCATATAACTAGGCAAATTCAAGAGGCACAAATAAAATGGTGCGAAACTGAAAACATGATGACATTATTGTTACAATAGGCCCTAACCACCAAATTGCGGGCAAAATAAACCCCCACAAATGTACGCAAATTGATTGTGTCATCCTGACATTAGCAGCTCTGAGTTCCACCTGCGTACGGTTTTGTGCTATCCCAAAAAACTGATTTCAAAACACATACCAAGCCGGATCTCAATCCAACACTAATTGCTTTTCTGCCCACCCGCGATTAATCGCAACAACATCGTGGAGTCCCGGGACGGAGGAGAAGGCCATCGCCAATGTGGTCGAGTAATCCAGACCCTAAGCTGTGCGAGCATTTGGAAGGGAAAGAGGATCATCCAGTGACATAGGAGTCGGTCCGTACACATTTTACGCTCGCATCTGCTAATGTATGTACGCCCCAAAAACGCCTCGCCACGCCTGCGTTTTTCCATCTCCACCCTCGTCAACACCCTAAAACGCCCTGTTCTGTCAATCACATTTGACATGTCACTTCCTGTACGCTATTTTAGGAACGAGTCCAAAAAAACTCGCAATCTGCAGTACGCACATGCGCAGTGTTACACCGACGCATGCGCGGTTAGTCAACATCGGAACGCAACGAGCGTACTGCTGTTAACGAGCGGCTCTGAATGAGGGCCTATATCCAGAGAAAAACCGATATTCACTGAATCCATCCAGCGTTTGACATCACTGCATTTAAAAGGAATGTACCATTTCCATATATTTATATAGCGCCGCAGTTTTTATTTTTTATTCTCTTTGGTCATTGTTTAGAATTGTGGTGATATTCTTATTAGGAATAATTTAAAAAAACTATTGGCAGCTTAATCCTTGCGTCTGACAAGTGGTCTTCTCGCCTTTTTTTCTATAGTGAACAGCTGGTAGCAGGTAAATATGTGTGAGTGGGATAGGTGTATGTATTAAAGTTATACTGTATACGGTGTGTACTGTGGTTATTTAACTATTCATTTTACAGTGGGAGTACGGGTGCTGGCCACTTGCTGGCACTTGTAGTTCCACAAGTGCCAAAGGGAAGGCATGCTGGCACCTGTAGTTCCACTGTAAAATACAATGGATTTGAGCTATTTTCATCATTATTACTCCTGTACCCACAGCCCATGGTTGGGTGGAAGAGCCCCGGGCTTCAGACTAAGCCTGGGGTGTCAGGAGAGGGGGGACACTACCTCCCCTGAGATCCCCGGCTTGGTCTGACCGGCTTGGGGTGTGAATGCTTTGTCTGGGGAGACCCAGTGATAGGGTCCCCTGGCTGTGGCATTACAGCCTGGTCGGTTTGGGTCCAGTGCTGGTTTTAAATATAGGGGCAAACTCTACGCATTTTTTCACCCTATATTTAAAACCAGGACTGGCCCTGCAGCCAGGTGCTGGTTCCTACATTACGAGGAAACCCTACACATTTTTTCCCCATAATTTTAGGAACCAGGACTGGCTGAGCAGCCCGAGGCTGGTTATGCTTTTGGTGTGGGACCCCACGTTATTTTTTTCAAAAATGTAACCCTTAGCATTACAATAAACACACAAGCAGCATGCACATATTTCACTGATATGTGCAGGCTACTTTTTCTGGAGGGAAAGCCTGGCAGGCAACTCGGGGCTTCAACATGGACAGGATCGATCAAATACACCATCAAATGACATGATCCTGTGAAAACCAGTTGCTTGGTAAATTACCGATTTTATTAGTGAAAAAAACATCTGTTTTTGATCGATTCTATCTGTGTTTAAAAACGGGACAAATCGGGACCAACACGAATCTTAGTAAATTTACCCCTGAGTCTTAAGACGCTGCATTACCATCCAGTACCTTTAGACACACCATAGGTGCAGGATTGCACCAGCCCTATAGTAGGTCAGTTTCTCCGTCTGAGTATGCCCTCCTACTGTGTGCGAGCAGTTGAGCGTCTCTAAACACAACAGCTTTCAGCTACAGTCCCATAATAAGCAACATTAGCATGTTTCATTTTAGTCACCCCTCTCTTACCTCCCAGTTGCTTGCCAGGAACGCTCCAAACTGTTCTTTGTGCGTGTGCCCAAATCAGTATTGTGTCTCCATACAGACACCATTGGGGTAAATGCGCAGTGCAGCTCAGAGGTATATGCTGAAGAAAGGCACTGGAGTAGATGTATGAAGCAGTGAAAAGAGTGGAGAAGTGTGCCAGTGGAGAAGTTACCCATGGTAACCAATCAGCTCCTACCTATTATTTTATAGAATGTACTTGATAAATGTAAACTCAAAGCTGAATGGTTCTCCATTGGTACCCTTGTCCACTCTTTTCACTGCTTCATACATCTACCCCATTGTCCTTTTACATGAATGTTGGCATACTATGCGACTCAATCAGGCCTGTATGTGGAACTACTCGTACAATTTAATCATTGATACTATGACAAATAAACATAAAAAATGACAAATACCTAACCGAAATACCAAGACAAAAAATAAATAAATAAACATGGCACTAAGGAGAACTAAAATTAGTGTTGTATAATCAGATATATTAAGCAAGAGGGCAGTCAGAAAGGAAATACAGTAATATGGGATATTGAGAAGTAATTGTAGTCATAAAGAAAGTCATACAGGCCTAAGAGGTACCAATTATAATTACTGCTGCAGGGGCACTACAAGTCTCAGCACAAACAGCTGACAAGCTATGGTACGGCATGTAGTACCACTACTGCTAGACAGATATTGGTAGACTCCTATTTAAGCAGGACACCCCAGACACGTAGACCCCAACCTGCTCACCTCTGCATGATGGTCTCCAGCTCCAGGAGCACCACTGTCTGTATATGGGGAGGAGCGGACTGGGAGGAGAAGGAGAAGCATAAGATGTGCTGCTCAAGTGCACTGCCGCAATTATGGGGTAGATGTACTAAGACCCTGATTCAGATCCGGACGCTCTTTCAGAGCGCATGCTCTGAATCAGGGATTTTTTTTTTTGGAGCCGGCCTCCTGGCCGCTCGCTAAGCTGGGGGTGACCACCCACAGCTTTTGCGAGCGGCCAGGTGATGGTCGCGATGGTCACGACCATAGGGCTTGCGACGAGACCCTTGTAGTAGGGTCTCGTTCCCGCAAGCCCCAGTGAGCTTCCTGCTCTAATAGAGCAGGAAGCTCAACTACTGACATCACATGTGATGTCAGTAGGGCTGCCCTCAAACGGCAGGCGGTCCTTTGGGAACGCCTCCGTTTGGCCAGCCACCCCCCCCTGCCTACAAAACGGGGTGAGCTGTCGATCAACATAGACAGCCGCCCTGTTTTGTTGCAAGCCCCGGAGTGAGTGATTTCCCACTCGCTCCGGGGCTCGCGCGTGCGCACTGCCCGGCATTCGACCCGCTTGTGAGCGGGTCTGAGTCAGGCCCTAAGCCTCGGAGAGAGAGAAAGTGGATGGACTTAGTGGATGGAGATAAAGTACCAACCAATCAGCTCCTAACTTTTTCAAACACAGGCCCCTATTTAACAACGTTGCATAACCCCTTTAGTGCTTGCTAAAGGGGTTATGCCAGGTTTCTGGATTTAACAAACAGCGGTAATCTAAGCATCGCTCTTGCCACCTTTTAGATGGCGAGAGCAATGCGTTCCCCATTGCCGGCAATGAAGACCTGGCGGTGCCCTTCCTGCTTAAGCGAAGCCTTCCAGTCACTGCCGGGTCCCTGTGTCATGCACATGCGCAGACGGACCATCGTGCATGTGCATTACACTGAGCCCCGTTGCTGGCAGTGTTAGGAGGACCTCACCGAGAAGACTTTGCGGGACCTCGCCAGAGGGTGAGTATTGGTAAATAACAGTGAATTTTTCGTTAGTATCACAGTGATACAAAATGAAAAATTCCGATGGTCTTTGCCTTCGTATCTCCGTCCACGTTATCTCTCTCCAAGGCTCACTACATAGACCCATATGACGCCTGGCCAGTGGTGAAACCAGTTAACACCCCCCTTCCCCCCCCAAAAAAGAAAAAATACTACATCAGAAAAAACATCCTCTCATCCCAGACCAGCAGCTGCTCATCAAATCTGGAAGTAGGTGCTTCTGTATGCCTGGCTACGAGGGAAGGAAGGGAAGCAGACAGCAAGCACCTGACATGTCCGACATCTTAGTGCTGCCTGTGTTGGCCACTCTAGAGATGAGACTACGGCCACCACCAGCATCATGTGAATGAAGGTTGTCATCCTTCATTCTTGTGTTATGTAGCCTCAGTGGCATGCTGGCGCACCCGAATATTATGTATATCTAAATCACTGCACAGTGCACTGCACTGGCTGCTGCAATATTAGCAATTAGCATCTTCCTCCTGGGAACACTGCTGAATGGTGAAAGATGAAGAGGGTGGAGCTTTGTAGCACAGTAAGAAGCAGTCAGAGCCACAGCAAAAACCTGGGTGGACAAGGCTGCAAATGTCTATGGAGTCAGCATTCCGGGCCCAGAGCATTAAAATGATACCGGCCCAGGTGGCAGATGGCACACCCAGGGGCGCCGAGAGGGGGGGGGGGTACAATTTACCCAGGCCCGGGCTTCCAGAGGGCCCCGGCGGGGGCCTGGGTCCGGCGCTGCCCCCCCTCCCTTCCTCCCCCCCATGCAGTGGGAGATTGCTGTGGCTGCTGCTTAGCAACCATGAGCAATCTCCTATGCCTGAGGGGGGGAAGCGATCACACTGATCGCGCCCCCCCTGGCTTTGCGCCGGGCTGAGGGGCTCACACAAATTTTTTTATTTGTTTTTTTCAAGGGGACGTGACCACGCCTCCCGCAATTAGGCCACGCCCCCTCTTTACCGAAGCCCGGCGGCGCTCTCTACTGCCCTGGGCACACAAGTGCAAGCCACACAGTGCTTCCAGTTCACATTATGCCACACAGGGGGTGGAGACCAACCAGCCCCTACTTGAGGGGGATACTTCCTTATGCAAGTTAATCCATTTTGAGTGGAGAACTTCTTAATGTAGACACACTGTCCCTTTCTAAGCCAGTCCTAACTGTATGGTGACACAATCCTTTTAGCAGATTGTTTCAGCAAATTAGCCAGGTGTGTAGGCATATATTGGTTGTTACATCTGTGAACAGGTCTCCAGTAGGATTGTGTCAACAGCAGGATCATAGCCAGAACATTGTGGGCCTCATAGCAACATTTTGAAGGGGCCCCTCCCCAATGCTTCTAGAGAGACCCTCTCTCCAGAGTGGTTGTTCATTGTATGCCCTGTAATATTGCCCTAATTCATTTCATGCACCATACAGTATTAATGCCCTAGTTCATTATTTCCCATCAAAGTGAGTTTACTTTATACCACACAGTGCACCAGTTCATATTATAACACATTGTATTCCCCCAGTTCACAATATGCCACATATTTTATTACATATTTTATGCCCCATAGTAGTTCCTTAGTTCACATTATACCACACAGTGCCACCAACTGATATCATGCAACACTCTCAGATCACAATATACCACATTGTAGTGCTGCCACAGAGCGGCAAGCGGGTCGATGGTACCCAAATGCGCATGGGCACGACGGAGGGAGCTGAGTGACAACACGACCCCTTTGGTGGGCGTGCCAGGGGCGTGGCTGCCAGACGAAGGCGTTCCCATGGGAACGCCTACCGTCAGGGTCCGGCCCCACTGACATCACTAGTGATGTCAGTGGGAGTGATTTTGGCTCTGATAGAGCCAAAATCACTCCAGGGCTTGCGGCAGCGAGACCCTACCGCAGGGTCTCGTCGCAAGCCCGATGGTCGCGATGGTCTTGACCATTGCGACCATCATCATGGACGCTCGCATAAGCTGTGGGTGGTAACCCACAGCTATGTGAGCGTCCACAAGGCCGCTCCAAATTTAACTAGGACGGCCCTGATTCAGAGCGAGCGCTCTGGTCAGAGCGTCCGGCTCTGAATCAGGGCCTCTGTTCTAGTGTTAGATCCCCAGATGATTTGACAAGTGTGTACCCAAATGGCATTAGATGAATCATTTGCTATTTCCATTGTTTCTAAATATATAAACTGCAAATAAAATGGAGGGAGGTGTCTGAAGGGGTAAGGCTGACAGGCCAAAAGTTGTTATATTGTCCTTAAGATTTCTTTCAGATTCGATTTCTGAAGATGTTGTTGATCAGGACCTTACTGGAAGATGTCATCCAAAGTCCTTTTTGGTAGTTCTTATCCAAAGTCGCTTAAAACAAGCAGCAACTACTCAGAGATTATCATTGTAGGACAATGTCACCACAAAATGGCTGCCAGTAGCTGGGCATGAGACCTGCATTGTGACATCACAATGCATGCAGGCAGCAGCTGGAGATAGCTGTAGCTTAGATCAGCTTTGGGTCCTACCTTACACATTTATATAACATGATTAGAATTAAGAAATGGAGAAATTGGATTTTGGATTGGACTTCTTTTGAATGTGTACTCATTTGTAGTTATTATTCACTTTAATATTTTTTGATGTACTTTTTTCTTTTATAGCATAATATACTGTATATTTACATACTGTAAAGAACTCTCCCTCCCCTTTCTTTATAACTTTCTAACCCCAGTTAATCTAAATACCAAACATTGTGTATTGGGGAGGTACTTGTGTTTTTAGGTTTATATCTTTTTTTCTATATACCTTTTAAAGTAATTGTAAAGTTGGGAAAATCATTTGCAGTTTCTTAAGAACTAGTCATCAAATCCATTTATTGTACTGCAGGTTGTAAGTGTGCAATTGAGGTGCTTATGCATTGTAATAATCCTCTATATAGTATCAGTTACCTCTACAGACACCTAATTTTAACTCTCCTACACAGCTGTTTCTGTTTCAGTTAATGACTGTGTTTCAACCTACAGTATATATGGAAATGATGATCATTATCACCTGTTTGGTATAATTGGTTAATCATACACCTGACTATAATCCTACAAAATCCCTGACTTTGGGCCTGATTCAGAGCCGGACGCAATTAGCGCTCGCTCGTCCAGAAAATAGGGGTGGCTATTCAAATGAACCGTTCGCTCTTTGAGGTCTGTTCACGCCTCTAGGTCTGAACGAGCGAACAAAACTTGCGGTCGTTTCTTGGAAAAATACGCCTCCTGCCCGCTCGCATCCTACGTCATGTCCACTATTTATTAGATTAATCGAGTACATCGACCAGCGTATGAACTGCTCGCTATTCTTGTGGTTGGTTTTTGCTACCACAATCTTGCGAGCAGTTCTGGCTATAAAATAACCCAGTGACGCGGTCAATTACGCTCCTGTATTATGCACACCCATAAAACGCCCGTTTTGACCTTTAAGCGCGCCTGCGTTCGGATCTCCACTCCCCGTTTTCAAGCACCTTCCCCTGTTACCACCCACATACGCCTCTTTCTGTCACTCAAATTATCAGGCATTCGCTATTTTGCGAGCACATGAATTTCGACCGCACTGACAGGTTCGCGCATGCGTATAACAATCCGTACGCATGCGCAGTTGGGCAAACATCGCTCGGAGCGAACGAGCGGCCGCTTACGAACGGCTCTGAATCAGGCCCTTTGTGCAAGTGTACCTAGAAGAATTGATGCTGTTTGAAGGCAAAAGATGGCCACGCCAAATATTTATTTGAATTAGATTCTCTTCTGTTCGTTTACTTTGCATTTTGTTAATTGATAAAAATAAACTAGTAACACTTCTATTTTTTCAATCATTCTTACTTTGCAGCATTTTTCCACAACTGCCTAAAACTTTTGCACGGTATTGTATATGTAATTTTTAGGGGTGTGCACCGGCCACTTTTCGTGTTTTGTGTTTTGGTTTTGGATCTGGATCTTTCTTCGTGTTTTGGATCTGGATTGGTTTTGCCAAAACCACCCTTCCGTGTTTTGGGTTCTGGGTTTTGTGTTTTGGATCTGTATTTTTTTTTTTTTAAAAAGCATAAAAACAGCTAAAATCACAGAATTTGTGTGTTTTTCTGCTCCTATGCTATTATTAACCTCAATAACCTTAATTTCCACTCATTTCCAGTCTATTCTGAACACCTCACACCTCGCAATAGTGTTTTTATATCCAAAAGGTTGCACCGAGGTAGCTGGATGACTATGCTAAGAGATACGAGTGGGCGGCACAAACACGTGGTCCATCTAGGAGTGACACTGCAGTGGCAGACAGGATGGCAGTTTGAAAAACTAGGCCCCAAACAGTACATAATTCAAAGAAAAAAAAGAGGTGCAAGATGGAATTGTCCTCCCACCCACCCTTATGTTGTATAAACAGGACATGCACACTTAAACAAACCAAACATTTCAGCAAGCTCCGGAGTGATTTTGGCTCTATCAGAGCCAAAATCACTCCCACTGACATCACTAATGATGTCAGTGGGCCGGCTTCTGACGGGAGGCGTTCCAGTGGGAACGCCCCCGTCAGGGAGGCACGCCCCCGGCACGCCCACCAAAGGGGGCGTGCTGTCAATCAACATTGACAGCACGCCCCCTTTGATCGGACACAACGAGCGAAGGACTTTCCTTCGCTCGTCGCGTCTGGTGCATGCGCACGACGGAGCTCCCTCCGTCGTGCGCATGCTCAGTCCATAACATCGACCCACTTGCGAGCGGACAGCCGCTCGCGAGTGGGTCTGAATCAGGCCCTATATTTATAATTTATTAACATGGTTGTTATATTATTATACTGATCTGAACTCAATATTTAAAAAATAAAGGTGGCACAATTCAGTAATGTACTAATAAAGGGGACACAGATCATTACTATTCTCTTATTCTACTATAGGGGGCACATATTATTATTAGAAAATTAAAGGGCGCACTGATTGTTATTAGACCAAAGGGGCACTGATAACTGTTATTGCACTAAAGGTGTCATAGATTAATATTATTCTACTAAATGGGTAACAGCTAATTATTATTCTACTAAATGGGTACCAGTTAATTATTAAACTAAAGGTAGCACAGATAAAATGTATTAGGCTAACATGGGCACATTTGCTTTTTTTCCATGGTACCCATTGGCCCCGGTACCATGAGGGAGTTAATGCTACTTGGCAATATTCTGGGCATCCCTATGTGTGCCCTCAACCTCCCAGAATGGCGGCTGTTATCCGGAGACTGTGGGATATGTACATTCGTCATGCTGTAGATTAATTGATGCACCTTTTTTCTATAATGAGGGCAACATAGGAAAGACAAGACCAGATGCCTCAAGACTAGCGTGGCATCTCCATGTAAGTTTTGAGGCACTCCGAGAAAATGTAAGAATTTACACTGGATCGAAATACCGCATAAAATAAGTGTTAAATGTACTCTTTTTATAAACTTTTTAAAATGTCATATTTCCTTTTTTTCCTATCTAAGCAAAAATGTTATATTAATTGTTCAAATGTACTGATTTATGATCCTTTATCCCGTCGTTTGCCACATTGCCACACACACTTCAGAAAGCTCAACAAAAATATAGTTGGGTTTGGGCTGAATTTTAATTACCTGGTTTGGTAGTTAGGGCCTGATTCAGACCCGCTCGCAAGCGGGTCGATGGCGGGGAACTGCGCACGTGCGGCGTGCGCAATGCGTGTGCGCGAGCCCCGGAGCAAGTGAGAAATTCATTCGCTCCGGGGCTCGCTATAAACGGGGCGGTTGTCGAGTTGATCGACAGCTCACCCTGTTTTGTAGGCAGGGAGGGGGGGTGGCTGGTCAAACGGAGGCGTTCCTGAAGGAACACCTGCTGTTTGAGGACGGCCCTACTGACTTCACTCGTGATGTCGGTAGTGAGCTTCCTGCTCTATTAGAGCAGGAAGCTAACTGGGGCTTGACCCGATGGTCGCGACCATCACTTGGCGCTTGCAAAAGCTGTGGGTGGTCACCCACAGCTTAGCGAGCCGCCAGGAGGCCGGGTAAAAAAAAAAGCGGCCGTCCTGATTCAGATCAAGCGCTCGCTTTTTGCGAGCGCCTATGAATCGGCCCCTTAGTCTGCAATATATCATGTGACTGCATATATAATACATTAAGGGGCATATTTACCATAGTTAAGATGACATTGGGCCTGATTCAGAGCCGCTCGTAAGCAGCCGCTCGTTCGCTCCGAGCGATGTTTGCCCAGCTGCGCATGCGTACGGATCGTTATACGCATGCGCGAACCAGTCAGTGCGGTCGAAATTCATGTGCTCGCAAAATAGCGAATGCCTGATAATTTGAGTGACAGAAAGAGGCGTATGTGGGTGGTAACAGGGGAAGGTGCTTGAAAACGGGGAGTGGAGATCCGAACGCAGGCGTGCTTAAAGGTCAAAACGGGCATTTTATGGGTGTGCATAATTAATACAGCAGCGTCATTGACCACGTCACTGGGTTATTTTATAGCCAGAACTGCTCGCAAGATTGTGGTAGCAAAAACCAACCCCAAGAATAGCGAGCAGTTCATACCCTGGTCGATGTACTCGATTAATCTAATAAATAGCGGACATGACGTAGGATGCGAGCGGCCAGGGGGCGTAGTTTCCCAAAAAACGACCGCAAGTTTTGTTCGCTCGTTCAGACATAGAGGCGTGAACAGACCGCAAAGAGCGAACGGTTCATTTGAACAGCCACCCCTATTTTCTGGACGAGCGAGCGCTAATTGCGTCCGGCTCTGAATCAGGCCCATAGCCCATAATAGCCTATGACTACTCTTGATGCATATGTGCAATACACCACTGGGTCCGAACCCAAAATCAAAGTGATAGCAGTACTGTAGCTATCACTTTGCTTCTAGCCATTTGCTGGGGCAAGGCTTTTTCAGTCGCTCTGTCCCGGTGCCCTAACAATAATAAATGCAAATAGAAATTTTCATTACAGCGGTAATCATGTCCCAACTGCATTAAAAATGCGGTTGGTGATAAATACGCCCCTAAGAACCTGCGTTTCATCTACATTTACAATTATTATGTTATTGTTTAGTGTACCATAAACTTTTATCTTTTTCAGTAGAATCTGCTCTATCTCAGTTGTAAAATATCGATATAATTAATTGTTTATTTATATTTATTATATCCCGATAAGCTCTTGCTTATGGTAATATTGTTCACCATTGTGACCAACCAAACATAAGGTAATCTACTGTTTGGTCTGTGTATTTACTGTATATTGGCACTTGTTGTGTGGTGCAGAGTACACAGACGCTAGTGCATATTAAGCTGGGTACACACAAGGTCGAAGCCGTCTACCTATTTGACGATTTGTAAGTGCATAAACACGTACCAATCGTCCGCCAGATGTGTCTGGCCTGACATCACAACTGGGCGTGTATTTAAATTTGCCTGCCCAGTGCAACTATCACTCACCACTGGGTCCCTGCAACAAATTGAATGGGCGGTCATTCATAGACATATTAGGGGTACACACCCACAGATGTGCTCGCGATATATATCGTCCATCCCATTGAAACAGTGTGTAACCAGCATTCCACACCACTGCGGTGTCTGTGAACCTGAGGTTGCATTACATTATACCGTATACTTTTTGAGATGACCACACCCCTCCAGTTAATGACCACATCTACTTAATAGCTGGTCCCGCTCCTGCCATTGCATTCCTGGTGGGTGCTTCATGCTCCAGTCCGACACTTCGCTTTACTGAGTGGGAGAGACAGAAATCTACACTGACGAGTCCCCCTTTTCTGCCCCGGACAATGGGCCAGACTCAATTACTTAGCAGGCAAATTCAGGAACTTGGTAAATAACTATATGAGCTGATTCCGGGGACTTCTAAGCCTCTGGGCCCCATAGCAATGGCACCCCCTGCATCTACTATTGCTACGCCTGTGTACTGTATGTGTGCAAACCTTAATACACTTTAAACAAAGAAAAGTAGTTTACATTTGCATGTGCAAATGTTTAGTATTACATTGTTCTCTATCATGCTTTACTTTGTTTTGTGGTTTGAAACTTCATAACCTGTGTCTCCCTTGGGTCCTGGTGACAAGCTTGGTGCCCATTGGACAAACCTTAACAGTCGTCCGACTGGCAGCAAATGTCTCTAAAGACTATACTTGCCATTCACTATTGGATGCTACAGTGGGTCAGTCAGTCTCCTGTGTCTCGTGGTCAATGTACTGTGAATTCAAATTTTTACTGAGATTTTCATATATATTTAATACTTAAAATAACACAACATAGTTATGTCTGTTGGAGGAGTAATTGTAACTAGGCTGTAACTTTATTAAAAATCGCATGGGGTGGGAATTTGAACATGGATGAGATCAGGATGTTGCTTTTAATGTTTTACAATACAAAAAATCCATTTAAAGAAATAACATGTACTGTAGCATAGGTCATACTTACCAACTTTTTGTAGAATAGCTCTGTGAGGTCAGGGGTCCAGTTGGGCAGGGTGGGGCATGGAGCAGCAAAATGTGTGACAATATTTTGCTGTGATTCCCTGCATCATGTTGCTTGTGGCAGGGCTGCGATAATGTAATTTATAGCGAATCACATCACCACACCCCCACCCACTTTGTCCAGAGGTGTTGTGATTTGGGAAGGTAGCACACTCTCCCAGGAAGTGTTGACATATGGAGTGTGCTACTGCGCTACATCCATGAATGCTCCTTACTTGAAGCATTCTACCTTGCCAAGATCAGGGCCGGCTCCAGGGGTAGCCACGCTCTGTGCCGGATGGGTAAAATGCGCCCTATAGTCGTACGCGATTTAAAATGGGGGCGTGGCCTAATTACAATAGGCCATACCCCCTAAGTGGCGTTATTTGGAGGCGTGCCCGCATGGCACGCCTCCCGTGTAACGTCTTGCTGGGGGCGAGCCCAGCACTTTGTCACTAGCTGGGCTTTCCCCAGCCCTCTCACGGCACTGAATGGATGCCGCGCGCATACGCATGTGTGCAGCATCCATTCAGCTTCTCCGTGGTCCGGCACTGCTGCACAACTGCGGCGGTGGGGGTGTCCAACCTCCCGACCAGACCACCGGCGGGATACTTCGCCCACGGGTGGAACAGCGAGACAGTGTAGTCCCGCTGAAATCAGGATGTTGGAAGGGGTGCACCCTCTATGGGGTGGCGCCCCTGTTCAACTGCACCGGTCAAACACCCCAAGAACAGGGCCTGGCCAAGATGGCCACCATTTGCTCTTGTCACTGTGTATGAGCACCACAGTGGGAAATGGACATGTTCCACTTAGCTCCGGAGACCCTGCCACATTACCCTGCTTGCATATCCTGTGTAAACCTTCACCACTACCTTCTTACATAACTATCTGGTGCTCTATATGTTCTGCTCAAACTCCGCTCCATCCAGATTAACAAGTGTGTGACTGTACCAGTAACTACTACTACACTTCAATAACCTGGCACCTGGTTAAGCAGCTGAGCTGTTTAGTGTATCTGGAATTCTGCTAGTGTTACTATGTAACTCTGCATACCACCGCCAAATAGCACACACATAGCAGCAGAAAGAACTTCCACGAATTTGGGATTCACCTTGAAATTCTGGCAGATTGGATAAGTATGGCATAGGTTATTCCCACAGCAGTTGGTAGACCTTAGAACTAAGGTACCAAGCTTTTCAGTGTGTGATTTCAGCATCATTAAGGTACATTAATGTGGAGAGCTTGGTTGTGGAGTTGGATTACTGGTATTTAGAGAAAATGTCCCTGGTTATGCCGAGTTCTGTTTTCCTTATGTAAAGAACTAAGGGCCTGATTCAGAGCCGGATGCTCTGACCAGAGCGCTCGCTCTGAATCAGTGCCCTCCTACCTTAAAATGGAGCGCCCTCCTGGCCGCTCGCATAGCTGTGGGTGGCCACCCACAGCATAAGCGAGCGGCCAAAAAGATGGTCGCGATGGTCAAGACCATCGCGACCATCGGGCTTATGACGAGACCCTGCGTCAGGGTCTCGGTGACCGCAAGCCCTGGAGTAATTTTGGCTCTATCAGAGCCAAAATCACTCCCACTGACATCACTAGTGATGTCAGTGGGGCCGGACCCAGACGGTAGGCGTTCCCATGGGAACGCCTGCATCTGGCAGCCACGCCCCCGGCACGCCCACCAAAGGGGGCGTGCTGTCAGTCACCATCGACAGCACGCCCCCTTTGGTGCGAGACCCTGTCGCTGTCCGGGTCTCGTGCATGCGCACGACGGAGCTCCCTCCGTAGGTGCACATGCGCATTGGGGTAACATCGACTGAATGACCCCCTAAGGACCTTATTCAGAGTTGGTCGCGAGCGCCGATGCGCTCGTAACTGACTCGATGGTTAGGGCTGCACACCCGCAGCAGCCGCACTGCGCGTTACATGCCCTGAAGCGACAGATAAACTATCGTTTCGGAGCTCGGTACCAAAGGGGTGGCTGTCGATGTTGATCGACAGCTGCCCCCGTTTGGTAGGCGGGCCGGGGGGTGGTTTCCAAAATGGAGGTGTTCCTTTACGAACGCCTACCGTTTTGTGGGCGGCCGCACTGACATCATCATTGATGTCAGTGGGGAGCTTCCGGCTCCATATGAGCCGAAAGCTCCCTGGGGCTTACGAGTGCCCAGACCCAACCTTAGGGTCTGGTCGTAAGCCCCGATGGTCGCGATGGTGATCACCATTGCGACCATCAACCTGGTCAGTCGTTAAGCTGTGGGCGGTAATGCAAGTGGCCGCCCTGATTCAGTGCGACCGCTTGCAACTAACGACCTCCTCTGAATGAGGTCCTAACTCCTTTCCTGTAGCTGTCACTTCTGACCAATACTTCACTTACAGCGGTTAGTTAGCTTTGCTGCCTCGGTACTACAGTAGAACCATGGGTTCAATTCCCACCAGAGCACTATTTGTGTTGAGTTTGCATGTTTTTATGATTGTGTGGATTTTCTCCCATAGTCTAAAACATTCTTGTTGATTTTTTTTTTTGTCTCCAGAATTTATGCCGTGTGTGTTTGTATGTTAGGGTTTTCACTCTTTGGAGCAGTGACCAATATAAATAGTTTCATATTATCTGGAATGTTCTGTGTAATACGGTGGACCTATGTATTATTTTATTTATAACCAGATATTTATATAATACATGCATGTTATGCAGCACTTTACAGAGAATATTTAGTGATTCACATCAGACCCTGTCCAAGAACTATAAACAATAAATACTTAATAGCCTTTTTTGGATCAATAATGTGTCCTCTGAGCATTTAGGGCATGGGCTACCACAGAAACCAGATTACAGACAGGTTATGTCACCCGGTTTGGGGCTCATCAGTTTAAATTTATCATACAAAGAGTATGATCATTCTGTATGTAAGTGAGATTCTGTTTCAGTAATTGCTTATGTCAACAGTGATTTAACAGCTATCTCATGAGTGACCTGTAATGGAGATGTCTATTTACATATAAACCAGAGGAATAAGCTGAGCACCTCCAGAATCGTTTCCACATTCCATTACTGTTTCCACAAAGGAAATGTATCTAATCATTAACAGAACATATTGTGGATGCTATTTTATCTAAATGCTTGTATCCCACTATTTAAGTATTTATACTGCACATTATTGCCTTACCTATACCTTACACATAAAGCATTTAATGATTCAGGAGGGTAATGGTTAATTCATAAGCAAAGTTTTGTTGATGTGATAATCGTCTTGTAGCTCTCACAGCTGCCTTACACAATGGAACACATTATACTTTGACTGTTGCCATGATGTAAATTTTAATATGCGGTTGTTACAAATGTAAACATTTGTACTTCTTTGCCTCCAGCTATTTTGCTGTGTGAAAAGTAAAGAACTTTTTCAATATCTGATCATGAATAGTATTGAGCTATATACACCAGAGGATGCTGAGGAAGAGAACAAGGCTGAAATACAGCTACCTGAAATGTCTAATGAGATGAAAGCTCAGCATGGACTAAGGGAAGAGTAAGTATTAAAAAAAGAATTGAAAATTAATTGACTGCAGCTAGTGGAGAGACAAACACGCACACACACAGACACACACACACAGACACATCATTCATTTTTTGTTATTTAAAATACGTCTTGACAAGGATTCTGTGCATGTAACCAAAATAACATTTGTCAGTGTTGGTTCATTGTTTTCTATCTATCTATCTATCTATCTATCTATCTATCTATCTATCTATCTATCTATCTATCTATCTACTGTATCTATCTATCTATCACCACTCTTTGGGGTCTATTTACTAAGCCTTGGATGAAGATAAAGTGGACAATGACAAAGTACCAACCAACCAGCTCCAAACTGTCATTTTTCAAACACAGCCTGTGACATGGCAGTTAGGAGCTGATTGGCTGGGACTTTATCTCCGTTCACTGTATCTCCATCCAAGGCTTAGTAAATAGACCCCTTTCTCTCTTTTCTTTCTACAGAATGAAAACTTATACCCAGCAAAATCAGCATAAAGTAGACAATGTACAGGGGTATTCAATATGGGTGCGATAACATGGTTTTTGCGTTAATATCGCAATTATGACGTCATTATCGCAGGTTTTACTTTTACACCCTATTCAATTTCAAAGACTTATCGCAGTTTTGACAAGTCTTTGATAAAAAACGGGGATAACTTTTCACCATTGAATAGGTGTCGAAAAAAAGTGCAGAATTGGGGTTTAGGGGTGCAGCCTTAAAAAAAATAGCCTGCACCCCTGAGAATGACATTTAAAAAAGAACTGTGCAAAAAAAAGTAAAAAAAAAAATAGGGACACCCCAAAAAATTAATTTAAAAATTGGGGTGCGAAAAAAAAAAATGGGAAAAAATTGTTTAAGAATAGGGAAATAGGTTCAGGGCTATTCTGCAAGTATGCGGCAGGTGTTTTCTAGAATAGAATTATAGCGGCCGGTGCACAAATGCAGAATTTTTAAAAAATTACTTTAGGGACACCAAAATGTGCTATGCTAGTACCCATTTTCATGTACCCCAAATTTGATGGGACCACTTAAAAAAACTAAAAAAATAACCTAAGTGCTCTTCTGCATCACTTCTTCAATGTCGGGAAAAAAACACCTGCTGCGGCTATTTAAATCCACGACTTTCAATTAAAGGCTACAACGGGGGTACCCATAGTGTTCCCCCATGTTTTTACAACTTTAGGGGGGTCTTACAATTATTTTAAGGAAAAATTCGTAACTTTACGCAAATCCAACTTCGGAGTTTCCCATTTTCGTTAATTCTATATTGAATACGGGGATAAGCGGGAGCGCGCACCATACTTTAACGCAGGAAAAAACTCCGATATGAAACGTTAACTTCGACAGTGAAGAGACTGTTGAGTCTCTTTTTTGACCCCTAGGAATATATTTACTAAAGTGCTGGTTTTTAGAAGTGGAGTTGTTGCCCATAGCAACTATTCAGATTTTAGCTATTATATTGTAGAAGGTGCTAGATAAATGATAAATTGAATCTGATTGGTTGCTATGGGCAACAACTCCACTTCTAAAAACCTGCACTTTAGTAAATATAACCCCTAGAATCATTAGAATTATTAGAATGTCAGGTTATTTTCCACCAGTTGGCAGGTGAATTTTGCATAATTTGCAAAACAAACTTATTATAATTTTGGATTCATTCATCTAAAAATTTAAAATTCCCATCCAGTTTGATGCCTCAGTGACATACCAGTTCTGCTTAAATGATAACCTGATACTAGTCACTCCTGTGTCTGCCTACTCGGTGTGTAAGTGATAGGTTTACCTGCAAATATTATATGTTTTTGTCTTGTGTCCCCAGTGGTCACATGTAGTTAAAAAGCCTTTGAATGTAAATTTTACATTGATTGGTAAAACATCAACTTTTTTTTCCCCCATATCTGGTCATGAATAGTATTGATTTACATACACCAGAGATAGCTGAGGAAAAGAATGAAGGTGAAACAAAGCTACCTGAAATGGAGATGAAAGCTCTGCATGGACTAAGGGAAGAGTAAGTATTGAGTTGCTACTGTAGTGTAAAAAGCTTATTGTAGCTTATTTTCATCCTTTGATTTCTATGATATTGTTAATTTAGACGTGATATACCAAAAATCCAGTTTTAAAAAAAGAATAAAACAATGACACATGCAGACTTCCAAACAGCTGTATTTAAATAAAAATATTAATCTGTAGCCCACAGCAAAAATAATATGTTTACTTGTATACTGTATAAAGTGTAGTGTAACCTTGGGCGCCTAAACACTTATGAGCAGCAGGTCAATTATATGGTTATATCCAACAATAACCAATCAAAATGATAAAAACAGTTATGTAATAATCAACCAGCGCTAGTTTACTTGGTTTGGGTACGGGATCCCAACAGTCAGAATGTTGATGGTCAGAATATTGCCAGCGGCATCCAGGCGGTCACAATCCCAATGGTTTTTGGTAAGTATTTTAACACAATTCTCAACACTTACCCTAACCCATTCCTCCCGCTGCCTAACTCTAACCCACCGCTTCCACAGCCGACCCATAACCATTCTGTCCCGCAGCCTAACCCTAACCCACCCCTCCACAGCCTAACCCTAACTGTCCTGTCCCGCAGCCTAAACCTAACCCACCCCCCCCCACATGCTAAAACTAACAGTCCTGTCCTGCAGCCTAACCTCAACTCACCCCTCCCACAGCCTAACCCTCCCCCTAGTGCCTAACTCTAACCCTAATACTTACCATCGCAATCTGTTGGGATTGTGACCGTCGGCATTCTGATGGTTGGGATCCTGACTACATCCCATTTACTTATATGTTGTCTGTTCAGAAATCTGGTAATCTGATCATTTTGTGTTAATGATAGACACTTTCAAGGACCCTTAAACCTAAAATACAAGTTAGCTTCTATAAGAGATCTTATGTCATTCACAAATATATATATATATACATATATATATATATATTCGATGGGATTGGGGGCATGACCCTTCTAATGGTGTTGAGTTTTGCAGGGCCGTACAATATCAGGATTGGACCCTTTTAATTAATTTCCACCTAGATGCTTATGTAATTCACGAGTTTAGTTAGGATATGTTATGTATGTAAGGAGCATATTGTTGCATTGTTATGTTGTGTGTACTGACGAAGGGGATTAGTTCTCCAAAACATTGAAAATAAATACCACATTTTTTTTTGAGGAATGAGGAAGACAGACTACCCACACAGGCTATTCTAACTAACCCTTCCCCTTACACAGCGTCAACCATGGAGCTTCAACACATGGTGCCCCCCAACACACATCCACACACCATCATCCATATAATAATGTTTGATTATAACTTTGCCAGCCATGCTGTATAGGGCATATTTTTGAAGACCTTGTCCATAAAAACTAAAAATGAAGAAAAGGGTTAAGATATATTAGGGGGAGGTGGGACAATGGACAGTGGTCCTTAGAGAAAACTGAGGAGGATGAGACTGCAGTAACAGTCGCAGGAGAGTAGGGGTGTTGGGCAGGAAGGATGGGAAAGAGGGTCAACGGGAGAAATGTAGTAAGATAGGGGAGAGCAGTAGGGGGAGGACCGAAGGGCAAGATGTGAAGCCTTGTAGGATATATGCAAACATGGGGCAAATTATAAAGAATGCAAGGAGGGCATGACCTGAGTTAGAGTGTAGAGAGGGGGGCATGACCTGAAGCAGAATCAATAAAGAGGGGGCAATACCTGTGGAGTTTATCCGTTCCAAGCATCATGAAGGCAGTTCCTATGCACAGTATTGCTTTGGTGGGAGATGGGATCTTCTAAAGTTCTAGTGACATTATTCTATGACATGGTCACGTCCCCTCCACATAGGAAAACAGATGATATTATGCCACTTTAACTGAACAACGTTTTACAGGGTATATAGTCAGAATTATATGAGCTCTCTCTATACTAACAATACCAGTGCAAAAAGGTCAGTAAGGAAGCTCATCCCCACTGTGGTGAAAGAGTGCAGCTCCTGGTGTCCACTGTACAGTTCTAGCAGAAACAAGATCCCAGATAGCAAGATGTGGGCTCCTAATTTTTACATCTTCAGTGTCAATGTCATGTCCATCATCATTGACAGAGCCCGACCTCCATGCAATGTGCTGTCTGAGTACATCTGCCGCACCTGCCCACTAATATACATAGGCTGCAACCCGATACATAACAAGGGTTGCTCCATTCTTTCCCTCTGATTGTCAAGAATCCAGACACCGCTGAAGAGAGCAAATTAATCTCATTGTAATGAATAATAATAATGGTTTAGAATGGGTCATCAGGGTAGCAAACAGGCCTCCTAGGGGTTGGCAGGCTAAGCCCCCCTTAATTAGTGCCCCTTGAAAGTTCCATCTTGGCGAACCCCTAGTTACAGCTTCACTATTAGCAACACACAGGCCTTCAATAACTATCTGACCTGGTGCAAACACAAACACAATGAGGTTATGCATGTGTTTAACAAGTTACAAACTATCTAACACATCAACTACAATACAAAGACATTTGAAAAGAAAAGACAAGCATGACAATAACCAATAGGATTTACACTAAAGGCCTATCTTTAATAGGGGCCTGACCTTAAGCAAACGATTAGCGGGTGACAAGTAGTGAAGGTGCTGAGATTCCCTAGAGATAGTGATGGGCACACCCACACTTACACATGCATACTTGGGACACCTCGTCATCTGTGACACCATGCGTCTACTACACAGACACTAGCAAACTCACTAGCAAACTGACCAGCTGGGAAAGGCGGGGTGGCCGATTTATACCATGGCCTAGTAGCCAATATATAGATGCTAGACTTATTCCCTACAAAAGGGATCTCTAGTATTAGGTCCTTGGTGTCCTTTGCAAAGGTGGGATGGGTAAACAAGGCTTTTGGATCTAAGGCCCACATTACTGTTACAACTCTAACGTGAAAATTAATGTTTACGGGCCTAGCGACAGAATTTAATGACAAAATCTATAATGTCTATGGGCTTAGCACCCAAATTGACTTTATGGGGCATAGGCCTATGCTTCAGAATTAAACAGGCAACAACTTTGTAGTCTAGTGGGATTTCTAAAGAACAGGTGTCCCACTGGAACCGTACCACTTGCTGCAGTATCTTCTTTCTCTCTGCTGTCTTTTTTCTTGTTTCCAGTGGCTCTTCCTTTCTTCTGTCCAGTGTCTTTTTTCTTCAATTTTCAGGGGCTCTTATTTTATTTGCAGCAGTATACAAAAAGCCATGAGGGGATGGAGCTATGATGCTGCAAACCATGATTGGCTCCAGGGGTGTGTCTGTTGAGGGGGCGGGTCTGTTGAAGGGGCGGGGTCTGTGGAGGAGGGTAGGATAATCTCTCATTTTATGGCCTGGTGAGGCTGTTGGAAGCCACTAAGGGGAGCAGGGCCAGCAACAGAAATCTTGGTGGCACCCCATCCCTCTGCACTATGTACAGGCCAGTCAGTTTGGAAGTCTTTTCTTACCTATATGGTAGTTTCTCTGCAACGGGAAACCACTGAAGAATTTGAGCCTCACTGGGCAGCGTCTTCAGCCGGTATTCACTATTCATGTCGGAGATCACATTTTCTAGAAAATGCCTGTGCAAATATAGCCATACTCATCTTAACCGAGGATTAACCAGATAATATATAGTAACAGAGGTTTTTATGCAGGGCAAAATGTGAATTTCCCTGACAAAACAATTTCTGTCTCTCCAAGCTCCTCTGTGTTTCTCCAGACCCCCCTATGTTTTTCCATCCCCAGGCCCCCTTGTCTCTCTCCAGGCTCCTTGCGTTTTCATTCCCCCAGCCCCAGTGTGTCTCTCAGCCCCCAGTGTGTCTCTCAGCATTATTCCCCAGCCCCTGTGTCATTCCAGCCCTTTCTCATCAGCTCCTATTCTCCCTCCCCCCACCGCTGCCACCGCCAACACTTACCTGCCACTCCTCTTCCCATCCCTTGCAGCTCGCCTCGAGTCCAGCAGTCAGAATTTGCAGGCCACCACCGCCTCCTTTGTTTGACTGCCCGTGTGCTTGTCACTTTGCAGGCTGCTTGTTGTTGCAGCATGCACTGAGATTGTCCAGGAGGCGGGCTGCGAAGGGGCTGGAGGCGGAGCCGTCCCCGTAGCTGTTGCCCTCGGCTTCGCCGACTATGAAAACGTTTCTGCCAACATTTTTTTTTATTTGAGGTGTGCTAGTTGTATTGCTTTGCATAGTGGCCCTGTCGCGAGAGTGGCCCACGTGACCAGCAGCGCTATACAGACTGGTGGCAGCAGCGCCTTCACCCACCACTCCCACCAATGTCAGTGTGTGTCCTGTGCAGAGACTGCTATGTAGCCTATCCTATTCAAGTGAACGCGGGCCCAAAGCACCTCTACCTTCACCCCTTACCGGCTGCTGGCATGGTGCCACACCTATCTCTTGCATTGATTATATCAATAAATTTAGTTTTTGTTATTGTTCAACTTTAACTTGACTGATCAAGTTGAAACAAAGTGCAGATTATTTCTAGGAGTTTCCACTACAAAATGATGCAGTTTTCATGAAAGTTGTCCAAAAGCGCCAACATGGAACAAACAGACAGACACAAAGTTTTTATAATATTAGTATAGATTTATAAAATAAAATCCAATATTATTATAAATGTTTCTGCTTATAGTTGAATAACATAATTTTAACTACAAACTGAATAGCAGTGCTACTGTAGCTACGTGATAAGTTCTATTCTAGCACCCTACCACCACCACCATTTTGTGCTATGAGAGTAAAAATTGTGTCATCTGTATATGACCCTAGATTGGTCATAATAGTGTATATGGGCTTGATTCTGAGTTGGGAATAAAGCAAGAAAGAACAAGTAACTGTGTACCTGTATAAACCATGTTGCAATGCAAGACGTGCAAAAACATAAACATTTTCGCATGCAGGATAAATACTGGCTGCTAGTACATGTAGCCCACAGGACAGTTTTTTTTCTACACTGCAATTTAGATTTCAGTTTGACCTAGATCCTCTCAAATCTAATACCCCTTTCACATCGCTAATGGTGTGTCGTACCCGGGATTTGTGCACACGTCAATCCCGACTCCTGGCCTGAGACCCTTTTCAGACTGGCGGCCTGACCCGGCACTAATGCCGGGTCGATGGCACCATTGGCGTCACTTAATGAGCCGGCACTTGGAGATGATCTCATCTCCAAGCGCCGGCTCTCCCTATGCAGTGAACAGGACCCAGGTCGCCTCAACCTGGATTACCCGATCACACCGCACCGTGAGCCGGGTTGAACTCGTGTTCAACCCTGCTCACTACCTGAGTTGAAATGCCTGGTCGCTCGACCTGGCTTATTTCAAATGGCCTCTTTTACACTCTGCAGTAACCCGGGTTATTTGACGGCATTGTGAAAGGGGTATAAATCTCACTGCACATTTTAAATCTGCACCAAGATGCACAGTTACTTACTCTTTCTTACTCTATTCCCAACCCAGAATCGGCATATGTGCATAAATAACCATTTTCAATAAAGGTGAAGTATTCCTTTTATTATTATTATTATTATTATTATTATTATTACACATTTATTAATGCCATCTCTAGTTAAGGTGTTATATAAAGTGATCTTTTCCTGAACATAGCATTTGTGTTACACCTTTGAACCACAAATTCATGAGGAATTGAATATGATTAATCGTGAGTTAATACTGGGAAAGTTAAGAAAATGTAAGTTATCTTGCCATAGATTATGCAGAAAATGATTTCTTATTAAAATAAGTAAAATAATAACTTCTGAAAGTCATGCAAAAGCTATTTAGAATGTTTATATATATTATTTGAATTTAATTTATAATGATTTTTTTTTTACTTTTATTAATAATTTGGTAAATTTTTTGTCCAGGTTAAAGAAAATAAATACAAAGCAATATATTACATCTCTAGTGGATCATATTAAAACATGTGGATGTAAGTACTACACGACTATTGAAGTGTTGTTTTACCATTGTACAATGTATATTTGTCTCATATTATCAAAGAAAATATTCACTGGCAAGTTTTATGGCCAAATTTGCAGTAGTAATACATATGGTATGGCATTATCAAAGGTGTGGACAACTACAGGTTTAATGGGCAACCTGTTAGTCTAAAATGAATACCGAGATAAGGGAACATTTTACATTTTAAAAACTTAATTATCTAGATAAATTAAGTATGCTTTTATTGTATTATTTGACGTTTGCCTGGTCACCATGAATTCAATATACAGATTTTGAAATTATTATAAAAGATTACACTACTTATTTTTTTAATAAATATATTATTATATAATTTCCCCATCTCCCAGTATGTGCTCTGTGCAGATAAGCGGCTTGATTCAGAGGTGCATGCAATTCAAACGCAATAGCGAAGTTCACATTATTGAGCGATTATTTGCAACTGCGCAAGCGCAAAATATTAAAAAAACCTACGACGCCAGCATTTCACATAGTGTACAGTACACACAAAGATGCTATTGTGATCGGGACAGACAGTATGGAAGGTTCCTGGGTGGTGACTAGGAAGTGGCCTGAAGTGAATGCAAAGAGAGTCCATCTTATGGGTGTGTTATGGGAGTGTCACAGGAGTGTCAGTGAACGTGGCTGGGTTCTCAGATGCACAGCCACAGAGGCCAAGTTCAGATGGAGAAACTGCACCTGCCATAGATTAAACATTAGCCACTTTTTACTGCCCTCACTTGGAAAAAAATATCAGCTGTACTTGAATTAAAGTATACTTCCACAATATTGATGGTGCATGTGATGGTGTGTCGATGGTGGGGTGTCGGGAATCATTAGCGGTGTTACAGCGTGCAGAGGTGCTGAAACTGGCGTTTGCATATTATCACAGCTGTAGCTCCGGCAACAGACGTAAAATCGGATGCTGCAGCTTCCACCTCTGAATCAGACACTAGGTATAACGTTCATTTGCACTCCAAAGTGACGGGACAAAGGAGAACCAGGAACAGGAGAGGATGGGAGGGGCTGGAGCAGCTCAGGTTACCCAGCAGATGCCAGGTCCAAGTATTTACTGGTTAAAAATATATAGCAAATGCACAAACACGGTTGTTATACTGAATAGTGATCCAAATTGGCAAATTGGGGTCCTTGAAATTCTGTCTGTCTAACATACAGGACAATTCTGAAAACATAAGTTTCTTACCATGTATCCATACTTGCCAACTACATGGCTGAACCCCTGCAAGAGGGGGCAGCCAGGTTGGCTCAGCAGGGGGGCGTACCGTGGGAAAGTGGGAGGCTTTCTGGGCGAGAGGATGTGATTGTGTCATCATGACCCCGCCTCCCGCTACGCATTGCTGTGATTACTGGCACTGGGAAGCGGGACCATGATGATGCAAATCAGTGCGAATCGCATCTTTGACTGCCCACTTTTTTTTTTTTTTTTTATCCAATTTATGTTTATTGACAGCCAACACAAAATACAGTGAACATGTCATAGCTAGTACTGAAACAGCAAAACAAACCGTAGTACATTTTGCATAATGTTAGACAGACAACAATAAGGGCCAAATGTAATAGGGTGTTAGTTTTAGTAACAGTACAAACTCGCACTTTCTCGCACTTTTAAAAAGTGCAAGTTTGTACTGAAACTCGCAAATTCAATAGCCTGCAAACTTTTCAGCTCGAGGCTACTGCATTTGCGAGTTTAGGCGAGTTTAGGATTATGTAAACTGACACCTTTTAATGCGAGTAGCATTAAAAGGTGCGAGTTTTAGAGAAGCCATCACAGATCAGTGAGATCCGTGATGGCTTCTGTGTGTTTTAAAAAAAAAACGTGCACCCCCTCCCCAAAAGCATAACCAGCCCCGGGCTTTACAAAGCCTGTTCTGGTTCTAAAAATACAGGGGCCAAAATGCGTAGGGGACCCATGTATATTAAGAACCAGCACAGGGCTTTGTTGAGCTGGTCCTGGTTCTGGAAAATCAGGGTACAAAACGAGTAGGGGTCCCCTGAAAATTCCAGAACCAGCACCAAACTCTTTCTAGCGGGGGGATAATGCCACAGCCAGGGAAAACCTTTCACCGGTTTCCCAATAAAGTGTTACCCCTCTCCAGGGCACCCCAGGCCTAGACTGATAACTCGGGGCTATCCCCGGCACCCTATGGCCGTGGGTGCCGGGTTGATAGTGTTTGTGTAAAGTGTAAAAATGAAGTTTCCATATTGTCTTTAGTTGTAGAACCACAAGTACAAGCAAGCCTCCCCTGCATGCTGGTATTTGGAGAACCACAAATACCAGCATGTGGGGCATTACGGGCCCGCTGGCACTTGTAGTTCCACAACTAAAGAAATATGTAAATAAACAAACATACACAGTGAAAGTAAAATTTTAATTAAACATACATGCATACTCACACTCACACATACTCACCTAGTATCCGAAGTAATCCACAGGGGTACCTGAAAAAAGAATCCATATTCACCTCTCTTATGCATCGATCACGTCCACTTGTCCAAGTAGGCAATCCAGGGGTTAAAATAAAAAACGCAAAAAAACGATCCATGCGGACTGAGCAAAGGTATGTGTGTACACATACCTTTGCTCCGCGTAAATGATCGGGGCACACGTGTGCCCCGTCATTGAAGAGGCCGCCAGCCAATCAGGGAGCATCTCCGTCGGAGCAGCTCCCTGATTAGCTGAATACGGCCAGCCTGTGTCTCCCATAGACTTCTATGGTGTGAAATCCCCATTGAAGTCTATGGTGGGAACCGCTACATCGTAGCCGCAAGATTAATAGAGGTTAATCTTGTGGTTACATCAATGATACAATGTCGCGACATTGTATCATTGATGTAACCACAAGATTAACTTCTATTAATCTTGCGGCTACGATGTAGCGGTTCCCACCATAGACTTCAATGGGGATTTCACACCATAGAAGTCTATGGGAGACACAGGCTGGCCGCATTCAGCTAATCAGGGAGCTGCTCCGACGGAGATGCTCCCTGATTGGCTGGCGGCCTCTTCAATGACGGGGCACATGTGTGCCCCGGTCATTTACGCAGAGCAAAGGTATGTGTACACACATACCTTTGCTCAGTCCGCATGGATCGTTTTTTTGCGGTTTTTTATTTTAACCCCTGGATTGCCTACTTGGACAAGTGGACGTGATCGACGCATAGGAGAGGTGAGTATGGATTTTTTTTTTCAGGTACCCCTATGGATTCATTCGGATACTAGGTGAGTATGTGTGAGTGTGAGTGTGCATGTATGTTTAATTAAAATTTTACTTTCACTGTGTATGTTTGTTTATTTGCGTATTTCTTTAGTTGTGGAACTACAAGTGCCAGCGGGCCCGTAATGCCCCGCATGCTGGTATTTGTGGTTCTCCAAATACCAGCATGCAGGGGAGGCTTGCTGGTACTTGTGGTTCTACAACTAAAGACAATATGGAAACTTCATTTTTACACTTTACACTAACACTATCAACCCGGCACCCACGGCCATAGGGTGCCAGGGATAGCCCCAGGCTATCAGTCTAGGCCTGGGGTGCCCTGGAGAGGGGTACCCCTTTATTGGGGGGTACCCAACTCCCCAGGGATCCCCGGCCTGGACTGACTAGTGTTCAGGGATAATGCTTTGGCCGGGGAAACCGGTGAAAGGTTTTCCCTGGCTGTGGCATTATCCCCCCGCTAGAAAGAGTTCGGTGCTGGTTCTGGAAATTCAGGGGACCCCTACTCGTTTTGTCTCCTGATTTTCCAGGACCAGCTCAACAAAGCCTTGTGCTGGTTCTTAATATACAGGGGCCCCCTACGCATTTTGGCCCTGGATTTTTAGAACCAGAACAGGCTTTATAAAGCCCGGGGCTGGTTATGCTTTTGGGGAGGGGGTGCACATAATTTTTTTTTATTTAAAAACATTTTACATAAGTACACACAGAAACATGTACATATCTCATGGATATGTGCATGTTTCTGTGTTAATCTGACCTGCTCAGGATGTACTCGCTAGCCTGAAGCAGGTCTATTATTTGGGGACTTTTGGTAATCTTTTTTTTGCGAGTCTGAAACAGACACCCTATTACATTGGGCGAGTTGATTGTTTTCAATGTGAAAACATCTGGATGCGAGTTTGAGAATGGAGAATTTTAGTAACTCTGAAAAATGCGAGTTTTAGTGAACAGACACCCTATTACATTGGAGAGTTGTGAAAAATTGCGAGTTTAGCACCAAACTCGCAATTTACCAAAACAGACACCCTATTACATTTGGCCCTAAATGTTGGATCACATTTTATAAATAAACATCTCATAATAAATATACAAAAACAAATAGAGACAACCGTGATAAGGAGAGAAAAGAAAGAAAAGAGAAAAAGGGGGAAAGGAAAGATCCTCACTGCCAGGATCAGACACCTGCTTCTTGAAAAAGCCATGTACCATAGGGAAACGCGTCAAGGCTAATACAGCCTGACGGAGATTCTGTTTACGGAGGTCCAGCGCGGCCCAACATTCACACGGGAAACCAGTGGTCATACTTGGAATGACCACTCTGAATCGGCTCCTACTATACTCCATCTACAGCATGGCACCGTACACCGAGACCAGGAGCGCTGGAATTGTTATCCAAACATCTCAGACTGGAGCATAAACAAGAGGACAATATTGCAGTGAGTAGCAAAGGAATTTCTCCTACATGTTTATCTAATTATATCCTTTTAACAACTAAAGGATAATCATTCCAGCTGAATCTGTGCCTTTTACTATCCCATAATTGTGGAGGACTCATTATAATCATCTTTCCTTGCCTTAATATAAGGGACTGAATACTTGGTTACCATTTGAGATAGCAACTTTATACTGTGTATCTCTTTAATCAGCAACATTGAGTCTAATATTCAAGTTTATGATCTATGGTATCAGCAAGAAAAATAGTTTATATGCTCTATAAATTTTACTGATTGATATGTGATTATATTTTGTTTCCACTCCCGGGAGCTTATAGACTAGTTTATTTTGTGTTATTTTAATAAACGTATTTATAATTCAAGTGCTGTTCATGCAGTGTTTATGATGCTCTAAGCGCTTTTTGTAAATACTTCTTTGATTTAGCTATTTTTCTATTGGAGCCAGGCAATCTCCAATTTTTGGCAGCTGGAGCATCAGAGTTATATCCAGTACAGGTTCCCAGTAAGCGCCAGGGTTACTCTTTGTGATTAGTCTTCGTAGGAGGTTCAAAAGCCAGAAACTAGGGCGTAGTAATGAACATTCCCACTAGATATTACATCTACTGTACAGCACAAATTAGGCACTACAGCACCCCAGGATATATTTTAGCCAATAAACTAGGACAACGATACCAGCGAGATAAAACTTTATAATGCGTTTCTATCACCAACATATTGAGGGAGCTGGAGAATGTGTTACTAAAAATTTCCGGCCAATCTTCATCCCCCACTAATCCCTGCAAATCAACCTCCCAATCCCTCATGAATTTAGGAAAAGAAAAGAGGTGATCCATCAGTAATTTATAAATAAAGAACAAAGGGTGTGAGGGATAGGAATGGGACATGCACATGTTTTCAAACGGAGTGAGCCCAGGGCCATAGGCACTAGTGGGTCCGGACCACCCACTTTTGCCAGGTACATCGTATGGGGCAGATTCAATTAGCCGCAAAAAGCCGAGATCGGCAAAAAGCGTGATGTTTTTCATCTTATTTGTGTGTTTTGAGGCAAAGTTTTTGCCTGCTTACAAAATGCGCGCACCCCTTTTTCGCCCTATTCAATTGTAAAACAGGCGAAAATGCATATTGGCAAATTCAGCGAACAGCGGAACTGGTGAAAAAGGTAAATTTTTTGGGGTGGAAATCAGTCTGTATCCCCGATAAAGCCTAACCCACCCGGGAAATCAATATAGAAGTGTATTAATAACCCTAATAAAAGTAATTAGGGTACTTTAAATTTTGTCAAAGGGCTGTTATATGTATATTTGCATAAGTGTGGAAAATGATGGTAAGCATTTTTTGGGGGGGGGCAAATAATTGCTGTAGTTAAATTGGGGGTACATTAAAATGGGTGCTAGTATATTTTCGTGTCTATAAAGTGCAGATTTAAAAAAAATTAAAAATAAACCTGCTGCAGCCACCTGCCATCCTAAAAACACCTGCCCCAATCATACAGCACCCCAAAATACCCGACCCAATACTTAAAACCCATTTTTAAACACTTTTTTTTACATTTTTACCCAAAAAAATTACATATTTTTTGGGGGGGCTGAATTACGATAATCTTTTAATTTTTTTTGTCTAAGTAGTCATTAGGGGGGATGTCCAAAGGGTTCTAAACCAAGTCCCCCCATTTTTACGCCAAAATATGGATTTTGCACTTCTTTTCTCCTGCCTTTGGGTAGAGAAACTTTTTTGCCTGTTTTTGACTATAGGGTTTTCATATAGGTGAAAACATCCCGGAATTGAATAGGGCGATACTTCAGAAACAGGCGAAAACCATGCATCTGTGAAAACGTTTCACCGATCGTGGCTTTTTGCCTCTAATTGAATCCGCCCCTAGGTTGGGTCCTGAGAGAGGCTTAAAATACTTGCTAGCCAGGCCAACAAAATAGGAACTTACAGTGAGGTGCATAAATATTCGGACATTGACAGAATTTTCATATTTTGGCCTCTATTCACCACCACAATGGCTTTGAAATGAAACAAATTTCACTTGAAGAAGACAAAACTCAAGGGAAAATGCCCAAAGAACAAGCAGGAACTGAAGACATTTGCAGTAGAGGCCTGGCAGAGCATCACCAGGGATGAAACCCAGCATCTGGTGCTGTCTATGCGTTCCAGACTTCAGGCTGTAATTGCCTGCAAAGGATTTGTAACAAAGTATTAAAAAGTGAAAGTTAGATTTAGGATTGTTTAGTTTGTCCCATTACTTTTGGCCCCTTAAAAAGTGGGAGGCACATATAGAAACCGTTGTAATTCCTACACCGTTCACCTGATTTGGATGTAATTACCCTCAAATTAAATCTGAAAGTCTGCAGTTAAAGCACATCTTGTTTGTTTCATTTCAAAGCCATTGTGGTGGTGAATAGAGGCCAAAATATGAAAATTCTGTCAATGTCCTAATATTTTTGCACCTGACTATCTCAGCCTATATCCGTGATTACAATAGGATAGATTTTCCTAGTGATCTGACTGCTTGCAATGAGCTGGAAAATGAATGTAATCTACCAGTCTATGAGTACTGTAATACAGCCAAGAAAAGGTAAGGGGTAGATATCAGGCTATACTATTTCACACAAAAAAATAATAATTCAGACTCTTTATTAATGAGTAATATGTCGACAATATGCAATAACAAAAAATAACATTTTATTCCTTATATAGTTCTGATTTCACCATTGTATTTCAGCTCTTTTTATGATCGAGAAAATAACATTTTCACTAGCATCAGCTAATGGGAGATTGATAAATAACATAGAAGCAGCTGATCCATATTCTGATTCAGTCCACAACATTGATGAGTACTTCAATCATTTTCCAGTGTTGGACAATAAGCTAGTAAGTAAACCTAAAATAATAATAATAACAAAGACAACACAATACTGTATACGTATATTATGGATAAATGAGCCTTTATTATGAGTAGGGTTTATTTTCATTTTTTCATGTTATTTTAGAAGGTGCTGTCAAATCTGGTTCTTTGGACCTCACCGGGCCTAAAGAGAGCTCTCTATATATGTCAAGAATCAGTTGTTTACGGCCGGCTCGGAAATAATAAAAACACACAGCAAAGGGTCGTTTGAGATATTCTCTACAGTGTATTAATTCAGTTACATTTTTATAGCACTCTGGTAAAAGTCTGTCAACCCCCTCCTACTAGATATTCTGCCTAGCAATAAGATAAGCAGAGACTTCAGTACATTTAGAATTGTTCTTGGTTGTTCTTGGTTTGCACAGCCTGGCATTGGAATGTGCACGCAGTCCTATCCTTAAGATTGCTTCTCAGAAATAGCTAGCAAGTAAGTGAGAGTCACTAATCTATGCATTTCTAAACATTTCTTGAAAGTCATGTAGCTGACAGTGAAATAGGTTCATGAATAACATTTAGCACAAAATGGTATAAGATGGCTGCCGATATTACAAGATGGCAGCCGGACATACAGAACTTCCTTTCTCCCCGCCTACCCCATTCTGTGTCACTCCTGTGTGTCTTCCCCTCCCTTAAAGAATGTAAGCTCTTTCGAGCAGGGCCCTCTACCCTCTTGTGCTTCTCCCTACTGTAATTTAATTTATCTCTTACTCCCCACTAGGGCAACTAACACTTGGCTGCTTATGCGGACGTAAAGATCGCTAATATAGCAATGTTTATCCATGTCCTGTATTGTATTGTATTGTAAGTCAATGGTTACTTATTTGTCTATGTACTTTGTAAGGCGCTGCGGAACACTTGTGGCGCCATATAAATAAATGACAATAATAATAATAGTAATAATGTTAACTTTATCAGTGCTGTGTACAACCTCTGCTATTAATGGACAGTATCCTCTGTGTACCACTCAGGGTCATTCATCCCCTACCTCCCAAGACACCCAACATTATTGTACCACATCTGTTTACTACCATTGATGACACCATGGGCTTGACTTAGAGCTGCACGCAATGCATTTCACAGAGTGTACACACAAAAGCACTTTTGCGATTGAGGCACACAGTATAAGAGATGTATTGGAAAAGTGCTGGGCATTCCTGGGCATTGAATGGTGGGTGATGAAAGATGCACAGCTATAGTCCATCTTATGGATGCGTTATACAGTTTAATGGGCATGTTGCATTCTTTACTTACACAGACGCCCAATCATTCACTTTAGAGGTCATACTCAGGTGGTAAATATGCACCTGCCTAGGGCTGGTACAAGTTTCAATGGTGCGGACAATGGTGGCATTTAAAGATGCACGAGGCAGTATTACAGCATTTACAGATGCTCAATGTGGGTGTCTCAGTCATTGCACATTCATACGCATGGATGTACACAAGGGAAGGGCTTTGTAGTGGCATTAGCATAAAGTCACAGGCAGACGATCCACATCTGAATCAGGTCCTATGTCTGTAATATATGTGGCTTCTTATTAAATAACAGCCATGCTCATTTGACCATCCATTCTGCAAAGAGCCACTACCTGTATACTGCACTCACCTTTCCTGGGCACCTGAACACCCAATACTCTCTACACTCTCAGTATTGTTGTAATATCATAATGATACCGGCCAGGGGATATAGGGGCTACTAGGCATATAGATGAAGTATTGTTAAAGAGATATAAAGTGTTTTGTTATATTTTTGCCCATAAAAAAGGCTGTCTAGAGGACATGTACATGGGCGATGTTATTAAAAAAAAAAAAAACAGTTGTTTGGGTTTTTTTTCCCAATCTTTTCTCACATGTCCTGAAGTTAAGCATCTTGATTGTTTTGATCTTATTTAATCACTTTTGTGCTAAGGACATGTGAGACTTGTTTTCAACAGTTCCACTTCTCCTGAGCACAGCAGAAGTTGAAATGCAAAAGAAACACCTAAAAGACACCTGTATATGTGTCAAGAATCGGTTGTTTACTGGTAGCAACTGCTGGAGATGGAGTGGGGGTGGGGCTTGATGAATCATTGTGTCAGGGCATGATGATGTCATTAAGCCCTGCCCACTCCCAGCAACAACCATTTTGTCATTTGTAAAGTGCAAGGTGATGGGGGAAAGCTGAATGTAATAATTGTATTCTCTCTCCTCAATCCTAGTACACACACACTCAGGTTGACCCTTGTTATTGTCTGGTGATCACATGTGAACACCAAACACTATCACCCTGTACTGCAGGAATACTAGTAAACTCAGGGAATGGCGGGAGGTGATAAAAATAAAAAATGCCTGATCTCCCTAATCCTGGCACCTACACACTTTAGCAGTGATTACCAGATAATAACACCCAATGAATTAGGAACTCTAGATATGGAGATCCTATTGCCCAGATCTGTCTCTTTTTGGCTTCAGGAATCTTATTGATACCTGATATGACGAGGTAGGTTGTCTACTTTTTACAATGGTATGTCTTTTTTGGGGGTAACCATATTATTCCTACCCATTTTCATCAGCAAATTTGACTAAGTTAACATACATGGAGAAACAGATTTATGCTGAAGCAAGAGCCACTATGTACAGTATTTCTTGGTGGTAGTTAGAGAGAAATACCCAGATTTGCTTTTAGTTCACTTACTTACAATTTCAATTACAAAAAAAACTATTTTTGCCCTTTTGCGTTGATTGTCTTTGCCGTGCGAGGAGATACATACAGTATACACTCTGTCTCAATACGCAATGCGGTGCGAGACGCCTGGCGCAGGTGAACTATGCAGAGCGCTACAATGTAGTGACTTTGGGCCTGATTCAGAGCCGGTCGCTATTAGTGCTCGCTCGTTCAGAAAAAGAGGGTGGCTATTCATATGAACCATTCTCTCTTTGCGGTCTGTTGCCGCCTCTATGTCTGAACGAGCGAACAAAACATGCGGTCGTTTTTTTGATAAAAACGCCCCCTGGCCGCTCGCATCATACGTCATGTCCGCTATTTATTAGATTAATCGAGTACATCGACCAGCGTATGAACTGCTCGCTATTCTTGTGGTTGGTTTTTCCTACCACAAATTTGTGAGCAGTTCTGGCTATAAAATAACCCAGTGACGTGGTCAGTGACGCTGCTGTATTAATTATGCACACCCATAAAACGCCCGTTTTGACCTTTAAGCACGCCTGCGTTCTGATCTCCACTCCCCGTTTTCAAGCACCTTCCCCTGTTACCACCCACATACGCCTTATCCTGTCACTCATATTAGCAGGCATTCGCTATTTAGCGAACAAACGATTTTCAGCCGCACTGACTGGTTCGCATATGCGTATTACGATCCGTACGCATGCGCAGTTGGGCAAACATCGCTCGGAACGAACGAGCGGCCGCTTACTAGCGGCTCTGAATCAGGCCCATTTTCTTTAAAGTCGCACTGCAGAAGTAGCAGCAAAGCACCACTCAATCTGTACCAGAGACACCGGGCTGCGACCTTAACCGCATAGGAGTTACTGTAGGTTTACATATGTACAGAGTTGCAGATGAAGCACAATGGGACTTGGTGCTGCATTGTAGCACTTTATATAGATTCAGACTTATTCGCACACAGATGTACAAGTGGCACATCTGTACAAAACAAACTCATAGTATTTTCTGAAATGTCAAAATCTTCAGATAAAATAAGTTATTATAACATGTATAGATAGTGCAAAATACAATTACTGATAATGATGATGGAATGGGACCAGCCCAAAAAAGTGCCAGAATTACAGTGGTGAGAAAAGTCCCAGCTGTAAAAGGATTGAAGAGTCTTTCAAAAAGTGGTATGTATAAAGGAAATTAAAAAAAAGGCACATCATTTGTAAAATGTCTTTTAAACTGTCATTACGAGATACTGATCTATCTCAACTTCTCAACCTGGTGCATGAAGAAGATTTCTAGTTGCTGAGGGCCAAGGTTTGACTAGAACATATCTGGCTGACAACATTTGCTGAGTGCCACATGTTGTTGATTTATATTGGAACTAATGTCTTCCCTTGATGTTCATCCGGCAGAAAAGTCTCTTTGCAGATTTAAACCTGCAGCTTCGTCTAGGACACAATGTATCAATGGCTAGAATGTCATAAAGAGTCTCTCTGTGAGCTATAGAAGGTTATTTCACATGCCACACACCACACTTAGATGTGAAAGATGTACTCATTGTTTTGGGGGTAGTGTTTTTTTCTGGCTTTTCAGATTTTATGATGTGTAATACAGCCCCCAGTGTCAGTATCACTGTAGATTGAGACAATAAAAAAGATTTCTATACTGTGGGTACAGGAATATTTTAACAGAGTACATAAAATATGAATTCTTCTGCTTGTTCACAACCTTCATACTTATGGTAAATCAAACAGATTGGGTCACGGTGACACATATTATATGTCCCCGAGGTCACAAAGCCGTAAATAACAGATTTAGACTAGTTCATTCCCTTGTGACCAGAGTTTTTCATTTTTAATGTCTGGATAACACAGGAATTCGGAAAATAAACTGCTTTGGAAATAATATTTTTAGTACTATTTCCTTCTCCCTCGCTCTAAGAATGAATGCATAGTATATCCACTTTATTTTATGAGGGTGTCTGTGCTCTTCTCCTAGAGGGGTTTACAGGAGGTGCTGCAGTATATAAAATATTTATCAGTGAAGGTTATTAGAAAATTTTCTTGTGCATTGGTTACCATGTATAAGTCTTCAATGTTTACTAGTTTAAATAAAGAGCTATGATACCTACAAATCAGATGTATATAAAAATAATAATGTTATCCTTTGTACAGTATAGCGCAAATATATTCTGCAGTGCTTTATAACATGGGCAACATTCTATATGTTAGTCACTTTATACACCTTAATTGTGTATAATACAGTAAATATCCACACAAGTCTAGTCTTGTTTTTGGCATTTCACAAAAAGATTGATAACCCTTTATTGCTTACAAACTAAGCCTGATGATCCAATTTACAACCGGAAATATTGACATAAAGAGAGAGAAAACATTTGAAAATATTTTTAAAAAAAAATTTAATTGGCTCAGTTTAGAGGCACATAATTTATTAGCTACTTCCACGCACTTTTATTAAGATGCAAGCGTTTTCTAACTTTTCATTATTTTTCGATTAAAAACATAAAAAGTAAACAAAACAGATATTTGTTCAGCACTGAGGTCCTGATTCAGACCCGTATGCTAAGAAGTGTTCGCTTGTCGCTGGCCGATTTTCGCATTCTGTGCATGCATATGCATCGCAGTGCGCACACGCAAACCAGTACGAAAGCTCAGGAAGCGTTCGCTCACTGTGCATAGACTGCCCAGCAGAGTGAGTGACAGGAGAAGTCGTTTCTGGGTGGTGACAGAGGCTGGACATTATAAACGGGGGAGTGGAGGTGCGAACGTAGGCGTGCATGAGTGTCAGGGCCGGATTATAGGCAGGGCGACAGGCGGTCATCCCTGGGCCCCCACACATAGGGGGCCCCCACACCCTGTTCCCTGCCAGTACTACTGAGACCGACGAAGTGCAGCATTTAGCTGTCTCCGCTGCAGTCCTCCATCACTTCAGCCGGGCAGTGCTCGCTGAGCATTTGGGCTCAGAGCGTGGTGTGGCACTGCTCCGGCCAGCAGGCTGTGCAGTGGGGCTGTACAGCAATGCAGGCGTGACATCAGAGGTCACGCTGCGCAGCCCCACGCCAGCCCATCCCATCAACAGCTGCGTCTGGAACCCGCGGAGGTGAATCGAAGACAGGAGCTGCAGGTGCTGCCTCGGGTCACTGGCTGCTGTTGTGTTATTGCCTCAGCCCAGAGGGTGAGTCAATTAATGTTTTTTTTTTCTTTCTTTTCTTAAAGTGTGGTGCTGCTGGTGGGCTGGTTGCGGGGTTGGGGGGGGCACACTGTGTGTGTATGTGTATATATATATATATAAACTCAGATCACTGTTAGGGGGCCCCACATGTTTGTTGCCCAGGGGCCCCCACAGACCTTAATCCGGCCTTGCTAAGTGTCCTAATGCCGTTTCAGAGATGTGCGTAATTAACAGGCAGCGTCCTAGTACACGTCACCTGGTTGTATTTCACACTGAAGTGATCACAGTGCTTGCAGTAGGGTAAAGTCGATGTAGCGATGGTTGCATACACTTCCTGGAGATGGCGTGCGCAAGTGGGCGTCTGCATACACAAAGTGATCGCACGCCAAGACATGCTTATGCCTTGCTGTGTGATCCCCAGCCTTGCTGGGTGTGCGCTAAATCTGCATACGTATGCATCTAGCAACTGGGTCTGTAGGAGCTCCTGAGTTTGGTTGGCTATCACGAACACTTCTGGAACACTTGATTGTTGAATACGAGGGCTGACTTAAAAGTACAGACACTGATTTTTTTATTTAGAATCAGATGACTCCACAGGATCTGAACATTTTTCTTTTTAAAAGTAGCCTCCTTCACATTCAATACATTTTTTGCAGCGTTTCAACAACGATTCAAAAACATGCAGTAGTCTGTTTTGTGACATCACTTTTAGTGTTGCAGCTGTGGCATTTTTCACTTCATCTGTTGAGAATGGGTTGGGTATGGCTTTCCCATACTGGGACATCGACAGGGTTAACATACCAACAATTGTTGGTCGGTATGCTAACCCTCCCCCTCTCCCTACCCTAACCCTCCGTTCCTAGTACCTAACCCTAACCTCCCCCCTCCCCTAGTGGTTGAACCTAACTCTCCCTCTCCGCACCCTAAACCAAACCCTCCCCCACTTAGTGCCTAACCCTAAACCTCGCACCCTAATCCTCCCCTTAACCCCTGATACTTACCTTCAGGATGCCGATGGTCAGTATTCTGGTGTCGGGATCGCGGCTGCTGTTGGGATTCCGGCCCTGGCATTCAGACCATCGGCATCCCGCCATCCAGGATGCTAACTACATCCCATTGAAAACTTCTTTCTGCGCTAATTTTTCAGGGTTGGGAATGTCCAGAAACCACAGGGCGCTAAGTCCGGGCTATATGGAGGGTGTTATAGTCCTGTCCCATTAATTTCAGTCAGTGCTCCCAATGCAACAGCAGCAACATGTTTCTTCAGCAAATGTGGTCTTTTCTTCCTCATGGTTCCACGTACATGTGTTTACAGGGGACCCCAGTGCTGTAGGATCATACCGTGTGCATCAAAGAACAGCAGAAGCGGCCTGGGAGAGAGACATGGGAGAGACTCTGGAGCCGGAGGAGTGGGTTAAAATTTGAGAACTTGCTGCTAATCCTTTATTTACATCATAATCAGGGAAAATACTTTGATATGTTCATATAGATGGTATCTGGTACCTACCCGCATTCGAGCCCTATTTCCCCAGTCATCCGATAGATGCTGGAGGGGCTGTGGAGTAGAGGGTACCCTTGCAAATATCTGGTGGCAATGCCCTAAAATTAAGTGCTTTTTTGACATGGTACATCATCTGATTCTCTCCATCACGAATATTTCACTTCTGCATTGCTTTTCCTATTGTCTTCTACCGCGACCCATCCCTGATGGTGATAGACGCACCCAAACACTTGTTCGGCACATTCTTAATGCAGCTAATTGTGCTGTCATGGATTGCTGGAAAAAGGTAGACCCCCCTCCTCTCCTGCTGTATTCAACTCAATTTGGCACACTTACCATGTAGAATATATCTCTATGCTATTTACATGAGTGCCCACGCAAATTTGCTGAAATCTGGTTCCCCTGGATTTCTTATCATGAGGTTCGTCCACCACCTAAATAGTGCAGTACGGCTAATTGTTTCTCCACCGTATGCTTGCTGTAACATTTCATTCGTTTCATTCCCACTTTTTCCAAGTTTAACACAAAATGCAATCGCACATCTCTGACGTAATCTCACAGACACGTCTTCCTCATCCGTCATGGCAGCACAAACGGTGTAATGGTTAGCATTACTACCTCACAGCGCTGAGGTCATGGGTTCAATTTCCACCACGGCCCTACCTGTGTGGAGTTTGTATATTCTCCCTGTGCTTACGTGGGTTTCCTCCGGGTGCTCCGGTTTCCTCCCACACTCCAAAAATATACTGGTAGGTGAATTGGCTCCCAACACAAATTAACCCTAGTGTGTATGTATGCGCGCATGTGATAGGGAATATAGATTGTAAGCTCCACTGGGGCAGGGACTGATGTGAATGGGCAAATACTCTCTGTAAAGCGCTGCGGAATATGTGTGCGCTATATAAATAACTGGTAATAAATAAATAAATAAATAATGAAATGTACAAAGATCTTCCACTCGCTGTGACCAAACAAAGAAGACTACGGAAGTCCAACCGCAGGTTCAGACACATTGATGCATGAGCTTCACAATAACCAGCATAGTGTTGCCACGTCTACCTATGGGACAGAAAAACAGAGTAGGTCTCATTACTTTTCAATCAGCCCTCGTAGAAACTGTTTCCCTTAAAGTAATACTGTAGGTGTTTGTGATATATTATGCAAGAAGGCAGCAGCAGAAAACTGTATTTTGTTGCGTGAAAACCAGCTTTGGGTCTTGCTGTAGTCTCTGTTCTGTACATGAATTTTCAATGATCTACATTCCTTCTAGTCATATTATTAATGTCCAGGGGACCACAATAAATCTTGGGCATGGTAACAATTGCATAACTACCAATGTTTAATGGGCTGGAGCCCCTTGTTATTTGTACCCATCATTTTCTGCTTTTCATTTTATGCCTTTACTGGTGTGAGTGCTTCCAAAATAAATATGTCTTGGCAAATAATACGCAGTACTTTTATGTCTTTCTGTGACGTCTAAGTCTATCTCACAGCTGGTAAAGTAACTAGGATGATGGCTACATTGCATAGAGAACAATGGAGCTGTTTTGATTGTTCCTCCATCTTTATTGTCTGGTCCATGCCAAGAGATGAGCTGGATTCTTTTTTTAATTATTTTTCCAACTCTTCTTCTGTGCTAACTAGCTAACTGTGGAAGATAGGCACTTCTAAGTCCAACTTTGTTTCAAACTTAAAAAGAGCATGATATGATGATCTTCCAATAACTTTACCAATGCATGCTCGGGTCATCCATCACCACATGTGCTGCAGCGCTGTTTGGTGACACCATCCGAGGGGATGATGGTGTCACTCCCTCTGATGATGTCACCGGTGCTACTCTAATCCCCCTAGTGACGCCACTGAACATACAAACTCCACTCAGATTGGCTATGAATGGGAATTGAACTAATTACTTATGGGCTGTGAGGCAGTAATGCTGAACACTATGCCAACCATGATGCCCCAACTCTTGCATGAATCTGCAAACATTCAATAATAATTCAGAAACTTTCCATTAAAAGCATAGAATGGTGTGGAGTTAATTGGGACAAAATAAAATTTTGTGTTTTGTGGTTTTTAATGTGAAAGCTAGATGGAAATCACACATGAATTTGCTGAGTCTGTTGGAATCAGTAAACCTAGTGTTTCAAGGCTTCTTAAAACTGAAAGCGAAACCGGGTCAGTGTCACCGAAACAGTAGGATCAATGTTGATGGAAATTAAGACAACATCCCAACTGACAAATTGTTGAAAAGGTGATATTGGTCCAGATAAAACAAGCCAGGATTTACAAAGAGACTTAGCAGCTAGTAGTGTACTGATTGATTCTTCAACAGTGTGGTAGGGACTTCTAAAAGTGTGAAGAATGCCTTACAACAAAAATAAACAAAACTTTCGTAAAACAAGTTATTGCAGCTAAGGGCGGTCATAGCATAGCAATTAGTAATAATATGTAAATAATTCTATGTCTTTATTTTTTAATAAACAATACAAAATAATTTGCGCAGAACAATGTGTATCATTTTGTATTACACACCATGCCCACAGGACCTAGGACCATCTATTTATTTGTAGTAATCTTCAACTGGTATAATATACACAGCTGGTATGCAGTAACTATGAGCCTGATTTTTGAGTTGGGAGTAAAACAAATAAATGCAAGTAACTTTGTACATTGGCAAAACCATGTTGAACTGCAGGTGGGGCAAATGTTACGGTTACCATTAAGATTATCGTTGGGGTTTGCATTTGGTTTATGGTTAGAGTTAGGGTTACAGTTACCGTTAGGGTTAGCATTTGGGTAACGGTTAGCAATAGGGTTACCATTAAGGTTAGCATTTGGGCTATGGATAGGGTTATCATCAGGAATACCATTAGAGTAACATTATGGTTAGGGTTACCGTTAGGGTTAGCATTTAAGTTAAAATTAGAGTTACCATTAGGTATATCTTTAGGGTTAGAATTTGCATTATGGTTAGGGTCAGGGTTATCATTAGGATTGCCGTTATGGTCAGGATTAGTATTTGGGTTATGGTTAGAGTTAGTGTTAGGGTTACCATTAGGATTATCGTTAGGGTTAGAATTTGCTTTATGGTTACAGTTAGGGTTATCGTTAGTGTTATCACTATAGTTAGGGTTATCATTAGGGTTAGCATTTGGGTAAGTATTAGTTAGGGTTACCATTTGCTTTATGGTTAGAGTTAGGGTTATCGTCAGGAATACCATTAGGGTTAGGGTTATCGTTAGGTGGGGTTAGCATTTTGGTTAGTGTTAGGATTACCATTAGGGTTAGCATTTGGTTTATGGTTAGAGTTAGGGTTATCACTAGTGTTAACATTAGGATTACCATTATGGTTAATTATGGTTAGGGTTGCCAGTAGAGTTACTGTTAGGGTTAGAGTTAGGGTTAGCATTTGGGTTAGGGTTAGCCTTAGGTTTAGCACTTGGGTTATCAGTAGGATTATCATTAGGGTTAGCATTTCCTTTATGGTTACAGTTAGGGTTATCATTAGTGTTAGCATGATGGTTAGGGTTATCATTAGGGTTAGCATTTGGGTTATAGTTAGAGTTAGGGTTACCAATAGGAATACCATTATGGTTAGGGTTACCAGTAGGATTACATTATGTTTAGGGTTAGCATTTGGGCTGTGCTTAGCATTTGGGTTATGGTTAGGGTTACCAATAGCATTTTCATTAGGGTTAGCATTTGCTTTATGGTTACAGTTAGAGTTATCGTTAGTGTTAGCATGATGGTTAGTTTTTTATTGTTAGGGTTAGCATTTGGGTTAGAGTTACCAGTAGGATTACCATTAGGGTTAGCATTTGGGTTATGGTTAGAGTTAGGGTTATCATTAGGGTTACCAATAGGATTACCATTATGGTTAGGGTTAGCATTTGGGTTAGGGTTAGAGTTAGGGTTAGCATCATTCATTAGGTCACAAGGTCACCCACAGCTATGCGAGCGGCCAGGAGGCCGCTCCAAGTTTAGGTAGGAGGGCCCTGATTCAGAGCGAGCGCTCTGGTCAGAGCATCCGGCTCTGAATCAGGCCCTGGGTTCGAGTCCTCTCAGCTAAGAACTGTAAACTGAGATGCTGTCTACACAAGCTAATTAAAATGGGACTGTTGAAGATTGGAAAAATGTCACATGGTCTGATGAATCTCGATTTCTGCTGCAAAATGCAGTCAGTAGGGTCACAATTTGGCACAAACAATGGATCCATCCTGCCTTGTGTCATTTGTTTGGTGTGCTTGTGATGTTGGTGGTTTAATAGTTTTCTCTTGGCACACATTAGGCCCCCTAATACCAACTGAGTATCAATCCAATGCTTACCTGTGTATTGTTACTGACCAATTAAATCCCATTATGACTACAGTCTGCCCATCTTGTAATTGCTACTTCCATCAAAATAGCAACATGTCCCACAAGGCACGTCATCTTATGCTGGTTCCATGTACATGACAATAAGTTCAGTATTTTCCAATGACTTCAACAGTCACCAGATCTCAATCCAATAGAGCACATTTTGCATGCTGTGGAATGAGAGATTCCAGTATAAATATGGAGTTTACAAATCTGCATCAACTATGTGATGCTATCATGTCTACATGGGCCAAAATCTCTTAAAAATGGTTCCATCACATGTTCTCAGGGCCACAATTGCCTGTGGCTGAAAATTCTCGGGGTATTGTGAGACGCAGTGGGTCCCTACCATATTCTCTAAGTTTCGCGCAGAATTTAAGAAAAATGAAAAAAGTGAGAAATCGATCCCACATGAAAGTGAGAATATGAATGTTCAAATAGGCCATGTCCACTAAGGGTGTCTGTTCGAACTGGAGATAGCTACTGCGAAGCCTCCAGTATAGCTCCTCCGGGGATGATGCTTCATTCCCTTACCAAGATGGTCGCCAGTACTATTACTGCACATGCGCATCTTTTTTACTGTGTATGAGTGACATATTGGGAGACATCTAGCCCTTAGCTCCAGCGACCTGCGATCTTTCACCCACATTGACCGCCCACATTGACCGCTGTTCCGCATACCTGAGACAGTCACCAACTGGTGATCTGCCTAAACCATTCTCCATTACAAGCACTGTTTCATGCTCCTCCTCTATCAGTGTAACAGTGGGTACTGCTGTACTACCGCTTGCATAATGAAGCACCACTGCCTGGTTAAGCTACACTAGACTGGTTCTTGGGTCATGTTGGTATCGGCTGGTGTGTACATTTGAATCTGGTAAAACCACCACCTGTACACACATTTCTAACAGGAACAACCATGGAAGTAGATGATCCAACTGTTGCAGACCCATGAGGAAGTTTGTGATAAATTAAACTAGTTGGAGGTTCCTGCTCTTTTTCCAAAGACACGTTTACCCAGGAAGGACCACTGTAATTGGGAGCTCCCACTTACCTGAGTACAGTCTGTAGCATTCGGATCATCTCCTTCCATGGATTGGGTGAATTGTATTTGATTTGCTGATTGTTAAGATTTTATTATGTACATGTTTACATACATATACATTTTTATAAAGTACTAAAATTACTACACCATGAATTCTCTCCATTTGTTTGGTGCTGGGCTATATTTCAGATTTGGAGATTATTAAAAGTGGATGGAAAACTGCCCTAAGAAAGGTCCTTATCTGAATGTACCATTATTCTGAGTGGATTGATATTTAGATTAGCATACACATATTTGGATAATAGTACACACAATACTCACCTTATGTCCACAATTTAGTGTATTATTTACCGCACTATGGGCCTGATTCATTACAGATCACTATTGTGATTACGCACGCAGACGGCTGATTGTTAGTACTGTGCATACGCATGCATCGCAGTGCGCAAAGAAATCACTGCGATTGCAGAGATCACGCAGACCCATCGCAGACCAATCGCAGAGTGATTGACAGGAAGTCAGTATTAGGGGGGTGGTTGGTGGAACGCAGGCGTGCCTGTCCATTTGAACACCGTTACAGGGGCGGGCATAAATTAGCCACTGTGATGGCATATGCAGCTTGAGTACTCACTGCGTGCGATGAGGTTAGCAATTTCTGAGTAAGGTCAGACCTGTAATTGTGCATGAAGGGCCGATGTTACTCGATGTTTCCGATGTATACGCAGGATTGCAATGTATATGTGCGAAAGCGGTAGATGGCGTCTCTATGCTGGCTTTGGGCATCTCTATAATATCTTTGCGATTGCAGTAATTAGCATATTTTCGCAATAGACATGCGTGCGTAATCACAGTTGCGATCCGTAATGAATCAGGCCCTATGAGTACCTTTTTGTTTTGTCATTCCATGTCTGTATTTTAAATCCATCTGCTGGAAAGGATTTCACAAGAGGAGCATCTTTTTAATAATCATTACTGTCTTTTTACTGAGTTGTCTACTCAATGTGCGCGCAGTGGAAGCATGGGTGCGTGCCCCAATGGCTCCCACTGCGGGCAAGATGGGACAGACTTCGGCAAGTAGTTCCGGACACAGTGGTAGGTATTATGAATTCCTATTTAACCTCTATACCATAAAGTCGCTATTTAGCATTGCGTACGCATATGAAATTATCACTTTCTAAACTTTGAGTGTGGTTCCAAAGCACAAAAGTTATTCACATAAAAAGCAGATAGTTACACGATTTGATCTATATTACAATTAGCGCAAAGGTTATACAATATACAAGGTTTAGTCGATACATACGCATGTGCTCTGTATCCAGATTTCCCGGCATCAACTACGAAACCTCCGCCAACAGAAAGAAAAGATGACTAACTACCAGATCCAGGGTGCTTGCATATGTACCCTTGCAGAGATAGGCAATACAATAGAACAAGTTGGCATAATCCCATTGGTTCTTCCTCCTGGTTCTTCTATTACGATACAGTTCATAGGTCAGTTTGTATTGTAATAGTTCAGCCCTCCAACAGCTCTTTGTGTGCATTTTCCCGCTGAAGAACAAGTCTAAACTGTCTAATAAACATTACATTATTATTATTATTATTATTATCCTTTATTTATATGGTGCCACAAGTGTTCCGCAGTGCCTTACATAGTACATAGAACTAACAAGTAAACAAGAAATAAGAAACTTACAGTACATTACAGTGCAGGACAAGGACACAATTTATATACATTGCTGTTAGACACTCACAATAAGCAGCAGGGAGTTGGCAGTCATGTGTTAGGTGCCCTAATGGGTAAAAAAGAGTTAAAGAAAATGTAAAGAGAAGCACATGAGGGAAGAGGTCCCTGCTCGTGAGAGCTTACATTCTATAGGGGAGGGCAGACAGACAGGCATGACACAGAAGAGGACACAGAGTACATTTCAATGCCTAGCTCTCTATGATCCATAATTCGCAGACGCATGTTGCGATCTCCTTGTCGATGGAACCGGAAATCTGCAAATAAACAGTTTAGAATAGCACCAAACACGGTCTGCTTATCATGTACTAAACCTAGATATCAAAATACCTGCATTTCACAACATAATTGATAACATATACAACCTTTAAAATTAACCTTAATGCTAGGGAACCTTTTTGTGTAAGTATGCAATGTGTCAGTGTGGGGATATTAAGAAAAGATGCTAGTATGCATTGTGCGTCTATGTGTTCGTGCAGTACACCATGGTACGTGCTTTGCGGGGTTGTTCATATTATAGGTAGTAATAAATGTACGTATTTGTATAATGAGGACTTTTAACCTAGGGCAGTGGCAGACTCATGACGCTAATAATCATAACAGTGCCGTACACGGGGTATCATACAGTCGCTACTATGCGTGGTGCGTTTTATGTGTAGTGTGCTTTGCTAACCAGTGCAACTGTGCTCTGTACATCTTGTATATTATATGTATGATTTAATGTGCGCATGGGGTATGGTGGGACTTTAAACAATATGCGGTAGCAATGTAGTCGCACGATGCTAATAATAGCATATTAGCATTGCACATAATGGTTTCATGCTGATGACTGCAAATAAGAAGGGAGAGAGTCCGCACAAGTAATGTAATGTTAAATTGTTTTGTTATAATAGAATAGAATTAGAAAATACCAACATAATAGTCTATCACATCAAATAAATTCTGGATGACATTGGGTTGGTGGTGCACCCCAAATTTGTGCAAAACACATATGACAAAGTTTGGGTGGAGAACGAAAACTTAGGAAAAAGACAAATATGTCTAACTGGGCGCACTCTTATAACAGTATATACAAAGAGAAATAAAAAAATAGGAATTAATTAAAACTTAACTTTTAATGAAAATCAATTACGAAGGCAAAATCTCTTCACCGTATTAGATCACACTTATTTATGGGCCTACGTATAGATACAATAATCAAAATATGTAGATGTTGAGTCAAGGTGATACACACACAATAATTGTTGTGTTTCCTGCGAGGAAAGCCTAAGCACAGAAAGCATGGGGTGATATACAATATATGAGATATGTCTATTATAATTAGTCCATGCTAAAAGGCATAATGCAGGAAAAGGATGGCGAAAATAAATGTTTAACTAAAAGGATCTCTAAAGTCCTGTTTTGTGATTAAAGTCCACAATGGACACAGGAACACCACACATAACACACATCAAATATGACTGACAGAAAATAATAAATAATGAATCAATTCTATACGAATGATATGTACAGTGTCAGTCAATATGATCGCTACTGACACCAGTTATCGTTGATTGGTAAAGTCTGCAATGGACACGGAGACACCATACACAAAAAGCATCAAACATAAAATGAATCAATGCAGTGCGTTTGATATATATGAAGTCAATCGGTAAGATCGCCACCGATGCCAATCACTGTTAAATTCTCCCAATATTAATAGATATTATAAACACGGATAATTGTAAAAATATTAATTGACAAGGTGCAAAACCAGGCTAGACCTCAAGACAAAGGGGTCTAAAACCTGGGTGTATAGGAATAATGTTGGGAGTCACATGATTGGAGAGAAACAGTAAAGTCTGAGGTGAGAGAAGCGCTCTAAGTCTCTTCTGCTGTTCCCAGTCAATCAAACTGGAAATGAGAGAGTGACAATGGCGTACCCTCAGATGAAACAACAGAAAGGCACTTCTGCTTTCTGAGATGTAGCTGTGTCTGAGCCCTGATACCGCAGGGCATTGCAGGGGGAGTCACTTGCTAAGAACTCAGATGAGAGAGCGCATCTGAGCGATAGTGAAAGTACCTGTGTCAGAGGTGATTAGGTTGGAGTGTGGTGTGTGTGAGATCCAGGAGCTGAATGCTGTCACCGCAGGACGCGCGTTTCGCCGGGAGGGCTTGATCACCTGGTCACCGGGAGGGCTTGATCACCTCCCGGCGCGTGTGTGAGATCCAGGAGCATTCAGCTCCTGGATCTCACACACACCACACTCCAGCCTAATCGCCTCTGACACAGGTACTTTCACTATCGCTCAGATGCGCTCTCTCATCTGAGTTCTTAGCAAGTGACTCCCCCTGCAATGCCCTGCGGTATCAGGGCTCAGACACAGCTACATCTCAGAAAGCAGAAGTGCCTTTCTGTTGTTTCATCTGAGGGTACGCCATTGTCACTCTCTCATTTCCAGTTTGATTGACTGGGAACAGCAGAAGAGACTTAGAGCGTTTCTCTCACCTCAGACTTTACTGTTTTTCTCCAATCATGTGACTCCCAACATTATTCCTATACACCCAGGTTTTAGACCCCTTTGTCTTGAGGTCTAGCCTGGTTTTGCACCTTGTCAATTAATATTTTTACAATTATCCGTGTTTATAATATCTATTAATATTGGGAGAATTTAACAGTGATTGGCATCGGTGGCGATCTTACCGATTGACTTCATATATATCAAACGCACTGCATTGATTCATTTTATGTTTGATGCTTTTTGTGTATGGTGTCTCCGTGTCCATTGCAGACTTTACCAATCAACGATAACTGGTGTCAGTAGCGATCATATTGACTGACACTGTACATATCATTCGTATAGAATTGATTCATTATTTATTATTTTCTGTCAGTCATATTTGATGTGTGTTATGTGTGGTGTTCCTGTGTCCATTGTGGACTTTAATCACAAAACAGGACTTTAGAGATCCTTTTAGTTAAACATTTATTTTCGCCATCCTTTTCCTGCATTATGCCTTTTAGCATGGACTAATTATAATAGACATATCTCATATATTGTATATCACCCCATGCTTTCTGTGCTTAGGCTTTCCTCGCAGGAAACACAACAATTATTGTGTGTGTATCACCTTGACTCAACATCTACATATTTTGATTATTGTATCTATACGTAGGCCCATAAATAAGTGTGATCTAATACGGTGAAGAGATTTTGCCTTCGTAATTGATTTTCATTAAAAGTTAAGTTTTAATTAATTCCTATTTTTTTATTTCTCTTTGTATACTGTTATAAGAGTGCGCCCAGTTAGACATATTTGTCTTTTTCCTAAGTTTTCGTTCTCCACCCAAACTTTGTCATTCATGCTGATGACGCAAGATGACGTCGTCAGGGGCAACATAAAATGGCATTGTGCAGATTCTAATTTTACAGTTTAGGTCTCAGCCAATCATCCGGCTTCGACAGTATTGGAGCTGGGAGGGTGCGGTGAAGTAATAAGGGGTCAGGACAGTGTGACGGGGAAGTCATTATTGCACTGCAATTGACTAGATCTGGGAGCGGGAAGCAGCAGAAATAACGTGGGCTAGCTACAGCAGAGGGTGTGGACAAGCAGCAACCAAAGACTGAGGTGACCCAGCAGTCAGGTCCCATAAGCTAATATATATATAAAGAGAGAGAGAAATAGAGTGAGTGGGAGAGATTATAGACAGTCAGTGCATTGAAAACTTATCTCTCTCTCTCTCTATATATATATATATATATATCTTGCATTAACAATAATTCAACTATTGCCTAATCAATCACTGTGTGTGTGTAAATGTATATATGTGAACTGGTGAACTGGTTTTGTTAATGTAAGGTAATTGAGGGCAGGTAATCTCTATGTCTTTTGTTCGTTTGTACCCTGTAGAGCCAATGGAAGTTATTTCATTGGCATGTAAATCAATAATGGAATTCTGTCAGCAGAAAACTGCAATTAACTGTAGAGGACATTGGTAAACTAAGTTTTTCACCTAGGGCTGCATATAAAAAATGTGAGAATGCCTACCTGACTCTTAAAAGAGTGTGTGTGGGGGGGTTAAACAAATAGCCCTCTGACTAATAGGGTATCTAGACTTTACACAGGATCATAGACCAAAGCCATATGATACCTATTTTGACAAAATTTATATCTCTATGACAGCTATGAGTTCCTACAATCATAGAAATATACCTTACATCTGTATGCCAGTCAGGTGTGATTTAAGAATACCTGGGACTTATGGTTTGGGAAAAAATTAGGTATCTAACTTAACACACCTCACAGAAATGCTATATTTACATTCATTTGATTGCTTAAATAATAGAGATTATTGTAATCACACAGTTTCATGCAGTTATACAGGGAAAATTATGTACAGTTATTTGTACTTAAGTTATATATAATTGAAAAGAAACAACATAAATTTCAATGTGATAACAATGATTACATTAGTGACAATATCTTTAAATGGCAAAAGAATCAAATAAGCAGAAACTCAAGACATATATACAAATATTCTACTTCAGAAGCCGAAACATCGGAAGGAGAAACATCGGATGGCACAGTAATGAATACATCTTATAAAGGAGTAAAAGACACACGTTTTTTAGGGTTAGGTCACAAAACACCTTCTAGAGCTTCCTACAGAAGGACAAGGAGGGGAGGAAAACGATAAAAGCCAAAGGAAAAGGGAGAGAGGAGAATGGGGTCAAAATGTACAGACGAGAAACCAAGAAGTAAAAGAAAATGAAAACTTACAAATTGTGAATCTTACAGATAGAAGACTTAATGTATACCATCACAAAGTTCTTTCTAAAGGAATATCATTTTCTCCTACTAAGTCTATGAATAGATTCAAACTAGACTAGGACTTGAACCTATTCACAAGAAAATCATCCTTATAAAATTCTTCATTAACAAAGACAACTTAAAAGACAATTTACCCAATAGAATGGAGATAGATCGATTATTTAATGAGGAAGACATGCATGCCCTAGAGATGTTACAAGAACTGTCAAATGAGAACAAAGACACACCAATGGAGAAAGCAAGAGATAGTTCCTTGAAGAAATTATCTACCTTCTTCCCAAACTTTCAAATATGCCCTCAGGTTAAAATATATATGGAACTAGATTCAAAAGATCTTGATGAGTTATATGAATGGAAAAAATAAGAAAAATAACTTCAATCTCTCAAAATTGGAATATCAAGCATTACTGGAAAAAGAAAAGTTTGACAATATTGAAATTAAACCCTCTGATAAAGGGGGAAATCGTCCTATGGAAAAAAGATTATGTAAATGAGATTCTGAGACAACTAGAGGATACTAGTTGCTACAAGAGGTTGATCTTCAATCTGACTGCTAATTTCCTTGAAGAATATAAGAGGATCATTGAAAGAAATTTCAACCAAGGTGTTATTACCAAGAATGAGAATATTTATGGGTGGAATATTACAAGATTCCAACCTTCTATGCCTTGCCCAAGATCCATAAAAACCTACAACAACCACCTGGAATACCCATCGTATTGATGGATTAACAGAAAAAGCAAGTATGTTCATATGTAAACATCTACGCAAATTTGTTAATGAGCTACCATCATATACCTGGATATCTTGGGCAAAATCAATGATATAACAGTAACTCCAGAAACATGGTTATGCACTTGTGATGTGGAGTCATTGTATATGAGCATTAACCACAAGCAAGGCATAGAAGCAGTAAATATTTCCTTGATATGGAAGGAAACAATGAGTTCAACCACTTTTGAATTTATTCTTCTGAAAAACTACTTTACCTTCAATGGGCGGAATTCAATTGTTTTCGCGGCCCGCATCTCCATCTAAAGTGACAGGAGATCGCGGGCCGCTATGCAATTGTTCCAGATTTTCGTGTTGATCGCTTTACGCGGCTAAACCCGACCAAAGTGCTGGGTGCAATCGCGAAAAGTGATGTTTGGGCGCCCAAAAAGGTCACTTTTTGCACATTTCAGCTCTCATCCCCCAGGGGCTGCGAGCTGAAATGTAGCGCTGGCAGCTGATCGTGCCCAACAGGAGCAAGAATTGAATAGCTCCGTTGGGCGCGATGGGGGCAGGAGTCAATTGAATTCCGCCCAATGAAAGATACTACCTACAAAACCGAAGTACAGCGATGGGCACTACATGTGCACCAACATATGTTAACCTGTACCTTGGGTGGTGGGAGAAGGAGATAGTATTTTTAGGGAGGAATGACCGATATACCAAACATGTTATAACATGCAAACAAAAAGTATGGTGGTCGCTCACATCAACTTAATGACATTGCAAAGGTGCTCGTAAAGGGTGGGGTTTACACTGAGCTACATACTTGTTGTTTGCAGTTCTGTGAGGCATGAAAGGAGCCAGCATTGGGAGGATGTGTTGGTCTGAATAGTGCCATTAGGAGGTTTCTGGGGTACCTTCTAGGTGAGTCTGCTCTCAGCTTATACATGTACTGTTATTATGCAGTACATTAATTTGTAATTATATGACCCAGAGTGGGTGCTACTATTAGGTAGCAACAATTATTTTGGGGTGAGCGTTTGGGCGTGGGGCCCCCAAGGTTGCTCTGGCTGGGCCTTTTTTCAGGGCATCACCACTTAATTCACATAGATATTTTTTTATCACTTTTCTATTTGTTTGTCTATTATTTATGTCATTTTAACCCCTTACCATTAACACTTATTGATTTATCTTTACACAACTATACTTTACACTTCACTTTCACCCTTTTTTCCATTATTCGTGTGATGCCCTGGGGATGGTCCTTGGCTGGATTCTTTTGGGGTTCCCTGCGTCTCGGACGTGAACCCCATAATGTTAGGGACGCTGGTATAGAGGAGCCTTGACGTTTGGCCCAGCACTTATTCATATATTTGCAAATGTATGTAAACCAATACCTCTGAATTTCTATTATCATGTAGGATTCAAGTATTTTTGTTTTTGCTGCAGTGTGCTGGAGGGAAAATGTTATAACATGGTTTAGGTATATCGACGACATACTCATCATATGGGAGAGAACGAAGACAGAGCTACTGGATTTCATCAATACATTAAATCAAAATGATGTTAATTTGAAACTTACCTGTGAAATGAGCAAGTAGATGGTAACTTTCTTAGATCTGACAATAAAAATAACAGAGAGAATAATCATTACAGATATGTTTCAAACACAAACCGCCACCAATAGTATCGTACATACTGATAGTTCTCATTTCCCTGCCACAATAAAAGGAATCCAGAAAAGGAGAATTTTCAAGAACTAGACAGAATTGTACAGAACTGACAACGTTTGAAGAAAGATCAGTGGAACTAACATATAGATTGCGGAAAAGGGGATACAGTAAAAAAAACAATCAAATCAGGCTACAAACAAGGGAAAAGAAGAGATAGAGAAATGTTAAATTTCCCTAACGATCAGAGTAAGATGAAAGAAGAAAATTAGAAGGTTAGATTCATCAGTACATTCTGTACTGAGTGGAAACAGATCAAAGGAATACTGCAGAAACATTGGAGAATACTTACCTCAGACAGAGAATTGAAGGATGTTCTGGGAGATAGAATCAACATCAGTTAGCATAAATCTGTTAATTAAAAAAAATATTGATACATAGCTATTATAAAAAATAAGCTAATCAAATGACAATTAAAATAACAGGTTGTTACAAGTATGGCAATTGTACAACATGTAAATATATAGTACAAAAGAAGGAAATGAAAGATAGATATGGATAAAATATTATAATCAAAGATTATATCAACTGTAAAACTCTAGGAGTAAGTTATTGTCTCTATTGCACATGTGGTCTATATTATATAGGCATGACCAAACGGTAACTGAGACAAAGGGTCACAGAACATGTGAGAAATGTGAAAAATGCGAGAAAGGAAGTGTAAAATGCGAGAAGGACAAGAAGAACCTCAATCCCTTAACAAATGTAGCAAGACACTTTTTGAAAAAACATAATGGGAATCCTGATCACATGAAAGCTTTTGGTATTGAAAAAATACAATTAGGCATAAGGGGAGGAGACATCAGCAAAGAATTTTTGAGAAGGGAATCTACAGTGATATTCCTGATGAATAGTGTGGACTCATTTGGTATGAATGAGCACAGCCAATATGGAGCTTCATTTAACACTATTTGATGTAAAAGGAAACCCCCTTAGTCCTTCTATATACTATCGAAGGTTCATCTAAATAAGAAGAAACCACTCTGATAGAATAAAGATTGGTGAGGTATGACATTACTTCTTGTCTTTCTATGATGGACTGTAAGAAATACAAGACACATCGATATATTGGATTTAGGAGAGAGAAGAATAAATACTTACCTCTATGGAGTGGATGGATGGGAAATACTCTTGAGTGTGGATGGATGATTAGGGAGTGTCCAACTTTGATAACCCTTGATATCGAACAATAATGAAAATAAAAAAACAATATAAAAAATATTTTTTTTGATAATTAAAATATAATACAATTAAACAAAGATATATAGATGTTAATATAATTTATATAATCAAATACATGACAAAGAAAAAATAATAAAATTAATATAAATTATCAACAATTGGGAATATGAAGGACAAAATGGTGAGAAGGGATAATGGACAAAATGGTGAGAAGGGATAATAGACAAAATTAATTTTAGGGGTATTTTGAAGTAGAATAGGGAAATTTAAGTTAATAATGTTTAATATACACGATTGATTAATAATATACACTATCACTAATTTATCTCACTTAAATAATACTTAGGTATTAAAGTAACACTAATATGAGCTAATTAATATTAAATAACCTATTATATTATATATATGCATGTATATCAATAGATACATGCACATATAGATAATGGATCATAATAGCATTCAGAAAATGTTCTCTTATATACACTAAAAAATACCTATATATACTGATGGGAATTTAGGTTCATTTATTCACCTTTCACTGTTAGAAGCACCGTTTAAATAAATGTTTTTGTTGCTCACTTTCACTGAAGGAGAACATTATATACTAATAATTCACTTATGATACTAGAACTAAGATAACAAGAAAAATGGTTATATCCTATTGCAAATGTATAACTATTAATAATATTTTTCACTCATATTGTATATTTATAGGTCACATATTATTTATAGACTATATGGAATAATTAATACTACATTTAACAATAAGAAAAATAAAAAGAATAATGATACTAATATAGGCTGAGGTAGGAATCAATAGTACTAGGATAATATCCTTAATTGATCTATCCAACATGTAACAAACAAAAATTATAGTTAGTCAATATATAAAATCAATATATAGAACAAATAATAATATATCAATAGTAATAGATATCACAAGTAGTAGACTAATTTCAGCTAATAACTAATCCATTAGAATGATCCTAAATGTGGGTTTTATGCATTGTAAATATTAAATAGAACTCAGATTGGGTTCTGGAAGAACTAGGTGCTATCAATATAGAATCCTCTGAATTGATTTATAGACCATTCCGAATAAATATATATGTGCAACAATATATAAAATATTATTAACATCAGCACGATAAAACTGTCAAAGAAAACTAATAATAGTAATAATTTATATTCAGTAAAAAATTGTAATATACACTAATGAGACATATTAATTAATAAATTGACACTACATCCACCTAAGTTATTGCATGATAGAGATAAATAATTTTTATATGCAAATAATCTTATGGATTAGACAACAATATCTTTTGAATTTGCACATATGTTTTTAGAAGGAACTACAGTAAATGCATAAAACGAACGTATATTAAAACAATGACCCTAATTGATTGAAACAAGAACAAAAATAGCAATAGTGTATTGATGTAATTACGGTAACGAATACGATGATGTCACTATACCTTTACAATGGGGAAGGATCCAACAACCTATCAGAAGATGAGCGGGATAGCCGAAATTTGAACAGATGAATGAGGTCCGTGGAGAAGGTATAATAGGAGAACACGGAGGGCACTCGGGTTGCACTGCCCTGAAAAAGCAGCAACTCGGCAAAACGCACATCGGCACATGCTGCTGCTGGACTAAGCAACACTGTGCTTTGATACAAAAATACTTTTAATGCATTTGAGCACCCAGTACTGAATGTGAATGTGACATGATACAGGGGTACAATTGGTAATGGGCTATGAGAACCTTATCATATAAAAGTACTCGCTGAACTGACACCAGCTTCATACCAAATGTTCTGTGTAACTATATTGATGGCAGAAAAGTGAAAAGTGGGGATTAGTATCAAATGAAATACGAAGGAAACAAAATAACCATACTAGAAAATAAGGGGGAATGAAGGTAGCGCTAGTATCTAAACCTGAACACAGGTAGCTGCCCCAAAAGAGGATAAAAACAGGGGCTCACCTTCCCTAAGAGTTTTATAGATTAAAGATATAACCTCTGGTGCTTCCTGTGGGTTCCGTATGTAATTTAAATGTATTTATAGTAACAGGATAAAATTTGCAATGATAGTCAAAGTTATGTCTAAAAAATAGCAATTTTATTGCAATAATGATAAAAACTTGCACCTCCGTGCTGAATCAAAAACATATAAAACAAACTCACTCACAAACAGATAACATAAAACAGGACACTATGCAGATATATTCCAATGTAGAATGACAGACACGCTATATTAGCGTTTTACTCTGCCATCCTATGTGTTATATTCCAATTGGGTATTTTCCATAAAAGTCACGTATTCGTCCCCTGGAGATAATTCCAGTATAGGAAAGAGTCCAAATCTGAAGAAAGCTGATGCTTACCGTGTCTTCAGAGATAAAAAATCAGTCAGGTTAGTTTGCCGGCAAACTAGGGGATAACTTACATGCTGCAGACATGAACAAGATACCCCTCCACTGTCATCAACACGTTTCACCTAATGATAGGCTTCTTCAGGATGGTGGATATGCTCCCTTCTGATCCTCTCTTTTTACCTTCTCTGTCAATGTTCTCCGCCCACTACTGCCCAGCCGCATGGAGCTCACTTCCGGCCAGCGGGTCACTTCCAGTCGGCAGGTCTGTGTTCTCCTTGTCACTTCCGGTGACTCGCGATCTCCGGGTGAATCTCGTCACTTCTGGTGACTCCCGATTACCGGATGTAGTAGTCACGTGGTACGCTGTGTACTTCCATTCATATCTCCAGGCCTCCTTGCTGCTGGCATGCCAGGAAATACAATGGCCACATTTATTTGGGCCATTGTTGTAGCTTGATCATATATTCACTTGATGGTTAGTTGGAATATCAGTTTCTATTTCTCATAGTTATTAAGTAAATAATTTAATAAAAAAAGTAAAAAATAGAGCTGTAGAGAATAATCCTTTTGATTCATATCAAAGACAAACATATATCAAACAACAAATAGCATAGACTCAACACAGATAAAAAAAACAGACTCAACACAGATATACATGTATAGAGCACGATAAAGGATGTAGGAATATTGGAAAAATTTTAAAAAGAATACTCTGATTTGAGTCAACTACAGATTGACTGACTATATTTTAGAAAGAATTTTATTTATTCTTACACAATTTTTTTTGGTTTGATCACAATTTTTATATACAGAAACGAGGAACAGCGATGGGCACCGTTTTTGCACCATCCTATGCAAATTTATTTTTTATCGCAATGGGAAAAAGAAACAATTTGGAAGAACAATACATATCTTGGGATTCTTGTTCTGTGGGCATGTTATATCGATGACATTATCATCATACGGGATGGAGAAGAAACAATGTTGGAGAATTTTATCTCGACTATCAATCAAAATAATGACAACTTGGTTTTTACCAGTGAAATAAATAAAATGGAGATACATTTTCTTGACCTTACCATATTTATTGAAGATAATAAGATAGAGACCAAAACATTCTTGAAACCAGTAGACTGTAATAGCTATTTAAATGCTAAGAGTAACCACTATTATATGTGGATATCGAATATCCCTAAAGGTCAATTAAAAAGATTGAGAAGAAATTGTTCCAAAAAAGAAGATTGGAAACAACAGTCAAGAACTCTCATCGAACAATTTAAGGAAAAAGACTATGATGTAGAAAAATTAGAAAAAGATCGAGAGGAGGTTGACCATCTAGATAGGAAAATACTTTTACAGTATACCCAAAAAAAGAAACAAGAAGATTTAAAGGAAAGAAATGTCATGTTTATCACAGACTTCTTAGGACAAAGTAATTTAATAGAGAGGTCCATAAGAAAACACTGTCATATCTTAAGAGCAGATGAAGAACTTAGCAATATTATACCAAAAGTACCTAGGATCATCTATAGAACAGCCCCTACTATAAAAAATACTTTAGTCAAAAGCTATCTTCGTAAGGAAAGAGGAAAAGAAAACACATGGCTACAGGAAGATACCCCGGGATTCTATAAATGTGGAGGATGTAGTGCGTGTAAGAAGACTAGAAGCCATACCACCAAGCCTATTCGGGACATTATATCCCACACTACAAAGAGAAATTTCACAATTAAACAAAAAAATATCATGTCATTCAAAACGTGTAATTTATCTACTGTCCTGTCCATGTGGACATCAATATATAGGGAAAACAATACGGAAACTGTCCCTACACATAAATTAACATATGAACAACATAAAGAACATTAAAGGAAACCACAGTGTATCTAAACACTTTCAAGAAAAACATAAAAGTGACCCCTCAAAACTATTCTTTGTAGGTTTAAAACAAATAACCATACCATGGAGAGGTGGAAATTTTAATGACCACCTTTTGAAAGAGGAAACTAAAACAATTTTTGAGCTAGGTACCCTTCAACCCTATGGCATGAATATTGACTTTGAGTTGGCACCATTTCTTAAAGTATGACTAATGAGGTTTTTTTTTTTTTTTTTATCTGTGTTGAGTCTATGTTTTTCGTTGTTTGATATATGTTTGTCTTTGATATGAATCAAAAGGATTATTCCTTACAGCTCTATTTTTTACTTTTTTATTAAATTATTTACTTAATAACTATGAGAAATAGAAACTGTTATTCCAACTAACCATCAAGTGAATATATGATCAAGCTACAACAATGGCCTAAATAAATGTGGCCATTGTATTTCCTGGCATGCCAGCAGTAAGGAGGCCTGGGGATATGAATGGAATGTGACAAGGAGAACACAGACCTGCTGACCGGAAGTGACCCGCTGGCCTGAAGTGAGCTCCACGTGGCTGGGCGGTACTGGGCGGAGAACATTGACAGAGGAGGTATAAAGAGAGGATCAGAAGGGAGCATATCCACCATCCTGAAGAAGCCTATCATTAGGTGAAACGCGTTGATGACAGTGGAGGGGTATCTTGTTCAAGTCTGCAGCATGTAAGTTATCGCCTAGTTTGCCGGCAAACTAACCTGACTGATTTTTTCTCTCTGAAGACACGGTAAGCATCAGCTTTCTTCAGATTTGGACTCTTTCCTATACTGGAATTATCTCCAGGGGACGAATGCGTGACTTTTATGGAAAATACCCAATTGGAATATTACACATAGGATGGCAGAGTAAAACGCTAATATAGCGTGTCTGTCATTCTACATTGGAATATATCTGCATAGTGTCCTGTTTTATGTTATCTGTTTGTGAGTGAGTTTGTTTTATATGTTTTTGATTCAGCACGGAGGTGCAAATTTTTATCATTATTGCAATAAAATTGCTTTTTTTAGACATAACTTTGACTATCATTGCAAATTTTATCCTGTTACTATAAATACATTTAAATTACATACGGAACCCACAGGAAGCGCCAGAGGATATATCTTTAATCTATAAAATAAGCATACTAACTGTACGAGTGACAAAGATACAATCAGATATCGCCACTAAGCAACAGTATCCTAGTATGATAACAATTCGTAAGTTACTAATACTATGATGGTAATACTTTTGAACTATGAATGAGAAATATCTAATCTCAGCGCCGATATCAATAATATTGTAAATACCAGACATTTACCTGAAATATGTCAGATTGATGTGATATATACTCTATATATTGGATAATGAGACACAAATAAAGTTCCCTGAATATACTCTAAATCTAGGTATTATATCGATAAAATAAGGGAGTTGAAATTATCGTGTTCCATCTATCCTGGATTAATCCATACTCCCCTATCATTCAAAATCACACTTGATTTTGATATTTGGAATATAGAAACTAATAATATAATAAGTAAGACGGCAGTGAGAATCAATTTTAATCTATATCACTTTTTTAGTAGATCTAATACACAAATCTCAAATTCTTTGTTTGATTTTATATAATATTTCACCTAAAAAATTTTTGGACAATATCTTTTAAGAATAACTAATAAAGATTAAAATTTTATCATTATTCCAGAGGATATTTTGAAGGAAGGAAATTATTGGATCTAAGAAGTGCACCTGACAAGAATCTTGTCATTTTCTTTGTGTTTATCAAGTAATCTGTAACCACTTTTAATTATATAATTTCTGTAACTAAGCATTGTAGTTTCCTTTGTAAATAAAGTGTTCCTTTATTTATATATTTCATATATGCTCCAGAAACCAGTGTTTGCGAAGCCATAAGATCACTAAGGTTACACTATAACTGTTTATTGCAAAAAGAGGGGGTGACTCTGGGCAATTGTGATGGAGTGTTGGAGGACCTGTGGTTCGGGTGGTGGCAGTAAAGAGCTGTATGGTATAACGGATAGAGAGATAAAATAGTATATTCATTGTGAGTAGTATATTTGGCTCTGCTGCCCTAACTATATCAGGACTTGAGGATCTGCACTAGTGTAATACCAGTCAAGGTGAATTGATTATCATATATATCCTACTGTGAATATTAAAAAAGGGACTATAGAGACGACAGAACAGTGCTATGCCCATATTGAAAGTGCAAAAGTAGAGGCTGAGTGTTTTATACAAGTGACTATGCAATCTCTTATAATATTCATGTTATTCTTTCTTTTTTACAATAGGGGTCACATTTTTCTTTTGCTACCTAAATTTTTATCTGAAGCAGAATTTGACACATCATATGATGTGACACTAGTGACAATGCAGCTGACCAAATCTTACAGTGGGCCTGATTCTGAGCCGGACGCTATTTGCGCTCGCTCGTTCAGAAAAAGGGGCCGGATATTTAAATAGAGCGCTCACTCTTTGCAGTCTGTTGACGCCTCTATGTCTGAACGAGCGAACGAAACATGCGCTCTGTATTTTTTAAAAAACTCCCCCTGGCCGCTCGCATCCTACGTCATCTCCGCTATTTATTAGATTAATCGAGTACATCGAAAGGCGTATGAACTGCTCGCAGTGCTTGTGGTAGGATTTTCCTACCGCAATCATACGAGCAGTTCAGGATAAAAGACAACCAAGTGACGTGGTCGATGACGCTGCTTTGTTAATTATGCACACCCTTAAAACGCCCGTTTTGACCGCTTGGCACGCCTGCGTTCGGATCTCCACTCCCCGTTTTCAAGCACCTTCCCCTGTTACCACCCACAAACGCCTCATCCTGTCACTCAAAATAGCAGGCATTCGCTATTTTGCGAGCACACAATTTCCGACCACAATGACTGGTTCGCGCATGCGTATTACAACCCATACGCATGCGCAGTTGTGCGAACATTGTTCGGAGCGAACGAGCGGCCGCTTACGAGCGGCTCTGAATCAGGCCCAGAGGTCACAATACTAAGTCCAAATGTCATTACATCACTTGCTCACCAAATATAACATGGATAGTTGACGTATATTTATGCAACTTGTGTAACTTTGTTTGTGTGTTTAATTCATTTCTAATTTTTAGAATTATTTGCAAATTTTCCTTATTCTACTTTTGCCATTTACTTTAATAAATAGTGCCATTTTAATCATGTTTAGTTGGTTTCTAAATTCTATATTGCCTTAAAATCTTTTAGTGCAAACAACTGATAAAGTACATTACTATTAATATTACAGTTATGATTCTTTCATAGATTTGACCTTACCACTAATGTATTCAATATGATATGATCTTCCTCTAGCAACAATGCTCAGGTATTTTTACATTGAATTTACTTTGAGAAAAAAAAAATATTTAAACAGTGTTATAATTTTAATATTAATGGCTAGAGTACTTAGATCTCAAAGCACTTTCAAATCTAATTAATACATACATTTAATTTTAATCACTTAATTGTAAAGAGATTTCACAGGAGAAGATTAAAAGTATAGTTGACCTTGCAGAAATGTGATTCTTTTAACCTCATGGATTTTGGCAATGTATTTCCCTCTGGCATTCTTCCTAAGCTTATAAAACCTTAATGTGTCCTTATGGCAATTCACAAATACATAAACCTATATAAGTTTACAGTTGTCCAAAATTCATGGAAGGATATAATTAATTATATATAAAACAGTCGGGCACTGGGTAAATTGCCAGTCAGTCGAAAAATATGACATTTTACAAAAAATTAATCAGTTTGGGAAGAATTTCCCTTACGTCCATTTATCTAACTAGCAAGTCTAGTGAGTTTTAAAAAATTCTGAAATGACAAAAACTTTTATCTCTTACGTGAGGCTTCAGTTGTCATACAGATGTGTATAAATGGATAGCATATCAGACTAATGGTGGGTACCCACTTGCCGACCGCCTGATGCGACGGCTAATGGTGCAGATGAACGATAAATGCCGACATCGGTAGCTGTGTCGCTCTGACCCCGATATTGGCCAGCTGGGGAGCACATAGTGGGTACACACGAGATGATGTGCTCGATATGTCGGCCAGATCCGTGGGATCGGATGACATATCATCTAGTGTGTACATGGCATAACAGTACAGTTACACCATGTATCATTGGCTGCCGAGGTTAGACTGCTGCCCAAATCATATACAAACACAGCCTTGTCATGTGCTCGAGTCTTCTCACATAATACTTGAAAGCTCTATATACAAATACAAATTAAATTATATAAAAATGAAATGAGTCACATGGGAATCTTATTAGCACAGCCTGCTTGTACTTTAATAATATTCTAAACTGAAATGTCAAAAAATAATGTAAATAGACAGTCATATAATATAGCTGCGATGCTTATGATAATCAGCTGGAGAGGATGCGGTCAGCCTATCAGAAGTAGCTAGATAATACTGTATATAGTCCTCATCATCATTGTGTATAGCTGCATAAGCCCTCCAGCACTTTCTATCCACAGATGTGTCCATGTACAGTTACATATAGTTGTGTAGGCAATTATGTGAACACACCCTTACATACACCTATACTTACCTGCATACTTTCTACCCTTCCAGGCAAAAAAGACGTATGTTAATGATAAGTACAATATATATACTGACATACGTACAAAGGTGATTTAAGGAAGGCCCCTTCCACTCTGGCAGTACTGTAGACTCTGTCCGCCCCTCCATTTTCCCAGTGATATCTGTCTGCAGTGCCGGTCAGCCCGGGACTCCGGAGAGGTAAGTATATAATAATGCAGGTGCAGGGTGTGCGGTGTGGGGCCCTGCACCCGTTATAGATACACCAATGCAAACGTATATGTATATCTTACACAAGAAAAACAGACTTATGTCTGGCTGTAAATGAGCCCAGTGTCAGCTCTTGCAACACTGATAAAATGTACTCCAGGCAAGGACAGCTAAAGTATGTCCCAGACATATAAGTATATAGAGCTACATTTCAACCAATTTCATGCTGATCTAGAGTCTACAGTAGTTGGGATCCCAGCCATTCATACTGCTATGCACTGGACAATACTGTAGCACTTTATCCATACTTTCCTACTTTTGAAAAAGCATTTCAGGGATATTATGAAAGCACCACCTATAAGCGCGGCGTGTAAGATCTATTTGTTGATGAAAACACACTGATAGTTTTTAGAGCTTGCTATGTATTGTGTTCTTCAATGGGTTCCATATAAGTGGCCAAGAGAAATCATATGAAGATGTCGTAGCCATAGGGATCATTGTTCCCTATTACCAATGCAGGGAAATGGCACTGATAACCCTATTTGAATGTGTATATCTCTGACGGGGCCGTAACTAGGGTAGTGCGGCCGGTGCCATGGCACAGGGCAACGCAAGGCAGGGAGCGCTGTTTGGGCCTGTCAATTTTCCTGTTTATTATCATTCTCACTTGTACCTTCCTCTTCTTTTATCCCCAGCATCTCCTGGCCTCCCTTATCTCTTCCCTGGCCCTTCCCCATGAAGTCATGGCCCTTTTTCAGGTGCACTATCTTATGTCCCTATTTAAAAAATGGGGTGGTAGGTCGCCAATGCACTCTCTGGCACAGGGCACCAAAAAGTCTAATTACGGCTCTGATCTCTGATTTCTTATTTTTCCCAAGTACAGTATATAACAGCTACATAATGGGGGTAAGGAGCAATCAGGGAGATTGCTAGACTCTACAGGGGGTCTCCCTGATATTCAGGCAGAGTTGGCAAGTGTGACTTTAGCGATGCTGGAGTTCCTGCTTGTTCTACTTAAGTTGACCTTCCACTGCAGCATCTGATATACTCTTCCCCACATTAGAGAAAGCTGCCAAAAATATTTAATATAGGATAGGAAGTTAAAACAGAACATCTTGTCAGTTAGCTTGCTGGGATATAAGCAGTTTTGCTTCTTGTGTAATTTTGGAGAGCAGCAGTATATAAAGGCCATTACTGTAACCTAGTGTAATGTCCAGTACCAGATTAAGTTCCACATGGGCCTGGAGCTGAATTTATGAAGGGCCTATTGTGTGATGCCACAGGAGGTGTGACCAGCACAGCAGGGGTGTGACTACTGATGAGGGGGTGTGACCAGTGGGGGTGTGGTCTGTGCTATTGGGTGTGGCTGCAACATGGAGGGCATAGTTACCCGTCTACCTTTGACCATGGATACCCACGGAACTTCGATGGTCGTTTCAGAGCGGTGACTAGGGAAGTGGCTTAAGAGAGCAGGTGTGTCGCTGTCATGGACTTCATTTAAACATGGAGTTCCACTGACACCAGCAACCATGGACCGACAGACATTCTGTGCCAGCCATAGGCAGGTTCAATGGCTGAATGATCCACCAATAGTGCTTCTTTGTGATTCGCGCCACAGCCGGTGGCCATCTCAATAGGACACCCATCAGCTGCGGCATTAGCATAAAGACACAGTAGCTGCTACTCTAAAGGTGCTGGGAAGGGGGGCGCTGTGAGCCCCTCTGCCTTGCGCAAAGCCAGGGGGGCGCGATCAGTGTGATTGCTCCCCCACCCACAAGCATAGGAGACTGCTGTGGCTGCTCAGCAGTCTCCTGATGCAGCCCAGCACACAGGGTGTGCTGGGCTGCTGTGAGATAAGAAAAGTGGGGTGGCATCGGGCCCCTCTAGCAAGCCCGGGCCCATGTATTTAGTACCTGCTCTCCCCCTCTGCCCCCCTGAGTACGTGACAGATTATGTGTTTGTAAAATCTTTTACATTCCACAACTGTGCGCATGTTTTTACCTAGCTAATATAATATATATATATATACACACTACATATATTCACATATACATACATAAATATATATATATATATATATATATATATATATATACAAAGTAGGGGTGTGCACCGGCCACTTTTCGTGTTTTGTGTTTTGGTTTTGGATCTGGATCTTTCTTCGTGTTTTGGATCTGGATTGGTTTTGCCAAAACCACCCTTCCGTGTTTTGGGTTCTGGGTTTTGTGTTTTGGATCTGTATTTTTTTTTTAAAAAGCATAAAAACAGCTAAAATCACAGAATTTGTTGGTTTCTCTGCTCCTATGCTATTATTAACCTCAATAACCTTAATTTCCACTCATTTCCAGTCTATTCTGAACAACTCACACCTCACAATAGTGTTTTCATGTCCAAAAGGTTGCACCGAGGTAGCTGGATGACTATGCTAAGCGACACGAGTGGGCGGCACAAACACGTGACCCATCTAGGAGTGACACTGCAGTGGCAGACAGGATGGCAGTTAGAAAAACTAGGCCCCAAACTGTACATAATGCAAAGAAAAAAAAGAAGTGCAAGATGGAATTGTCCTTGGGCCCTCCCACCCACCCTTATGTTGTATAAACAGGACATGCACACTTTAACAAATCAATCATTTCAGCGCCAGGGTCTGCCACACAACTGTGGCTGAAATGATTGGTTCGTTTGGGCCCCCACAAAACAAGCTGGCAATTAATGTGTCCCTGCACAAACTGGCTCTACGGAGGCAAGATGTCATCCTCATCCTCCTCATCCACCGATTCCTCACCCTCTTCAGTGTGTACATCCTCATCCTCACAAAGTATTAACTCGTCCCCACTTGAATCCACCACCACAGGTCCCTCTGTACCTTCTGGAGGCTGGTCTCCCTGGAAGAGCTGATAATTCATTTTGATGAACATCATCTTCTCCACATTCTGTGGAAGCAACCTCCTACGCCTTTCGCTGACAAGGTTCCCGGCTGCACTAAACACTCTTTCGGAGTACACACTGGAGGGGGGGCAACTCAGGTAAAATAGAGCCAGCTTGTACAGGGGCCTCCAAATTGCCTCTTTTTCCTGCCAGTACAGGTATGGACTGTCTGACATGCCTACTTGGATGCTGTCACCGATGTAATCCTCCACCATTCTGTCAATGGTGACAGTATCATATGCAGTGACAGTAGACATGTCAGAAATTGTTGCCAGGTCCTTCAGTCCGGACCAGATGTCCAAACTTGGTCCTGCCTGCCCTGCATCACCGCCAGTGGGTTGCTTAGGATACCTAAGTTTTTTCCTGGCAGCCCCAGTTGCGGGAGAAAATGAAGAAGGAGCCGTTGACGTGTCACGTTCCGCTTCAGCTGACAGTGTGTTCACCAGCAGGTCTTTGCACCTCTGCAGGCTTGTGTCGGCCGGAAAGAGAGACACCACATAGGCTTTAAACCTAGGATCAAGCACGGTGGCCAAAATGTAGTGGTCTGATTTCAACAGATTGACCACCCTGGAATCCTGGCAAAGCGAATGAAGGGCTTCATCCACAAGTCCCACATGCCGAGCGGAATCGCTCCGTCTTAGCTCCTCCTTCACTTTCTCCAGCTGCTTCTGCAAAAGCCTGATGAGGGGAATGACCTGACTCAAGCTGGCTGTGTCTGAACTGACTTCACGTGTGGCAAGTTCGAAGGGCTGGAGAACCTTGCACAACACGGAAATCATTCTCCACTGCGCTTGAGTCAGGTGCATACCCCCTCCTTTGCCTATGTCATAGGTGGATGTATAGGCTTGTATGGCCTTTTGCTGCTCCTCCATCCTCTGAAGCATATAGAGGGTTGAGTTCCACCGCGTCACAACCTCTTGCTTCAGGTGATGGCGGGGCAGGTTCAAGAGTGTTTGCTGGCGCTCCAGTCTTCGGCACGCAGTCGCTGAATGGCGAAAGTGGCCAGAAATTTTTCGGGCCACCCAAAGCGTCTCCTGCATGCCCCTGTCGCTTTTCAGAAAATTCTGCACCACCAAGTTTATTGTGTGAGCAAAACATGGGACGTGCTGGAATTTGCCCAGATGTAATGCCCGCACAATATTGGTGGCGTTGTCAGATATCACAAATCCCCAGGAGAGTCTAAGTGGGGTAAGCCACTGGGCGATGATTTCCCTCAGTTTCTCTAAGAGGTTGTCGGCGGTGTGCCTCTTACTGAAACCGGTGATACACAGCGTAGCCTGCCTTGTAACGAGCTGGCGTTTCTGAGATGCTGCTACTGGTGACGCTGCTGCTGTTGCTGCGTAAGGTGATACATCTACCCAGTGGGCTGTCACAGTCATATAGTCCTTAGTCTGCCCTGTTCCACTTGTCCACATGTCCGTGGTTAAGTGGACATTGTGTACAACGGCATTTTTCAGGACACTGAGGACACTTTTTCTGACGTTTCTGTACAGTCTCGGTATCGCCTGCCTAGTGAAGTGGAATCTAGACGGGATTTGGAACCGGGGACACACTACCTCCATCATTTGTCTAAATCCCACTGCACTAATGGCGGATACCGGACGCACGTCTAACACCAACATAGCAGTCAAGGCCTCAGTTATACGTTTTGCTTCAGGATGACTGCTGTCGTACTTCATCCTCCTCGCTAAGGACTGTTGGAGGGTCAATTGTTTAGTAAAAGTAGTGGTGTTCCTACTTCCTCTCTGGGATGATGAACGACTCCCAGCAGCAGCAACAGCAGCAGCGGCAGCAGTAGGCGTAGCAATGCAGGATCCTCCAGAGGAATCCCGGATAGGAGAGTCAGTCATGCCAGTGACATGGCCTGCAGGACTACTTCCGATCCTGACTAAGGAGGAAATTGACGAGGAGGGAGTTGACGGTGTGGTTTGCAGGCGCTTGGATACAACAGGACAACGGGATTTAGGTGTCCCTGGACTGCTTACGGTCTTAGCCAAAGTTTCTGAACTTGACAGTAACTTTTTATGAACGCGCTGCAGGTGCCGTATAAGGGAGGATGTTCCTAGGTGGTTGACGTCCCTACCCCTACTTATTTCACCTTTACATATGGTACATATGGCAAGACAGTTGTTGTCCGGATTTGGATAGAAATATTGCCAGACCAAAGAGGTGGAATGTTTGGTCTTCTGCCCAGGCATGACCGTGATGGGCTTTTTCATCCCACGGACAACAACTGTCTCCCCCGAAGCCTGATTTAAACAAACCACATCACCATCAGAATCCTCCTCGCCAACTTCCTCCTCAGCGCCAGCTACACCAGTATCCTCATCCTGTTGTACTTCAACAGTGACATCTTCAATTTGCATATCAGCAAGTGGACTGTGGGTGCTCCTTTCAGCACTTGCAGGGGGCGTGCAAATGGTGGAAAGAGCCACCTCTTCCCGTCCAGTGCTGGGAAGGTCAGGCATCGCAACCACCACCACACTTGGACTCTCCTTGGGGATTTGTGATATCTTCTTAGAAAGCACAGTTCTTCGCTGTGCTTTTGCCAGCTTAACTCTTTTGATTTTTTTAGTGGGAGGAGGGCTTCCATCGTCATGTGAAGCTGAACCACTAGTCATGAACATACTAGGGATCGACCTTAGCCGTTCCTTGCCACTCCGTGTCGTAAATGGCATATTGGCAAGTTTACGTTTCTCTTCAGCTGATTTAAATGTCTTTTTCAAGGTCATTTTCCTGAACTTTGCCATTTGGGATTGTATGTGCCCTCTACTATGACATTGGGCATCGGCCTTGGCAGACGACGTTGATGGCATGTTATCGTCTATGTCATGACTAGTGGCAGCAGCTTCAGCACTAGGAGGAAGTGGTTCTTGATCTTTCTCTATTTTATTTTTATCGGAGAAAGTTTGGTCCTCCATTTATGTTATATCGATTTGATATATACGTGCGGCTAAACACAGAAAATAATTTTTTTTTTGGTTTGGACTGGAGTGTACTTTGGGGGTTACAGCACCCTTTAACGGTCAAGCCAGCCGGCCCTTATGACACAGGCGCACTCTTGGCACTACTTTGTTGATGCACGTGCGGCTACTGCGCACACAATTCACAAACACAGAAAATAATTTTTTTTTGGTTTGGACTGGAGTGTACTTTCGGGGGTTACAGCACCCTTTAACGGTCAAGCCAGCCGGCCCTTTACTTATGACACAGGCGCACGCTTGGCACTACTTTGTTGATGCACGTGCGGCTACTGCGCACACAATTCACAAACACAGAAAATAATTTTTTTTTTGGTTTGGACTGGAGTGTACTTTGGGGGTTACAGCACCCTTTAACGGTCAAGCCAGCCGGCCCTTTACTTATGACACAGGCGCACGCTTGGCACTACTTTGTTGATGCACGTGCGGCTACTGCGCACACAATTCACAAACACAGAAAATAATTTTTTTTTTGGTTTGGACTGGAGTGTACTTTCGGGGGTTACAGCACCCTTTAACGGTCAAGCCAGCCGGCCCTTTACTTATGACACAGGCGCACGCTTGGCACTACTTTGTTGATGCACGTGCGGCTACTGCGCACACAATTCACAAACACAGAAAATAATTTTTTTTTTGGTTTGGACTGGAGTGTACTTTCGGGGGTTACAGCACCCTTAACGGTCAAGCCAGCTGGCCCTTTACTTATGACACAGGCGCACGCTTGGCACTACTTTGTTGATGCACGTGCGGCTACTGCGCACACAATTCACAAACACAGAAAATAATTTTTTTTTTGGTTTGGACTGGAGTGTACTTTCGGGGGTTACAGCACCCTTAACGGTCAAGCCAGCCGGCCCTTTACTTATGACACAGGCGCACGCTTGGCACTACTTTGTTGATGCACGTGCGGCTACTGCGCACACAATTCACAAACACAGAAAATAATTTTTTTTTGGTTTGGACTGGAGTGTACTTTCGGGGGTTACAGCACCCTTTAACGGTCAAGCCAGCCGGCCCTTTACTTATGACACAGGCGCACGCTTGGCACTACTTTGTTGATGCACGTGCGGCTACTGCGCACACAATTCACAAACACAGAAAATAATTTTTTTTTTGGTTTGGACTGGAGTGTACTTTCGGGGGTTACAGCACCCTTAACGGTCAAGCCAGCCGGCCCTTTACTTATGACACAGGTGCACGCTTGGCACTACTTTGTTGATGCACGTGCGGCTACTGCGCACACAATTCACAAACACAGAAAATAAATTTTTTTTTGGTTTGGACTGGAGTGTACTTTCGGGGGTTACAGCACCCTTAACGGTCAAGCCAGCCGGCCCTTTACTTATGACACAGGCGCACGCTTGGCACTACTTTGTTGATGCACGTGCGGCTACTGCGCACACAATTCACAAACACAGAAAATAATTTTTTTTTTGGTTTGGACTGGAATGTACTTTCGGGGGTTACAGCACCCTTAACGGTCAAGCCAGCCGGCCCTTTACTTATGACACAGGCGCACGCTTGGCACTACTTTGTTGATGCACGTGCGGCTACTGCGCACACAATTCACAAACACAGAAAATAATTTTTTTTTGGTTTGGACTGGAGTGTACTTTCGGGGGTTACAGCACCCTTTAACGGTCAAGCCAGCCGGCCCTTTACTTATGACACAGGCGCACGCTTGGCACTACTTTGTTGATGCACGTGCGGCTACTGCGCACACAATTCACAAACACAGAAAATAATTTTTTTTTTGGTTTGGACTGGAGTGTACTTTGGGGGTTACAGCACCCTTTAACGGTCAAGCCAGCCGGCCCTTTACTTATGACACAGGCGCACGCTTGGCACTACTTTGTTGATGCACGTGCGGCTACTGCGCACACAATTCACAAACACAGAAAATAATTTTTTTTTTGGTTTGGACTGGAGTGTACTTTCGGGGGTTACAGCACCCTTAACGGTCAAGCCAGCCGGCCCTTTACTTATGACACAGGCGCACGCTTGGCACTACTTTGTTGATGCACGTGCGGCTACTGCGCACACAATTCACAAACACAGAAAATAATTTTTTTTTTGGTTTGGACTGGAGTGTACTTTCGGGGGTTACAGCACCCTTAACGGTCAAGCCAGCCGGCCCTTTACTTATGACACAGGCGCACGCTTGGCACTACTTTGTTGATGCACGTGCGGCTACTGCGCACACAATTCACAAACACAGAAAATAATTTTTTTTGGGTTTGGACTGGAGTGTACTTTCGGGGGTTACAGCACCCTTTAACGGTCAAGCCAGCCGGCCCTTTACTTATGACACAGGCGCACGCTTGGCACTACTTTGTTGATGCACGTGCGGCTACTGCGCACACAATTCACAAACACAGAAAATATATTATTTTTTTAGCACTTGGGGGGAGCACCCCTGATGGACAGAGCACCCCCTGGACAACACTACAGCACCCCTTTAGGACTGGGACACTGCACAGGACTTTGGAGTGGACACAGCCCCTATGGAGAACTGACTGCACAACACAGTCCAGCCAGCCCCTATGGACTTTGAAGTAGTGGACACAGCCCCTATTAACAACAGCAGCACAGCACAACACAGCCAGCCCCTATGGACTTTGAAGTAGTGGACAACAGCAGCACTACACTACACTACACTACACTACACAGCCCTAACTCCCACCCTCCCTCTTCACTGTCCACAGCCGAGTGAGAAAATGGCGCCGACGCGGGTACCTTATATAGGATCCAAAACCCGCGAGACTCGGAAGGCGGGATGATGACGTTTTGCCTCGATTTCAGATCCGAGTCAGGCGGGAAAAGTCGAGCCTGACTCGGATCGGACTCGGATCGGGGGGGCTCGGGGGGGTTCGGATTTCAGAAATCCGAACCCGCTCACCCCTAATACAAAGTGACTATAAGCTGGCACTCCACAGTGTTATAAAGTTATTTGCCTTGGTGCCATCCGAAGGTATGGAAACCCAAAGTCTAGAAACAAGCAAACAGCGGCACTCATGGGACTTTCAAAGGAAAAAGACTCCTGGACACAGCAGTGTAGTTCAACGTTTCAGTCTTGGCAGACTTTTATCAAGAACAACATCAAATACAAGTGAACATACCTTTATAGGATAGCGTGTAAAGTGTGGTGCATGACCACCCCTCCTGGCCAGTTCCGGGTGGGTGACGTCATCCGCATGCGGCCAAAGCGTCACTTCAGCACGTCATGACGCTCAGCGTGTGAAGCGGTAAGTATGACTCACCCATGCACGTGATGGACCTCAGGTAGTGGGCGGTTAAAGTGTGTGCGGTAACCTTGGTAACCAGAGCGCAATGACAAGGAACCACATCGGGATGTGTCATTGTGCAATCAACTGTGTTATGTCCATACAAAACATGGTGCACTATAACTGGATATGTGGAGAACAAAGTCCAAAGAACGGACTTAGATGATATGATATAGTGACACATAAACAACATATAACAAATATATAAGACACATAATTTTGTAAGCATGGGTTAAAAAATCAATAACTCTAGAAATCTGATAGTGCAGGAGTATCAATGTAATACATGGCAGTAAGCTATAGAATATGATCATATAAGAGACACAGTAAAGTGAAAAATGTATATCTATATATATATCTAGAATAGGATCTCTTGCGTCAGTAACAAAGATACTCGAAAATCATCAAGGATATAATTCAAGAGAGCCAATATATAAACCAAAACCAAAGATATGATTCAACACCAATCATCCAGCGCCAGACTTGTCATGGAGATGCACACGCACAGGGTAAAGTTGAATGTCCTTTTATTTGGTTGTTTTACAATACCTGGTATTCCTAGGTGGTCCCCCATCCAAGTACTAACCAGGCCAAACACTGATTAGCTTCCAAGATCAGACGAGATCAGGCTTATCCAGTGCATGTATGGTTGTAACTGACCATGTGAACGTAGGATGCCAGTACTTCCCCTCAGCCTTGTGAGCATAATCCGATATAACCCGACCATTGCTGAATAGCAGATCAAAATCAATATCTGAGGGTCTTGTGTAGACTAGAAATTTTTTTTTTAAGTGAGCCAAAACTGAACCCACAGACAGAAACATATATAGCCTGTGACAGGCTACTATAAAATGCAGATTATGTAACCAATAATATCCATGCACCAAGAGAATTGCACCATGCACTGCAAAGAAATACAAGAAAAGTTACTGTACTGAAAAAGACTGTAAAATAAGGTAATAGAATCACGATTCATAGAAAACAAGCAAACGATAAGGTTTCGTTAAGACCAAACGGGGCCACGGTGTTCATGTCATGTATCCAACGGGCTTCAAGTTGCATCAGTCGTTTATCTCTGTCTCCCCCTCTTTTTGACATTGGCACATGGTCGATGCCTTTATGTCTTAATGTGGCCAGGGGGTGCTTTCGTTCCTTGAAATGTCTTGCCACTGGTTGGTCATTCTCTCTGCCTTCAAGGGCCTGTCTTATGGCGGTACGGTGTTGCGCCATCCTAATTCTTGCTGTTTTCCCTATATATGCAAGGCCGCAAGGGCAGCGGATCATGTAGATAAATCTAGTCATACAATTAAGTACGTGTCTGATCGGGATCCTTCTTGTACTATGGTCGGGTACCTCACAACAGTTTACTTCAGCGATGGACAATATCAACCAAATGCATGAACATATTAAATTTACGTACGATTTTAGCTCTGAGAACATACATTTTTTGGATGTGGACATCAGTTGGGATGGTACTTTTTTTTTTGACTAATATCTACACCAAACCTATGGACTGTACTACACTCCTACATGCAGGGAGTCATCATCCTGTGTCCTTAATAAGGAGTTTACCTTACTCTCAATTCCTTCGCGTTCTTAGGATTACAAGTGCTACTGATAAGGCTGATAAAGCATTGGACAATATGATGACTAAGTTTTTGAATAGGGGATATAAGCTAAAAGACTTGCTGAAAGCTAAAGCTACAGCCATTAACAAAAGCATCAAATCATACAATTTATCCCTCAGTAATAATAAAAACAAGGCTCCAACCATGTTTATCACACAATATAATTCTGCAAGTCAACATATTAACACAACTGTCAAAAAATTTTGGCCGGTTGTGAATACGGATTCCAGTCTCAAGCCCCAGCACACATCTAGAATCATGATGGGATACCGGAGAGGGAGAAGCTTAAAAGACTGGCTTGTACATAATGATGTATCCACAATTGAAACACCTATGGCAAGCAATTTCCTCTCAAAGAACCTGGCTGCTACAAGTGCATTGGTTGTACCACCTGCAGGTATATGGAAACAGGACCAGATGTGGCTCATCCACACTCCGGTAGAAGGATCCCGATCAGACACGTAGTCTGCCAAGACTGAAACATTGAATTACACTGCTGTGTCCAGGAGTCTTTTTCCTTTGAAAGTCCCATGAGTGCCGCTGTTTGCTTGTTTCTATACATATATATATTTACCGCTAACAGAAGGAGACATACACTTCATTGGACTGAATAGAGTTTTATCACTTGCTTGGCACTGGGTCTCATCATTTTTACACACTGGGTGTATATGATGCATCTTCATATTTAAATTGCTATTAAGGAATCTGGTTACATTTATTGGTTGAGAAACATCCATCTAATCGTTCCAGTAAAATCTTTATAAGAACTACTTGGCTTTTAAAAGCCTTTCTAGGAATTTCTCCCTATCAAGGGACAGAAAATAAGCTTATACCACTGAGTGTTCTAACCAGTTCCATATCATCAAGTGTTTGTTCAGACCAGTTCCATTTTTGTGTTTACCCCTGATGAAGTCCCATAGGTGGATGAAACGCATAGGGTCATCGCTTTGAAAAACCTGCACCTACCACATAAGAAGTCCACCTAAGAGTTCACACCTGTAAAGGTGTAGGTGGCAAATAATATTTATCCTTCTGTACTGGGGCAGGTTTACTAAAAGTTGTTTTATGCTATTTATGTATTGATTTGTATTGTATATTGTTTATATTTTTACCCCTGTTGATATACCAAGAATAAAATATTCAGGTATACGAATCATGGGCTACCATAGGGATTTTATTTTATGAACAATATCCAAAATCCTAAACTTATGGTGATTTGAAGACTAACTAGAAGGTTGTGTATGACCAACAGCTAATATTGCAATAAATCCCCCTAACTGGTGGAAATTTCTTCTAATCAATTAATACTCAAAGTTGTAGTGCACCAAAGGTACCCCTTCTCTTCCATATATAAATATATATATATATATATATATCCACTATATATATATATTCACATATACATACATATATATATATATATATACACTGCATATATTCACATATATATAAAATATACTACATATATTCACATATGCATGCATAAATAATATATATATATATATATATATATATATATACACACATGAATATTTATTTATCAAAATCTTTTCAGTGCCTGCATAGTGCTACACATAAGTGATCAGCCAGCAACACTGTGCTGATCAGCAGCTGCCAGGAATACTGAGCCTGTCTCTCTGGTGGATCAGACACTCACCTGGCCTTCACGGAGCTCAGGATCTTCTGCTCATACTGACAGGTTGACACAGGCTGCCTGCTTCTTCACAGCGCGGTGTGTACCTATGCATTGTGATGTCACACGCCACGGAGGAGGCGCAGACACGGGGACACTCACAGTGCATAAGTGGTGAAGGGAAGGCTAGAGAAGCCTTCCACTGCACCTTCATAGTGCCAATGTAAAAAAAACAGATGCCTGTGGTGTGAAGGGGGTGGGGCCGGTCGATGGGGGGTGGGGCCTCGTGTTGCCACTGTCAGACTGCTGAAGCAGGAAAAATATTTTTTCCTGTTTACAGCAGCACAGCACATGCTGATGAAGGGCCTACTTTGAAGGGCGGCCTGGAGCTGAAGCTCCACCTGCCCCATTGTTAATCCGGCCATGGTAATGTCCCATAATGTTAGACTAGGGACCAGGTTCGAATTTGATCAGAGGGGTAAGCAATGTGTTTCCCTTTTGCAGACACTAATGACAGACACAGTGAGGAAGGTACAATGTGATTTTATTATTGCCAATAAGTGAATAACAGTGATTTAAAATGTATCATAAACAGAATACAATCCTGCAAAATTTAACACCAAGCCGATTACTCAACACCTCCCTGTCCTCTACCGGTGACCTCAGTTGGCAAAGCAATAATTATAAGCACAAACAAGAGATAATTAATTTACCTAAGGCTATTTTGAAACACCTTTACTCATCACTAATGCACATGCAGGTTAGGTTGGTATTTGTAGTTCTCCAGCTGTAACGGCTAACAGTTTATGCAGAGTAAATGGCCTAAGCACAATAATGCACATGCAGGTTAGGCTGGTACTTGTAGTTCTCCAGCTGTAACGGCTAACAGTCGATGCAGAGTAAATGGCCCAAGCACAATAATGCACCTGCAAGTGAGGCTGGTACTTGTAGTTCTCCAGCTGTAATGGCTAACAGTTTATGCAGAGTAAATGGCCCAAGCACAATAATGCACATGCAGGTTAGGCTGGTGCTTGTAGTTCTCTAACTGTAACGGCTAAGTCTATGTAGAGTAATTGCCCCAAGCACAATATTGCACATGCAGGTTAAGCTGGTACTTGTAGTTCTCCAGCTGTAATGGCTAACAGTCTATGCAGAGTAAATGGCCCAAGCTCAATATTGCACATGCAGGTGAGGCTGTTACTTGTAGTTCTCCAGCTGTAATGGCTAACAGTCTATGCAGAGTAAGTGACCCAAGCACAATATTGCACATGCAGGTTAAGCTGATACTTGCAGTTCCCCAGCTATAACGGCTAACAGTCTATGCAGAGTAAATGGCCCAAGCTCAATAATGCACATGCAGGTTAGGCTGGTACTTGTAGTTCTCCAGCTGTAATGGCTAACAATCAATGCAGAGTGAATGGCCCAAGCACAATATTGCACATGCAGGTTAGGCTGGTACTTGTAGTTCTCCAGCTGTAACAGCTAACAGTCTATGCAGAGTAAATGGCCCAAGCACAATAATGCACATGCAGGTTAAGCTGGTACTTGTAGTTCTCCAGCTGTAATGGCTAACAGTCTATGCAGAGTAAGTGGCCCAAACACAATATTGCACATGCAGGTTAAGCTGGTACTTGTAGTTCCCCAGCTGTAATGGCTAACAGTCTATGCAGAGTAAATGGCCCAAGCTCAATAATGCACATGCAGGTTAGGCTGGTACTTGTAGTTCTCCAGCTGTAACAGCTAACAGTCTATGCAGAGTAAATGGCCCAAGCACAATAATGCACATGCAGGTTAGGTTGGTACTTGTAGTTCTCCAGCTGTAATGGCTAACAGTCTATGCAGAGTAAGTGGCCCAAACACAATATTGCACATGCAGGTTAAGCTGGTACTTGTAGTTCCCCAGCTGTAATGGCTAACAGTCTATGCAGAGTAAATGGCCCAAGCTCAATAATGCACATGCAGGTTAGGCTGGTACTTGTAGTTCTCCAGCTGTAATGGCTAACAGTTCATGCAGAGTAAATGGCCCAAGCTCAATAATGCACATCCAGGTTAGGCTGATACTTGTAGTTCTCCAGCTGTAACGGCTAACAGTTTAAAACACAATTCATTAGTTAAGAAAGGGTTGCCAGAAAACAATACTAGCCAGGTAATGCAGTGATTAAGCAGGTATAGATTTAGCATTAAATCAGCTAATACATTTGAAAAATACAGTGAGCAGTAAACAGCATTTCAGAATACTATGACAGATGAAGGACCACAGCGGGTCACTATCAACCAATTAACACCAATGCCCGTGAAACATTTCATGGCAAGAAAAACAATAACCAGCATTGACAATCTTTAACAACACAAATGAATATAGCATTACCTATACTAGAAACCATACTTAATCAGATAAGCATGTGAGCAGATAGTACATTTGCAAAACACCAGCATTTAACATGACACACATTTTCTATCACATAAATTTAGCAGGCAGGAAGCCCCACAACGACAATTTTGCTAATAGTTGGGCCCGAACTGAATTTACAAATGTCTAGGGAAAAACAATTGCATATAAATCTGAACCTAGCTCAGCACTGGCACCCAATCTGACCCTAGGGTGTTTCCTCAAGGTTACTACAAGTTTGCCAACTTCCAACGGGGACTATAAATAGATTTATAGAACTACAACCCATATGAGACACCTAACCCCTAGTGACCCAGACTACCTTTCTACCACTGCGAGAGGCAGCACAATATTTCAATGAAAGGGGCCTACTAAAATAAAATAAAATGCACTTTTAAAGGGGGAGGGTGAAGGATTAAGTAGTTTCTCACCACCATGCAGCGGCTCCAGGCCTTCTTCTGATAGCAGTCAGATGCAGCCGGGCACCATCGCTGTCGCTTCAGTGGCTTCCGGGCAGCAGTCCTTCCTCTGGGTCTGATGGCAACAAGTGTGCCACCATCACCCCTTTTAGCAGACAGCAGCCCATTCCATACAAAAAGGTCTTAAAGGGGTTCTGGTAACACCATTAACAGAATTATTTAACCAGTCACTAGCTACTGGAGTAATTCCAGAGGACTGGAAAGAGCAAATGTTGTCCCACTGCACAAAAGTGGAAGCAAGGAAGAGGCAAGCAATTACCGACCAGTGAGCCTTACATCAGTAGTAGGGAAATTGATGGAAACACTCTTAAAAGAAAGAGTCATAGATTATCTCAAATCCAACAATTTGCAGGATCCCAAACAGCATGGATTTACTGGGGGGAGATCATGTCAAACAAATCTTATTGACTTTTTTTGACTGGGTGACTAAAGAAATAGATAAAGGGGGGGCCATAGATATAGCTTATCTAGACTTTAGTAAGGGTTTTGATACTGTTCCACATCGCAGACTGTTACATAAACTGGAAAGCATGGGATTAGATACAAAGATAGTTGAATGGATAGATTCATGGCTGCAGGATAGGAAACAGAGGGTTGTAGTAAACGGAGTGCAGTCTCAAGAGGGAAATGTTACCAGTGCAGTACCTCAGGGATCTGTACTTGGACCAGTGCTTTTTAATATCTGTATTTGTGACATTGCAAATGGTATTGAAGGGAAACTATGCCTTTTTGCAGATGATACAAAGGTATGCAACAGGGTAGACACACCAGGAGGGGTAAAACAAATGATTGATGATCTAGGTAGACTAGAGGAATGGTCAAGAACATGGCAACTACAGTTTAATGCCAAAAAATGCAAGATCATGCACTTGGTCTCAAAAATCCAAAGGCTAAATATAGTATTAATGGCACTATACTGGAAAGTACTGAAGAGGAAAGGGAACTAGGAGTCACTATTTCAGGTGACTTAAAGGCTAGCAAACATTGTAACAAATCAATGAGGAAGGCAAGTCAGATGCTTGGTTGCATAGGGAGAGGAATCAGTAGCAGAAAGAAAGAAGTGATAATACCACTGTATAGGTCATTGGTACGTCCTCATCTCGAATACTGTGTTCAATTCTGGAGGTCATATCTCCAGAAGGATTTTAATACATTAGAGACTGTACAAAGAAGGGCAACTAAAATGGTGCAAGGTCTACACCATAAAACGTACCAGTAAAGACTAAAAGATCTTAATATTTATAGTTTGGAGCAGAGAAGGGATAGGGGGGACATGATAGAAATGTTCAAATATATAAAGGGTTTTAACAAGGTAAAGGAAGGAGACATTCTTCAAAGAAATAGAAGTATTAGAACAAGAGGACATGTTCTAAAACTGGAGGGTGGTAGGTTCAGGGGAAATTTGAGGAAAAATTACTTCACAGAAAGGGTAGTGGACAAGTGGAATAGCCTCCCATCAGAGGCTAAGACAGTAGAGGTGGTAGAGGCTAAGACAGTAGAGCAATTTAAACATGCATGGGATAGACATAAGGATATCCTTCAGAAGAAGTAAGTATCAATAAGGGTTGAGGTATTAACATGTTTAAAAATGGGGCAGACTAGATGTGCCAAGTGGTTCTTATCTGCCATCAAATTCTATGTTTCTATGTTTCCTCTAGCGCGATGCAGCGCGGGGGGATCAGCTCCCACTCCTAGGCACCCCGATCCACAGGTCTGTCAGTACAGACTCAGCAGCCCCTGGTCCTCCAGCATGGAGATCCCCTGGCCGGATTCCATTCCACGGCCCATGCAGGGACCCACCAGCATTCTTTCTCCACGGTCCATGCACACAAGGACTCCCCAGGTCCTACTCCACATATCCACTGCCTGTGACATTCCTCTGCTGCTCTACCTGCGGGTACAGTATTTAGCTCTTCCATGCTACATGGCAGCACCACTAAACAGCTCCTCTCCCATCTGTGAACTCCAGAACAGCTACAGTCCTGGTAGATTAGGGGGATCTTGCATCGGCTTCAACACAACCGGGATACCACTACACTGCGGCAGCATTGGGTACCCTCAGCCGCTCCCCCTTCTGCAAGTACACTTTTTTTATTACATGCTACATGGCAGCTCCTACTGCCCAGCTACATCCCATCAGGGCATCTCTTCCCCCTCCAGGGGATTGCTATTTTATAAACTCTCCCTTTCTCTCCTCCTTGTCGGTCCGGCATCTATGTATGGACAGGGGGGACCCAGCAACAGGCTGCCTACAGGGATCTCGGCCTGGACACCCAGGCTACCAATCAATGGGGCAGGATTTTCCCTCCAAAAATGGGTCGCTGACCAAGGGGCACTTTCTACCTCCTTGTTTTCACATACTCAGTATGGTCCGAGGGAGTAGGGTCAGGAAAAGTTCACTATATTATCCTATGGAGCCACTGGTGCTGTATGAACTTCTAAATAAAAAAACTGACAGGGACTAGCAGGGTAACTATATCCCCTAACTAGATAAAGGGGTAACCCCATAACTATAGGGGTACCACACTAGGAAACATTCACTAGGAAACATTCTGGCTTTTCCCTATTCCATAATCACGTAAGATAGAGCAGCACCTCCCCAGACCATCTTACTATGCCTAAATTAACAGTTTGTTAATTCCAAATAATAAAAGACAGTGTCCTAGATATTAGTTTAGTATAAACATGCTAATTGTTTCATGTTCATTACTTAGCTCATCAAGACACAGTTTCCTTATATTTTAAACTAAAAATGTGGCTTTACTTGTTCTTCATTCTTTGTTTTGTTATTTATTTATTGTAGTCTGCTCCAGTTGTGAGACAGAAATTAACTTATAAACACATATAGATGCACACAGTATATATATTTTTTAACATGGTCATCTTCTGTGCATGCAGAGAAGAATTAGCAGAATCTTATGTCTCAATTTCCATTTCAATTCAGACCCAGTATTCATATTTCAAACAATGAAATGCTAAATGGGCATATGTTTCTATACTGTACCATATGGCCTCCTACAGTAACAGCATGACACTTTTCTCATAATACCCCACACCTTTTGCACACTTAATTGACAGCGCTGGCACTGAGTACACCAGTGAATTCCAACTAATATATCCCTCTAGAGAGAGAAATGATGGCTGCCTCATCTGTATGAATGAGCTGAGTAATGACTTGGATGGCCAGCCCGACACTGTAATAAAGAGATGTCACGCTCAGTTCTGTGTCACTGAGCCAGGATGGGTCTTATCTATGACTACAACACAACAGAACCAGATTTACTGAGCCCCAGTGCAGTCAGCTGAATACACCTGAAGGCTTTGCATTATAAATCTCTGCCATGTGTTTAGAATCTTTATTTTTTGTATTCATTCATTTGCAACATATACACTGCTGTCAGATTTAGTTTGGGAAGTATGTCCTCCCTCACCATTAAAGGGTGTTTTGAGGCGCGGTTAGAAGGATTGAAGGCTGCTTAGTGCATCTAAAGCACAAAACCTACGTCTGGGTGATATGTCATGTGTCCAGTGTGACCACAAACTCAGGGTAAGAAAAAGGGGCCGGTACCAGGAAGCTGAACTCCAGGGGTGTCATAAGGACATGCAGGGTGACTCTTCAGGCTGCAGGGTGCTTTTCCAGGCACAATGTATAATGCTTAACCACATACCACCAGTGAGAAATATCAGCTATATTGCTGTACGCCTCCATATTGTGTTACCTTAGTTATTATTCATATTAACTAGTTACTTTCAGGCAGATGTTCCTATGACTTTGATCATCCAGAGCCAATAAACTGGTATATCATGTCGCAGGATATTTCTCAGAAACATAGTGAACTTGTTCCTGTCAGTACTTGAGCTGCTCAAACTCTCCATAATACTCTTGAAGAAGGATGACACTAGAGGGGGGCAATGGAATGTTTGCTTTCGGGTCCAGCAGAGATGACTACCTGGTCCCCAGCACAGAATCCCCTCTCCAAGGTCACTCCAATGACTTTGAACTTCTGAACAGTTGTGAATATCAAATTATTGTAATATTATCAGCGTAAAGAAGGAGGCCCAGCCAGTGGCGTCACTATGGGTGGTGACACCTAGTGCGGCACTTCGGGATGGCGCGTGAAAGAGAGCATGGCTTTACTATGCATATGTCACATTAGGGTCGTGACTACATGTCACTCCCCTATTCTTGTCACGCTGGGTGCTTGGGTCCAGCACAGAGGATGGTGCACACATGCTGCTCAGGGACACCATCCGAGGGGGTGACACCAAAATAGAAGACCATCTCTGATATTTGGTGTCACCCCCTCGGATGGTGTCAGCTGGTGCGGCCCGCACCCCTGCATCCCTTAGTGATGCCCCTGGGCCCAGCCCAGTGCTATATTGTACATATAACATAAAATGAGATCTGTAATATGTAATCTACTCTGAGATAAATTAGTAGTGACCATAAATAAGTAGTCTTTTTGGGCAGGCAAAGCAAGGGTTAAAATTAACATATGTCTGTAAAGGATTTCATCCCAGGCAACATACCTTACAAATCTGGAAGGAAACTAGCATAGTTATACCTCCAAAGGGGTATATAGAACTAAGACATCAGTCTGTGGGTTTCATCTACTCAACCCTTGCTCCCTTGCACAAATCTGTACTAGCATAGTTATACCTCCAAAGGCTATGCAATCGTGAAGCCGACAAATGTGTCCCAACAGCCGGCTTCCCGACTGCTTTATGCCGGCGAGGGTTAAATGACAGGCGTCTAATTCTAGACGCCTGTCATTTTACCGATGCCGGGAGACCGGCGCCCGGCATCCCAATCGAAGAGATGCCGGGCGCCGCTGCGGACAGCCGCGGGGGGGGGGCAGGGTTAGGTTTAGGGCTCACGGGGGGGACTAGGGTTAGTCACCCCCCCGGGAGGGTTAGGGTTAGGCACCCCCGGAGGGGACTTAGGGTTAGGCACCCCACCGGGGGACTTAGGTTTAGGTGGCGAGGAAGGGGGGGTTAGGGTTAGGCTAGGGGGAGGGCGGGTTAGGGTTAGGCACCCCCCGGGGGACTTAGGTTGAGGCAGCGGGGAAGGGGAGGTTAGGTTTAGGCACTTAGAGGGGGGATTAGGGTTAGGCACTGGGGGGAAGGTTAGGGTTAGGCACCCCTAAGGAGGGTTAGGGGGTTAGGTTAGGTTAGAACATACTTACCTGCGGACGATCAGGATTTTCAGCTGTGTCGGCCTGCGCTGCCGGGATTTGAACCGCCGGACTTGTGTCCGGCGGTAATTTGTATGTATTCCCTCCAAAGGGGTATAGAACTAAGACATCAGTCTGTGGGTTTCATTTACTCACCCCTTGCTCCCTTGCACAAATCTGTGCTAGCTATTAACATTTACCTTTTTTCTTTAAAGACAAAGAGAAGTTACCAGAGTGGTAACTGAAATCTGGTCATCCTATGAGATAAGGATACCCTTATATGGATCGCACTGCCATCCTAGGAGTGGGAAATAAGAAAGGTTTCCAAAAGTCTTGTAAAAATTCTGTAATGTTTGGAGAATTGTTCATACCATATAACATTGTTAACCACTCATTCATTCTGCAAGCATTGTACTTGTTTTTGAATATTCACTTCCAATTTAATAAGTTAATTGCTGTATTACTCCCTGTTTAGAAGAGATAGAATAATAACCTTATGAATTATGGGTGAGAAAACTACTAACTGGCTGGCTAGCTAAGTGACACAGACTTGCTCCAATCTGTAATTAAGGTAAAGGCTTGTAATGGCCTTTTTCACTACATGGTGGCAGTTACCCGAGTTAGAGAGTAATACCTAGATAGGTAGTGTATTATAACCAGGAAATTTGAGCAGTCATTGATAAGTTGTGTAAATAGCCCATACATCACAAACCAAAGTGATCTGGTAACCAGGACAGTCAATAGAAATTATTTTCATCACTACGTCTAAGCTAAAGAAAGAATTGACACAACAAAAGATCATCCTGCAAAATGTCTCATGGAGAAGTGGTATACCAACATTGCAGCTATATACCCAGGATTTTTTGCAATGTGTCAGGCCAACCATTGCCTAGAGGCATCCCTTTAATAAGAGGAAGAACTATTTACCATCATTATACAACCATTTGGTAAGAAGTAGACAGTGGATTTCAACATATAATACTGACAATATCTGAAAGATAAACAATTGATTGGGATTTTAGATGACCGTATTTATTAATGCATCTCTTATAGCAACAATATGATTATATAATTTGATGCTGTTCCAGAAATTACCCTTTTTAAAGCATATACAGTGCATCCGCAAAGTATTCACAACGCTTCACTTTTTCCACACTTTATGTTACAGCCTTATTCCAAAATAGAATAAATACATTTTTGTCCTCAAAATTCTACACACAATAGCCCATAATGAAGTGTAAACATTTTTTTTTTATATTTTTGCAAATTTAATTAAAAAAAAAACACTAAGAAATCACATGTACACGGCCTTTGCCATGAAGCTCAAAATTGAGCTCAGGTGCATCCTGTTTCCACTGATCATTCTTGAGATGTTCCTACAGCTTAATTGGAGTCCACCTGTGGTAAATTCAATTGATTGGACATGATTTTGAAAGGCATACACCTGTCTGTATAAGGTCCCACACTTGACAGTGCATGTCAGAGCACAAACCAAGCATGAAGTCCAAGGAATTGTCTGTAGACCTCTGAGACAGGATTGTCTCGAGGCACAAATCTGAGGAAGGGTACAGAAAATGATCTGCTGCTTTGAAGGTCCCAAGGAGCACAGTGGCCTCCATCATCCGTAAATGGAAGAAGTTTGTAACCGCCAGTACTCTTCCTAGAGTTTGCCGGCCGTCTAAACTGAGCGATCAGGGGTGAAGGGCCCTAGTCAGGGTGGTGACCAAGAACCCGATGGTCACTCTGTCAGAGCTACAGCATTCCTCTACGGAGAGAAGAAAACCTTCCAGAAGGACAACCATCTCTGCAGCAATCCACCAATTAGGCCTGTATATTAGAGTGGCCAGACGGAAGCCACTCCTCAGTAAAAAGCACATGGCAGCCCACCTGGAGTTTGCCAAAATGTACCTGGAGGACTCTCTGGTCTGATGAGACAAAGATTGAACTCTGGCATGAATACCAGGCATTATGTTTCGAGCAAACCAGTCACCGCTCATCACCAGGCCAATACCATTCCTACAGTAAAGTATGGTGGTGGCAGCATGATGGTGGTAGCAGCATCATGATGTGGGGATGTTTTTCAGTGGCAGGAACTGGGAAACTAGTCAGGATAGAGGGAAAGATGAATGCAGAAATGTACAGAGACATCCTGGATGGAAACCTGCTCCAGAGCGCTCTTGACCTCAGACTGTGTCGACGGTTCTTCTTTCAGCAGGACAATGACCCTTCTTTCAGCAGGACAATGACACAGATATCAAAGGAGTGGCTTCAGGACAACTCTGTGAATGTCCTTGAGTGGCCCACCCAGAGCCCAGACTTGAATCCAATTGAACATCTCTGGAGAAATCTGAAAATGGCTGTGCACTAACGCTTCCCATCCAACTTGATGGAGCTTGAGAAGTGCTGCAAAGAGGAATGGGCAAAACTGCCCAAAGTTAGGTGTGCCAAGCTTGTGGTATCATATTCAAAAGGACTTGAGGCTGTAATTGCTGCCAAATGTGAGTCAACAAAGTATTGAGCAAAGGTTGTGAATACTTATGTACATGTCATTTCTTAGGTTTTTTTTATTAAATTAGCAAAAATCACAAAAAAAACTTTATGCGGTATTGTGTGTAGAATTTTGAGGACAAAAATGAATTTATTCCATTTTGGAATAAGGCTGTAACATAACAAAATGTGGAAAAAATTAAGCGTTGTGAATACTTTCCGGATGCACTGTACCTGTTACTTTAAAGAATGTTTTTCAGATGTCTTCTCATATGTTGTGATCATTAAGGTGTCACTTCGTGATAATACCCCTTGTGAAGATGGTGCAGATTATATATTTTTTCAATAGCCTCCACCGTTGGTCTTCTTTTCACATATTATTAGATTCACACATTTTTCCATTTGAACAAAAGAGCTGTGAAATTGGATAAAAGATAGCAATCTATTTTTATGATTGAAGCTGACACAAGGGTCACATCTCAGAGAGTTAAATGTAGGATCAACTGTTCTCACAATTTCATCATTTCCACTGATGACCATCTACTTACTATTGACATATTCCTCTCTGTCCCTAAGATAGATTTTCTAAAAACACAGCTCACATATATAAAATATTAATTTCCATGTATTACAACAAATGGGCAATTATTTGCATTGGGTCCATTATCTAGGTAGTATCACAAGGAATCTACTTGTAGTTCAAAGTCATTTATTTTAAAAATTTCATAAAGCAAAGAAAAAAATTTGTAAACAAAAACACAATTACCTGGTTTTCATTTTGCAGTTCAAAACAGCAGCTGGGAGAACAGAGATGTTAGGCTGGTGTACGTGTGTTTGTGCATTCATGTATAGCTCAGCATTTATATGCCAGGGCCGCAACTAGTGCACGTGCACCGGGTGGGTATTGCGGGGGGGTGAAAAATCTGACTCGGCCATCTGCAAATGGCCGCCGCCAAAGAGGAGACAAATGCTAGAGGTCCTTACTGGACCTCTAGTGTCTGTCTCCTCCTTGGCGGTGGCCATTTTTGGATGGCCGTTTTCAGCAGATTCCATGCGGACTAGCCGTCCGCATGGACTCTGCTGAAAACGGCCATCCACAAATGGCCGCCGCCAAAGAAGAGACAGATGCTAGAGGTCCTACTGGACCTCTAGTGTCTGTTAGCAGAGCGCAATGCGCACAGCGTTCCCGGAAGTGCCGGGAACGCTGGCGCTGCAGGGAGAGGATGCCGAGAGCTGCATCTTCTCCCTTCAAACCCCCCTGGAAACGAGCATAAACCCCATGGCAACGAGCATGAAACCCCTGGCAACGAGCATGGAACCCCTGGTAAAAAGCATGAAATCCCCTGACAACAAGCATGAAACCCCCTGGCAACGAGCATGAAACCCCATGGCAACGAGCATAAACCCCATGGCAACGAGCATAAACCCCATGGCAACGAGCATGTAACTCCTGGCAACGAGCATGAAACTCCTGGCAACGAGCATGTAACCCCTGGTAACAAGCATAAATACCCTGACAATAAGCATGAAACCCCCTGGCAACAAGCATGTAACCCCTGGCAACAGGCATGAAACCCCATGGCAACGAGCATGAAACCCCATGGCAACGAGCATGTAACCCCTGGCAACGAGCATAAACCCCCTGGCAACGAGCAGGTAATTTTAAAGTAATTAGAAGCATTACTGTGGGGCATAAAATGGTGTCGGGCAAATATGTAAGTGGCACTTTGGTAATAGGCATTGCAGTGTGTGGCATAATGTGTAATGGGCATTATGATGTGTGGAATAATGTAAGTCACTATACCAGGGATGTCTGAGAAGTGCACTGCCTTATCGAGGAGAAAGGACAAAATCCAGGTACGGGAAGGGAGGGGGAGCAAAATTGCTGCCTTGCACTGGGTGACAGATATCCTAGTTTCGGCCCTGTATATGCTGTATGTGCCTTCACATACAATGCCATGTAGATGCTGAGTTTGTCACACAAGCACTTAGTGTTTTTATTCAAAGATCAGTAACAAGTGTCAGACCAAACTCCTAGATAAAAGAAGGAAAATAACAGCGCTGTGGGACACCTGAAACCTTACTGGATATTGAATAAAAATGAGATAAATGATTGAATAGATCAGCTATGTCAAATGACAAATTTGAATCTTTTTAATTGCTAGAAAATAATAATAGTAAAAAATTCAGTATACAATAGACATCATTGGCCAATGAAACACACATGAAAATGTACAATGTACTGTAAAATACAAAAATTGCATAAAAAAGTAGCCATTCAATGTCAATCAGTAATGCAATGATGAACACTATAGCAACAATCATTGGTTTGTTTGAATCACCACAATACTTTGTATCAGCTGACAATTAAGTGCTGATTATTTAGGACACTGATATTTATCATCCCATATGTTGGAGGATCATTTAGATAGTGCTTCCTGTAATATATATTAGCTAAGGGCCGTAGCTAAGGTAGTGCGGCCGGTGCCATCGCACAGGGCACCACTGGTCAGGGGGCACTGTTTGGGCCTATCAAATTTCTGTTTATTATCATTCTTGCTTGTAGCTTCTTCTTATTTCATCCCCAGCATCTCCTGGCCTCCCCTATCTCTTCCCTGGCCCTTCCCCATGAAGCCATGGTCCTTTTTTGGGTGCATTATGTCCCTTTGAAAAATGAGGGGGGCGCCAATGCTCTTTCTGGCACAGGGCACCAAAAAGTCTAGTTACGGCTCTGATGAGTATCAATCAAAATACACAAAATTCCATAAACAAAACTCGCTTTCAAACATTTTGAACAAACTTATATAGTCTGTAATGATCCTTGAGCTGAATCCTGTTTAGAGATTAGTTGTAGTCCCCCACAATAAATTGCTTGTATGAAAACAATGCCTCACTGTTATATACAGATAAGCTGTTTTTAATCCTTTGGTTCTGATGTCCCATATAATTATATTTTCTAGTCACTCACCAGCAACATCCAGGTTCCATCGGCCGTTCGGCAGGGACCTCTCGTTCACACTAAGTCCTGGATCGTGACTCCCTATAATGTGCGGCTTAAATGAGTCAGCCTGGGTATTACCTGTGATGTCCTATGGCGGTATGCAGCAAACTCCAGGCTCCGCTAGTCTTAGTGCAGAGACCGCTCTCCACGCTCCGTCCCGCATTGACACCTTACAATGCATTGGCCCGAACACGTAAGCCAGGGTAGTGCCTGTAGTATCCTGCAGCGGTATACTGGTGAGATGAAATGTCTCCGTGGGACAAGAATGACTCTTTCTCTCTCATATGTTAGAGGCTTAGTGCAGTTATTGAAAAACCAGATGGATAGAGATTCATGGAGGCAGTGCTGGATAATAAATGTCTCACGTTGGTGACCAAAAAACGCTGATATCCCAGACGTGTTTCTTCCCAATCAGGGTTTTCCTCAGAAGGGTGTGTCATCTACTTACTATTGACATATTCCACTCTGTCCCTAATGCTGCATACACATGTAAAGATTTTTTGTCCAACCATCCAACTAATTGATTGGTTGGAATGAAAATCTGGTTTGGTATGAAAGCAAATGACAATCAGCAATTTGCTCCCAATTGCCAGAAAATGGACAAAAACTGTTGTTTGAACAAATTGTTTAGATCAAACATTTAACAATCTTGTCTGACGACCATTTTCATCTGTCTTCTGGCATTTAAAAGCTAATTGCTTATCATCATTTACTCCCATACGTTACCAGATTTTCATTCCAACCAATCAACTAGTTGGATGGTTGGACAGAAAATCTTTACGTGTGTACCCAGCTTTAGATACATTTTCTAAAAACACAGCTCACATATATAAAATATTAATTTCCATGTATTACAGCAAATTGTCAATTATTTGCATTGGGTCCATTATCTAAGTAGTATCACAAGGAATCTACTTGTAGTTCAAAGTAATTGATTTTAAAAATGTCATAAAGCAAAGAAAAAACAAAACACAATTACCTGTTTTTCATTTTGCAGCTCAAAACAGCAGCTGGGAGAACAGAGATTTTTAGGTGACATTTTAGGCTGGTGTACTTGTGTTTGTGCATTCATGTATAGCTCAGCATTTATATACTTATAGATGTTGTTTGTCACACAAGCACTGTGATAGTTTCAGAGAAAGTGTTTTTATTCAAAGGTCAGTAACGAGTGTCAGACCAAACTCCTAGATATATCAAATATCACTGATGAAATTTAGCAACGTACATTTTTTCAGCACTGTTCCCTTTGTTCAATGACCATTTATCTTTACCAATGCATACAATTAAAATGGATTAATTATATATTTTTGGAGCAGTCACAATTCTCTTAAGAGAAATTTTTACAAAGTTAAATGAACAAAAAAAATATTGTTTTGATCATTTCACTCTATCTACTTTTCCACTGGACTATGGTGGAAAATAAAATATATTTCAGCGGTTTCTAAACTACAGTATCTACTTGTGAGGGAAGATTTTAACAGGGATCTTGCAATTACCTTTGTAAAAACAGTAGTCTGATCTCCTACATTCTCCCCTCACTATCGGCTACATTAGATCTTGGAATTTAGCAACAACTATTGTTTATTTTTTATATATTGTATTTTTACTTTGTTTCAATAATGTCGTATGCAAAACAGTTACCTCTTAGTACTGATATGTTTCCGTTTTTATTCCTATATAAAAAGCAGCAGGAAAATGATTAGCAAATGGTTGCAGATCATTCTATTTTGCATATTTAATGTACTTCCATTTCTCCAGTATGACCTCTTCCAAGGGCAGAATACCGCATTGCTGGGATGCCCAGGGAAACTGTTGGCAGAGCCCAGCTATCCCACGTACCGTCTGCTCATCTAAGCATGCGTGAAATTCAACACATGCTGAAAAGTGGTCCCGTTCTTCTATTCTGAGATCTGGGGGTCTTCAGGAAGGTGACCCTGCTGGAAGGCGTACATTCCCGCGCTGCCTCACCCTACCATCCTGTGGGAGGAACTGAGCCAGCGCTAAGTAGGACCTGGCGCAGCTCAGTCAAGAGGAACGCGACCTCTGACATTCAATACTGTGCATGCGCAGTATCTCTGTGTGTCTTTACTTCCCAGCGTCCACGAGGACAGGACAAACTTCAGAGGCTCCCACCAGAATACATGCCACTACAGCCAATAACAACCACAAGTACCCTGTACCACCACCATACACAGAGGGACTTTGGGGCTGTCATCTGCTGGTGCACAGCTCACGCCCGGCACACTGCAACACCCAGCATTACTCTAAGGCTCCAGGCTGCTATATCTACACAGATTGCCTACCACTGATACACCTGTGTATTATGTTACTTGCTCTTCTGCCAGATTACTATAAATCTAAGAACTGGTTAAGCTGTACCACATGTGGACTAACTGAGACCAGCATCAACACCTGCATTACACAACCTATACATCAGCATATTGGCCAATACAAGTGTACCTGTTTTTACCTCCATATCTGGAGTACTACGACACCAAGCACGATACGCTATGCATATTTGTTACAGTACACTCTTCTATTATTATCTGCTGTCACCCTACCAGAGTGGCGGTACCCACTGCACTAAGGGAAATAGGTGTAGAAGTTGGCAATAGCAACCAATCAGTTTCTATCTATAATTGTATAGAATATACTTGATAAATGCTGGCTACAATCTGATTGGCTGCTATGAACAGCTTCTCCACTCTTAAGACCCCCACATACTGAGAGATATAGTGGCCGATCTGACGGATAGGAGCGATATTGCAGCTATATCGTTCCGTGTGTGGGCATGATATCGTCCGCTGCGTGCTCCCGTCGGCTCGTCCGTCGCCCCTCCAGATCTTTCTGCATGCAAAAGAGATCTGGAGAAGCGATGTATGATCCAGTGCTGGCTATGCGGGGTAGGGGAGGGGGGCAGCATATCAGGCGGTTGGGCACTGGATCGCTCAGTGTGTGTGGATCACCCGATATGTTGCCATCGGATCATGGATCACATAACTGGGTACGCGCCGTACCATGTGTACCCAGCTTTAGAATGTGTGATACAACTCCCCCTAGTTCTGCAAGTAACCTCTTCATTGTACAGTATAACATTTTTCATTATATACTTTGTATATCGTTACCAGTCAGTATGTTTGTTTCCTCTCCTTCCATGTAACTCCTGCCGTTCTGTGATTATAACTATGGAAATCAGCACTCTAGTTATCACATGAAAGAGAGTGTGCATTACTATGCAATGCAATGGGGCAACAGGGACTTCTTCCTGGAATATAGAAAAACTTCCAACTCTCAGGGTACGTGTTCATTCATGCTGCTCTGCAGAACATACATATGCATTAGGGTGGTCATCTTTAACGTTGACAATTACATTGTCCATTATAATGTAGTAACTTGTGTACCAAATTTTAGCTTTGAACGTTGTAGTTTAGTGATCGCCCAGATGTTTACTTTCTGGAATGTGACACAAATGGAGATTATGCTTTCAAATGTCTTGTCATGTATATTTGGCTCTACTGGAGGCCCAGAAGTTGGATTTTTCAACCGCTTTCAGAAAGAATGGAGATGTATTGATAAAAACGTTTATAGTGCAGTGGATATTGCCCTCTTCCAAGATCCTGTATTAAACAGATTATGACAGGAAATGTTAGAATATTTACCAAATACACTGGAAAAACAGCAACCGAGAGACGATTATTGAGAGCTTTTGCATTTATGTTTCTTGGTGGTGGAAATAGTAGAGAAACATTTTAAGCTCCTGGTCCTACTCACCACGCTCGATGGATGGGTAAAGGTATTTACGCTCTGAAAGTATGTCTCTTTCTAAATTAGTTTCAGTTAACACCTAGAGAGGCAAAGAACATGGTGAATTTGGCTTTGTTTATAAGTATGTAAAGTATTGGAATGAAGCTTCATTGGGAATTAGAACACTATATAATGACAGCGAGCTCTTAAGTCTCCTAAAAATCTCCCCTGATGTAACAATTGGTAAGAAAGCTCACATTGCTTTTACCAGACACCTCTGGTTTCATTCTGAACACTTGGTAGCTTTAGCATTTTTTGACAATTGAGTGTCTACGAAAACCAAAGAAAAAACGATAATAAAATCTGAAACGTCCACAGCTACCTGATTTTCCTCGACGTATTCAACTATCAGAGGACGCAGATCTAAGTCTAGATAAGTTCAATATAGGGCGACCCCTAAATATTATTTGTTTTGAAAATGTTTTGGTGTACTACCCATTGATGTACTAAGGAATAAAAATAACCTTGTGGAGAAAAAAAATTTGAATGTTTTATTTTTTGGGCCACCCTAATATATGCATTGCTTTTCTGATCAAATGAAAGCGCCAGCTAAAGCAGTTATTACTATATACAGCAACGTAGTTCCTCTATAAAATATGTTTTCATAGCTGTGACTCATGAGTGAAAATTATTTAAGAAATGGCTGCCCTGATTGCCTATGACATTGGGTTTTAAAGCAATACATCTAACTGGATAGTATCTGTGACCTTTCCTTTGGAATGTTTTGGCTGCACTGATACATAAACAGTACATGTACAAAATGAGAATTATGTTTGAAACAGCCAGATCATTTATAATAGAAAATGTATGAGTGATATCACATGAGTATTTTTTTAAACTATATTTTTCCAGGCAATAAAACATGAGATGAACATAAGCCCATTTGCAGATTATATCTTCTGTATTTTCACATTGCACATGCTGCGGAACACAGCGCAGACAAGTAGAGGCGATGCAGAGTTATACTCCTTTAAATAACATATACAATTAACGACTGAAGAGAGTAGCTGGGTTGTAACCAGGTGATGCAGAGTTGGGTGTAAGCATAAATACACACAAATACATCTTTTGTACCTAGTATAGGGTAGGTGCAAGTGTGTCCTGATGATGAAGATTAGTATGAATCCAAGCATACATATAGGGTCCAGCACACAACAAGATGAGGACAAATCTGCATATAGGTGAATATACATATTTTCACATGTATGCAGATCGGTAGCAGTATACTCCCGATTTATTTAATCTCTTTAGCAGATACATAGTGCTCAGAAGCTAGTTTATTAGATGCTTAATGCCTGTCAGTCAGGAGTATTATAGTTTTACAATGTAAGTGTCAGTAAATAATTTACTGGAAAATGCAATTCATTGATAAATCTTTATATAACCAAATGTTAGATATGTCTGATCTGTGCAGTTTAACACTCTGTTATTTGTTTCCACTTTCCACAGATGCCCAATGAGACTATCAATGAATGTTACAGCTCAGGACAGAATTTCCTAATTGTCTTTCCAGATGGGACAGGGCAGGTTCTGTATCCAGCATAATAAAATCCATGTGATGTACTGTACTTTATGTTTACAGATCAGACTCATGTTTTTATGTAAGAGCACTTAGCCTATGGTCATGGGTATCAAAATACTGGGTGCTCACTGGTACCAGACCTCTTATGTACAACAAGAGACAAAGAAAGTCTATAATACAGTAAAATAAGCATACAACAAGAAATGATAACAGTAAGTAACATTACAGCAGTGGTTCCCGAACTAGGTAGCACGGGTTGGTGGTCCAGGACCATATCAAATTATTTATGATCAATGTTATCAGGGCTGCCATTAGAAATTGTGTCGGCCCGGGACTGACAAATAGGCAGGGCCCCTGGGCCCCCCCCCTTCCCTCGCTTATGGTGCGTACACACGGTACGATAAAAATTAACGATATGAAGGATAACTATATCGTTCATATCGTTATCATTCATATCGTTAATTTTTATGTGCCCTCCAAACCCCAAACGACCAGCGATGTGCGGGCAAGTATGGACAATAACAATAACGTCCATCGACCATGCATGCAAGCGAACCTGGGCAATATCGACCAGGTTACATAGGGATCCGTGATCGTTAATCGTGGGTAGCTGGCCCGTCGGTGGGTTGGTGGTGTGCTAGATGATCGATATCGATCATCCAGCACACCGGGAAGGTGCAGGGAGATCAGTCAGCTATATCGTTATCGCTGACTGATCGTACCATGTGTACGCCCCATAAGTCTCATGAGTCATGACTTACCTTATCGCCTTGAAGAATGCTCCTTCCTTCTGGCATCTTCTCCTCCTGGTCTGGCTGGTGCTGCTCCTCACGCGCTGCGGCTCCTCTGACCTCCTCCTTCCAGCGGCGTGGCATGAAGTCACGTGCACCGATTCCAAAGGGAAAAAAAAATATTATTGAACAAGGGCAGGGGCAAATGCAGGATAAACACACATATATACAGTCAGGTGCATAAATATTGGGACATTGACAGAATTTTCATATTTTGGCCTCTATTCACCACCACAATGGCTTTGAAATGAAACAAACAAGATGTGCTTTAACTGCAGACTTTCAGATTTATATTTGAGGGTAATTACATCCAAATCAGGCAAACAGTGTAGGAATTACAACGGTTTCTATATGTACCTCCCACTTTTTAAGGGGCCAAAAGTAATGGGACAAACTAAACAATCCTAAATCTAACTTTCACTCTTTAATACTTTGTTGCAAATCCTTTGCAGGCAATTACAGCCTGAAGTCTGGAATGCATAGACATCACCAGACGCTGGGTTTCATCCCTGCCAGGCCTGCCAGGCCTCTACTGCAAATACCTTCAGTTCCTGCTTGTTCTTGGGGCATTTTCCCTTCAGTTTTGTCTTCATCAAGTGAAATGCATGCTCAATCGGATTCAGGTCAGGGGATTGACTTGGCCATTGCATAACATTCCACTTTTTAGCCTTAAAAAACTCTTTGGTTGCTTTTGCAGTATGCTTCGGGTCATTGTCCATCTGCACTGTGAAGCGCCGTCCAATGAGTTCTGAAGCCTTTGACTGAATATGAGCATATAATATTGCCCGAAACCATTCAGAATTCATTCTGCTGCTTTTGTCAGCAGTCACATCATCAATAAATACAAGGGAACCAGTTCCATTGGCAGCCATACATGCCCACGCCATGACACTACCACCACCATGCTTCACTGATGAGGTGGTATGTTTTGGATCATGAGCAGTTCCTTTCCTTCTCCATACTCTTTTCTTCCCATCACTCTGGTACAAGTTGATCTTTGTCTCATCTGTCCATAGGATGTTGTTCCAGAACTCTAATGGCTTTTTTAGATGTTGTTTGGCATACTCTAATCTGGTCTTCCTGTTTTTGTGGCTCACCAATGGTTTACATCTTGTGGTGAACCCACTATATTCACTCTTGTGAAGTCTTCTCTTGATTGTTGACTTTGACACATATACACCTACCTCCTGGAGAGTGTTCTTGACTTGGCCAACTGTTGTGAAGGGGCTTTTCTTCACCAGGGAAATAATTCTTCTGTCATCCACCACAGTTGTTTTCCGTGGTCTTCCGGGTCTTTTGGTGTTGCTGAGCTCTCCGGTGCGTTCTGTCTTTTTAAGAATGTTCCAAACAGTTGATTTGGCCACACCTAATGTTTTTGCTATCTCTCTGATGGGTTTGTTTTGATTTTTCAGCCTAATGATGGCTTGCTTCACAGCTCTTTGGATCTGATATTGAGAGTCGACAGCAACTGATTCCAAATACAAATGTCACACCTTGAATTAACTCCAGACCTTTTACCTGCTTAATTGATAATTAAATAACGAGGGAATAGCCCACACCTGTTCATGAAATAGCTTTTGAGTTGATAGTCCCATTACTTTTGGCCCCTTAAAAAGTGGGAGGCACATATAGAAACCGTTGTAATTCCTACACTGTTCACCTGATTTGGATGTAATTAACCTGAAATTAAATCTGAAAGTCTGCAGTTAAAAGCACATCTTGTTTGTTTAATTTCAAAGCCATTGTGGTGGTGAATAGAGGCCAAAATATGAAAATTCTGTCAATGTCCCAATATTTATGCACCTGACTGTTTATGTAATATATAGTATATAGCAAACATGTATATATTATATATAACACACATATATACACATTAACAACACATATACAGTATACACACACTAACACATATACACACGAACACATACATACACACTAACACATACATGCGCATATATACACACTAACACAAACACATACATACACATATATGCACACTAACACATACATGCACATATATACACACTAACACATACATACATATATATATATATACACACTAACACATACATACACATATATACACACTAATACATACATGCACATATATACACACTAACATACATACACACTAACACATACAGACACATACATACATAATTATGACTTACATTTAAATGCAACAGGAGGCTGCTAATGAGGACGGGCACCTCGTATAATCAGCCCCCGCCCCCTCTGCAATGACGTGATTAGTGGGTGTATGGGGACAGGGCTTGTCGCATTGGCTCCACCCCATTGCATTCAAGGGTGAAGAGGGGATGAGGGGAATTAGCCCATGGGAAGGAGGCAAGGGTAGTGCGGGCTGCACATTGGGGGTAGGAGCTGGCGTGGGCCCCCTCCCGTTCTGCCAGTGTCCGGGCCCGGGACTCCAGTGATGGCGGCCCTGAATGTGATAGACAAAACCAGCAATGATGGCTGACAATTCTAAAATATGTGGACAAACAGAAGCACTTCCCTGTCCACCACCACATAACTGAACCTAAGGATGACAGATTAGCACAATTCACTTAATTTATTATTTTTTTCTGAATTTTTCAATAACTTTTGGCCTGGGGTGCAGGAAGAAAAATGATGATACTCTATCTAGGACGCTGTGATTAAAAAAAAGTTTGGGGACCACCACATCTCAGGATTCATCTGGAGTTGGATGGAAAAAAATGTGTAGGCATGAATCTGTATGTAGGCTTTTGCATACTGATGACTTTCATCTCGTTATGCCTTATCGGGTGCAATGGAGGAGATATGGTTAGGGCAAGCCTAGGCTAAGTAGAGTATGAATGTTACTCAATTAGAGGTGTACACACATGCAAATATGATTTTTAGGTGGGTGCTGGAAGGCAGGTACAACAATACACAACAATGATGATGACGATCAGCAGCACTATCTAGTCACTTCTGGCTTGGAATGATCATCAAAGATCAACCTTTGAGAAAGATCGATGTATTCATGCCCGATACACTGTGATTTTTGGATTGATCCTGGAGACATGGCGTATCAATAGGATCTTTTCTGAAATAGCTATGGTGGTGGCCTGTCCCCCAGCTTCACCAGTGTAACTGCATGTGCGTAACCTTTTTTTTTCAACTGAACACGAATGACCTTTTCTCACTCTGCAACTGTGCATGCACAATCTTTTCTCACTCTGCAACTGCACATACACAATCTTATCTCATGCTGCAACTGTGCATGCACAATTCTATCTCACTGCAACTGCGCATGCACAATCTTTTCTCACTCTGCAACTGCGCATGCACCATCTTATCTCACTCTGCAACAGCGCATGCACAATCTTATCTCACTCTGCAACAGTGCATGCACATTCTTATCTCACTCTGCAACAGCGCATGCACAATCTTCTCACTCGTATGCACATTCTTATCTCACTCTGCAACAGCGCATTCACAATCTTCTCACTCGGATGCACAATCTTTTCTCACTCTGCAACTGCGCATGCACAATCTTATCTCACTCTGCAACTGCGCATGCACAATCTTATCTCACTCTGCAACAGGTCATGCACAATCTTTTCTCACTCTGCAACTGCGCATGCACAAACTTTTCTCACTCTGCAACTGCGCATGCACATCATCATTTAATTTCTACAAAAGCAGGTGAAAATTAAGTATCAGTGCCATTTATTATAAAGGTAATGAGGAGATATCACTGATATCTCCTGCTTTCTTTTCAATTCCGATCTGGTCCGCTATCCCCATACAATAGCATGGGGACCTAAATTCATCAAGCTCCGATAATACAAAATATCAAGAGCTTGACCGTGGGAATCTTTGCCATCTTCAGATGGTTTTTGTTCCTGCACGGGTTGCTAAGAGGGATCCGAATTACCCCTGTTCGACTCCTTTGCCGGACACCTGGGCTTTGTGTGCATGTGTGATCACCAGTTCACGCTGGCGTACTAGCACAGAGTCAGACTTTGCAGTGCAAAGTTTTGCTGCTACAACTGTTTTCTAGAAATGCGTCTGACTCAACATATGTAAATATACTTTATTTGCATGTATTTTTCCACTGTAAATCAGCCCATACATGTTTACCTCCTATACAACGTACATTATGCCCCAGTACAATGCCCATGGGTAATACCTAGTGAAGTCGCTCTAAGAAGTTATATCCCAAGTGAAAGAAGGAAAAAAGAATACATAGGGGATGACAATGATTTAGCAAAAATTATACCCCTAATTTCAGTGACAAAAAGTGTCCCCCAAAACAGCTGCAATAGCAGGCATATGCATAGTTGTAACTATTACAAGATGCCTGCATTTGGGCATGGGTAGCATATGTGCCAGGGTTACATTAGGCACACATCAAAAACCCCTACGCATATAAAAACATAATATGTGCAAGAGCAACAAGGAAAAAAGCTACCAGCATCATTGGTGCATTCACATTCAGCCAATCACAAGCTGTTTTCTAGTGCTGGTTATTGCCATCTTCACCATTATATATAGCTACCTGTCCTCAAGCACCCACCAATAATATGGCTTAGGCAGGCATATTTGCGTATCTGTACCAGTCTGTATCTGTCTGCAGTTACACAAACACACCATTACTGTACTACGTTTCCTCCATAATTCTTCCTCTCCAGGCATAATTAGGCATAAGTGTCAGATCCATGCCCATCTAGATGGGCTTATAAAGCACAACCTGATTTCTGAGCATGCACAGAGCGATTGTATGTTCTTTACCAGCTCCGAAATATGTGCTATGTTATGTGAAACAATCTTAGAATTTAATGGCCCGAGGCAACCGGTCAAAAATTGGGTGTATGTTGCTTACGAACTACGGGCACAGAAGATATGTTCTATGCATCTTATGGTATATACATGCACAATGCGTACGCTTAGTTTACTAGTGGTCATCATCATCAGTGCACACTTATATTATACCTACTCTATAGTAGGGGCAAAGGATAGGTGTACATAGGCTTACTTCCTGTATAGCTTGCAGTTGTGTCGACATCCATGCATCCAGTTCTCCAAGGTTAGCACTGCAGGTAATAATAAATCAACTGATTATTTTACAAACAAATTATAGATCATTATTTTCTCCATGACCACTATGTCTGTATGTGGTATGGATAATGGCCGGATTTTCATTTAATAACTTTTCTAAGGTGATGCGTGTGGCTGGTAATGGAATAAACTAGCCACTCCCAAAGTAACTCTGATGGGCACTGAATCTGGCCTGCACAAGTGTGCACATACCGCTGCCGTGCTGCCTAGTGCGCTAGCTGCAAATCATTTGCGGCCCACCGATGTTGCAGCGGTACTTGCTCTCTCAGCTGCTTCTAGATGGCCGCAGTGGCAGGACGAAGAAGCACTAGTGCCGCACGTAATGACACTGGCACCGTGGCATCATTACTTACTCCCGCACATACACACTTTATATTCACAAGGGTAAACGAGAGTTTACTTTTGAGTTTTAATTTTTTTCTTATTACTGAGCCGCGGGCCGGCACAATCTTATATTTAATTTATCTGCAAAATAAAGGCGGTTGGCGCCCCCTAAGTGTTTTGGGCCCATCTGAGACTCGAAACCTCGGAACCTGGTACAGGTGTCCCCCTTGTAACCCCCTGTTGCTGGGCCTGGCTGAAATTTCAGCAATCCTTTTTTACAGGTGACAGGGAGTTGATAGTGAGTGAGTATATGTGAGGTACAGTATGTCTGGGGTAAACCATGTGCATATGCACCAATGTGGAAACGTATCTCCATATTGTGCTTAGTACAGTACACCTCCATATTGCCCTGACTGTTTGCATGTGATAAAGTAACATGACTTCTTATTAAGTACAAACCCACACATACTTCCACAGACGTTGGCACATAGTGGGACACTAATGGAAACAGCAGAATTGTTCAACATGTGTAGTATTTTAACCCTAGTGTGTATGTGTGTGCGCATGTGATAGGGAACATAGGGCCTGATTCAGAGCCGCCCGTAAGCGGCCGCTCGTTCGCTCCGAGCGATGTTCGCACAACTGCGCATGCGTATGGGTCGTAATGCGCATGCGCCAACCAGTCATTGCGGTCGGAAATTGAGCGCTCGCAAAATAGCGAGTGCCTGCTAATTTGAGTGACAGGATGAGGCATTTGTGGGTGGTAACAGGGGAAGGTGCTTGAAAACGGGGAGTGGTGATCCGAACGCAGGCGTGCCAAACGGTCAAAACGGGCGTTTTAAGGGTGTGCATAATTAACAAAGCAGCGCCATCGACCACGTCACTTCGTTGTTTCTTAGCCTGAACTGTTCGCATGATTGCGGTAGGAAAAAACAACCACAAGCACTGCGAGCAGTTCAGACGCCTTTCGATGTACTCTATTAATCAAATAAATAGCGGAGATGACGTAGGATGCGAGCGGCCAGGGGGCGTCTTTACAAAATAGCGAGCGCATGTTTCGTTCGCTCGCTCAGACATAGAGGCGTCAACAGACCGCAAAGTGCGAGCGCTCAATTTAAATAGCCGGCCCCTTTTTCTGAACGAGCGAGCGCAAATAGCATCCGGCTCTGAATCAGGCCCATAGATTGTAAGCTCCACTGGGGCAGGGACTGATGTGAATTGACAAATATTCTCTGTAAAGCGCTGCGGAATATGTGTGCGCTATATAAATAACTGATAATAATAATAATAATAGTATTTCCTTGTATACAAACATAACATATAGGTGTGAAACCACGAGGTGCGATTAATGTATGAAGGCACTTGTGGTCCAGCGCCCATTTCTGTGTAACCTGAACTGTCATTGTTTTGATTCCTTCCAGTTTATAATTATTTATTGTTTCTATTTGTGCATGTTATTTTATGCAGTGCATATTTATGTTGTTCTACAAGTTATACAAGTTATTCTTAAATGTTGCCAGGTGGCGTGTTTTATTCAGATATGGGTTAAAGCAAAGTCATTGCGTGCTGGTGCCTGGATTGGACTCCTGGGCACCTCCTCCACAGGGAGCCAACTGTCACCAACTGCCAAGGAGGGAGGACACTCTGCACCAGCCACCATGAGGGAAGGACACACACAGAGTTAAGACATAATTTTTCCCACCTATAACAATCTAGCTACTGCCCTTAATCTGCCCAACACTAGCTCCAACACGGTGGGAATATTTAAGGCTATATTATCTATGTTTCCAACTGCATTGGTGTGTTCATGGATTGGTGATTAGGAACTGCACTTCCATCACTTGTGTATGCTGTATCTGCACAGAAGCGCATCTGTCTGGTGTTTATATATCCACATGTCTGTATTGCCATCTATAGAATAAACCACTTTTTGATAACAACTATCTGCCTAGGTGATTTAAAAGAACTCTCTAGGACGTGCGGTCCTCACATTTGGTGGCAGCAGTGGGATGTTAGAGCCACTGCTTCGGGTTACCAGATTGCATAATAAACTACTGTTAAAATAAATCGCTTATCAGATTTGCTAGGCTTTGAAAGGGGACCTATAATGTCCATGGCTACTCTCCTAAAAGGCTCTCCGATAATGGACATAGACATTAACGGAGCTTTACTAGAAGCTCCACCAAGTCTCTGACATACTTCACATGAGTTGTGATATTTAAGCACATCCTGTGACAAGCCTGGCCAGTAAAAGCTGCGCAATAAACGCGCTCTGGTTTTCTTAATCCCTAAATGCCCAGCTACTGGGATGTCACAAGCAAGCGCTATTAACTGGGATCTGTACTCTCGAGGCACCACTAACTGCTTGTGAGCCTTACCTACTGCTGGTGCTTTGGCTACCCGCTACAACAAATCATTCTCCCACACTACCTGAGCATGTTGCCCTTCATTAAGGGCTTGGTCAGCTCGGCTGCGTAAGCCTGCTAATGATGGGTCTGTCTGTTGGGCATGTCTAAATTCTACTCTGTCCACTTCCCCCAAGTCCCCTTGTGTCAATGTCAGGTTTGAGTCAGGCATATTTACCGGTGATGATTCAGTGGCTATGGTGGGGATGACACATCCAATACTTCCGGTGCAGGTCTGGAGACCTGTTTAGCACCTAACTGGCTAGCTCTACCTTGACTGTGGTTCACGGTATTGGCAAAGTGGCTTGTTAATCCATGGCATATATCGCTTCCCAAAACAACTTCTGCTGGGAGTCCATTCATAAGTCCCACTTCCACCTGGCCCCTACCATGTCCCCATTCCAACCAAATTCCAGCCATAGGTATGTCCTTCAAGTCACCAACAATTGTAGAAATGCAAATTCTTCGCTTAGGGGGTAGACAAGACCTCGAGACCAAGTAGGGATGAACCAAGGTAATGGATGCACCTGAGTCCCTCAATCCTTTGCACTTTTGATTCCCACCCACACAGCCTGGAGATGTGTATGCATATTAACTGGACCAATCCTCCCCACACTCACAATTGTCTCAAATTGATACACTACTCCTTCGACCTCTAGTGCATCAGGATAGTAGTCTACCTCAGCCATGTTTGCAAACTCCTCACAACAAGCCACCTTAGGGGCCCCAGGCCGTGGACCAGGAGATGAGCCGCAACTGCTAGAACAGTGCCGCTGAATGTGACCCAAGTGGCCACAGCGATAACATTTTCTCGGCTGCTGTAATTTGGACGGATGGGATCGGATTGCTTCACACAGCTGTTGCGGTTGTGTCGGCTGGGCTTGATTCTCCCATCTCTGCATCCTATTTTGCCTTTGTCCAAAAAATGTTTCTCTTTCGGGTCATGGTGAGGGTAGTTCTTTTGGCACAGCAGGTCTCCATCATGGCCGATTAACTACATACTCATCGGCCAGATCCGCAGCTTGCTCAGGGGTTATGGGTTTTCTATCTGTCACCCATTCCTTTATTTCTGGAGCCAATTTTGAAAGCAGTTAGTCCAATATAAATAAATCCTGCATCTCTTCCATGGAGGATATCCCTTTACCTTCCAGCCATCGGGTGCATGTTATCCGTAACTGGCTATTAAATTCCTTATGGGAGCTATCTCCCTTTTTGCTAAGTGCCTGAAACTTTAGTCTATAGGTCTCTGGTGTAACTGCATATCATGCCAATAATACGCACCGCACATCTGCATATTGCTGGCATGCTGTCGGGCTCAGTGTCTGATATGCTTCAAGGGCCCACCAAGTTAGGCTAGGCCCCAAATAACATGGCCAGTCTTCTTCTGAGATACCATGGACCACCATAATGTTTTCAAAAACTTGCAGATGTGTGTCAATGTCTGTGGTACTTTCATTAAAGGTTGGCACATCACGATATCTCAAATGGGGTGTCCTGTTTACAGTCTCCATCAGTTCTGGTGTCTTCTCCAGCAGCTGCATTGGCACATGCAGTACTGCCTCCATTATGCAGGCCCTTTTGTGGTCCTTAGGGTTGGGTCCTAGGACTTTAAACATAGCCTCCATCTGTTCAGCTTGGGTCTGAGTTTGCACTGCTCCCAGACGCATTCCCTGGCCCGTTCTCTGTATCCGACATCTCCTTCATATCCTCCTCAGATTGACCCGTTGGATGCTCTTGCTCCCATTGCAGCAGTTTGGCTACTAACACATCCTTTGTGTCACTTTCCTCTACAATAATATCTCTGCCTCTGCAAATTCCTTGTAAGTGTCCTTTTCGCATCTTTTTGTACTCCTGTTCCAGTCCAGCTATTTCCCCTGTGCCAGTCCTCAGTGACATTGTTGGTCACGGGTGTCTGCGTAAAGTATCTTGCAGAGTCTGGTCCGAATCTCGTATCCGTTCTTTCAGCACTAGGTGATACCGCTGTGGTATGTCGTGGAGGTAACAACTGTAAAATATTTAAGTTTCAACCCGAAATCAAAGGCAGCATGGATCATGTTTTAATATGATATATTTGACATTGTTTTACGTATACAATTTACATAGTTGTTTGGGCATTTATGACATCTGTTCCATGGGTAACTGTATAGAAAGGGAAGTGTTACCCTTCTAAATCAATTCATTTCTGACATTTTCTACTGCAGATTAGAAATTGAAAACAAACCTTTGGCTGCTGTAGGCAAAACCACATTTTTTTTCACAGTTGAAAATACTCGTACCTCGCTTGCATTCTGTTGTAGTTAAAGTTCCAACATATGTATCGGCAGCAAGCAAATGAGACAATTGGAGATGAAACAATGTATATCACATCGCTCAATTATTAAGTAGCTAGGGTCAAACTGTGTCCTTTCCTTACAAGCACCATAACTGGAGGGACAATAAAAAATCCTTGAGTTATTATGGCATACAATTATGAGATTGATAAAAAATATATTGCAGTAGTTACAAATAGCAGCGGAGAACTGGCAGGTGGTGCAGGAGAACAACCTTTTTTTACAGAAAAGGATCTGCAGTAGGCAATTGCTATTGTTCATTAATGGGGACAGATTTTATCATATGATGGGACAAGGGCTATTTGGGGCATTTATCGCTGAGTGCAGACTGCGTGTATGACTGCAGCTAGTTATGAATCCGCAGTGGAGAAAAAATTTTTAGCAGGATGAGATTGCGGGAAGGGACGGAGAACACTTCATTTAGGGCAGAAGCTGTTTAAGAGGGGAATGCAAAACAAATTTCTAGATGTGATGGAAATAAGGCATCAACCTAAATATTCAATTAGACACTTTTTCCACCTTCTAGAGGTACTTTGTGCTAGATGTATTTTGATCTCTGCAATAAAAAAGTCAGACACACAAAGATACAATAATGCAATAAAAATAGTCCAATGTCTTCCAATTCTTATGATTAATTTGATACATAATGAGTCATAGGCTGCGGCAATGTCAGACACACTGGAGCGATGTTTTTTGCACTGTGCATGCTTCGCGGTTTTCTTTGTACAGAGTTGCAGTACAGATTCTGGTGATGGTATCAGACATGTAACTGGCGTTCCTGCATGGTGAGTGGGAGGTACCGGGGGTGGCTAAAGAGACGCGTGGAGATGTTGCGGTTTATGGGAGTGTCGCTGAAAGCACGTGTATACAAAGATGCTGAACTGCTCACAGAAGAGGCCATATGAAGACTGAGAAACTGCTCATCTCTTGTGCACTCAGAAGCAGGGATGTACACCAGGGAAGGGTATCGTAGGGGCATTAACATGAAGACACAGATGGGACTGCGTCAAAAGACGCAGCGGTGTCTGTATCCGACTCAGAATGAGGCCCAATGAGGCTAAACCTACCAGTAATTTAGGAGAAGAGTTAATAATAATGAAGGAAGTCATTCTAAAGTGGTGGTATGCTGGACTTTCTAGTGTTTCCAACAAGCAAATTTCAATCCAGAATGCTCCAGAATGCTCTATTGTTCTAAAAGCTAGTAAGTATTTGAACATGCTTCTGCTTATGTGTAAGGTTGCAAATGAAGAACATTTACTAAAATGTACATTTTAAATTGTGAATGCCTGTATATTTTGTGGTTTGTAAATTACTTTTTTGTTCAACTAAATATGTTTGTGCCGACTGAACTCCCACTGTTAAGTCATTAGGCAACAAGCGGAAGGTTAAATCGCTGAGATCCAGCCAGTAAAGAGCTATGCCGAGTGACATGATTGCACTGTTTGCAACTAGCCTGTGTGTTTATCTATTTCCAGGTAAGTCCTATTACGCCTATAGACGTCAGTAGATGTTCAAATTATCGTTCTGAGAGAGAACAATTCTGATCTGACTGTAACACATTGTATGGTTGGGCAGCTATTCCTGGTTCTCATTAGCCCATAACAGCAGTCACACAAGAAGGCAATAAGGCGAGGACTGCATATTACAGTCACCAAAGGATCCTCTCACCTAATTCTGTCCATATATCATGTTATTACATATATGATAAAGGTGACATCCTCTGATATCACATATAACAATGTTACTACTGTATATTGGGTATTAGGCTGTATTTATGGAATAAATGAGCTCTTCATTAAATATATTATTTTCATTGTTACATCATGCTAAGCAATCAAAATCTAGAGGGTTGTCCCCTGCTTTGTATACTGGTTGTCAGATGGGGTTTCTCTTAGCTGGAACAGTTAATCAGAAATGAGTTAGCAGTACAACCCAAGAGCAATTCCATCCCCCCACTCCACGTGTTATCTCCAAACACTCCATTCCGCACTTTTAACTTAAGGGTCATACACACTAGACGATAAAGTGAACGATATGGACAATAACAATATCGTTATTGTTCATAACGTTCAACATCATCCAGTGTGTATGCACGATATGTCTGCCATCACCTGAACTTGCAGAACAATCTTACGATATCGTCAGATTCTGCAAGTTCGGGGATGTGGCAGGGTGACATCACTGAACGATATCGTTAACGATATCGTTCAGTGTGTATGCTCAATGTTGATCCCGACATTGAGCCCTGGAGTTCAAAGGATAACACTTAACAATATCGCTCATGGAGCATATCATTAAGTGTGTATGAGCCTTTAGTCTATGGTGTATCTTTAGCTGGTGGCTCCTCCATTCATCTCCTCACTGGTGCTGATGTAATTACTACAGCATCTGTAGAGAGACACAGACAGGAGCCACCAGTTGACATGTTCTCAGGTCACTTTCTCCCAGCAATGTATCTACAGTGCTTCAGCACTGATGCCAATGTGAGCTGGGTGAATAGAAAGCAGGCCCTATAACAAAAGCACCATCCATGGGTTTAGGTAGCATGGTGGAGATAAGTTTATGGTTAGAGTTACAGTAGGTCTTCGGGGATTAGGAATAGCCAGGGATGGAGGGAGGTAGGGTTTGTTTGCAGTAAGGTGTGGCACTGTGGAAGCCACAAGCTAGAGCTTGGTTATATGATCGGAAAACTATTTCTCACTGCGTAATTGCCTTCAGTTTTATGACTGGGGTTAATTGTAGCTAAGCAATTGATAAAACTATATTCTGCATTGAATATGGGTCATGAAACTAGGTTGAATTTGATTACAGTTTTTTCTAATTGCATTTTTTATAAATGCTCATTGGCCATGTTATTGGGTAGACCATCTAGTACTGAGTAGGACCCCTTTTTCCCAAGAATAACCAGAATTCTTTGTGGCATGGATTCAACAAGGTGATTGAAGCATTCCTTAGACTCGGGAGCTCATTCAGACCCGCTTGCTAGATGCATTCGCTCGCACCCAGCGTATGCAAATTCAGCACACTCCCAGCAATGCAGGTGATCGCACGGCAAGGCATTAGCACGCCCACTATGTCTTGGCGTGCGATCACTTTGTGTATGCAGATGCCAACTAGCCATTCATAAGACGCCCACTTGCGCAGTTCATCTCCTGGAAGTGCATGAAAACATTGGTACATCGAGCACCATCGGATGCGATCGCAGCGCTTGAGGTTGACTATACACTACCGCAAGCACTGCGATCAATTCAGTGTGAAATACAACCAAGTGAGGTGGGCTATGACGCTGTCTGTTAATTATGCACGCCTTTGAAACAGCGTTGAAACACTCAGGCACGCCTGCGTTCGCACCTCCACTCCCCCATTTCTAGTGGACTGCCACCTACAAACGGCTTCTCCTGTCACTCACTCTGCTGGGCTGTCTATGCGCAGTGAGCGATTGCTTCCCGAGCGTTCGCACTGGTTCACGCACGCGCATTGCGATGCATATGCATGCGCAGATTGCAACTATCGGCCAGCTACGAGCGATTGCATCCTAGTGAGCGGGTCTGAATCAGCTCCTCTGGTCCATGTGGACATGATAACATCACATAGTTGAGGAACGTTTGTCGGCTTGCCATTAATGCTGCAAATGTGCAGTTTCAACACATCCATTCCTAACGGTGCTCAGTTAAATTGAAATCTGGTAACTGTGGAGACCTTTGGAGTACGCTGAACTCATTGTCATATTCATGAAACACTCTTTAGATTATGGGGCTGTTGGGAACAAAGCATAAGGAAGGAGTAACTTTTCATCTGGACAAACCACGTTCACTGCAAGGTCACAAATACATTTACATTTTTTGTATGCAGGGTAAATACTTTGCTTTTGCATGTAGTCCACAAATAATTGTCCCCACCTAAATCTAAAACACATTTTATCAATTTCACACGTTATCTGCCCCATCTACAGTACAACAAGACTTTACCAAGGTGCAAAGTTACTACTTTTTTTTTTTCTCTTTCCCAAACTCTGAATCAGCCTCTATGTGTGCTCTGCAATATGGCATGTTATAAGTATTCATTGATGAGTAGACTATGGCTATAAACAGATGTACATGGCCAGCAACAATACTCAGGCAGGTGGTAGCACTTAATACTCAATCTGTAGGGGCCTATTTCCAGTGGCGTCACAAGGGGGGTGTGGGTCGCACCCGGGTGTCACCCGCCGAGGGGGTGACACCAAGGTGCAGACTTCCCCCTCAGTGACAGGAGCCAGATGCTGCACTGTGTAATTAAGTGTAATTAAGTGCAGCACTCGGCTCCTGACACGGTGAGGGAGCCGGCCCACACCTCCGGCAACCCCCCCTGCCATACAGTGATAAGCAGCACGGTGATGGGAGTCAGACCACAGGGGTTTACAGATAGGCCATGCCCCCTGGCTGTGATACCACGCCCCTTTTCGTCAGAATAGCAGCCCTCCCTGCACCGCGTGACACCACGGGGAGGGACGCTACTGCCTATTTCACACACTATTACACCACCATCACCAATCTATACCACTGATACAAGGCAGGATGGACATGGATTAATATTGTTTATGCCATATTCTGACCCTACTATTTGCATGTTTCAGCAGAATTTTAAACACATCAGGCCAGACAACATTTTTCCAACCATAATATGTCCAATGTTGGTGAACCTGTGGCCACTCTAGTTTCCTGTTCTTAACTGAAATAAGTGTAAAGCTGGCCACACACTAGACCAACTTACATCCAACCAGCCAACTTGTTGATTGGTTGGAATGAAAATCTGGTAACGTATGGGAGTAACTAATTATCAGCAATTTGCTCCTAAATGCCAGAAAACAGATGAAAATGGTCATTCAAACAAGTTTGTTAAATGTTTGATCTAAACTATTTGTTTTAACAACAGTTTTGGTCCATTTTCCAGTGTTTGGGAGCAAATTGCTGATTGTATTCCTTACCAGATTTTCATTCCAACCAATCAACTAGTTGGCTGGTTGGACAGATAATCTTTAGATGTGTGGCCAGCTTTACTCAATGGCCTATGCAGTTCTCATATCGACAATTATTATGTCAACACTGTATATGCTGGGCTACAATGCCGGCACCAGTATGCAGACAATGTTAAAATGCTGCAAAAACAATTTTAACTGTATGGATAGTATCACTGTGAGCATGCTGTTTTTACAGCATGTTTAAAGCTGTATTAGTGGCACTATAAAAATGCTTTCAAAAGTATTTTAACATTGTTGGTGTACTAGTACCGGCAACGAGGCTCCGACGTATGTTGACATAATGATTGTGGCACTAGCATATGTATTCTGTGGCTTATACTTCAAGGTTAGTAGTGCACTAAGCAGGCAGGGGGTATATGGTTATCATTTACTAATATGATGGATAAAGGAGAGGCGTGGTTGCCAGCATCTAATCGGCTTAAAATTTCTATAATGATTAGTTCATCTTTAACTGTTTCCACCTCACTCCAACCACACCACACCATACAACTTATAATTGTACGAAAATCCCATTCGCCAATGGCTTCTGTAATATTGGTGGCTGATAATGTTTCTGGCTTATAGTATCCACTCTCAGTTAACTCATCAACAACTATAATTACTAAGCTGTGTTAGGAGATAAAGTGAATGGTGATAAGGTGCCAGCCAATTAGCTCCTATCTGCCATTTTTCAAACACAGCCTGTGACATGGCAGTTAGGAGCTGATTGGCTGGTACCTTATCTCCGTTCACTTTAACTCTTAACACAGCTTAGTAAATAGACCCCATAGGTTCTGTTTCATGTCAATATGCATCCGCACATTACTGAAGAAGTGTCTGAAGATCCAGGTACTTAGCACTGGTGAGGACTAGTTGCTGCCAAAAAAGAAATTGAAGTGAAGTGAAGTGGAATAACATAGTAAGCCCATCCCATCACAGTATCTAAATGTTCCATTGATTTAGTAGGTAATAGCAGGGCAGAGGCAAATGTTCTTTTTTAGTAGATAAATTATTAAAGGGTAAATTTAATAAGCAGCGCTTTTCAAGGGAACCGCATCTTCATCATTTCACCCACTGGATTTAAAGGGGCAGTAATATTATATACAAAACCAGACATGTTTTGTATTTAATATTATTGCACCTTTATATCAAGGGAATTAAACCACCATAGACATGACAGCTTAGAAAAGCCCCATATTGTATATTTACCCCTAAGGGGGGTATTCAATTAGGCTGCGAAAAGTCGGATTTTTTATCGCCGATGACGGCATTTTCGCCTATTTTAATTATCACCGTATTCAATTTCAAAGACTTTTCGCAGGTTCGAAAAGTCTTTGAAAAAAAATGGGGATAACTTTTCACCATGTTTTACATGGCGAAAAAAAGTGCAGAATTGGGGTTTAGGGGTGCAGGCTTAAAAAAAACTAGCCTGCATCCCTGGGAATGTCATTTCAAAATAAACTGTGTCAAAAAAGTTTTTAAAAAAAATAGGGACAGTGTGTAAAAATAGGGAAATAGGTTCAGGGCTATTCGGTAAGTATGCAGCAGGTGTTTTCTAGAATAGGTTATTAGCGGCAGGTGCATTTTTGCAGAATTTAAAAAAAAATACTTTAGGGACTTAAAAATATACTAATACCCATTTTCATGTACCCCAAATTTGATGGGACCACTTAAAAAAGCGAAAAAAAAGACCTAAGTGCTCTTTTGCATCACTTCTTCAATATCGGGAAACAAACACTTGCCGCGGCTATTTAAAAACCCAACTTTCTTCTGCAGGCAAAAAAGGGGGGTACCCATAGTGATCCCCCATGTCTGGACATCTTTAGAGGGGTCCCAGGCACATTTCCCGAAAATTCACGTTTTTTTTTCGTAGATCCAAATTCGCAGGGTCCCGTTTTCGCTCATTTTAAATTGAATACGGGGATAAAGTGGGCATGCGCCCGATACTTTATCCCCAGAAATGCTCCGATGTGGAGCGAAAAGTCCAGCATGGACTTTTCGCTCCCTAATTGAATACGGGCCTAAGTCTTATTTAGTAAAAAACAAGAAAAAAATAGTGATTTTGCCCCATTTTGCTCTTCAGAAAATAGATTCTGGAGAGAGTGATGAGTTGAATGCTTGTCGGTGTTGTGAACGTATCTTGTGTGTTTTTGCATATATTGCTATAGATTTAAGGATAGCATACTTGTTATCTCTTTTATTACCCTAAAACTTTGTGATTCAATGTCCTTATATACTGTAGTGAAACTGCAGTCGTTATCTCTTTAGCTTCTTGCTTAGTTCCAATGGTTTACTGGAATGATGCAAAATAATAGGTACTGTAGCTTTGTTTTCAATATCTAGGTAATAGCAAGGTAGCTATGTCCAGGTGCAGACATACTGTTGGGAATACTAAATAATAGTTTTCTAAAATGCTGGCAGCAAGATACATAAGAGTGAGTAAAACAGTTTCCTGCTCAGTCTTCGTTTATCCCTGGTTTCCAGGATTTTCTGTTTTAGCTGCTACTCTAAGTACTGTGGTATAATGATACCCACCTCATCATCCATTATATCATTAACCTTGGAGTCTTACTGCAATGCAGGAGGGTTCACAGCTTTTTCTTCCCCAAATTGACTTTTCTTCCACCTTCGACGTCCCTGAGAATAGGTTTAAATATTAGTAATGTTAGGCAATGTGAGGCAATTTTACCCCCCTATTGGAAAATAGGAAAGGGCTTTCTAGGTGAGACACAACCTACATAACACTGTTAAATACATAAAAGTGAAACATGTAGAGAATCTCGATGTACTGTACCCTTACTGTAATAATCACTATAAGACATAACTGAAGCTAAAACATAAAGCTTAGATTATGCATAGTACCTGCTGCATTGCAATAATGCCACATGTAAAAACAAATATGTAAATACAAAACATAAAAACAATTGTTGCCGGCGCTCGTTACCACTAGCATGAGGAATTAGTTAATATTTTGATCACGTAAGCTTTCAGGCCAACGTCACGGCTACCTGATTTTTCTAAGTGCTCCACTATTATATATGCTTTAATCTCCATTGTGTTGCAGTTATATGACACTGAACCGAGCAGTATGTTAGGGTAAACATATAAACATTAAAGAGAATAATATGGGGGGGTCAAAGTTGGATATTAGTATACTTGCCACCTTGAGCATTTTCCAGAGCATCTATTAGCAGATTGCTTTTTTGAATGATGTTTGCAATAACCGTATACCTTGAAAGGCAGCACGGATGGTGTAATGGTTAGCATTACTGCCTCATAGCAGGTCGTGGGTTCGATTCCCACCACGACCCTAACTGTATTGAGTTTGTATATTCTCCCCGGTTTCCTCACACAATCCAAAAGCTGTATAGGAGCAATGAATTGAGATAAAAAAAATGCAAATTCATAGAAATCTATACTATTGGGAATATATTGCCCAATTAATTCAATTATTAGCTTCAAATGACCTCCAGAGCAGCAATAGGTATGCAAGGAAGGAGCAAAGAACAATACTCTTATATGGGGGCACACTCTTAATCAGATAGTAATTGAAATATAACTATTAATAAATAGATGTATACATAAAATAAAAAAACAGCACCACAAGCCTCTTATATCTTGAAATGATCTACTATAAAAGCAATATAAATATTTCATATGTACTACAATAGCTGCAATATATGAAGAATTTTTAATCAGGTACAGTCACTAAAGTTGGTTCATCTTAAGTAAATCAAAGGAAAATCAGTGCCTGTGCAATTAAGTGTGCCATGATCTAGTTTCCCTTGTTTCCCAGAGCATTGGACAAGGTCACACAAGCACAGTGAAGTTAAAAAGGAACAGCATCTGCTGTAAGAGGAAACCCCAAGATCTCACCCTGACGGACCAGGCGTGATGTCAACGGGGAAGCCCTGATGAGTTCCGTGTACTGTAGTAAGGGATTCCTTGTGAGCGCAAAGGAGCCCCTTAGTGAAAGGTCGATGCACGTTTTGCTAGGGGCATATATATATATATATATATATAAATGTGTATCATCACCATGCCCTAGCACTCATATTACCTACTCAGGTCTAGCACATAGCTGGCTCTGGTGCCTTCCTCGGGGGTCAGCGCCCCCCAACATAACATCCAAAAATGCAAGGCGGCACTGAGAGGGTTCAGGAGGTGTTTTTGGATGATATATATATATATATATATATATATATACAGGTGAGGTGCATAAATATTGGGACATTGACAGAATTTTCATATTTTGGCCTCTATTCACCACCACAATGGCTTTGAAATGAAACAAACAGGATGTGCTTTAACTGCAGACTTTCAGATTTAATTTGAGGGTAATTACATCCAAATCAGGTGAACGGTGTAGGAATTACAACGGTTCTCCCATGGGAACGCCTTAGTATGGCAGCCACGCCCCCGGCACGCCCACCAAAGGGGGCATGCTGTCACTCAACATCGACAGCACGCCCCCTTTGGTGCGAGTCCCGGAGCGACAGCTTGGCTGTCGCTATCTGGGTCTCGCGCATGCGCACGACGGAGCTCCCTCCGTCGTGCGCATGCGCACTAGGGCACCATCGACCCACTTGCGAGCGCTCAGCGCTCACGAGCAGGTCTGAATCAGGCCCTGAGTTTTTATTATATGACACTTGTTTTTCATATATTTTTGCCACATTGTCACTAATTTGTCACTGTGTGTTCATACACATGTATGTTTTGATAAGTTTATTGTTTGTTACTTTTTACTTGCAAACACTAATTATTGTTGAATTGAAAATCCATAATTATCTGATAATAGTATAATAGTGTTTATATTTGCCTGGGGTTTTTCTCCACTTTATTACCAGTGTTCTCCAATGTACATTGATTTCAGTGTTAGATATTACATTTTTAACTTGCTATATACATATATATATATATATTACACTATATAGTTATATTTTAAGTGTGATCTGATTAAGAGTGTGCATCCATATAACAGTATTGTTCTTTGCACCTTCCTTGTATAGGGAATATAGATTGTAAGCTCCACCGGGGCAGGGACTGATGTGAATGGCCAAATATTCTCTGTAAAGCGCTGCGGAATATGTGTGCACTATATAAATAACTGGTAATAAATAAACACACTTAGAAGCATAGGGAAGCATTGTAAAATGCTTCATTAGTGATCTCAGATTTAAAAAAGACACACAATTGGTCATTATTTTAATTATGTGAATTTGATTCCAGACACTGAACTATCTTTACTAAATGAAATAAAAACATGTCATGCTAGTGTCTTTTTTAAGAAAATGAATATAATACAGTTGTTATGAATGACAGACCTTTATTATGCCATATATTATTATGAGTAAAATCTTATATTTCAATCTTGCCTCATATATATAAGGATGGGATCAGGCTGCTTGTTGGTACAGTATGTTGCTGTGGCAGATCTAAATTTTTATATTTAATAGTAATTGGTACATTTAGCCTAGGACTTCTTACTTCCTTGACTACAAATCAGATATCCATCAGGAAATATTGGTATCTTGATTGCCTGCTCAAAACCCACCCAATGTACCTTTATCATCTTGGAGGATGCTGAGCACAATCCACAGATACAAGCCGTTTTCATGAGTAATGGTCATGCAGCCTGCTACCATCGGAACGGGATGCTTTGGTAAGTTGAATGGTATATTAAAATACAATTGAAAGCACAGAACTGGAGAAAAGATGATAGTCCTATATCAAGCAGGAATGACTGGTGAATAGCTGTGTTATTATTCTTTGTGTTACCTCTAAAATGACTGTCATGTATCAGTAATCAGGACACATCATGGTAAAGGCACTGAAATGTCACATGATGATTTCATTCCTTTGGCTGTGTCATATTGTCCTGAAGATGAAGAGTAATTAGTTTTTGCTCCAAGTTTTCAGTAATCTCATCAATTTACTGCAGTAGATCTTTGTTACATTTTCAGTTATCTTTAATTTAAAATATTGACTGTATGTGACCTCCTACACTAAGAGTAGGTACTTTCTATTTGGGTGCCAGACCTTCAACATTACAAGCCAGAACAGTTTCCAGAGTGCCAATACCATTACAACATGTAGATGGGTACTGCAAATGTTATTGTCCTTGCTTGAAGCTAGTTTGCTCAAAATAAGTTGATAATATGTAGTCTGGAGATGTAGACATACTTCAGAAGTTTGTACTGTTATTTTGGCTGTGAGCAGGAATAACAGTGTTGGGATTCTCTCAACAGTGGCCCAGGCTTCTCTGGGTATGTAGGCCACGCTTGTGTTCTTTGATTTGGAGAGGTTTTAGTGCTCTAAAAAGATCTCCTCTGTGAAAGAGATGACCTGGGATGCGGATGCCATTCATAGCATCCTTTGACTGGCATCTTGTGGCACTAATGCCAATGGTTGCCTACCACTGTTCTACAAGATGCATGTGTAATGTGATGCAGGGGTGGAACTACTGGTGTTGCAATAGGTGCACCACACGTGGGCCCCTAGGGAATTAGGAGCCCACAACGGGTGGAATCATGGGCTCACACTATGACTCTTTGACAGTAGCAGATTTCCAGAGCCCCCCTTCTCTCCTCCCCAGTGGGGATGGTCAGTGCCATAACAGGGCTATACAACATCCTGTGCCAACCACATCCCCATCCACATGATGTCATGATATCTTGTCGAGGTGAAGTGGCCACCAGTGACGAGAAGAACAGCAGTACACTGACAGTGACACTGACTGAGAGTACACTGACAGCACCTACCTCCTATTTTGTAGGTGAGAGTGGGCTGCATAATAAGTAATCACCAGATGTAGCAGGACCCAATAGATTCCAGTTGCCGCCCCTCCTGGACCCTGAGCAATCTGATACAGTGGTGAGCTACAGTTTAACCAAAGTAACCTGGTATGGTGTGAGGAAAGTGTTATACTAAGATTGTTTCTCCATCGTCTTTGCTGCATCCAAAAATGAATGCAGACTTTCACACAGATAATAGAACTTATTGTAAAGAACTATAGTTGGCAAGGCACTTCAGTACCAAAATGTATTCTCCCATTGCTGTAATATGTATAGTGCAAGAAGTTATTGGAAAGAAGACGTTAAGCCCCTCATTCAGACCCGCTCGCAAGCGGGTCGATGGTGGGGCACTGTGCACACGCTGCGTGCGCGAGCCCCGAAGCGAGTGAGAAATTCACTCGCTCCGGGGTTCGCTGCAAACGGGGTGGCTGTTGATGTTGATTGACAGCTCTCCCCTTTTTTTAGGTGGGGCGGGGGGTGGTTAGTCAAACAGACTGACGTTTGTGGGCGGCCCTACTGACATCACTCGTGATGTCAGTAGTGAGCTTCCTACTCTATTTGACCAGGAAGCTCACTGGGGCTTGCGGCAGACGAGACCCTACCACAAGGGTCTTGTCGCAAACCCGATGGTCGCGATAATCGCGACCATCACATGGCTGCTCGCAAAAGCTGTGGGTGATCACCCAGAGCTTAGCGAGCGGCCAGGAGGCCAGTTTAAAAAAAAAGCTGTCGCCCTCATTCAGAGCGAGCGCTCACTTTTTGAGAGTGCCTCTGAATGAGGTCCTAAGTTTTTACTGTGCCTTGCATAAGTTTTGTGCTACTTTCTAATAGCCTGAAGGAGAGGCTATATATCTATACTATTATAGGCAAAATGCTTTACAGTAGTTCTCATTGACACCAGCTTTGTTTTTAAGTACTTGCCTATTGTGTATAAGGTGGAAACATATTAAGCCTTGAAGAGAGAGAAAGTGGAGAAGTTGCCCAAAGCAACCAGTGAACTTATAGCTGTCATTTCATAGGCTATGCTAGATAAATGACATATAGTGACATAAAAGGGCAGAGCAAGCGCTCTGTGGTATTAGCTTATTCTACCGTTTGTGTCTTGTTTGTGAAAAAGATGTAGTAAAGATCACTGTAGATGTCTTAATTCATATTGTTTGTGCAAATCAGAGTAAATGTGCAACTTAATACAGTAAATCAGGTGGGCAATAACTGTAGGCAGAGTATTCCTCCGTAGTACGGACCAATATTCTGTCTTCATGTAATGTCCAATGAGAACAATATTGGTCCGTACTATGGAGGAATACTCTGCCTATAGTTATTGCCCACCTGATTTATTGTATTAAGTTGCACATTTACTCTGATTTGCATAAACAAGACACAAACGGTAGAATACATCCTAATACCACAGAGAGCTTGCTCTGCCCTTTTATGTTACTATGGCGCCATGTACTAACGAGTTTTATCACCAAAACGAGTGATAAATTTCACTGTGTATGATAATGGTTCTCCAGCCAATCAGCTCCCAACTGTCAACTGTTACAAAAATGACAGTTGGGAGCTGATTGGCTGGAGCACCATGTATCATACACAGTGAAATTTATCACTCGTTTTGGTGATAAAACTCGTTACTAAATGGGGGCCTATATGTCTATGTTAAGGAGGATAGGACACCTCCCTGAGCCAGCAACTAGTGGTATTTTTAGAATACTCTCCTTTGTGATAAATACTGTGAGCGCTAACTATTGTTTGATATCTTCTAGATAAATGACAGTCAGGAGCTGACCGGTTGCCTTGGGCAGCTTCGCTTCTCTCACTTCCTGCAGGTGATACTTCCTAATATTTACTAAGACTGGGAGGTATTGCTGTATTTTCCGCTTCACTGTGTATGGAGCGTAAGTTATATTCCATGGTCACTTGACACATTTTAGTACTTATTATATTATATTTAGATGACACATATGTCCATAGACGCCAGGAACTGATGGCTGGTCAGATCATAACATGGGTCAGCACTGACTAACATATATGAAATAGTCATAAATGAATAGTAAACTAAAACTAAAACTTTCTAATTAAATAGTGCACTACAAGGTTAAATCCTTTTTACATTGAATTAAAAGTATATAACGCTGTACTTATTACTAGTACTTTAAATATATAGCGACTTACTTGCATACATTAAAAATAGACAATATTTGCAACTAAATATTTCTGGATCCTAAACCCAGTGACCTGATGAGACACATTAATAGACAGCAATAATCTCGCTGATTCATAATAGTCTAAGAGATTAGAAGGTTGCAATGTGAATTTTTGGGATGTTTCTCTGCTACTTATTTAGAATGTGAAAATTGGATTTTTGCAAAGCCTGGTTAATTCTCTCTAGGGTGTACTACCAATGTAGGCATTGCCATAAATATAACCTATTTCTTCTTATGATCTGTGAATTTCAAATGCATATGAATTGTTTTCTGAATAACAACAAATAAGTGAAATGAGATAAAGAAAATATGACTCACTAGCTTGGAATAGAAAGTCATTTCTGAACTGAAACTGCAGTTCTTCTCGATGTCTTGAGATTGTCCCACAGGCACAAAGTGCCAATTGCACTTAATCGAATTCCACATGGTGCTAACAAAATAAATTTAACCTGACGTATACTATTCCTGAGTGTTCATTCACAATGGAAAGAGAATACAAATTAGAGATTTCAAACTGTAAGTACTATGCTGGCACTATGCTGGCAAAGAACAAAAGAGGCCTTGTTAGAAAACCAACAAAATTATTTTGATGTATTGTTGAACAGAGGTTTTAGACAACATGCACCATTGTGCTTTTCAGTTGAATTTCTTCCACATAAAGTGATTTTGAGACCAGTGTACTTTGTATTACTTTCTTGTTACTTCCTAAATCGTTCTATCTAGAGATAAGTGAATGAGCTATGGTTCCAGACATTCCGTTCACTCTCAGGCTAAATTGGTAACAGTAACACAAGTGTTTTTGTTTAGCCTTCCTATGGATCAATACAGAAATTATGAAAGGTTGAAATTGACTACTTGTGTCTTTTTTTTAACCTCAGTAACTATGTAACTATGTCCAAATTGATGGTTAATGTGACAAAATTGTTGCTAAGCAATCAAGTCATGGTAAAACAGTAACAAGCATTCTAGTATGTGTTTGTTCTTTTATCTTATCTTATTTAAGCATGTCTCCCAGGTCACTTTTGGAAAGTAAATGTGGCCGTGACTTTTAACAGAGACTACCTCCCCACACACGCACATGAATGTATGTAATAATATAGTTTATAGTGGCACTACCTGAAGTACCCAGCGTTGCCTGGGTTTAAATCTTCAAGTTATTAAGTTTTATTATGAGATGTTATCCAAATCCATCCAGTGGAAGGCCCGGAACACGCTCCCTGGGTCAAAGTTCTGCCCGGCACACTCCGCCGTGAGGTCTGACCATGACCCCAACCATTCTATTAGGCATCCTAGACCAATTGCCACCCCTTATGTGAAGCTATTATCATCCAAATCCATCCAGTGGAAGGCTCAGAACAGGCTCCCCAGGTCAAAGTTCTGCCCAGTGTACACCAACGGGATGTCCGACCGGGTCCTCAACTAGTATGTCTTCTGGTAACCATTGCTACCACTCTGTGAAGTTTTCATCCAAACTATGTGATGTCATCCAAATACATCCAGTGGAAGGCCCAGAACAGGCTCCCTGGGTCAAAGTTCTGCCTGACACACTCCTCCTTGAGGTCCGACCGGGACCCCAACCAATCCATTAGGTATCTCAGACCAATTGCCACCCCTCTGTGAAGTTTTCATCCAAATCAATCCGGTGGAAGGCCCCGAACAGGCTCCCCGGATCAAAGTTCTGTCCAGCGTACACCATCAGGAGGTCCGACTGGGACCCTAACCACTAGTATGTCTTTGGGGATCCAATGTTACCTCTCTTTGAAGTTTTCATCCAAATCCATCCAGTGGAAGGCTCAGAACAGACCCCCCTGGTCAAAGTTCTGCCCAGCAATGGGAGGTCAAAAGGGGATCCTAAGCCCTCTACAACTTGGCCAGGATCCAGCTGGACCACCTCACATTGGTTTCATCCCAATTCGTGCAGAGGTATCCAAATGCATAACCGGACAGACAAATAAACAGACCAATAAATTTTATATATACGATAACCAAGGTGGGGCAGGTGAGACATATGTGCCCTTGATGCCAAATTTTAGGGGCTCTATCTTTATTTTACTTTTTATGTATGAATAGAACATTTATGTGCAGGTATGTGTGATTAGAGGAAAGAGTCAGGCGATGGGGTGCTGCAGAGAAGAGCATCAGGTGAGAGTTTGTTTGGAAGGGAGAGGTTGGAGTTAGTGATTACTTAAGGTTGCATCATGTGTCAACAAAAGGAGGCATGGAAATAGAGGTGAGGTGCTAATAAGATGTTGGGATGATGGTTCTGGGATCACTGAAAGGTTTTTGGAAGTGCTGGGGTTTGGTAGTAAGGGCTTAGAGAAGGATGTATATTGTGGTGAAGTAGCGATTAGTTGGAGCCCACAGTTGATGTTCTGCCCTGCTCTCATGTATCCCTAATTTGTGTTTCCAGTGTGGGTTTATTTTGTGACACAATACAAGAATTCAGAGAGAATTGTGGCTTTAGTGATGGCGAAGAGAAGTCACTGGTTCTTGTCACTCTGTTATGTAGTACAGCGTCCAGGCCATTTATTGTGATTATCAGTAAGAGGACAACAAAGACATTAAGGGCCTGATTCGGACCAAGTGGAAATGTGGACACATCTTGTGGATACCTGCATACTGCACATGTGCCTTAAAAAGAAATTGTCAACTACGCATGTGCCGGACCAGGCATACACACATAGACGCAGTTTTCAAGTGCAAACTGATTGCTCCATTCTTCTATGGAGCTGTCTTTCAGTGAAATGGGTGTTTCTGGGGGTAACCGGGCTGCAACCATGCGGACATAAGGACTGATCCATCTCCTGAGAGTGTCATGCGAGTGTCGAAAGCATGTAAGCTGCATTCTGTGCTTGTTCATCATAGCATGCGATGCAGATGGGACACCTATTTCCGAACTTTTGCACACAGCATGGAGTAGCTGCAATGCTAATGATGATGGTGCGACTGCAGATGTAACAACAGTGGTCTGGATGGACTTGCACATGCAGACGCATACTGTAGATATTTGGCATACACGGGTGGGTTCTTGCATTAGCATAAGATAAAAAGCAGGCTGCCAGGGCCATATGGAAAGGCAGCTGCAGATGCGTCCCATTCAGAATCAGGCCCTAAGTACATAGGGCCTGGTTCAGCAAGGATCGCAATTGCAAAGCTGGACACAGGCATATACTGTAGTGTGTAGTGCACGCAGTCAGCTTTGCAATGCGATCCTTGCAATCGTACAAATGCAGCAGGAGGTGTATGACACCCCCTGCTACATTTGCGATCCCAGCACTGCAACGTAGGTCGCAGTGCTGGGATCATCATCGGGACCATCGGTGGTCGATGGTCGCGATGGTGGACTGCGCAAGGTGCCGGCCAGCTGAGTAAGCCTCAGCTTACTCAGGCTGGCTGGCTTGCGAGCCCAGCAGACTGCGTACGTCCACGCTTTCTCTGGGCTGGACACTCCAAGGAAATGGGGCGGACACGGCCCATTTCCGGGAACTCCGGCAGACCCCGCCCCTGCACCGCCCCTTAAACGCTTCTGCCAGTCCATCAGGCAGAGGCATTCAAGGGCTAGCGTGCATGTTAGTAGGACCCATTCTGCACACTCGCAGAATGGGTCCTGCGCATTCGCAGATTCCCGATAAAAGTTTGATTTCGCTGATAGGAAGAGTAGAGTGGATTTTAGGTGATCTTACGGCACATGCATGTGTGTGCATACCATTCCACTACATAGCCAAAGCTAAGGGAAATAATTATTTTTTGACATGAAGGTGTGAAGGGGCTGCATGTAGGTGTAGGTGCACAGCCTTTATCTCAGTGCAGTAGGAATTGAACCAGAGGTGTTAGAGATCAGGTCTCATCCCTATATTACATTAATAGGACTCAATTTGCACCTTTCATCAGCACCATTGCAGAAAAGCACATTGGTAGGTGCCATTTAATAAATGTAATAAGAATCTAAAATGACACTAAATTAACACATAACATTTCAGATGGCTGTACATTCTAATTATTGGTTAGAGATATAAAGGTTGAGGCTAAAGAGATATGTAAATTAACAGAAGAAAATAATGAAGGGAATTTTTCTGAAGTAGATTGCACTGTAATAGTGACCTTATTACTGTTGCCACCATGATTTTTTCTGGAGTATCTGCTGTCAGGATATCAGGTTTATAATCGTTCATGTCCACCATTTGGCCTGACCCACCTTGGCAAAGGCAGATGATTATCGTGAGCAGGAGTACTCGGCACCTTTTATAGGTCAATAGATCACATAGGTAAGGGCAATAAGGTACAACTATGCCTTTATTACACAACACAAAAAAGAATAGTGTAACACAGTAACAAAACTATGTACAAGTAAAATATATAATAGCTAGATATGCTACTGTACCAATGCACATAGAATATCCTCAACCTAGCAGTTCAGTTATCGACTTTAACACTGTCGGAAGGATTCTTGTGAATACTGTACTTGTACCAGCCACTTTGCCAAAGTACCATCTAACAACGTGGTAAGGAACAGCTACCATTCACCCCCATTATGCAGGCACACTGGGCTCACTAATTTGCAGGTTTCTCCCAATGCAGCAAAAGATGTAGCAGTGTAGTGGATAACTCCGATTCCAGACACTTAGGGCCTGATTCAGAGCCGCACGTAAGCGGCCGCTCGTTCGTTCCGACCGATGTTCGCACAACTGCGCATGCGTACGGATTTTAATACGCATGCGCGAACCAGTCAGTGCGGACGAAAATCGTGTGCTCGCTAAATAGCGAATGCCTGCTATTTTGAGTGACAGAATGAGGCGTTTGTGGGTGGTAACAGGGGAAGGTGTTTGAAAACGGGGAGTGGAGATCCGAACGCAGGCGTGCCAAAAGGTCAAAACGAGCATTTTAAGGGTGTGCATAATTAACAAAGCAGCGTCATTGCCCACGTCACTTGGTTGTTTTATAGTTAGAACTGCTCGCATGATTGTGGTAGGAAAAACCAACCACAAGAATAGCGAGCAGTTCATACGCCATCCGATGTACTCGATTGATCTAATAAATAGCGGACATGACGTATGATGCGAGCAGCCAGGGGGCGTTTTTTCAAAATTACGTTCGCTTGTTTCGTTCGCTCGTTCAGACATAGAGGCGTGAACAGACCGCAAAGAGCGAACGGTTAATTTAAATAGCCAGCCCCTTTTTCTGGACGAGCGAGCGCAAATAGCGTCCGGCTCTGAATCAGGCCCTTAGATCACAGTGATGGAGTTAAGATCAGGGTGTGCTACTAGGACTTGATAAAAGCCAAAACTTCATGATGATGTCCCTTCCAATATAAAACACCCTGGGCAGGTCTACATCCACTCCTGTAATTTTTTCACAAGTAAGTGTGACACCCTAAGTTATATTATTGGGCAGTAAGTATAAAGAGGTTGTTTTATGGGTGGTTACAATGTGCAGATATGTCCTCATTCCCCCTGCTGAATTGGTGCCATTAAGTCTAAATGGGACTCTTCTTGAAACAATGGATTAGCCATCCTATAACAAAAGTGTTTGGCTGCCTAAATTAAGTGAACCTCCCACATTTAATCCTTACTTGCATTTGTGATCTCACCATTGCTTCAGCTATCTCTCACTTTCTATTGGAGCCCACAGAGTAGAGTAACTAACAAGGTGATACATCCTGTTATGCAGAACAGGAACATATTCTAGTCAACTGGCTCCATTTAAGAAACATAGTAATGATGTACTTACACATACAGTAGTAACTGGCAAGTATAACTTCACACCTTATATCCCATCAGTGTATAACTAACCCCAAACAACCCTCCCATGAGGTAGGCTCACACTCTTTTCATCATCATAATGTTATCACACATATTCCCCAACCAGGCATTCTTGTATTTGCACTCTTCAAAGATGCCGCTAGACTGCACTTGTACTGTAGCTTGCTGGTTCACGTCCAACCTCAATGAGTGGACATCCGTGCTGTATAGCATTTTATTCATTCACAGGGTTTCAGTGTCCTGGGGAGAACCAGTGAGATCAACAATATTGTCCAGGGTAATGAATGGTATAGTGAGCTTGTTATTCAGATGGAAGGAAGAAAAGAGGCAAATGAACAACATTTCCTTAGTAGCTATAAAGTTGGTAAAGCAGGGAAGAAACAAAAACAATAACATAAAAGTTAGACAAAAGAAATGCAGATGTGAAATATTATTTTTGTGTTATTGAGTTTGTAGGTTATAATTAAGCAAAACTCATATTGTATACTATGCATGAAACCCTTGTATTTGCCTCTATAATACTTCTCATTTAATTTCTCATAGAGGCCTAGGGATATCAGTTTATCTACTACATAGGCCCCAGCTATTCTCCAGAGCTGAAAGTCCAAAATGGTTCCGGTGCATGCACTAGATGTCAAACATTGTCAGAAATGAGAGAAGGTCTCTAGTGCAGATCACCAGGGCCCCCAAAAATGTTGCCATGGGGCCCACCGATCGCATTTCACCATAGCTATACACTCTGGGGCTGATTCAGAGTTGCATGTAAGTCTGTTTTGCGGACGGGTAGTTGAGCAAATTAAACTTTTATAAAAATACAGGCGTTTCTGAGTTGTATGCATCTCACCCACATCTAACTTGTAACTGCACGGCAAGTGGGGGTTCACACTTCAGCTTAGTGTTCTTGGGTGAAGTAGTGTCATAGGTATATAGGTGGTGTTGCGATCTATTCAGAGGTGAGCGCACGCTGAGCTCCTTCTGATTTCAGACAGCCGTCCAGCAGCAACGATAGAGCCAGTGTGAATATGCTCTAATTGTGAGGAAGTCTACTAACAGATGTATAAATGCGGACTACTTCCAATACAAGCAAAGATCCACATTTAATTCTGAGCACGCAATGTGGCTGCATCTGCAGCTGATTTGCGTAAAATTCTGAAACAGGCCCTCAATTTTTACAATGAGTTGAGAATCATGTTCCAAATAAATCACAATTCTAGTAGTCCATGAGAAAAAGTGAGTAAAGTGAGTAAAGTGTTGCTGTTGCAGCTAGAGATGGTCCTACCGTATATACTTGAGTATAAGCCGAGTTTTTCAGCACAAAAAATGTGCTGAAAAAGTACCCCCTCGGCTTATACTCGAGTCAAGTGTAGCGCTGACCGGACGGAGTTCGGTCAGCGCTACACACTGCCAAACACACAGCCGCCGGAGCCGGCAGCTGCGTGTTTGGTGTAATCAGCAGCCGCTGAGAGTCTCAGACTCTCAGCGGCTGCTGCTGCTCCCACTGCAGGAGCCTTCTTCCGGCTCCCGCAGTGGGTGATGGGAGACACGTCCTCATGACGACATCTCTCCCATGCAAAGCGGCCGGAGGAGCGGACAGCGGCGGGACCAGGAGCGGGAGTTACAGGTAAGTGATTTTTTTTTTTTATTCTTGTCACGTCTCTCTCTACTGGGGGGTGGGGATTACAGGGGGCACTACCAGGGGGCGATTACTGCAGGGGGCACTAAAAGGGGTATTACCACTGGGGGAACTACCAGGGGGGGATTACTACAGGGGGCACTACCAGGGGGGAATTACTACAGGGGGGATTACTACAGGGGGCACTAAAAGGGGGGATTACTACTGGAGGCACTGAAAGGGGGGATTACCACTGGGGGCACTACCAGGAGGGATTACTACTGGGGGCACAACCAGGGGGAATTACTACTGGGGGCACTACCAGCTCCTGCCATTCCCACACTAGGCTTATACTCGAGTAAATAAGTTTTCCCAGTTTTTTGGGGTAAAAGTAGGTACCTCGGCTTATATTCGGGTCGGCTTATACTCGAGTATATACGGTATATCATGCTATTTGTGGTGGCCACACAAATCCCAGTATTCAGTGCTGCAATAATCAGCATGTGAGCCTCCATAACTCAACCCAGGAAGTGGTAACATTATTTTTATTGTAATTAATGCATTGAACATTTGTGTACATCTCTGTGAAGTACAATGCAATATAAACAACTCTATAAATCAAATGCTGATTTCATAGGACTTATGTGAACTAAAATATTTTGGCTACTTTTCAGCCATTTACTATTAATTGCAAGTGTAAGCACTTTCTAAAATACAAACTTAATTGAGTGCAACTGTAAACAACTTAAAAAGATGCACTGGGGTTTTCATTAATTATGCATGGTTAACATAAATGATTAATTACTGCTTGATGCAATATACTTTGTATTATTGTGAATATATGAGAGATTTGCAACTTTTTGATTATCACACTAGTGGGACCTATTAAAAAAAACAAAAACTAAAAAAAGCAGGTAGTGCAGTTAGGAACGCTGTTTTAATATTCATATATAATACAACTTTGAATTTGTAATGAGTGTAGCTGTTTACCATATATTTATCTTTATAGTGTAAATTATAGTGTGATACATTGAGACACTTTTGACTTGTACTTGGGGCATTACACCAGCACCCTAGATGTGTAAACAGAATATAGCAACTTGCAAGTAAAAACAAGGATAGTGTGGAGGGGAATGGGATTGAAATGCCGGCGGCTGTGTAGCCACTGGTTCAAATCCCGACCGCCCTAGCCCGACGCGGAGGAAATCCCTACAGCGGAGGTAAGTAATCTAACCCTCCCCTCTCCCCCCCTAACCCTCCTTTAGGGGTGCCTAACCCTAACCTCCCCCTGTTAGTGCCTAAACCTAACCCTCCCAGGGGGATCCTTAACTCTAACCTCCGCCCTAGTGCCTAAACCTAACCCCCCCTTTCCCTAGCCTAACCCTAACCCTCCCTGGGGGGTGCCTAACCCGAAATCCCACTGGGGGGTCCCTAACCCCCCCATCCACGGCTACTTCGCTACATACCTCCATCGCAGGACATCTGGTCCGGCATCCTGTCGGGGTTCTGGCGCCGGGATTAACATAGACGTCGGTATTTCAATGCCTATGATAAATCTCCTGCCGGGATTGTAGTGTCGGGATTGATACCGGCGGCTATGTGACCGCCATTCTCATAAATACATCCCATCTGTAGGGTGGTGCACTAAAAAGTTTGAGAAATAAATAATAACATAAATTTTCTCATATTATTAGTACACCACCTTCAGACAATCCTTGTTCTACCTTGCAGTTTATTAGCTCATGTCCATAGTAGCATCACTTCTACAAATCCATGTGTTTAGAAATGTACTTACACTACACTATACAAGGGATTTATAACATTTATAAGATTGTCCAATAGGTGTCCCTTAATGTATACTAAGCAGAATATAGCACGGTAGAGAGATATCAGTATTCAGTTGAGCTGCTTTAGAAAAAAATAAGTGAATTATCAAATCACTATAAACGCCTTACGATTATTAAATGCAGTTGGTAATTAAACGTCCTGCTTACCGAGTGACCAATTTGGTAAGCATACACACTTACCAATCGGCTACTCGATATGCCTAGCCAGACATCACAAGTGATGTATATAAATTTGCCCACCTAGTTGTAAAGTCTTTGGCACTGGCACCTACGGCCAGCATAATGTTTGCCCGTACACACAGCCAGATGTTTTACCTTTCACAGAAAGTGTTGGTGCATGATTCTTTAGATAAACTACCTTATATACTATTTCTGCCCAAAAGCATTAATTCTGGCTGGAATGAATTTAGCATAGATTATACTTTTTCCACAATTGTCACATTTGGCACATTCACTTACACCATTCTGTTCTGGTGTGCATGCAAAAGTCAATTAATGTTCAATGCCATGCTTCTGTCGGAAGGTTGTAACATCTTTGGTCTCATATTCTCCACCATTATCAGATCACATCTTGTGACCAGTTTGAATTTCTACTGATCTTTTGTAATCTGCAATCTTGCTCATTACTTCATTCTTTGCTCTGATTAAATAAACATGTCACTCTTGTTTAGTTATTGATAATGTCATAAAGTATTGGTATTCACTTTCGCGATTTCACTGCCGTCGACCATGTGTACTATTCTTACTTGCAACTGAAGTGTCTTGTCCATATATCAGCAATCTCTTCTGTCACTGTGACAATTAAAGCTGACTTGTTTATATTGTTACACTTATTTTTCCGTATAGCATTCACATCTTTCAGTTTGCATTCAGAAACTTTGTGTCCAACTTTATTACAAATGAAGCACTTATACTTAAACTTTATGGGCTTAATACTCTTATTACGTAATGCAGTATTCTCAGCATTTAATTCAAATTGTATATGTTCTTGGAACTGTAACAGGTTGGTCCTAACAATCTCTGTTGATAGCTTAGCCATGTTGGATTCCAAAGCTACTACTAAGAAATCAAATTCAGATGTTAAGTTCTGTAGCATCACCATAACAATCTCGTCATTGACTAAGACTCCTATAAGGGGTTAATAGCCTTTTATGCTTAAGTTGCATCTCTATTGCAAACTTCCATGTGGTGTAGTTTTCTGACCCTCTGAGTCTAATGAAACTCATGTTGGATGCAGCTGCTGTCTACATACAGATGTGTCCTCTTACATCCTTGCCAATCCCGCTACAAATGTGCGCATGCATCATGCCATGCGGTTACTTGCAGCTGCATACACTACGGTATGCCATGGCGTGCACTGTGATCACTCCATGCAATCCTATGGGGTCACAGGTGCGAATGCAGTGCGCATATCCGCTCGCATGCGCATGCCATGGCGCGATTTGCTGCGTAAACAGCAAAGATGCAAGAGGACATACAGTGGGTAAAATAAGTATTGAACACATCAACATTTTTCTCAGTAAATATATTTGTAATGGGGCTATTGTAATGTCAGCAATAACCCATGCAATCCACACATGCAAAGAAATTAAACCATAGATGTCCATAATTTAAGTTATGTGTAATAATCTTGAAGGTTCCGTGGGCCTCTTCTATGAACTCTGATCTTTAGTTCTTTCCATAGATTTTCAATTGGATTCAAGTCAAGTGATTGGCTGGGCCATTCTAACAGCTTTATTTTCTTTCTCTGAAACCAATTGAGAGTGTCCTTGGCTGTGTGTTTGGGATCATTGTCTTGCTGAAATGTCCACTCTCGTTTCATTTTCAGCATCCTGGTAGATGGCAGCAGATTTTTATCAAGAATGTCTCGGTACATTTTTCTATTCATCCTTTCTTCAATGATATGAAGTATGCCAGTACTGTATGCTGATAAACAGCCCCACGCCATGATGTTCCCACCTCCAAACTTCACTGTTTGTATGGTGTTTTTGGGGTGATGTGCAGTACCATTCTCCTTCAAACATGGTGTGTATTTTGGCATCCAAAGAGTTCAATTTTGGTCTCATCTGACCAGACTATATTCTACCAGTATTTCACAGGCTTATCCAAATGTTGTGCAGCAAACTTTAAACAAGCTTCAACATGCTTATTCTTTAGCAATGCAGTCTTGCATGGTGAGTGTGCATACAGGCCATGGCGGTTGAGTGCATTACTTATTGTTTTCTTTGAAACAATTGTACCTGTTAATTCCAGGTCTTTCTGAAGCTCTGCACAAGTGGTCCTTGGCTCTTGAACAATTCTTCTGATAATTCTTTTCACTCCTCTTTCAGAAATCTTGCGAGGAGCACCTGGTCGTGGCCAGTTTATGGTGAAATTATGTTCTTTCCAGATCTGTATTATTGCCCCAACAGTGCTCACTGGAACATTCAGAAGTTTAGAAATCCTTCTGTAACCAATGCCATCAGTATGTTTTGCAACAAAAAGGTTGCGAAGGTCTTGAGAGAGCTCTTTGCTTGTACCCATCATGAGATGTTTCTTGTGTGACACCTTGGTAATGAGACACCTTATTATAGGCCATCAGTTGGGACTGAACCAGTTTATATTAATTTGCACTGACAAGGGGCAGGATTGATTTATAATTACTGATAGATTTCATACAATTGCCCCATTACAAATATATGTAATGAGAAAAATGTTGATGTATTCAATACTTATTTTGCCCACTGTATCTGTACTGTGTTCTGCAGTAACTACAGGATTCACTGTTTAACTTCACATGTGGTGCTTCTGATATAGTGAGGTGTCTGGGGTTTCTGGGATGCCTGGGTCCTTAACCTGTTGATATATGTGTCCTATTTGGTGTAGAACCAGAAAGGTTAGTAAAGGCACCAGTGGAATGTGTATCATGACGCTTAGGCCACACAGATATCCTTAATCAGAGTCATATGTTTATTGAAGTATCTAGCAGTACAGTGTTACTCACAGTAACAGGTAGCAGTAGTGGAGTATAACGACAATGGGCAGAGGACCATCGTCGTGCAGTTACAGGTACAAACAATGGATTCAGGAGCTACGTACTGCACAGTCATGTAGTTTTGCAATGCTTGGACACAGTGACAAGATGAAGTTATGCATGCGCAGTAGCATCTTCGGTGGCCATCTTGGTAAAGGATGCTTAGTGGCTTCACTAACAGGAGATGGATACAGTTCTAGAGCACTTTCCAATAATTGTAAGGGGCCACAAACAATTCTTACTAAGGGGACACAGATATGTGTTATTCTTACTAAGGGGGCACAGTTATTCTCTTTAAATTTAAATAAACTATACTGGGAAGCATTTCTTTATTTTTAACCCCAGTACTGACCATCAAGTGTACCAAGTAGCAGAGCCGTAACTAAGGTTTGCTGCACGCGGCGCAGGCCACGCCCCCTCCATATGCTGTCACACGAAGAGGAGCAGCTGTATGACCGTCTGAAGCATCCTAAGGATGTTCCAGGCGGCACTGCTGCAGAGATACAGGAGCCGTGGGTGAGCGGCAATGAGAGCTTTGCGCTCTATGCAGCTGCACTGCTGGCACACCCCTAGCTACGACCCTGCCAGGAAGGGGCCAATGCTATTTAGCATTGGCCAGGGCCTGATAAATGTATGGGGGTCCATATGAATGTTCAGAACCCCCTTAGAGGTCCAGGGCATACTGTAGCATGGCAGGCAAGGCATCTACAGATTCATCTATCTCACTTATCACTGCCACGTCTTTTTGGGGACTTTTTTTCAGCTGTTTTACCTGCAGTTTGTGAAACGCAAGTTAATCTATCTGGCAGTTTTTAGATCTGTAAAGAAATATATCGGGATGGCAATTTCTGCCAGGCAAGTTTGAAAACGGCGAGCTCCCAGTAGATTTGCTTTAATAAATCAGATTACTTGAAAATCACCTGAAATCATGACAAAAAAGAGTGGTTTTACCAAATTAAAAAATGCCCACCCCGGTCTTCCGCAGCAGCATTTATTTAAAGAGTCTACATACAGGTGCCACAGAAGAATTTATTAAATATCCTTAGTTCTTTTAGGAGAATGTGTATAATTAGCAAAAATGTTTTTTATAGATTTCAACTCTTAACTAAAAGTGAAGGATAACATTAAATTTGTTTTTTGAAACTCTTATTTCTGATGAGCAAGATAATGAACACACCATGCCATCAATTTGTAACAAAAAGTTAATCTACCGATATCCATATTCAAATGAAAAAAAAACAAACAGATTTAATCAATTTTCAATACAACATAACCTAATTGTGTGCTTTGCCTCTGTGTCTTACAAATTACATTTTAATGAAATAATCTAGAATTCAATTAGTTTTGACTTTTGGAGCCAATTTATCCTTTGGATGAGCTTATGTAGGAACACTCTAAATAATGAATACAATTAGAAAAGTTCCAATATATTTCACAGTTTCCTAGAAAATCTGCAGTGCGTCACTGTGTTTAAAAATAAAGTTGATTGACACTTGATGCAGGGATTAAAGGTGGTCTAAAATGAGCTGTTACATAATAATACAAAACAAATATCTGCCTGAAGATAAAAAGTAAAGGAGATGGCAGGTAGTTCTTTTCAGATAATCCCCTCAACACATTAATTATGTTTAATGTGTGAAGTATGATCGCTAAAAGATTCTTTTTCAGACAAAGGAAATCAATTAATCATAAACCACTGTTAGATTTTTCTTAAATAATTTTTTTATCTATTTATTCAAAGAATTGACCCCAAGCACAGAGCCGGCCCTAGGCATAGGCATAATAAGCTAATGCCTAGGGGTGACTTGAATGCCTAGGGGCATTCAAGGCTCTGCCGCTGCCTCCCACACGCCGCTGCCGCGATCAGAGCTCCGCTCTGACCTGGCAGCGCACCTGTCAGCCGGTCAGGTGACTTTGACCGGTCAGAATGAGCTTCTGCACAGAAGCTCATTCCGACCCGGTCTCCATTATTTAAATGGTTGGAGTCGAATCATGCCGTCATAACAAGGGGCCGGGCTGCTGGAAGGAGAGGATCGAGAGGAGCCGCAGAGAAGAAGCAGCCAAGGTAAGTGGCGGCTCTGGGGCGGGGAGGCTGAGACATGCACTGGGACTGGGGGGGAAGGCTAAACACACACTGGGGCTGGGGGGGAGGGCTGAGACACACACTGGGGCTGGGGGGGAGGCTGAGACACACACGGGCTGGGGGGAGAAGGCTGAGACACACTGGGGCTGGAGGGGGAAGGCAAGGCTGAGACACGCACTGGGGCTGGGGGGGAAGGCTGAGACATGCACTGGGGCTGGGGGGAGAAGGCTGAGACACACTGGGGCTGGAGAGGGAAGGCTGAGACACGCACTGGGGCTGGGGGGGAGGCTGAGACACGCATTGGGGCTGGGGGGGAGGCTGAGACACGCACTGGGCTGGGGGGGAGGCTGAGACACGCACTGGGGCTGGGGGGGAGGCTGAGACACGCACTGGGGCTGGGGGGAAAGAGGCTGACACACTGGGGCTGGGAAACATGCTGGAGGGGAGAATGATGCTGACACACCCTGGGGGAATGGTGCCGAGAGACACACTGGATCTAACGGAATGGGGCTGAGACACACACTAGGTCTGGGGGAATGGGGCTGGTGGAACTGCAAGGTGGGGTGCCGGCCTTTTATTACGTATATATATATATATATATATATTTATTTTTTTTAATACATGCTAGGGGGCATCAGACAAAATTTTGCCTAGGGCACCGAATTGGCTAGGGCCGGCTCTGACCAAGCACAAGGTTTACTGATTACAAATCAGAAAATTGCAAAACAAAATGGAGACAGAAGGCAGCATAAGTCTGATGGCAATTAAACACCAAGGTTGATTTAGAATTTACATGGAGTAAGGTTTGGCTCTTAAGGGTTAAATTGAATGTGTGCTGTTTGATTGATGAGTATGGATCATTCATGATTATTTGGTAAAGTTTAAAGGGAGAATGTTGTTGTACCCCCTAAGGCCATTGCACTCTTGGGCATGTGATAAAGACCCCCTATTTGAGGAAAGGTTAATTTAACCTGTGTGAGTTTAAGCTGTTGCCATGGTTTCTTAGCCACCAGTCTTTTAGTCTAATAATTAAAAAAAAAATAGTTTTCATTTTGCAACATTTCTACATCTCAGTGTGTTTCTCTCTTACAGTATATAGCTATAAGCTGGTGTTATACACATGGTAAAGAATAATGTATATTGCTTGTCCTGAAACCATTCTTCGCTATGGCTCTATGAACCTCACTGTGTACCAGTCCTAGGGGCAAATTTTATTTTTTTGTTTAAACAGAAAAATTTTAATTGACCTGTAAAATATACATAAAGAATCAATAGACAGCTGTACCTGCATTGGTTTTATTCTTGATAAATAGGCCCTTTAATCTTTTTTTGTTTGTTTTTAAATTATTATTATTGTTATTATTATTATTATTATTATTATTAATTATTATTATTCCCTTTATTCTACTCCTTTCCAAACTTGATATTCAATAGCCACTTAATACTGTAGTGTCTCAATGAATTACTTTGTGTCTTAGGTTTTAAGATGTTTCTGGAAGAGATCCTGCTGTTTTAATCTCTTGGTGAGATGAATTTAAAAGGTTTTCTATAAAGAAAAAATAACGTTTTGGTTTTCTCTGCGAATATATTTTACTGATTAAAGTATAAGTATCCTGGCAAAAGCATTTCATACCAGCACAGAGAACAGTTTTTGTTTAACTTACTTAGTTTGAAATTGATATTTATTTATATTCATGTATGTGCATATGTATAGACTATTTACATAAAATTCTATGTGGGATATTTCATCTCTTGGTTAAAATCAAGAACTCATCTCTAGCAGCAATTTTCTGCATATTAAGGCTTCATATAGATAGGTGTGAGTATGAAAGAGACACTGATAAAGCAGCATTGCTGCTTATTCATAAGCTGTCCCGTGCTTATGCATATACACCAGAATCATTCACCAAAGAAATATTTGCCATGTGCTTAAAACACCTTCAACACAACACTGCAGAGGCCTTTTTAGTGACTCATCAGTACCCATATTTACAGGTCTTTAAACTTAATATATTAGGTTATTATATAGTTTACCCATCAAGAGCTGATAGCTGACAGTGCTATTTGGACTCCTGCTTTGTGAATCTTTAAGAATTTAAGTTATTTATTTGTGTGGAATGATTATTTTCTTTACACACTACATTTTCTGTGTCTACACTGCATAGATGCTATCACACCTTTTATGTAACGGTACAGCAGACAGGTGTTAATACAGCATTACAGTATTAACAGGTGGGTACAGTTCCAGTATTTTTGCCTCTGTCATGGTTTGATTATTGTAACAATGTGTTTTCATATTGAATCAAGCTGTATTTTAGTGTCTTTTTTGTCTCTTTTTATTTGCTTTAAAATTTAAAAATTATAGCATTACAACAACTGATAACTCCAAATCTTGTTGATGGCTTGTAATATAAATGGCTGGGACAGAAACAAAAGGTCCAGAACTGCGTCATCCATTGTTACTACTGCATTGTTGCCCTGCAAGTAATGAAGTCTTCTAAGGAACCACAGCAGTTTTATTGGCAGCCATGTGACAGAGTTTTTGTCTGACTTTATTTTACTGCTGTCTGTGTAGATGTTTACATAGGGCTTGTGACCTCACCTGGGGTAACCAAGCACTCGTGCCAGGGGATTCTGGCCCTTGCATCACAGATAGGGTTCTGTTTTGGCAGCTCTGCGCACAAATCTGTTGGAAAGAAAACAAAGGTAAGCGAAATAACACTGATACGGGGAACATTGCAAAAGAAAAAGAGGATCTACACCCTAGTAGGTGAAAGATCATTACTGGTCTAGTGGCTTCCAGAGCTTCTGGCCTAATGCCTACATAATCAGTGGGGCTAATAAGGCTACTATAGGGCCTAATGTCCTCCAGTGCCACGGGCCTAATGCCCACCTATCAGTGTGTAATAAGTTACTATAGGGGCTAATGCCCTCCAGCACTTTGGGCCTAATGCTTGCTAATCAGTAGGGCTAATAAGGCTATTATAGCACCTAGTGTCCTCCAGCGTCTCGGGTCTAATGTCCTGGACTGGGTCCATTTTCATCATCTCCATCACCGAACTGCTCTGAGCCACCTCGTACTGGCCAATATAAGCCAATGTGAGGGGTGGAGCTCTGATATGCTGTACCCAGATTTGCTCGCTGCAAGCATTTGTTCCTGGACTCACGGGAAGCCATGATTTGCTTGCTGGCGGCACCCTTTTCTAAACAGCCTATTCTGATTGGTGGAACCAAAATACCTAAATTTTTAGGCTTGTTATGGTTATAACGTGGCCTTGATGGGGGTAGCCCCGATACAGGCGCCAATAAAACTAAATCACTTTGTGCATTCTAAGCCATAATGAGAAGAAAAGATACATAAGGGCTCGTGTAGAGTTGTACTTTTGTCCAATTAGTAAGTGCAAATCTACTTTTCCAATAAAAGTGCTTACATCTAAGTCTGCATACATACTGTCCATTTTGCTTCTCCATGCTTACAGGCAGAGTAAGGTAGGCAAAGGGTGGAACATGTGTAGCCCAAATACAGAGAACGCATTAAGAGCCCCTTACGTTTTATGGAAGACAATGAAAGATATACCTATTTAAAGGATTATTTATTGCAGCTGCTTCTCTTTTGGTGATAAATGCATGTTAATGATGGCAGCGGGCAGTGCTAGGTTTATAAGTTGCAAATTTGTGGCTCAACAGCACTGGAGACTATATTTGTATAATGAATGGGGGACTCCTACTGATAATTAGGTTATCCAGCTTTACAAAGGTGAGAAGAAAGGTATTGTCTTGTTGTGGTGCACAAATAAAACATATCTTTTATTGATAATTATAAGTGTCATTATGACAAATTATATTAAAATCCAGCTAAATAATAAAATAATAAAATTGAAAGATAAAGGAAGCGTATACAGAATGAGAAATATGTAATAAAAGTCTGTGCATTCTAAGATTGTTCCTTTATATATACTGTATGTTGCAAATATGAGATTCTTAGATCAGATATCAATGATATGGTCATTTTATTTATTTATTTTTTCAAAAGATTCTTATATCATAATGCTTTATGGTTTATTAAGCCCATAAGGATATCTCTTGAGATTTCTAAATAAATTACTAGTATATCTATGTAAACTTGCTCTTATTAGTCCGTAAACAATTTCTAATACAGTAATGATATGCTGAGTTAGTGACTTCCATATAATGGGTACACAGGTGTAATTATCTATCTAAAAATTATATAGCTGCTATATAGACCCGGTTAAAGCTGCCTTATAATATCCATCTGTAATATTGTAGGTAGGCATAAATTTCAATAGGTTGTAAATACTTTAGGCCATTTAGTTGGTTGCAGACAAAATTATTAACCACCTGTGGTCATATAAATAGTTACAGTGGAACAGACGAGTGTCTCACTGTTGGTATATTGGGCACAACATAAGCAAGCAATAGATAATAAAGATTATATATTTAAATAGTATCAGCACAGATGTTCTCAAGAGTTTAATTCAAGAGATTATAATGGTACAAAAGAAAACATTTTGGTGGATTGGTTAAACCAAGTTACCAATGGTCTTAAGGCTAACAGTGTTTATCATCCTCAAGGTTTAAGATGTCATCATCCTCTTCATCACCTGCATCACTGTTGTTAATATCATAATCACACTACTAGCTCATTCCCCCTAGAATCCGCCGTTACAGTCTCTGTATTCCTCCTCGTAGAATTTGTGGTTCATTCATCAGTTTTTCCACATTTTTTGGAAGAAGCCTTCTATGCCAATCGCTCACAAGGTTCCCGGCTGTGCTAAACTCTCCTTCCGAGAGTTGGAGGATAGGCAGCTTAAGTACACTAATGCTAGTTTGTACAAGGGGCTCCAAATTGCCTTTTTTATCCTCTAAGTATTCAAAGGGATTCTGTGAGATGCTACTCTGTATATTATCATTAAAGTAATCTTCCACCATTCTATTGATGCTTACTGTATCAGATCGAGTCATGGTAGAGGTGTCAATATATGTGGATATTTCTTTTAAGCCAGACCAGATGCCATAATGGTGCACTCTGGTACGCTGAGATAACTCATCATCATCATCATCAGTGAGTCTCTTGGAAAAGGTTGTTTTTTTCCTGGCAGTAGCATTAGCGAGAGAATCTGAAGCAGGGGATGTCGTGTCATGTGCCATTTGAGCTGACAGCTTGTTTGCAAGGAGCTCTTTGCAACCCTTAAGATCAGTTTGAAAATGTCACGAGACTTGATGAATGGTATGCTCATGGAGCAGATATGGACTATAGCTGAGAAGCTCGGACATCCATGGCAAACCCAAACACACAGGGTGGAACTCTAGACTGGAGTCTGAATTAGGATATAGATATGTACATTTGGATGGTTGCTGTTATTCCAGTTGCTTAAGCATATAAAGACTGGAATTCCACCTGGTTGCTCCCTCTTGCTTCAGTTGGTTGCATGGCAAATTGAACATTTCTTGTAGCAGCATGCAAAACGCTACGTTACAGTTGTTACAGCCACTGACATTATAACGTAGCATTTCATATGCAGATACACCCGCACTCGCTCAGAGAACATAGGCATGCTGCATATCATTTTAATCAGCAGACGCTTGTGCTATCTATTTGCATCATCATTTGCATCAAATAAGACGCATTTGAAGGTAAAAAGACACACAAAAAGATGCTCACCTCCCTTTACTTTATGCTTGATCAGTACGCAGGCTTGCGAAAACATCGGAAACATTTGAGACCCATCAAAGCCATACACACAACTGTGTGTTCTACTGACTCACTAAGATGCAAAGGGATCTTCAATGCCTAACGTGTGTCTGTGTCCTCACTCGTGGAGACACAGACTGTAGTGTAGCGTGGATGTCCATGAATTGTCATAGCACAAGTGATGCGCTTGTTAGAAGGTAAGCAATCCCGTCATGTGGTAGTGCCAGAATCGGCTGAAATTCAGTGGGGATGTAGTAATGGTCCTGGATGCACCAACGTGCGGGGGTGATAGAACTAACGCGTTTCTCAGCCTGTAACCACCGGCTGTTTCCTCAGAGGTATACCCCCTCTCTCTAGACCAGGACTTTAAATAGGAGATGGTAATTAGGTAATTGAAAGCAGTTGCTTTCAATTACCTAATTACCATCTCCTATTTAAAGTCCTGGTCTAGAGAGAGGGGGTATACCTCTGAGGAAACAGCTGGTGATTACAGGCTGAGAACCGCGTTAGCTTCTTTCACCCCCACACGTTGATGCATCCGGGACCATTACTGCATCCCCACTGAATTTCAGCCGATTCTGGCACTACCACAGGATGGGATTGCTAACCTTCTAACAAGCACATCACTTGTGCTACGGCAGTTCGTGGACATCCACGCTACACTACTGTCTGCGTCTCCACGAGTGAGGACACAGACACAGATACACATTAGGCATTGAAGATCCCTTTGCCGGACGAACTAGGAGAGGCCTCTCCCAAGATCCATGCTGTGCTAACAGCAGTACGGTACTATTCCTGTCCTAACACAGTGACTGTGTATCATCACAGACTGGTGGATTTAGTTTCATATCCCCAGACATGACTTACTAAAGAGATCAATCATCATTAATTGAACATACTTGTCTGCAAATAGTTTATCACTGTTCGCTGTGCTGATGTTGTAGGGTTGCTATACGTCCCAGTTTTCCCAGGAAAGTACCGGATTTGCAACCCGTGTCCTGGCATCCAAAGACCTTCTTCGGGGTCTGGGTATTGCAGTCGGGTGGCAGTGGGAAAGCTGGCAGCAGTTTAAATTTGGAGCCGGTCTCAAGACATTCTCGGCTCAAGAGCTGGCAGCCAATCAGAAGCATTAGGCCCAGGTCGCTTTATATGCCCTATGGTAGGCAGACAATAGCCTGAGCCCTTGGTGAGTGACGGGGCATTAAGCCCAGTCCGCTCTTTAGTGGCAGAAAGGTAAGGGGGAGGGATTCTCTACTGTGTGACATAAAGCTCCTTAATCACATTATACCACACAGTAGGACCCCCCTTACCGCTCTGCACTTTAAAGTTAATAAGGATCTATACTCTGTGGCATACTGAGTATTATGGGCACTACTACTGTGTGAGTAGTAGTGCTCATGTAGTGTTTTTACCATTATATGGTAACGTTCAGATGTTTGCCGATATCAAATTCTAATGATTTCATTGTGTTCTGATGGTTACCTAGTAGAAATGACTCCACTCACACTACTGGCATGTCCATCCACACTCAGTCTCAGCACTGCAGTCAATGGAGGAGTGGCGGTGTTGCCCTGTCCTACTTTGTCTCTTCCAGTGACAGACAGTATGACTCTGCCTACTCCAGCCAGCCGTGATGGGGGGTATTGCGCCAGATAACTGCACATGCATGAACCATCTCCATGGCTTTACCATTGAATGCTTTTTATGTGATTTTAGCAACATTTCAATGACGGAACCACGTCCCACAATCGGATGACCGGCTGTGTTTGTGTATATATATATATATATATATATATATATATATCTGTTGCAACAGTTGCAACAGTTACAACAAGAAGCTCTATTTTAAATAAAAAGAGTAACATAAAAATAAACGACATAAAAAAAGTCCTGTGATCCAGGCAGCATTATCAGAAATACACACGCTCTAAAATCAATGTCTATAACTCCTTTTCTTACGGATTCATTTAAGATAAGGAACCAAGGTCTGCAGAAGGGTTGACCTTCACTAGTGCATAGAAAATCACTTCACAGTGTTGTGTCATATCCCATACTTGTAGACATGGTTATACTCTTGCGTGAGAACCAAGCTTCCAGGAAATGAGATAAGTACATTCCATGCAGTTGGCTTACATGTAGCGTCCTTCTGCCAGATTTCACTTACCCAGCACATAAGTGCAGCTTCAAGCCTTTGACTTTTAATTTCAGCTAAGGAAAAGCGTACATCAAAGTGTTTTACATTAATATTTCATGTAATTATTGTTTATAAAATAAATACAATCTATGCCAGGTATTACTTTCTTAACAGCTGTCTGAATCCACCCAGCAGTGGCTAGTGCTGTTTTATATATAAAATAGACTGCTGACTTGTTTTATTCCTTTTCAATAACTGCTAATAACATGATATAAGGGGAAAATGTATAGTTAGACGAGACATCAAAGTCCATGCAAGTTACAAAAGATATATCTATTATCTAGCAAACTAATTGTGTTATTACAATTATCCGTTCTTAAAAAAAAATATAAAAAATACATTTCACCTTTGACTCCCCAGTGGTGCCTAAAACTGAACATTTCTAATACATAATCTGGCCTATTTTCCTTTTTAAAATGACCTCTCACCCCTGAAATGTGAACAAGTTTATCAGTACATCCAGGCTTGCTTGCTAGGTGTTATACTGTATTTAGCTTATACTTTACCTTCAGTTATCATATGCCAAATCACTCATAAAGCAATTTTTACTTAGCCCATGGTACAACCAATATATTGATTTGCCCACTTATAATGTCATATATTGAATCTTGCCTCTCTGTTAATTAGCTTTGCCCTTTCCTGCTGAGGCATGCACTGGCTCCCTCAGGATAAAATGCAAGATCCTATCCTTATCATGGCACTCCATACACAAGTCCACTCTCCTCACTTCTGCATTTTCAGCTTTTATTATACTGCCAAGCATTACTCATGCTTGTCTCTTCATCTGCTATAACCAGTTCCGTTCCTTCCTCCTGTTACTCACCACTGCACCACTTGTCAAACCATGCACCATTTCTGCAACCTTTAAAGCTAGGTACACACACTATACAATTATTGGGACGATTTGACAATCGGGTGATCGGCCTGATTTATTGTATAGTGTGTAGGCATGAGCATTTTGGCGTTCCGCCGATAAAGTGGCTAAAAAAGTCCACAAACGCATTCATTTGATTATCCGATCAGTAGGCCAAGACAGAAAATTTCAGCCTTAATCTTCCATCGAGCAGTGTGTGTGCATTCGCTATAATCTGCCCATATTTCCTACGTTTTTCCTTAACTAATACCCCTTTACCACCAAAATTCCAGGTCTGACCCGCAGTTGAAACAGAGTTCCTATCCGGATCAGACCCGGAATTTAACCGGCGCCGACTCGGGATATTCCAGATAAATAAGGGTTTGCAATGAATGATGACTAGAACAAATATCACTGCTATATGGAACCGTTTCCCAATTTAAGAGATTGCATCATCAAAAAAGTCACATTTCCAGAATCTGAAGAATATTTATTGTTTATCCCATTTCCATGCTTCATTGAATGGTTTATGGTAATCATTTCTCCACAATACCTGCTGTATTGATCATTAGTAATCCTGTGGTTTAACTGAGCCTAGGGTAGGGCAACTGTGATGCTACATTTGATTCGTTCACACCAGTTTAATAAGTATCTCTTTTTACTCTTGTTTTATCAGGCTTGTAAAACAATTAAGTAAGTAAACCTCTAAATGAGAGGACTGAATGTGTGATAAGAATAACATTTTTCTCAGGTTTTTCAAAAGGATGGGCGATTTCAAGGTAATTGAATCTTTCAAGTGAAGCCAATTAAATTGTTAAATTGGAAACACATTTATTTAAATATATATATGGCAGCTTTGTGGTTTATTCCTATCTATACATGCACTGCTAATAGATTTCCTAATAGGAATCAGTGCATAAACACTGCCAAGAATGGAAACTGCAAAACATATTTATCTCAGCTTGACCCTGTCTAGATAAGGAAGCCTCCCTTGCATTGATAATGACATGGATGCCTGTCTTATTCCTCCATTATAAAGGAGACCTCTGTGACTGTTTGGCCATGGCATATTAGAAATACTTTTGCATGCTCAGTATTTAACCCATTGCTACTAGGAATTAATGTGATCGTTCAGAAGTGGAAGATCGCTGTAAACATGTACCTTGAGGTCACAGAAAAGAAAATATTAATGTTCCGGGAAGGATTCCAAAAAAGATTTATGTTGTTTGGTTCCAAAATCAGTTTGTTAGTTATTGCTTTAAAAAAAAAATGATGCTTTAAATCTCACAGCTAATTAATGTTTGCAATTGCTGCAACTCACATTTCAGACAGGATAGTGTAAAGCTGGCCACACACATGGCGATGTGCACACGATCAGCCGATTTGTACGATCTCCCTTGAAACTCTCCCTGGCAGCTCTGCACACGATCTGCACACGATTTGCACACGATTTGGTGTCCAATCTTCAAATGATCTCTGCATCCAGACTTTCACAGTGCATCGTGTCCTAGATTATCAGATCTGCCCTACTGCATGGCAGATCTGACGATGCGATGTGCGACCAGCGGGGACTCGTGAGTGGGGACTCACGATTTACTCAGGATTTGGCCATATTTTACATGATCTGTCGTTCCAATGTGTCAGAATCAGCCAGATAGGGTAAAATATCGCTATGTGTTTGGCCACACTAAGTAAAACTGACATCATGACAGAGAGTGTACATTTTATTAAGATTGACCGTGTTTTTAATGATACATATAGGCAGCTCCAGTCATCTTACACATATATATTTATTTATACATATGTGTATATATATATATATATGTATATATGTGTGTGTATATATATATATATATATATATATATAGTATATATATATGTGTGTGTGTGTATACATATATATGTGTGTGTGTGTGTGGGTGTATATATATATATATATATATATATACACACACATATATATATATAGCATTCCCGCGGGGCGCCGCACCCTGCCCTATTTTTGAAGGGCAGAAAGCACCCTGCCCTCCAGCGCGGCACCCCGCTGAAACAGCCTGCGGGTTCTGTCCTCCACCCACGGGCCAAAGTGACTGTGGCAGGGCATGCCGGGATGTGTACACCCATAGCAGCTGGAGGGCTGCATGTTTAATAATCCTGAAATATAGTATTATATACTATTGTAAGTACAATAAATATACTATTATATACTATTGTAAATGCACTAAATCTCAAAATAATATATACGATTATAAAGATAAACATTGTAATGTTCATTAATGCTAATTCAAAAATAAGCATGCTCACAGTTCAATATTATAAATCCAAGAGGAGAAATAGAAATGTTTATCTCAACTTCATGATTGTCATTCCTTATACTTACTACATGTTCTGTAACATTACAGATGTGTCCTCATGTACTATAGCTGCAGTTGTGCCAAACAGCCATCTCGGCGCGCCAGGGCCCATGTGATTCAGCTTGCGCCGAGCATCTTTTTCACCCAAAAATGCATCTTAGTCACTATGCAATGCGACAAAACTTCTTCAATACCTCCATAACTAAAATACATTTATACATTTATAAAGAGCCCTTATGAGTATTAAAAAAAAAAAAACTACAAGCTATGTTAAAGCTCCATCTAGCATTCATCCTGTGTTGCCCCAAGTAGTCATACAAACAGGTCTTACAATCCTCATAGTGATCAATGATCCCTTTTTAAATCTCTGTGTGAGCTGGATTCTGTACAAATCTTGGTTACAACTCTGATGGTTAATGATCAGCCCCCCCTAAGCCACAGTATGATTGACATGCTGTGGCCAGTGTCTGACAAAATACATATTTACTGGTCTCGCAAGAGAGTAGTAGGTGGTCATTCTGATCGCAATGTTTATCCTCCATCTTTGGACACAGGCATCAAATCTGATGCTGCCTGGAGGCGTCTTTCCGTCAGATGCCTTCAGATGCCTTCTGCAGCATTAGCATATATGCACACAGAAGCTGCATCCTAAGACACAGCTGCTATGTGCATAAATGTGCAATAGGGCCCAACGACAATTAAACAGAATGCAGCTTAAATGGAACAGCATAGCATACATAACCTTAGAATCTTATCTTGTCTAGTATAGAGTCCTCACACACTTTGCCTCTATATGCCATGTGGCGCAAGACTCCCAGCGCAAGTGAGCCGCACCAAGCGGTGTAGCATAGAGATTTTTTCTTTAAATGAGCATCTTATTTGCACCGCAGATGCAGCAAAATACCACTACTCTGTACCAGATTACGGGCTGCCACTTTAACCACACATCAATTAGTTTTAAACAAGTACAAAGTTGCAAATGACAAAAAGTAACTTGGCGTGAAAAAAACCATGGCCACTGTATCGTGGCATTTGCTATAGTCAGTCTCATTCGCACACAGAGGTACAGGTGCCGCAAAATGAAAATAATCAGTGCAGTCTCATTAAGTGGTTTTGTCACATTGGATTACGATTAAGATGCACATTCTAGTGAAAAAAGATGCAAAAAAGAGGCTAACACAAGTAGCGCGGTACCTGGCGCTCCGAGAAGGACTGTTTGGTGCAAATGTGAGTCTTAGAACTGCAAAAACATAAACTATTGTTACCAAGATTCTGATTTTCATTACTAGCTTTTGTTGACATGTAATATTTGTGCATAAGGACCGTGCTGGATCCTGGCGGTGGCTCTTACTTTGACGAGAATGGGACGTGTAAGAAACATTGGAGTTGGTGGGATGTTAGCCAGCACGTGCATGCTCCCCCCTTTCGGTCAATCACTTTGAAGATAAATCCCTATGCTGAAGTTAAAATGTTAACCCAAGATCAAATCTATCTGTCATTCACAAAAGAGAAGGCGAGAGTTACATTCAACGTTGGGTCTAAACTCATGGTAAGTCATTTTACAATTTCATAAGGTATGGGTTTGGTATGTCCTGGTAAAACATTTTTAAAGCCGGGGGGTAGCCAGAACTTGTGAGCCCCATAGCAACATTTTGAAAGGGCCCCTGCATCAATGCTTTTAGAGAGACACTTATCTCTGCAGCTGTTGTTCATTTTAAGACCATAGTAATGCCCTAGTTAATGTTATACCCCTTAGTAGTGCTCTAGTTCAATTTATGCCCCATAGTAGTACCCTAGTTCATGTTGTGCCCCTTAGTAGTGCCCTAGTTCACATGCCACACATTGCTCCAGGTTACATTATGCCACAAAGTGCCCCAGGTTACATTATGCCATACAGTGGCGCCAGTTCACCTTATGCCACACATTGACCCAGGTTACATTATTCCACACAGTGATGCCAGTTCACCTTATGTCACACATTGACCCAGGTTACGTTATTCCACACAGTGATGCCAGTTCACCTTATGCCACACATTGACCCAGGCTACATTATTCCACACAGTGCCCCCAATACATATTATGCCTCATTGTAGTACCCTAGTTTGTATTGGTAGACAACTATATAACTTGTTTAAAGGTGAACCGGGGCCCCTAAGCCTTTGACCCCCATAGCAATGGCACCCCCTGCACCCACTATAGCTATGCTCATGATTAAGGCATTAAGGCTAATTTTACTGATAAGAGAAATGTCACTGACAATGGCTCTTTGCTATATCATAGCTGTATGAGGGGATTTTATAGAACTGGAGGAAGCAAAAAGTGGTGACACTTTATTATAGAAATAAAATAACTCCATGTTCTATTTTATTGGAAGTTAAAGTGGTGTAAGCAGGGAGATCATTTACATACATTTTACAACTCATCTCCCTTTTCTGCATCCTCCCGATGATAGAATTTCCCCTATGGCATCTCTACTGCATACTGTAGGTAAAGCACAGAAAGTGCTTTTGACTAATCCTTAAAATGACTTTTACTTTTGCCATTCTTGTCCTTGCCCTCTCCATAGCCCTTATCAATGTGGGCATATGGAGGGCACTCTCCCCAAACATGGAAAGTGGTCAGTGATATGCCGACAATTGATGCATTCTGTAATAGTTTATTGATAGGCTAGCGGCTCCAAAGACATATAACCAAACAGACAGGCTGACTAGGCTGCCCTGAATTCCTAACAAATGGGAACGTTCAGTTGTGTATATAAAGTTATAATTAATAAGTGGAGCCTATGTTATAACATATCACTATTCAATTCTGCAAAATAATTAAACACATACAGCATGGAGTTGACTTCCTCTGGAATACATACCCCACATTACAGACAGTGCCAAGGGGCACTCTGTGTGCATCTAGCAAATATAAAAATCTGTAACTTAACTCAGTGTTTCCCAAACTAGGTTCTCAAATCACCCTAACAGTGGAGATTTGGAGGATATTCATGCTTGAGCACAGATGTATTAGCAGAGTAAGCGGTGATCGCGTACTAGGTGATACAACCTGTTAGGGTTAATGTAGCTGTCAATATGAAATTGATAGATAGAAAGTTAAACCAGGGTATAATGCACTTTGGCCAAGATACATGTGATGGTAAATACTGTGTGTAACGCAGGTGTTGGTGCTAATGGTGGTTAGTCCACACGTGGTACAGCTTAACCAGTTCTTATATTTATTGAATCAAGTAGAACAACAAGTAGCATAAGACACAGGGATATCACCAGTGTAACAGTGGTATGCAGAATATATATGTAACGGCAGCCTGGACTCTAGGGTGCAGCTAGGCGTTGTGAATGATTATGGTATTTACACCCGCAGATGGCAGCACTGATGCCCTATACACTAACGCAGTGGTTCCCAAACTGTGCACCGTGGTACCCTGGGGTGCCTCGGAACACTTGCACGGTGCCTCCGGTTGGTGACCCAGCACCAAATCAAATATTTTATGGTCAATGTAATGTACATATGTGGACAAACAGAAGCGTAAACCTGTCACCCTCCACATAACTGTACCTAGGGATGACAGGTCAGCACAATTTACTTCACTTTACTACTTCACTACTTTTTTTCTGAATTTCTCAACAAAAAACGTTTAGGGGAGCCGTGAAAATACTGCTGATACACTAGTGCGCCATGATTCAAAAAAGTTTGGGAACCACTGCACTAACGGTATAATGGTAGTCTAACTGACTGTGGTAGGTCCTAGTGACCGTCGAGTCTTCCTACCTTGTCAGGGTACTGGGAGGAGGCAGCGCAGGTGCACACTTCTTCCAACATGATGGATAAATCAAAATGGCTGAGGTACTGATTAAGTCACGTGTGCTAAAGCATGGATATCCTTATAACCTGGACTATCAGGGTGCCTTGAAGAAAAAGTTTGGGAAACACTCACTTAACTGCTAGTTTACATTCAACTGTTGGAACTGGTCTTCTTACCTTTAATCATACACTGAAAATATTATTACAATTATTGTGTTGATATTGAGATTTTTACTTATGTTTGTAGTTAAAAGATCCAAAAACTATCTTCCAACTAAAGTCATGGATTGATGAGACCGAATGTTACCTGCGTTCAAAAAGATATCAAACCTACAGTCTATTAAGTAGCATGAAGAATTTGCTGAGGATTTCAACTAGTTCTCACAGCACGATAGAGACAATACAAGAATATATTTGCCAGCTACAAAAATCATTAACCTACACTAATGCACTTGTCAGCAAACTAACAGACTGTTATAAAGTGCCTAAAATGGAAGCAATACAAGACAATATGTCCACTGTGGTGAAGAAGAAGCATCAACCTCACCTCAGTAGGAACTTCAAATGTGACTCACTGAGTGTCCAGAATAAGAAGAAAAAAGCATCAAAGGACAGAAAAACGCAGAAAATAAATGAAGAGTGGAAACCGAATTTCAAATATACTTAAAATATGTATATCTCAGTATGTACAATGTACTTCCTTTTAGCCTGGTATGGAAATAGTGCCCAGTGATATTACATTCAGTAAGTATAACATACTGCAGGCTGGTACATACAGGCACTCAGTGTACACTTTCAGAAAACACAGGGCCTGATTCCTGATGGGCGGGAATCTGCGCAGGTGCCGTACCCGTATTGCCCATGTGCAGAACTGGTCCAGCGTGTTAGCACGCAGACTGGCAGTGATTGCTACCAAAGGGGGCAGGGAGCGGGCGGCGACGGCCTGCGTTCCACGAAACGGAGGTGTGTCATCGCCGTTGGTTGGGAGGGAAGAGGCCAGGATCTCTGTTGGCTGACGGAGATTTCCTAGCCTCTTCCTCTCATCTACGGCAGCCAGCTTGTGTGACCCCATGGGTTCTTGCAGATTATCCGATGCTGTGTTGTACAATGCAGCTCAGATAAGTAATGCATACAGGAGGTGTGATGCCGCCTGCTGCATTACCCTAGTTGCAAGGATGGAATTACAAAGCAGCTTTGCAATTCTGTCCTAAGCTGAATCAGGCCCACAGTACTCAGTACCTGTAGCTGCTTTCTTCTATTTGTGGTATGAGAAGTGAATATACTGCAGTAACTACTAGTGACTGTCTCGTGCTTTATGTCTGATATTGCCCATGGCCAGTGCTCAGGGTGGGCAATAAGCAGCCTTCCAGCTGTTGTTGAACTACAAATACCAGCATACCTTGCAGCAGTTTTAGCATGGCCAAATAGCAAAACTGTAGCAGGACATGCTGGGATGTATAGTTCTACAACAGCTGGAGGCCCGCTTATTGCCCACCCCTATAAAAGAGTGCAAATTTGCACCTGGACAAACCATGTTCTGATGTTAGGGATGTAAATGTATTTCTGTGTGCATGCAGGGAAATACTGTATTGTTTTGCATGTGGCGCCTGAATCAGAGATGGACGCTATTGCTCAGCCAAAGCGGCTTTGTACGCAACACCTGTGCAATGACATGCTAATACCGCAGGAGGCGTCTAATGTAAAACGACGCCAACTGCCAGCATCGCAATGACGCAGCATCGGATCACCCTGCGTGACTATCAGAAATCTGAGTAACCCTCAGCATGGCCAGTGTTTTCACAAAGCCGGGGGCCATGGAAGCTAAGTTGGAAGATACAGACATTGAAAACGAGGGCTCTCGTTTCAAGAATGCTGTTTGTCGCCGCCCGGTGCCCGTTCTGAAACGGCCAGAACATGTCAATCATGGGGCACTGCGTGCGATCTTGCAGAATGATATTTGCATGTGCGCAGATCTCACACTATAGGAGATGCACACAAACCATCGGGGATGGGTACATCTGCAAATAAGGCCCATAGTACACAAATACTTTCCAACCTTTCCTTGTACACTGCAATTTAACTCAAAATGATATTTTCCCAGCCCCCTGCAACACAACAATACTTCAAATACTACCACACGTGTGACTAAGCAGGCCAGTCATCAGGTCACACTACTGGATCTGGCCATACGGTATGTGAGAGGTATTGTCATTAAATAACAGTATATGTCAGTCTTTAAAATGTAATTAGTGTATGTGTGATAACTTGTTGGTGCACTGAACATAACATGTGATCTTAATAATTGCAAGCACCTTTTACTTATACACGGAATGGTAACAAAATTATGTTCATTATATAAATGGTAAATTAATGCCTTTGTAAAACGTCAGTTTATAACAGAGAGAAATTGATGGCAAAATAAATTATTTTGTTATATAATAATAGTAGCTGTCATTTTGTCAAGCAAATAGTTTCAAAGTAGTTGAACACGGGTTTGTAGGTGGTGGACAACATGTGCCAGTCTCTAATTTCTGAATTGTAATATTTATTAATGATAAAATACTCTGGCCCTGATTCAGAGCCGGTCGCTCTGACAGAGCGCTCGCTCTGAATCAGGGCCGGTCTTTTTTTTTTTTTTTTTAGAACAGCCTCCTGGCCGCTCGCATAGCTGTGGGTGACCACCCACAGCTATAGCGAGTGGCCAGGAAGATGGTCGTGACGGGCTTGCGACAAGACCCTTGTGGTAGGGTCTCGTTGCCGCAAGCGCAAGAGAGATTTCGTCTCTAACAGAGCCGAAATCTCTCCCACTGACATCACGAGTGATGTCAGTGGGGCCGCCCCCAAATGGAGGCGTTCACATGGGAACGTCTCCGTCTGGGCAGACACCTCCCTGCACTGCCCACCAAAGGGGGCGTGCTGTCACTCAACATCGACAGTACGCCCCCTTTGGTACGAGACCCGGAGCGACAGCTTGCCCGTTGCTATCCTGGTATCGCACATGCTCTGGGCCACCATCGACCCGCTAGCTAGCGACCGGGTCTGAATCAGGCCCTCTGTTCTTAAGGCCTGATTCATTAAGGATCGCTATTGCGATTGCAGCCCTGTAATCGCACACAGGTCTGCCTTGAAAATATGCTAATGAATGCAATCGCAATGCCGTTGCACTGCCAGCATAGAGACACCCACTGCCTCCCACTACCGCTATCTCACATCCGTAATACCTTGCAAACCTCCATAAACATCGGTAACATCAAGCACCATCGGCCCCTCACGCAGAGTTACAGCAGCCCTGACCTTACTTAGAAATTGTTAACCTCGTTGCACGCAGTGAGTACGCAAGCTGTGTATGTAATCGCGATGGCTAATTTATGCATGCCCATGCAACAGCGTTCATTTCAAACAGAGAGACAAGCCTGCGTTTCTCCGACCATCCCCTCGTCACCACCCACAAATGCTCACTGCCTACCAATCACTCTGCGTTGGCTCTGTGTTGTCTCCGCGAATGCAGTGGTGCCTTTGCGTATTCCATCGAGCAGTGTGTGTGCATTCGCTATAATCTGCCCATATTTCCTACGTTTTTCCTTAACTAATACCCCTTTACCACCAAAATTCCAGGTCTGACCCGCAGTTGAAACAGAGTTCCTATCCGGATCAGACCCGGAATTTAACCGGCGCCGACTCGGGATATTCCAGATAAATAAGGGTTTGCAATGAATGATGACTAGAACAAATATCACTGCTATATGGAACCGTTTCCCAATTTAAGAGATTGCATCATCAAAAAAGTCACATTTCCAGAATCTGAAGAATATTTATTGTTTATCCCATTTCCATGCTTCATTGAATGGTTTATGGTAATCATTTCTCCACAATACCTGCTGTATTGATCATTAGTAATCCTGTGGTTTAACTGAGCCTAGGGTAGGGCAACTGTGATGCTACATTTGATTCGTTCACACCAGTTTAATAAGTATCTCTTTTTACTCTTGTTTTATCAGGCTTGTAAAACAATTAAGTAAGTAAACCTCTAAATGAGAGGACTAAATGTGTGATAAGAATAACATTTTTCTCAGGTTTTTCAAAAGGATGGGCGATTTCAAGGTAATTGAATCTTTCAAGTGAAGCCAATTAAATTGTTAAATTGGAAACACATTTATTTAAATATATATATGGCAGCTTTGTGGTTTATTCCTATCTATACATGCACTGCTAATAGATTTCCTAATAGGAATCAGTGCATAAACACTGCCAAGAATGGAAACTGCAAAACATATTTATCTCAGCTTGACCCTGTCTAGATAAGGAAGCCTCCCTTGCATTGATAATGACATGGATGCCTGTCTTATTCCTCCATTATAAAGGAGACCTCTGTGACTGTTTGGCCATGGCATATTAGAAATACTTTTGCATGCTCAGTATTTAACCCATTGCTACTAGGAATTAATGTGATCGTTCAGAAGTGGAAGATCGCTGTAAACATGTACCTTGAGGTCACAGAAAAGAAAATATTAATGTTCCGGGAAGGATTCCAAAAAAGATTTATGTTGTTTGGTTCCAAAATCAGTTTGTTAGTTATTGCTTTAAAAAAAAAATGATGCTTTAAATCTCACAGCTAATTAATGTTTGCAATTGCTGCAACTCACATTTCAGACAGGATAGTGTAAAGCTGGCCACACACATGGCGATGTGCACACGATCAGCCGATTTGTACGATCTCCCTTGAAACTCTCCCTGGCAGCTCTGCACACGATCTGCACACGATTTGCACACGATTTGGTGTCCAATCTTCAAATGATCTCTGCATCCAGACTTTCACAGTGCATCGTGTCCTAGATTATCAGATCTGCCCTACTGCATGGCAGATCTGACGATGCGATGTGCGACCAGCGGGGACTCGTGAGTGGGGACTCACGATTTACTCAGGATTTGGCCATATTTTACATGATCTGTCGTTCCAATGTGTCAGAATCAGCCAGATAGGGTAAAATATCGCTATGTGTTTGGCCACACTAAGTAAAACTGACATCATGACAGAGAGTGTACATTTTATTAAGATTGACCGTGTTTTTAATGATACATATAGGCAGCTCCAGTCATCTTACACATATATATTTATTTATACATATGTGTATATATATATATATATGTATATATGTGTGTATATATATATATATATATATATATATATATAGTATATATATATGTGTGTGTGTGTATATATATATATGTGTGTGTGTGTGTGGGTGTATATATATATATATATATATATATACACACACATATATATATATAGCATTCCCGCGGGGCGCCGCACCCTGCCCTATTTTTGAAGGGCAGAAAGCACCCTGCCCTCCAGCGCGGCACCCCGCTGAAACAGCCTGCGGGTTCTGTCCTCCACCCACGGGCCACAGTGACTGTGGCAGGGCATGCCGGGATGTGTACACCCATAGCAGCTGGAGGGCTGCATGTTTAATAATCCTGAAATATAGTATTATATACTATTGTAAGTACAATAAATATACTATTATATACTATTGTAAATGCACTAAATCTCAAAATAATATATACGATTATAAAGATAAACATTGTAATGTTCATTAATGCTAATTCAAAAATAAGCATGCTCACAGTTCAATATTATAAATCCAAGAGGAGAAATAGAAATGTTTATCTCAACTTCATGATTGTCATTCCTTATACTTACTACATGTTCTGTAACATTACAGATGTGTCCTCATGTACTATAGCTGCAGTTGTGCCAAACAGCCATCTCGGCGCGCCAGGGCCCATGTGATTCAGCTTGCGCCGAGCATCTTTTTCACCCAAAAATGCATCTTAGTCACTATGCAATGCGACAAAACTTCTTCAATACCTCCATAACTAAAATACATTTATACATTTATAAAGAGCCCTTATGAGTATTAAAAAAAAAAAAACTACAAGCTATGTTAAAGCTCCATCTAGCATTCATCCTGTGTTGCCCCAAGTAGTCATACAAACAGGTCTTACAATCCTCATAGTGATCAATGATCCCTTTTTAAATCTCTGTGTGAGCTGGATTCTGTACAAATCTTGGTTACAACTCTGATGGTTAATGATCAGCCCCCCCTAAGCCACAGTATGATTGACATGCTGTGGCTATTTGGGGGCGGGACGCCGCTACCTGCATTCCCAGAAAATAGGGGTGTGTCAACCCCGTTTTCTAGCAGTGCAGTGGCCAGTGTCTGACAAAATACATATTTACTGGTCTCGCAAGAGAGTAGTAGGTGGTCATTCTGATCGCAATGTTTATCCTCCATCTTTGGACACAGGCATCAAATCTGATGCTGCCTGGAGGCGTCTTTCCGTCAGATGCCTTCAGATGCCTTCTGCAGCATTAGCATATATGCACACAGAAGCTGCATCCTAAGACACAGCTGCTATGTGCATAAATGTGCAATAGGGCCCAACGACAATTAAACAGAATGCAGCTTAAATGGAATAGCATAGCATACATAACCTTAGAATCTTATCTTGTCTAGTATAGAGTCCTCACACACTTTGCCTCTATATGCCATGTGGCGCAAGACTCCCAGCGCAAGTGAGCCGCACCAAGCGGTGTAGCATAGAGATTTTTTCTTTAAATGAGCATCTTATTTGCACCGCAGATGCAGCAAAATACCACTACTCTGTACCAGATTACGGGCTGCCACTTTAACCACACATCAATTAGTTTTAAACAAGTACAAAGTTGCAAATGACAAAAAGTAACTTGGCGTGAAAAAAACCATGGCCACTGTATCGTGGCATTTGCTATAGTCAGTCTCATTCGCACACAGAGGTACAGGTGCCGCAAAATGAAAATAATCAGTGCAGTCTCATTAAGTGGTTTTGTCACATTGGATTACGATTAAGATGCACATTCTAGTGAAAAAAGATGCAAAAAAGAGGCTAACACAAGTAGCGCGGTACCTGGCGCTCCGAGAAGGACTGTTTGGTGCAAATGTGAGTCTTAGAACTGCAAAAACATAAACTATTGTTACCAAGATTCTGATTTTCATTACTAGCTTTTGTTGACATGTAATATTTGTGCATAAGGACCGTGCTGGATCCTGGCGGTGGCTCTTACTTTGACGAGAATGGGACGTGTAAGAAACATTGGAGTTGGTGGGATGTTAGCCAGCACGTGCATGCTCCCCCCTTTCGGTCAATCACTTTGAAGATAAATCCCTATGCTGAAGTTAAAATGTTAACCCAAGATCAAATCTATCTGTCATTCACAAAAGAGAAGGCGAGAGTTACATTCAACGTTGGGTCTAAACTCATGGTAAGTCATTTTACAATTTCATAAGGTATGGGTTTGGTATGTCCTGGTAAAACATTTTTAAAGCCGGGGGGTAGCCAGAACTTGTGAGCCCCATAGCAACATTTTGAAAGGGCCCCTGCATCAATGCTTTTAGAGAGACACTTATCTCTGCAGCTGTTGTTCATTTTAAGACCATAGTAATGCCCTAGTTAATGTTATACCCCTTAGTAGTGCTCTAGTTCAATTTATGCCCCATAGTAGTACCCTAGTTCATGTTGTGCCCCTTAGTAGTGCCCTAGTTCACATGCCACACATTGCTCCAGGTTACATTATGCCACAAAGTGCCCCAGGTTACATTATGCCATACAGTGGCGCCAGTTCACCTTATGCCACACATTGACCCAGGTTACATTATTCCACACAGTGATGCCAGTTCACCTTATGTCACACATTGACCCAGGTTACGTTATTCCACACAGTGATGCCAGTTCACCTTATGCCACACATTGACCCAGGCTACATTATTCCACACAGTGCCCCCAATACATATTATGCCTCATTGTAGTACCCTAGTTTGTATTGGTAGACAACTATATAACTTGTTTAAAGGTGAACCGGGGCCCCTAAGCCTTTGACCCCCATAGCAATGGCACCCCCTGCACCCACTATAGCTATGCTCATGATTAAGGCATTAAGGCTAATTTTACTGATAAGAGAAATGTCACTGACAATGGCTCTTTGCTATATCATAGCTGTATGAGGGGATTTTATAGAACTGGAGGAAGCAAAAAGTGGTGACACTTTATTATAGAAATAAAATAACTCCATGTTCTATTTTATTGGAAGTTAAAGTGGTGTAAGCAGGGAGATCATTTACATACATTTTACAACTCATCTCCCTTTTCTGCATCCTCCCGATGATAGAATTTCCCCTATGGCATCTCTACTGCATACTGTAGGTAAAGCACAGAAAGTGCTTTTGACTAATCCTTAAAATGACTTTTACTTTTGCCATTCTTGTCCTTGCCCTCTCCATAGCCCTTATCAATGTGGGCATATGGAGGGCACTCTCCCCAAACATGGAAAGTGGTCAGTGATATGCCGACAATTGATGCATTCTGTAATAGTTTATTGATAGGCTAGCGGCTCCAAAGACATATAACCAAACAGACAGGCTGACTAGGCTGCCCTGAATTCCTAACAAATGGGAACGTTCAGTTGTGTATATAAAGTTATAATTAATAAGTGGAGCCTATGTTATAACATATCACTATTCAATTCTGCAAAATAATTAAACACATACAGCATGGAGTTGACTTCCTCTGGAATACATACCCCACATTACAGACAGTGCCAAGGGGCACTCTGTGTGCATCTAGCAAATATAAAAATCTGTAACTTAACTCAGTGTTTCCCAAACTAGGTTCTCAAATCACCCTAACAGTGGAGATTTGGAGGATATTCATGCTTGAGCACAGATGTATTAGCAGAGTAAGCGGTGATCGCGTACTAGGTGATACAACCTGTTAGGGTTAATGTAGCTGTCAATATGAAATTGATAGATAGAAAGTTAAACCAGGGTATAATGCACTTTGGCCAAGATACATGTGATGGTAAATACTGTGTGTAACGCAGGTGTTGGTGCTAATGGTGGTTAGTCCACACGTGGTACAGCTTAACCAGTTCTTATATTTATTGAATCAAGTAGAACAACAAGTAGCATAAGACACAGGGATATCACCAGTGTAACAGTGGTATGCAGAATATATATGTAACGGCAGCCTGGACTCTAGGGTGCAGCTAGGCGTTGTGAATGATTATGGTATTTACACCCGCAGATGGCAGCACTGATGCCCTATACACTAACGCAGTGGTTCCCAAACTGTGCACCGTGGTACCCTGGGGTGCCTCGGAACACTTGCACGGTGCCTCCGGTTGGTGACCCAGCACCAAATCAAATATTTTATGGTCAATGTAATGTACATATGTGGACAAACAGAAGCGTAAACCTGTCACCCTCCACATAACTGTACCTAGGGATGACAGGTCAGCACAATTTACTTCACTTTACTACTTCACTACTTTTTTTCTGAATTTCTCAACAAAAAACGTTTAGGGGAGCCGTGAAAATACTGCTGATACACTAGTGCGCCATGATTCAAAAAAGTTTGGGAACCACTGCACTAACGGTATAATGGTAGTCTAACTGACTGTGGTAGGTCCTAGTGACCGTCGAGTCTTCCTACCTTGTCAGGGTACTGGGAGGAGGCAGCGCAGGTGCACACTTCTTCCAACATGATGGATAAATCAAAATGGCTGAGGTACTGATTAAGTCACGTGTGCTAAAGCATGGATATCCTTATAACCTGGACTATCAGGGTGCCTTGAAGAAAAAGTTTGGGAAACACTCACTTAACTGCTAGTTTACATTCAACTGTTGGAACTGGTCTTCTTACCTTTAATCATACACTGAAAATATTATTACAATTATTGTGTTGATATTGAGATTTTTACTTATGTTTGTAGTTAAAAGATCCAAAAACTATCTTCCAACTAAAGTCATGGATTGATGAGACCGAATGTTACCTGCGTTCAAAAAGATATCAAACCTACAGTCTATTAAGTAGCATGAAGAATTTGCTGAGGATTTCAACTAGTTCTCACAGCACGATAGAGACAATACAAGAATATATTTGCCAGCTACAAAAATCATTAACCTACACTAATGCACTTGTCAGCAAACTAACAGACTGTTATAAAGTGCCTAAAATGGAAGCAATACAAGACAATATGTCCACTGTGGTGAAGAAGAAGCATCAACCTCACCTCAGTAGGAACTTCAAATGTGACTCACTGAGTGTCCAGAATAAGAAGAAAAAAGCATCAAAGGACAGAAAAACGCAGAAAATAAATGAAGAGTGGAAACCGAATTTCAAATATACTTAAAATATTTATATCTCAGTATGTACAATGTACTTCCTTTTAGCCTGGTATGGAAATAGTGCCCAGTGATATTACATTCAGTAAGTATAACATACTGCAGGCTGGTACATACAGGCACTCAGTGTACACTTTCAGAAAACACAGGGCCTGATTCCTGATGGGCGGGAATCTGCGCAGGTGCAGTACCCGTATTGCCCATGTGCAGTACTGGTCCAGCGTGTTAGCACGCAGACTGGCAGTGATTGCTACCAAAGGGGGCAGGGAGCGGGCGGCGACGGCCTGCGTTCCACGAAACGGAGGTGTGTCATCGCCGTTGGTTGGGAGGGAAGAGGCCAGGATCTCTGTTGGCTGACGGAGATTTCCTAGCCTCTTCCTCTCATCTACGGCAGCCAGCTTGTGTGACCCCATGGGTTCTTGCAGATTATCCGATGCTGTGTTGTACAATGCAGCTCAGATAAGTAATGCATACAGGAGGTGTGATGCCGCCTGCTGCATTACCCTAGTTGCAAGGATGGAATTACAAAGCAGCTTTGCAATTCTGTCCTAAGCTGAATCAGGCCCACAGTACTCAGTACCTGTAGCTGCTTTCTTCTATTTGTGGTATGAGAAGTGAATATACTGCAGTAACTACTAGTGACTGTCTCGTGCTTTATGTCTGATATTGCCCATGGCCAGTGCTCAGGGTGGGCAATAAGCAGCCTTCCAGCTGTTGTTGAACTACAAATACCAGCATACCTTGCAGCAGTTTTAGCATGGCCAAATAGCAAAACTGTAGCAGGACATGCTGGGATGTATAGTTCTACAACAGCTGGAGGCCCGCTTATTGCCCACCCCTATAAAAGAGTGCAAATTTGCACCTGGACAAACCATGTTCTGATGTTAGGGATGTAAATGTATTTCTGTGTGCATGCAGGGAAATACTGTATTGTTTTGCATGTGGCGCCTGAATCAGAGATGGACGCTATTGCTCAGCCAAAGCGGCTTTGTACGCAACACCTGTGCAATGACATGCTAATACCGCAGGAGGCGTCTAATGTAAAACGACGCCAACTGCCAGCATCGCAATGACGCAGCATCGGATCACCCTGCGTGACTATCAGAAATCTGAGTAACCCTCAGCATGGCCAGTGTTTTCACAAAGCCGGGGGCCATGGAAGCTAAGTTGGAAGATACAGACATTGAAAACGAGGGCTCTCGTTTCAAGAATGCTGTTTGTCGCCGCCCGGTGCCCGTTCTGAAACGGCCAGAACATGTCAATCATGGGGCACTGCGTGCGATCTTGCAGAATGATATTTGCATGTGCGCAGATCTCACACTATAGGAGATGCACACAAACCATCGGGGATGGGTACATCTGCAAATAAGGCCCATAGTACACAAATACTTTCCAACCTTTCCTTGTACACTGCAATTTAACTCAAAATGATATTTTCCCAGCCCCCTGCAACACAACAATACTTCAAATACTACCACACGTGTGACTAAGCAGGCCAGTCATCAGGTCACACTACTGGATCTGGCCATACGGTATGTGAGAGGTATTGTCATTAAATAACAGTATATGTCAGTCTTTAAAATGTAATTAGTGTATGTGTGATAACTTGTTGGTGCACTGAACATAACATGTGATCTTAATAATTGCAAGCACCTTTTATACACGGAATGGTAACAAAATTATGTTCATTATATAAATGGTAAATTAATGCCTTTGTAAAACGTCAGTTTATAACAGAGAGAAATTGATGGCAAAATAAATTATTTTGTTATATAATAATAGTAGCTGTCATTTTGTCAAGCAAATAGTTTCAAAGTAGTTGAACACGGGTTTGTAGGTGGTGGACAACATGTGCCAGTCTCTAATTTCTGAATTGTAATATTTATTAATGATAAAATACTCTGGCCCTGATTCAGAGCCGGTCGCTCTGACAGAGCGCTCGCTCTGAATCAGGGCCGGTCTTTTTTTTTTTTTTTTAGAACAGCCTCCTGGCCGCTCGCATAGCTGTGGGTGACCACCCACAGCTATAGCGAGTGGCCAGGAAGATGGTCGTGACGGGCTTGCGACAAGACCCTTGTGGTAGGGTCTCGTTGCCGCAAGCGCAAGAGAGATTTCGTCTCTAACAGAGCCGAAATCTCTCCCACTGACATCACGAGTGATGTCAGTGGGGCCGCCCCCAAATGGAGGCGTTCACATGGGAACGTCTCCGTCTGGGCAGACACCTCCCTGCACTGCCCACCAAAGGGGGCGTGCTGTCACTCAACATCGACAGTACGCCCCCTTTGGTACGAGACCCGGAGCGACAGCTTGCCCGTTGCTATCCTGGTATCGCACATGCTCTGGGCCACCATCGACCCGCTAGCTAGCGACCGGGTCTGAATCAGGCCCTCTGTTCTTAAGGCCTGATTCATTAAGGATCGCTATTGCGATTGCAGCCCTGTAATCGCACACAGGTCTGCCTTGAAAATATGCTAATGAATGCAATCGCAATGCCGTTGCACTGCCAGCATAGAGACACCCACTGCCTCCCACTACCGCTATCTCACATCCGTAATACCTTGCAAACCTCCATAAACATCGGTAACATCAAGCACCATCGGCCCCTCACGCAGAGTTACAGCAGCCCTGACCTTACTTAGAAATTGTTAACCTCGTTGCACGCAGTGAGTACGCAAGCTGTGTATGTAATCGCGATGGCTAATTTATGCATGCCCATGCAACAGCGTTCATTTCAAACAGAGAGACAAGCCTGCGTTTCTCCGACCATCCCCTCGTCACCACCCACAAATGCTCACTGCCTACCAATCACTCTGCGTTGGCTCTGTGTTGTCTCCGCGAATGCAGTGGTGCCTTTGCGTATGCGCATTGTGATGCATGCGCAGTACGCAACGATTGGCCAACTGCGAGCTGTTGCATTTGCGATCTTTAATGAATCAGGCCCTTAGATTTAAGTGAAAGATGATGCTTTGCCTCATTCTAAGATCTGAACTTTGCAGAAAGATCCGACCCAAAGCTGAACCAATAATTTCCAATATATATTACATTTATTATCTCATCACAATGGCACCTGGCAAGGGGTGCGGTATATTAGGCAGCAAGTGAACACTCAGTTATTGAAGTAGATACTTTGGAAAGAGGAAAAATGGGCAAGTGTAAGGATAAGAGCAACTTTGACAAGGGCCACACTGTGATAACTAGACAGCTAGGTCAGAGCTTCTCAAAAATGGCAGTTGGGTGTTACCGGTATGCAGTGGTTAGTACTTACCAAATGTGGTCCAAGGAAAGACAACCAGTTAACAGCCGACAGGGTCATGGGTGCCCAAGGCTCATTGATGCATGTGGGGAGTGAAGGCTAGCCCGTTTGGCCCTTTCCCACAGAAGAGCTACTGTAGCACAAATTGCTGAAAGAGTTACTGCTGGCTATGATAGATAGGTGTTGCAACACACTGTACATAGCAACTTGCTGCCTACGGGGCTGCATAGCCACAGACAGATCAGAGTGTACATGCTGACTACTGTCCACTGCCGAAAGTGCCTACAATGGGCACGTGAGCATCAGAACTAGACCATGGAACAATGGAAGAAGGTGTCCTGGTCTGATGACTCACGTTTTGTTTTACATTATGTGGACGGCTGTGTGTGTACATGGTTTTCCTGGGGAATATAGCACCCGTATGCACTATGGGAAGAAGGCAAGCCAGCGAAGGCAGTGTGATGCTCAGGGCAATGTTCTGCTGGGAAACCTTGGGTCCTGGTATTCATGTGGCTGTTGTTTTGACACGTACCAGCTATATACCTAAACATCAGTATGAAACAACTGGAACTGTGACTCATCAGACCATGCCACATGTTACAAATCATCCAGGGTCCAAATAGCAATGTCACAAGCCCAGGTGAGGCGCTGTGTCCAGTGTCATAGTGTTAACAAGGACACTGGTGGGTCTTCTGCTCCCCATATCCCATGGGAGCTAAAGAATGATGTGCTGACCTGCTGGATATGCGTCTGGTACTTCCTCCATTAAATGTAGATGTGATTTGAACGAGTGTTGCTTGTCTGTTACCACGGACAATTCTGGCCAGACACCGCTGGTCACGAGCGATGGTCATTTCCAAGATGCCATAGTACGATGTAGATGTCACAGGTGACACCACCTGCCATTATCTTTACATACTGCTATCTCATGACTTTTGGCACTTCAATGTATATAGTAGGTAGTGAAAACAGCACTCAGCAATGTGATTAAACACCAAGGTGTTTATTAAAGCATCAGGAAATAAACAGCAACATTTCAGGCAACTACAATATGTGCACTTTCTCTATGTATTTGTGATAAGCACCGTCCTGTTTTGATTTTGGTCAAAACCACCCTCAACAGTTTTATTTTAAAATTATAACAACAGTTAAAATCATGTAATTTGGACCTGTTTTCGTTCATACAGCAGTGGTTCCCTCTCCCACGCATCGTCAGCAACATCCCCCGTCAGACCTGCATGTAGGTCCGAAGGGTGATATTGTCAGCGGGGCGGAGCTGCCGGCATTGGCAAGTGTGTATGCACTTGCCGATGCCGACACCCGCCGCAAACGGCATTGGGCTGAGTACACATCATTTAGTGTCTACCAAGCATAACAGTCCAGGTTTTAAGGATATCATTGATTGAGCACAGTTGATTAAATTATATTGACTGAGTTACTACTGTTATTAAATCACCTGTGCCCAGGCCCGAGTTTGGGAACCCCTGTCATGCAGTATTATTCATCACACAATATTAGCTCATCTTTAATGGAATCCACCATGACAGTATTTGTTTGTAATTGGTTGTAAAGGGTATTCTTCATACATTTTGTAGTTCATTTTGCAGTTCATTAAATGTTTCCACATTTTTTGGAAGTTACCTCCTACACCGACCACTCACAAGGTTCCCAGCTGTGCTAAACACTCTTTCTAAGTACACAGTGGAGGGTGGGCATCTTAAGGGGTTCCACATTGTCATTTTTACTCCCAGTATACAAACGGACTGTGTGAAATGTTAATTTGTACATTATCATTATTAAGTAATGCTTCATCATTCTGTGAATGCTTACTGTATCATATTGAGTCATGGTAGAGGTGTCAATATATGTGGGCATTCCATTTAAGCTTGACCAGATGTCATAATGTTTCATTCTGTTTTGACTCATCGTCATCAGTGGTTCCCTGGAAAAGGTCAGTTTTCCTGGCAGTAGCAGAGCAGGATACATGTCATGTGCCACTTGAGCTGATAACTTGTTTGCAAGGACCTTACTGCATCTCTTAAGATCTGTATCTGTTGGTAAGAAAGACATTAAACCCAGGATCAAGCATGGTTGCCAAAATGTAGTGATCCAATTACAAGATGTTGCAAACCCTTTGGTCCTGAGGAAGCAAATAAAGAATTTCATCTGCAAGTCCAGCATACTTAGCGGAATTACTTAGTTTAATCTCCTTTTACAGCTTCTCTAGCTGCTTTTCCAGTTGTTTAATTAATGGAATGACCTGACTTTGGTGTCTGAACTCACTTCATAGGTTACCATTTCAAAGCTTGCAGAAATCCAAGAGTATTCCCCAGTGTGCTGCAGTAAGGCAACATGTCCCCTGTCTCCCTATCTCATGGCTTGATGTGTACATCTTGATGGCTTGTTGCTGTTCATCCAGTCGCTGAATCATATAAAGGGTATCAATTTTACCTGCTTATAACCTCTTGCTTCAGTTGGTGCCATGGCAAATGGAACTTTTCTTGCAGCTGCTGCAATGTTCTACAGGCGCTTGCTAAATGCCAAAAATGCCCAGAAATTTTATGGAACACAGCCAGCATCACTTGCATGGACCTGTCATTTTTAAGAAATTCTGAACCTCTAAGTTTATTGTGTGCGCAAAATATGGTATGTGTTGAAATTTACTTAGTTTTAATGCTCATACATGTTAGTTCCATTATCTGAAATGACAAATCCTAATGAGAGTCTTAGGGGAATATTTACTAAAGTGCAGATTTTTTTGTAAAGTGCGGATTTTTAGAGGTGGAGACGTTGCCCATAGTCAACCAATCAGATTCTAGCTATTATATTTTAGAAGGTGCTAGATAAATGTTAAGTAGAATCTGTTTGGTTGCTATGGGCAACGTCTCCACTTCTAGAAACCTGCACTTTAGTAAATATACCCCTTAGTGTGGTAAGCCATTTTGCTATCACATGCCTGAGTTTTCCAACAGATTAACACCGGAATGCTCTTGAATAAAGCCAGTGATACAGAGAGTTACCTGTCTGTGAGCTGGCATTGTGTGTTAAGCTACCTACACACTATACAATTGTTAGGCTGATTTGCAAATAATCGGGTGATCAGCCTGATTTATTGTATAGTGTGTATGAACAATCGTTTCAGTGTTTCACTGATAAAACAGTTAGAAAACATCCACAAATGCATTCCTTCCATTATCTTATCTGTCGGTCAAGAACAAAAATCTCGGCCTCAAATTTCCCAATATTGAGCAGTGTGGGAGGAATTCAATTGTTTTTGCGGCCCGGATCTCCCGTCTAAAGTGATGGGAGATCGCGGGCCGCTATTCAATTGTGCCAACTTTTCGCTCTGATCACACGCCCAAAATGGTCGGGTTTAGCCGCGCAAATCGGCTAACCCCGACCAAAGTGCTGGATGCGATCATGAAAAGTGCCGTTTCAGGGGCAAACGCAGGATTTTTAGGGGGGGTTTCCATATATCCCGGTCACCCCCAGCCCCAAACAACCAGCCCCAGACAGCCCCTGTTCCAGCCAGACAGTACCCTGCCCCAGTCAGACAGCCCCTGCACCAGATAGCCACCCCAGCCAGCCTGTCCCAGGCCCAGCCAGCTATCCCCAGCCAGGCAGCCCCTGCACCGGATACAGTTGCCACCCCAGCCAGCATGCCTCAGCCATCCCCTGCCCAACACAGCCAGCCCAAGCCCGATAGCCAGCCTACCCCCAGACAGCCAGCCCAAACCCCACACTTACCTGATGCTTGTGCTTTGCATAGCGGGCGCGGGGATCGGCAGCAGCAGCGGCAGTGTCAGAAGCGAGTGGGCCCCCTCTCTGTCTGGGCCTCCAGTCAGTCCCTGATGGCCTCCGTCCAGGCCCTGGTGATCACTGCGCGCTGCCCGGCAACTGCAGGTTCAGCTGTCAGCGCTTCCGCATCAGGGAGTATGAAAGCCACCTGATTCAGAAGCGCTGACAGCTTACCAGGCAGCTCCAAGGGTGGCCCACTGATAGTGCAGAGACAAGGTTGTCTCTGTCTCTGAAAAAAAAATTGGTTTGGTCAGGGGGGGTTTCTGGGTACTCAGAAACCCCCCTGCGTGCACTACTGCGTTTGTGTGCCCAAACAGGTCACTTTTCACCAATTTCAGCTCGCACCCCTCTGGGGCTGCAAGCTGAAATAGAGCGCTAGCAGCTGATCGCGCCCGACAGGAGCAACAATTGAATAGCTCCGTCGGGCGCGATGGGGGCTGGAAACAATTGAATTCCGCCCTGTGTGTGCATTTTCAATAATCTGCCCATATTTCCTATGTTCTCCTGTTACTATGTCATCCTCCTTGTGGGTGGACATATGCAAAAATCAGTGTGGCATGGTGAAAAATCGCTGGCTTCTATGGAAAAATTGCTTCATGTATAGCACAGATATTGGGTCTTTCAATCTTCCAAAAAATCATCCTGTTCCTCATCCCGATTAAAAAAATCTGACAGTGTGTAACTTGCTTTAGATACTGCTGAAGGCCATACACACACCCAGTGGGCTTTCACAGTCATGTAATATTAGTTTGACTAGTAACGCTTGTCCACATATCTGTAGTTAAAAGGATAGTCAGTACAATGGCATTTTCTAAGCAAAGAATAACTTTTTGTTTAACGTTCCAGTACAGGTGAGGAATTATTGTTTTGGAAAATAGAATTGATATGGAATTTGGTAGTATGGACACATTACATCAACTAAACAGCTAAAACCAAATGGCGGATATTGGACACAGATCTAATGCTAACATAGCAGGATTCTTCTTGGAATTGTGGATTGCATTAGGGGAGTCAGTTTGTCCTTGCAAATTGGATGCAGGAGGACTACCATTCGCTAAGGAGGAGGTTGATGATGACGGCGTTGGCGGTGGAGATTTTATGTGCTGGTATCTCTCCATGCTGCTGGTAGCTGATGCTGTACTGCTTGTTATTATATATAATTTTTTCAGATTTTGATAAACCATTTGAATGAACTTGCTGGAAATTACGTACATGGAAAAGGTGCCTAGACGGGATGTAGTCAGGAAGCCGGGCGTTCAAAATGCTGACCGCCAGCTTCCCGACAGTGAAAGCTTGGCATGGTACTAATGATAGGCATCTAAATACCGACACCTGCCATTAGCCACATGCCAAAATCCTGATGCCCGGCATACCAAACGTAGGTAAGCCGGGTGTTTGAAGCTGTTAACCGCGGGGGGGTAGGGTTAGGTTTAGGGACTCCCGAGGAGACTTAGGGTTAAGCAACCCCCCCAGGAGAGTTAGAGTTAGGCTTGGGGAAGAAGATATTAGCATCAGGCACCCCAGGGGAGGTCAGGGTCAGGCACCCCCCTGGGAGGGTTAGGTTTTGGGTGCGGTGAGTGGGGGTTAATGTTTAGGCACCACTGGGGGAAGGTTATGGACAGGCACTAGGAGGGGAGGTTAGGGTTAGGAACCACTAAGCAAGGTTTAGGGTGGGGAGAGGGGTAGGGATAGGGTTAATACTTACCCTGTCGGGATCTCCATCTGCCGGCCTTCCGGCATCTGTATTTCATCTGCCGGGCTTAGGTCTGGTGGTATAACATAACGACCCTGCCTAGACAGTTAACCTCCCTGCCTCTACTTACCTTGGCACTACAAATGCCACACATGCCTTGAAAAATATTTTCCACATGGATGAGGTGGCTTTTTTGTTTTTTTGCCCAGGCATGACAATGTGCTTCTAATCACTGGTACTTACTTCGACAAACATCATCATCCTCCTGAATTTTATCAACTTGAACTTGTCCAACACATTCATCATCAGCATCCTTATTAGTATCAGATACATAATTATCCCCCTCACCCTGTTGCACATTTACAAATTCCAAAGAAGCATCCTCATTTTATATGTATAAACTATCTCCTTCATTACTTTTACCACTACTCATCCTCACATTTGCAGAGGGATCATAAATGGTGGAAGGAGGCTTCTCTAGGATTACAGTGTCAGAATCAGAAATTTTGCATTTGTGGACACGGTTAGACATACAATTTTCAGGACCATCACTTACAAATAAAGAACATAGTCTGAGCCTTTGATTTTCACTGCATGTGGTGTATGGCATGTTGGCAATGTTAGTTTTTGGCAGTAACTTTTCCCTTCATTATTAGAGGTGATGTTTTCTGACGGATTGTAAACATTGTTTAGACATGGAGTGCCCTTTCTTACACCTTCTTCTTACCCCTTGATCTTTTAAAAGTACATGTTAAAGAAGTACTATGACTGCCAGTACTAGAACTGAAATGTTCCTGTTCTTCTATAGTCTGATTCATGATTGATTTGCACCATGACTAATGCTATTATACTTAAACTTTTAACTGCCACCACATCAAGAGAACGTACAATGAGATAGGGACTCATTGAGGGACTGTTACCTTTACCATGCAGTTTATCATGCAGTTTTATTAAAAGACTTGAGAGTTTTTTTAAACCATAAAAAAGTCTTTTTGTACACTGCCCCTCAAACACCAACAATCTCCACTTTAAATTTGTATCAGAAAGTTTAATTAAGTGACTTGAGAATTTTTTTTTAACCAGAATAAAATATCTTCTTTCAGCCTTTATTATTTTGGGGTGCAGTTGACGGGGCCAAAACACCCATAAAGTACAGTTATACAGACCCTCAAACACACACAATATTCCCTTGAAATATATATTATAAAGTTTAATTAAGAGACCTCAGAATTTTTTTTTTTAATCCAGAAAAAATGTTTTATTATTTTGGGGAGCCAAGTCCACTGGCTGATAATGTCAGTTCAGGAGTTGTGGCTCACAGCCAGTTGCTCATAATTTATGGTTAGGTGCACACGGAGATGTTAGTCCTCACTGGCTGTCACAGTGTATCGCCCACTTCCTGGTGGTAACACTCCTACAGGTAGTAAAGAATCCACAGTTTTGGGATGTTAATGCATTATGCGGTGGTGATAGTGTCTGCAATCCCTGCATAAGATCAGACAGGGCACAGCATATCCTGGACAAATACGTAGGATGAATAGTTTTGAAAAATCCAAAAGATTCCTTTATCTACACGTTTCGTTCTCTCACAGAAGTTTTTCAAGATATATTATGTAAGTAGGCTCACAATTTGTAAATTGTTTGATTGGTAGCTTATTTTGAATAATATTTGAAACAGCTTACCTAACTAGATTTTTTATCTATAATCATGTTAAGCATATATTTTTATTGCATGGAAAGCAATTACTTGGTTTTGGGGATAGCCATGAATAATTTGTTTTTATTTAATTTTTTATTTTCAAAAACCTTGGGGCGAGAATACTCTTAAAATTAGAATTTTTCCAAAAAATAGCAAACAAACTACCATCATTTAAACTTACTAGATTTCTTATTTATGTAATGTGTTATTACATTTGCAAATAAACATGTTATTGATAAATTAAATGTATCTATTTGTTTGTTTTTTCCATCATGTTTATTTACTCTTTTATTTATATCCTCTTTCCAAAAAGTCTAGTTTAAATTTTTTTACACATGCGCTTTAATTTCCTCATCTAGGAAACAATTCCTTCCCACATGTTGCAATTGACCTCTCTGTATGTTCATTATAATGGCTTTCTTATGGCTACTCTGATGTTTATTGTAGTTGTTGGATATAACCCTACCCCCTTGTACCGATAAGGCAATACCAAAAATATTCATCAAATAATAATCAAAATGTGACTACAATCATTGCTACTTTTTTTTATTGTAACATTTGTATTATTGTTCATTGCGATGTCTGTAAATGTGACAATTGATTCTTCAATAAAAAATTTGCTAAAAAACAAAAAGCGACTATAATCATTATTATTATTAAGGTATGAAACATACTATGGTGAATAAATTAATTCCCATATCCTATATAATAACTGTTCACAATACCAGGCATAATATAACAGGTTCACCATAAATGGGCAGTTCCATATGAAACGGTCCTTAAACTCCAATATGTACAAGTTGGCAAAGCTGGGTGCAAACTTAGTAACCATGGTTGCCCCCAGTGTTTGCAATTACACTGTGTTATTGAATTTTAAAAATGCACGTAGCAGCCCTGAGATCCCATCACCTCTGTTTCTAATAACTGTTACACATTTGATATGGGGGTAGATGCATGATAGCGGCACTTAACGTGTCGCTATAATGCTTCCTGCTTCGCGAAGCAGGAAGCACTACCAATGAGATGTAAGAACATCTCATCGGCCAGAGATGGGGAGCGTTAACTCCCCCCTCCGGCACTACCCGCTAGAGACAGCAGCGCATCAGCCTAGTGCTGATGCGCTGTGTCTCTGTCCCGGCCGGCTCCACTGAGCATGCGCGGGATCTCACAAGTATTGCGAGATCCCCGCGTGCAGCACTGGAGCCGGCAGCAGCCCCAGCAGGGACAGTGCTGTCCCTGCTGTGGGGATAGGCTAGCACCAGGCTGTAGCTGTCGATAACGACAGCTATAGCCGGCCGAATGGTCATGCGGTATGACCGTTCGTACATGGCCCTGCCGTTCGGCGCTCCTATCTTGTAGCTAGCAGTGCCAATAATGACAGAGGCGCATAGCGCCCCTCTCATTTACCGCCCAGACCCCCGATCATACATCGGCGAGAAGCGGTATCAGCGCACATAACGTGTGTTGATACCGCTTCTAGGCTTCGTACATCTACCCCATGTTGTGTTAAAAAAAAACAGACGTGATGGAATTCCACTTAGCATTAAATATAGCCCAAAGTATTTTTAAGTGGCAGTATATGTACAGTATATTTGTTTTTCATAGTTTTATGCCTTTGTTAATCATCAGAAAACCCTACCCAATATGCCTAAGAACTGCTGACTGAATCTTACATTTCATGCTAGTATAATAAAGAAGAGGAGCTATTGAGGTGTTACCTTATGTTGTTGGCATGTGATTCCACACACACTTACTCCAGCAGAGTTGTGATGCCCATAGTGTGAATTTATTAGACGTGACCTGTCTATAAGTAGCCAATCAGAGCATCTTACTTTTAGTGTCTGGAACATGATAAAACAGCTCTTATTGGCTACTCACATATAGATCCTATAGGCTATAAAATAATTATGGGGTGTATAAACTAAGCCTTGGAGAGAGATAGAATGGATGGAGATAAAGTACCAACCAATCAGCTCTTAACTGTCTTTTTCCAAACACAGCCGTGACAGATAGGAGCTGATTGGTTGGGACTTTATCTCTCTTCAAGGCTTAGTAAATAGACCCCTAATTTATTAGGGAGACATTAGGGCTGATAGTGTGGTGGGTGTACAAGACCACTTAGCACTGGCCACACCCACACGACCCTGGTCACACTTCCTCTGGTTCTCATGATAGGCCAATGATCATTTTCAGACCTAGCCCCTATGACCCTTAGTTCGGCCCCAGACATTTTACAGGATCATAAGGAAATCAATAGAAATAGTCAGTGCTGGGATGATCTTCATACATTTTGTATGTGGTTATGACTATATCTACTATATAAAAGCGAAAATGTGTCCTTCTGTCTTTCTATACAAATCCACAGTTTACAAGCCAAGATCATGAAATTTGACATACGAGTGTATTAAAACATGGCCGAAGCAACTCAAAAAGTTTGAAATCGAAATTAATTACTGTTAATTTTTAATTAATTAAAAAATATTTTTTTTTCTGGACGCTCATTGTGGGGCCTTGCACTCAGTACTGCTGTCTGCTGCCTCCAGTGGTGATATTTAAGAACTTTCTTATCTCTACTATTTATACTATTTCTGTCCTTCTGTCTTTCTATACAAATCCACTGTTTACAAGCCAAGATCGTGAAATTTTACATACAAGCATATTAAAACACGCCTAAGGCAACTAAAAAAAATTTGATATGGAAATGAATTACTGTTAATTTTTAATTAATTCAAAAACACAATTTTGGATGTACGCTCATTGTGCGGCCTCACGGCATATGGGTAGTGCCTCGGAGCAAAAGTTTTGTGTTGTCATGTTTTGTCAAGATCTTAATGTTTATTATCGAAGAGATCTTTAGCAGGCTTTCCTAGCATTCTCAGCTCACTGACTATACCAAATTACGCAACAACATTGACTTCTTTCTTCGAACTGTCTCAAAATTATGACTTTGCAAGGACCCTGCTGTACTGTGAGCTGCCAATATATTACACATGGAATGCTTCTGGAAAAGATTTTCTGCGCATAAAACAGGGAGTCGCTGTAGATGGTCATCCTGGTATCAGAGCAACAGAAGCTCTTGGCCGTGTTTACACTGTACAGCCGACACATTTTGAATGCTTCTATCTCCAAAGTTTGCTTTACATCGTTACAGGTCCTACTTCCTTCGAAGACCTTAGGACTGTTGATGGGGAAGTTTGTCACACTTTTTGTGAGGCCTGCCTAAGGAGAGGTTGGTTAGAGGATGATGTGTAAACAAACATTCTTAAAATCCCAGGCAACGCCAGTACTCCAGCTAGTGGAACATAAAACAAACAAAAAAATAATACTGTAATAACTTCAATGTTTAACTGTAGAAAAACCCAGTGTCCAGAACATCTTCCAAGAAAAGGATGTGTGTATACAACTTATTCCTTCCCACAATTGATGAAACCCACCTGCAGGATATCATTGGAGTTATTGCACTATTGTTTTATGTTACGGTGCTAAATGTAAATGTACATTTCTATTGATCTATTTGTACAGTGTATAAAAGGTTGCACTGGATAATTTTGTTTAGTGACAGTGGTTACCGATGGGCTGATTCAGTGGTGGGCACTGTGTGGATTGGTGCTGCGTCTTCGGTTGCAGCCGATCTGAGTGCATATGCTAATGCCTGCTACTCAGATCTGCTGCCTGCATCCACATATGCAGCAGCGGATGCACATCAAAAACACCGGCAGGATCATCGGCCATCTGAGTAAGCCTCAGGTTATTCAGGATATCCGGTAAAACTATGCTTCTGACGCCTCCATTTTCTGCTACGCTCCCTGTTGCAGCCCCAAAATGCCTAGAGCCTGTCAAACAGGCTGCGGCTAATAGGGCACTGCAATCGATGTTGCAGATATATCATTGGAGATGCAGAGCACAGTCCATAAAACATCCCCCATCTGCATTAAAATCAGAAGAGTGTCTATTTCTGAATCAGCCCCTAAGTGCAGTTACTTGTTTCACATTAACATTTAAAATGATCATAAAGAAACCAGTTCCAAATGAAATAATATATTCTACCACAGCAAGATCTATTCCTTAGACAGTTTGTGGGATTGCTAATGAATTCACTCATATGTACAGTAAGATAACGTGGACATAAAAACAAAAAAAACATCAGTAGTTACTGTACATTTCAATTCCTGTTGGTCCTACATGGCTACATAGAACTGAATTACTAAGAACAATTAATAAAAGCAATAAGAGGGTCCAGACTTTATTATCTTGGAGTATAGGGATCTGTCCTCTAAGTGGAAAAGTATTTGTCATGCATTACATGTTATGAAAACGTTAAATACACACATGCATATCTTTTTAAACATTGCAGGAATACATTAATCATATTAATGTATTGTATTAGATAATGTTTTGTAGTTCTATGGGGGGAATACAATTACCCACAAATAGGGGTGAGTTGCAATTGCAAAGGTGTACAAATGCCAGCAACAGCACCCGAACTTGCATCCCTTGCGGCCCCTTCTTATGTCTGACTCGCACATTTTTGTACGCAGCCCTATGGGTCTGCAAAGAAATACCTGCAAATCTGGCAGTACCATAAGTGCGGCATACAGCCACACTTTTTCTCTCCATGAGAGGACTCGCAGCTAATTGGATTGAGCCCTCAGTGTGAATCCTTAGAAATTGTTAAGAGACCGGGGCGGCACAAGATTCGGGGTGACAGAGCAGTCGCCTCCAATCAGCCCCTCATTACAGACATTGTTCTGCCTCCCCTGTCAGTTTTTGGGTTCCCCAGTAGTAATCCCCCCTATGCATTCCCCCAGTAGTAGTCCCCCTATGCAATGCCCCCAGTAGTAATCCCCCTATGCATTGCCCCAGTAGTAATCCCCCTATGCAGTGCCCCCAGTAGTAATCCCCCTATGCAGTGCCCCCAGTAGTAATCCCCTATGCAGTACTCCCAGTAGTAATCCCCCTATGCATTGCCCCCAGTAGTAGTCCCTCCATACAGTGCCCCCAGTAGGGGCTCCCCCTATACAGTGCCCCTAGTAGCACCTCCCCCCATACAGTGCCCCCAGCAGCGGCCACCATCCCCATACAGTGCCCCCAGTAGTAACCCCCCTATACAGTGCCCCCAGTAGCGCCCACCCTATGCTGTTCCAGTCTCTGTCCCCCCTTATACACACGCACACACAATACGCAACTTACCTGATCCCTGCTCCTGCCGACAACTACCGCTGTCCACTCCTCCGGGTCCGCTCTCACTCTGCACTATGGGATGGGAGAGACGTCATCATGACGTCTCTCCCATCTCCCGCTACGAGGGGAGCCGAAAGGCGGAGCTCATGTGTGAGCTCCTGCCGGCTCCCTGTGTGGACGATGCAGCAGCCAATGAGAGTCTGTCTGACTCTCATTGGCTGCTATAACAAACACACAGCAGCCACCATCGTCTGTGTGTTTGTTATAAACTGTGTAGTGCAGATCGCTACTCACTGCAGTCTGCCCTTCACTTGGGGCCCAGGGAATACTAGCGGGGGTGCAGCGGTGGCTATGGGCCCCTGTACCACATCGGGCTCCGGTGCAATGCAGCGGCTGCACAGCCGCTAGTTCCGCCCCTGGTGGGTGAAGTGAGTGAGAAAAGAGCAGCAATAGAGCAGTGGTGCTGGGGGGGATGAGATGGGATGAAAACGGAATGGGGGGTAATTGGTATTATTGGGGAAAGTTTACCTGTGAGTTGTGTGTGGGTTTTTTATGAGTGTGAGTTAAGATGAAAGGGTTAATGATTTTTGGAGGGTTAATAAGCATGAAGGTTTTGTTATTAGACACAGGACCTGATTCACTACCGATCGCACCTGTGATTGCAATAGTGATTACGCACGCAGTCTCACGGTGATAGTATGCTAATCCATTGCGATCGCTATGCTGCCGCAGCACTACATAAGGATGCCCACTTTACCTTACACACATCTGTAATGTTTAGCAAGACTGCGAAAACATCGGTACAATCGAGTACCATAGTAGCCTCATTCACACTTGCACAATCTCTGACCTTACTCAGGAATTGCTAACTTCAGCGTACGCTAGGAGTACTCAAGCTGCATAGGGCATCGCAGTGGATAATTTATGCATGCCCATGCAGTGGCATTCAAATGCCCTGGCACACCTGCGTTTTTCCGATGACACCCCCGTCACCACCCACAAATGGCACTTCCTGTCAATCACTCTGTGATGAGTCTGCGTAGTCACAGCGATGACAGTCCAAATCGCAGTGAACGGCATGGGCACTGAAATGCATATGCATGCTCAGAATGCAACAATCGGCCAATTGCCTGTGTATTAGCAACTGCGATCCTTGCTGAATCAGGCCCATAGTGAGGTGCAGTAATGACTGTAGGCCTGATTCAGCTTTGATCGCAGTTGCCAAAACGCACGCACTCGGCCAATTATTGCTAATTGCGCATGCATATGCATCACAGAGCACGTGCATGAACTGGCCACTGTGATCGGGACTGCGAACACAGCGACTACACAGACCCATCACAGAGTGATTGACAGGAAGTGCCGTTTGTGGGTGGTGATGGGGGGATAGCTGGAAAAATTCAGGCGTGCCAGTGCATTTGAATGCCGTTGCATGGGCGTACATAGATTATCCACTGCGATGGCCTACGCAGCCTGATAGCATGCACTGAAGTTAGCAATTTCTGAGTAAGGACTGACCTTGTGCAAGAGTGAGTGAGGCTGCGATGGTACTTGATTGTACCGATGTTTTCACAATCTTGCAAAACATTACGGATGAGTGTAAAGTAAAGTGGGCATCCTTATGTAGTGCTGTGACGGCATAGCGATTGCAATGGATTAGCATACTATCGCAGTGAGACTGCGTGCATAACTGCAGCTGCGATTGCAATAGCGAGCCAAGTTGAATCAGGCCCTGTGAATGGAACTACTGATGTGGATAAGGGACTGTTTATATGTGTGGTTAGTTATGGTGAATGGGGCTGTTATGATCATCCTGTAGTTAATGATTTTTAGGAGGGATATTTTTAGGATGAGGGGATAAATATTGTGTGGCTGTCTCAAAACTACTGTGTGGTGTATAGTGGTCATTCATATTCTTGCTGTATTATATAGCAGTCATTCACATGCTCACTGTATTATATGGTGATCAGTACTCTCTGTATTATATGGTGGTCATTAACATGCTCCCTATGGGCCTGATTCAGTGCCAACCACAAGTGCAACAATGTACGCATATCAAGTGATTGTTTTCCATTGCGCATGCGTATTAGCCGCACTGCACGTGTGCTGCGATCGCACTGCGATTACGGACGCGCAGAGGACTCCATCGCAGAGTGAGTGACATGATGTCAGCATTTGGGGTGGTGACGGGGGTGTGGTTGAATGCCGTTTCCTGGGCATGCATAAATTAGCTACTGCGATTGCATATGCAGCATGAGAGCTCTCTGCATGCGAGGAGACTTGCAGTGTCTGCGGCTGGTCAGACCTGTGTAAATGCTGCGTGAGTGGCAGATGTGCTTCAATCGTACCGATGTTTACTCAGGACTGCGACATTGGATGGATGTGAGAAAGCTGAAGTGGGCGTCTTTATGCTGGCTTGGCCGATGTTTTTGCTCTGTGCATGCGTATGCATCGCACTGCATGTGCACGAACTAACCAGTGCAAGTAGATTATGGTACGCAGACTACACGCAGTGTGTACGCAGACCCTTCCAAAATTGAGTGACAGGAAGTGCCATTTGTGGGTGGTGACGGGGGATGGTCAGGCAAGCACAGGTGTTATAACGCTGTTATAGGGGCGTGCATAATTAAGACAGCGCAGCAGCATACGCAGCCATACCGTAAGCTGTACCCAGGAAGCGGACAAATTCCTGCTGCAGGTCAGGTCAACCACTATTATGCTAATGGGTCTGAGGGTTCTCGATGTTGCCGATGTTTACGCTATCTTGCGTGCTGATCAGGCTGTGGGTAAAGGGAGATGGGTGGCATAGTATGGGGCTGGGCATCTGCATCTTGTGCTGCAGTCTCCGTGCGTATGTATTTATTAGCATATTCTCGCAGCGGACGGCTGCGTGTGTATGCTTGTGTGCGTGCCTTGCTGAATCAGGCCCAGAGTCAGACCCTTTATTATATGGCAGTCACAAAAAGGGTCTCTGTAGAGCATGTCAGTCACAAAAATGCGCTCTGTGGTGTATGGCAGTCACAAAAATAATCTCAGTATTGTATGATGGTCTAAGCAGTGGGAAGTGGCAACAGCGCCTCCCGCTCTTACCATAACAAAGTATGTATATGTATGTATATATATATATATATATATATAATCAGGGCCGTAGAGAGCTCTGCCGGGCCCAGGTACAGAGGGGGCATGGCCTAATTGCGGGAGGCGTGGCCATACCCCCTTGAACAAAAATAAGTAAACACTTTTGCAGCGCGGTGAAGCGGCGCTGCGCACCGGGGAGGGGGGCGCTGTGAGCCCGTCAGCCCGATACAAAGTGAGGGGGGGGGAGCGATCAGTGTGATCGCTCCCCCCCCAAAGACATAGGAGACTGCTGTGGCTGCTGCTCAGCAACTGCGAGCACTCTCCCACTGCAACTCAGCACACGCTGTGTGCTGGGCTGCTGTGTGGGAGAGAGAAGGGAGGGGGGTGGTGCCGGGCCCCCCAGGAAGCCCGGGCCCGGGTAAACAGTACCCGCTCCCCCCCCCTCTCGGCACCCCTGTATATAATTATATATATACAGTATCGCTAATAGTCCTGCACTCTCAATCATTCAATGTCAACATTGGGGTGCTTCCAAGGACCCCGAGGTCCCAAATAATAAATGTGGATTTCCTGGAAGGAAGGATGCACTCGCCATTCAATATATTATCTCAAACTTTATTCATCACAATCATGATCAAGCCGTGTGATGAATAAAGTTTGAGATAATCCATTATATATATATATAATACTGTGCATAAGCTTTAGGAAGGTGTGGAAAAAATGCTGCAAAGAGTGCTTTCAAAAATAGAGGTATTAATAGTTTATTTTCAGCAATTAATAAGTTGCAAAGTAAATGAATAGAGGATACATCTAAATCAGATCAATATTTGGTATAACCACCCTTTGCCTTCAAAACAGCATCAATTCTTCTAGGTACACTTGCACACAGTTTTGAAAGAACTCGTCACAGATCTTCTGTGGATGTATCTTGCTCAAATCCTTCTGTCTCTTCCATGTAATCCCAGACAGACTCTGTAATGTTGAGATCAGGGCTCTCTGGGGCCCATATAATCACTTCCAGAACTCCTTATTCTTCTTTAAAGTAATCAAAAGGATACAGGTTATATAACCTATTTTTTGCATGCATGTCTTTTTCCTTTTGTTCTATTCCTGAGAACACTACTCTCCACTAATTGATATCCCCAGAATAACAGGGCATAAACTCTCTTTTTCTGTGATACAGAGTTTTAACAATTATGTACATAAACTAAACACTTGAATCATCAATATCTATATTGGATCAGATGTACTTCCCTTGTATGCAGAGAAATAGAACCATCTTGATAATGAAATAACGAGGGAATAGCCCACACGTGTCCATGAAATAGCTTTTGAGTTGATAGTCCCATTACTTTTGGCCCTTAAAAAGTGGGAGGCACATATAGAAACCGTTGTAAATCCTACACCGTTCACCTGATTTGGATGTAATTACCCTCAAATGAAATCTGAAAGTCTGCAGTTAAAGCACATCTTGTTTGTTTCATTTCAAAGCCATTGTGGTGGTGAATAGAGGCCAAAATATGAAAATTCTGTCAATGTCCCAATATTTATGCACCTGACTGTGTTTTTTATTTTTATATTTAATTTTTAGAGTATTTTTTATTTATATTGTTTCTTTCATATATATTTATTAAATCTTTTTTATACTGACCACTATATATTCTTTGTTTGTATGTTCCTTGATTTATGGGAATCCAGCAATTTTCCCATCTATATAAGGGCTGCTGTCAGCCATTTTGGATATTTAACATTATACACATTTGATGATTTTTTGAGTCTCAATTACCATCTTTATAGGTTAGCGTCCATACATATTAATTTTTTGGTTGTGACACCAAACTGTCTTCCATAACCTCACCTTTGTAGCAGAGTTTGGCTGTTCCTCACCCAGTTTTAAGCCTCCTACACAGCTGTTTCTGTTTCAGTTAATGACTGTGTTCCAACCTGCATATGAAAATGATGATCACCTGTTTGGTATGATCGGTTAATTATACACCTGCCTATAATCCTGCAAAATCCCTGACTTTGTGCAAGTGTACCTAGAAGAAGTGATGCTGTTTTGAAGGCAAAGGGTGCTCACACCAAATATTGATTTGATTTAAGCTGGGTACACACCTAAAGATTTTATGTCCAACCATCCAACTAGTTGATTGGTTGGAATGAAAATCTGGTAAGGTATGGGAGTAAATGATGATCAGCAATTTGCTCCTAAATGCCAGAAAACAGATGAAAATGGTCCTCAGACAAGTTTGTTAAATATTTGATCTAAACAATTTGTTCAAACAACAGTTTTTGTCCATTTTCCGGGGTTTGGGAGCAAATTGCTGATTGTCATTTGCTTTCATGCCTTACCAGATTTTCATTCCAACCAATCAACTAGTTGGCTGGTTGGACAGAAAATCTTTAGGTGTGTACACAGCTTTAGATTTCTGTTCTGTTCATTCACTTTGCATTTTGTTAATTGATCAAAATAAACTATTAACACTTCTATTTTTGAGAGCATTCTTACTGTGCAGCATTATTTCCATATTGTATATATCACCAAGGGGGACAGATGTGAAATAGGGGGGCAAGGTATAATAAGTGAGGATGGAGAGAAATGAGAGAAAGGTTAGTAGGGAAAATCAGATGAACAAAAATTATAGAGATATTGAAGAAAGAGGGGAATCTGGATACAGAGTGTTATATATAGATAATGGTATTAAAGGAGATGCAGGACTGAATGGTATAAAATAAATAATTTCCAAGAAAGATATGTGAAGGGAAAACTAAGATTTAAAGGACACAGACCAGACTTCAGCAATATTTAATTTTTAAATTAAATGCTGGGGTTCAAGTTTAGTTAGAGGGGTCAGTGAGGTAATGTAGGGTTTAGAGAGTTTATTAGTGTAGGGTATAGAGGGATCAGTAATGTAGTGTAGGTTACAGAGGGGTCAGTAAAAATTCTAATCCCAAGTATTTAGTACACTATTATTGAATTAATAATGAAAAGTATGTGATCTGGGTAAAAAAAAAAATGCAAAGCTCAAAGGTCCTATAAAAGTGACCTGTGCCATGCCTTGGTTATATTTTGTATGGGTGGTGTCAAAGGAAATTTTTGCCTTGGGTCCCGCTTGGTCTACAACCGGGCCTGTTAAGAGAGATATGCTTTCGCATTCCTAGGTCATGATAGTGGGCATAAATCAGTTTAAAAGCTATATAATACTACTTAGAAATAAGTACCGTATATACTCGAGTATAAGCCGAGTTTTTCAGCACAAAAAATGTGCTGAAAAAGTACCCCCTCGGCTTATACTCGAGTGAAGTGTAGCGTTGACCGGACGGAGTTCGGTCAGCGCTACACACTGCCAAACACACAGCCGCCGGAGCCGGCAGCTGTGTGTTTGCTGTAATCAGCAGCCGCTGAGAGTCTGTCAGACTCTCAGCGGCTGCTGCTGCTCCCACTGCGGGAGCCATCTTCCGGCTCCCGCAGTGGGTGAGGGGAGACACGTCATCATGACGACGTTTCTCCCATGCAAAGCGGCCGGAGGAGCGGACAGGTAGGGACCAGGAGCGGGAGTTTCAGGTAAGTGTTTATTTTTTTTTTATTCTTACCACATCTCTCTGTACTAGGGGGGCGGGACTACAGGGGGCACTACCAGGGGGCGATTACTACAGGGGGCACTACCAGGAGGCGATTACTACAGGGGGCACTAAAAGGGGGGATTACCACTGGGGGAACTACCAGGGGGGATTACTACAGGGGGCACTACCAGGGGGGGATTACTACAGGGGGCACTAAAAGGGGGGATTACCACTGGGGGAACTACCAAGGGGGATTACTACAGGGGGCACTACCAGGGGGGGGATTACCACTGGGGGAACTACCAGGGGAGGATTACTACAGGGGGCACTACCAGTGGAGGATTACTACAGGGGGCACTAAAAAGGGGGGGATTACCACTGGGGGTACTACCAGGGGGGGATTACTACTGGAGGCACTGAAAGGGGGGATTACCACTGGGGGCACTACCAGGAGGTATTACTACTGGGGGCACAACCAGGGGGAATTACTACTGGGGGCACTACCAGCTGCTGCCATTTCCCACACTAGGCTTATACTCACGTCAATAAGTTTTCCCAGTTTTTGGGGGGTAAAAGTAGGTACCTCGGCTTATATTCGGGTCGGCTTATACTCGAGTATATACGGTATACATTTATTAAATAATCCTAACTACTTTTACCTTTTATACCTAGAGTATAACCGACATCTTCCTTTCAAAAAGTTATTATTGGTTTCCGAATCTTAAGAAATTGTATAATTTATTTAGTTCAGACTGAAGAAGTTATTTATTGAGTAAGAAATTCATTTGGATTCCTCCACAAAGTCTCCTCCACAAAGATTCTTGGATGTAGTATCCTGAAGTGCACCAGGTTTCTAGTGGAATCCCCATATATACTGTATATCCAGTGTTAATTTTTTGGTGCCAATCTTATTTTTTAAAGTTAAGTACAGATATGTCCTTGCTCATCTATCCTCAATACACCATGGAGCACGATATGCCTGGCGTGAGCGAGCTGTCAGGGCCCGTGTAACTCTGCTATTGTTGAGAATCTTTTTTTGCAGACTAGGATGCACAAGAGACTGTGCTGATTAATTTGATATGCAACACTTGTATATCTGTGTGCACCTGAGTCTCAGTGTTGTGTCTGGTTATCCTGGTTCGTGCCACGATGCCTACAGCCTCAGCAATTCATCCCTGTCAGCTAAATTTTAGGCAGCTCAAATTCCATTGGGATGGTTGCTGGGTAAGTCACCTGGATATGTTAACTAATCAGCTAATTGCACTTGTTAATATATGTGTTTTTTTATATTACTTTTTGTTTTTCCACAGGTGATTTAGGCTATGGCTATTGCTACTGGCTTCTGACTCCATTGACACATCCACAGACTCCTGCTGAGCGTAATAGCAACTCGATCTGTGATGCATCGCACCTTTGGGCTATTAAAATCTATGTTCAGGTGTATTAATAAATCGGTTGGCAAATTATTATATAACCCAGCCAAAAGTGTCTGATATTGTGCTCTGCTGCTGTCTATTGCATAATCTGGTATTAAATCAACCGCTACCCCCAGATTATGCAATAGACAGTGAGGAGGCAGAAGAAAGTTTATTTTACCAAAATAGACAAACACTTCCTTATGTACTCCTACTGGCCATAACATACCACATTAACTGTAAGACACATAAACTCATTATAAAAAGGCAGACACACACCAAAGCAAATTGAAAGGGAGTTTTGTGGTGAAAGAGGAGGGAGGAGTGTTTAGTAGGAGAGTGATTTCATATAGTTGCTTAAAAGGTGATTTCTGAGTTATGTCCTGTCATTCTGTATTGTTATTTTGAAGTTTGTCTTATTTGTTTGTCTTGTGTGTTTTTTTAATTTAGTCTTTGTCAGTGTTTCTGTATGTGTGCTGTGTGAGTGTGTGTTTAAGTTTTGTTAGTTTTTATGTGTAGTTTGTGTATTTATTTTTCTATTTGTTATGGAGGTTAACGTGCATGCCACAGCGCTTGTGTCTCCTTTTATAGGTATCAAAATAAGTTCATATCAGTAGAATTGTGTTTAAAAGCTAAAATCACCTGTTTTTTAATATTTATTTGGATTTTTCTGTTGATTTTAAGTCGATTTTCAATCCGACTGTTAGTAAATGGAAGAATCCTGTAGTGCTGTATGTGTAAGTGTCGATGTTTAGTCAGGATTCGGTTTTATAGTCTATTATATAGTCTATTTTGTCTTTAGTAAATCACTGATTTGCAAATCACACAGAAAATTACCTATAAATACACCAAAAGCCAAACTTGACCATTAATATACCCCTTGAAATCGACCCACATTGCGTTCGATTTTAAATTCGATTTCAAATTGGAATATCATTAAATGACAGATTTGGCTTGTGATTTATACAGTCGATTTTGGGATGATTTCAGTCGATTAAAATTAACATAAAATTCAACTCAAATATCGACCTTTAGTAAATATACCCCGAAATGTGGTATAACAACGTAACCTGTTTATTCCAGTATTTCAGGTATTACAAACCCATTTTCAAGGATAACTATACAGTGTGCATGTACATACATGCATTTATACCCCTAGACCCACCCCCAATCACCAGATGTTGGCACTTAACCTGCAATCGCTGCTGTACGTACAGGAGATACGCGCCAAAATCAGTGCGTTGCATACTCACATATTTTGCAGGTGAGCCAATACTGTGCAATGTCTGGCTGCTGCCCGGGCAATCATGTCCATGTGGGATAGGCTGAAAAACTTTAAGGAAAGAAACAAAGCATGCCATCACAAAATGAGGCATTCTCATGGCTCTTCTGTATAGCTACATCAGGTACCACCTTGATGACCCTGCAGGCTATAGTCAATGATGTTTCTTACACATTATATAATAAACTACTTTCACTACATACATTTTCCAATTTGAGTATTTATAATTTGTATAATTTGTATAATTTATAATAGGAGAGGCTGTATGTGATCAAGCCCAGCAGGGGCGAAACGCGCGTCATACCCACGTCACTTCCGGGTACTCGTGGTGCGCACACGAGTCCCGGCAACAGGCACCACCACTGCAGGAATCAGCTGCCGAGATCAACCCATTACAACACATCTATACAGGTACACTCTCTCTTCAACGCTCTCTCATCCGGAAGCGCACCGCCCTGACCGCCCTGCAATGTTTTTCTAACAACAGGGTGGTGGACGATAGCAAATCCCGACAGCAGAAGCGTCTCTGTACTTTACCTCTGTCTGCCCTACCAGCTGCTCTCTCACCTCCCGTTCTCTGGAATTAGTATCCACACGGGATAGAAGCAGAAGCAGTTGGAATTTAGGTGTCAGGCAATCTGTTATCAAGGTATCTAAAAATATATCCAGACATTCACAATCACTGGAGGAGATGTGCCAATTCTGCTATTTCTTTATAAATTATTGAAATGATATGTAATGATATTTTGAAGAATTATTAGAGATGTGTATACTATGTGTTTACTCTAAGTAATCATTATTAGTGTTTAATCAGAAAACCTGGTACTGCTACTCTTTGCAGACCTTTCTATATTATTGTGGCTAAACAGCTGTCTAGAAAACCCACTTTTATTTAAACAAGGTGACCATCTGCAAAAAACAGAAATATTGGAAAACATGGCACTGTCATAGATGCACATGTGATATTACACGATATCTATGTAGCATCTGAGCTTGGATAAAACCTGTCATCATAGATAGATTCTTTTGAAGATCACTTGTGCTTTTTATAACCTGTATAGGATCTGTATTTAAAATACAATATGGAAAACCTGGTACTGTCAAAAATGAGCTATATGTGAGTTCATTATAGGCTCTTGATTTCAGTGCATTTTCTCTTTTGATACCTTTGGAATCACCTGTGATATTACTAAAGGACATATATTATCTGTTCATCAGGAAAATTTATGGTCGAGACCACTGTTTCCTGATATAAATATATGTTGATTTATATGCTACGCATTTAAGGGCATAATAATATCTGATACTATAACACCACCCTATTAAGATCATCTAATTTGCTAACAGGTCCGTCTCTGATTATACATGATCTCACTTTCTCTGATTACCTGTGAAAATTGAAGATATACGTATTATATTTATCTTTATATATGTGCCTTTATTAAAATTGTACTAAGCACCTGCATCTGGAGCAGAGGTGCTATTTACACAAAAAAACTTTCGCCCAACCATTAAGGACTTAATTCTGGGGACATTTCCCCACTGTCAATATGGATAGAGATTTCTTGTTTATTTGTAACTAAGATAATACAGAAAAGTCCTTTATATTTATGCTCTTTCCTTGTATTTTTGTTTTGCATGTTTTTCTATGTGTTTATGTTTGTATCTTTTTAATGCATATCTAATAAAATACCTTCTTTTAATATAACCAACAATTACACAAGAGTGCCCCCAAAAAGAGGTTTTCTCTTTTTTGTTTTGTCTACTTGACAAAACCTTCCCCTTAAAATATATCATATGTATGTAAGATTATTGTCATTAGGTTTTAAGGATAAAAATTCAGTGTAAAGCCACTAATGGTTTCTGGCATGTGTTTCAGGAAGATACACTCCCTGGAATCTCCTTCACACTTTATGAATGCAAGGGTTTAATGAGCTTGTCTGGGCCCATTACTGAACTACTTAATATAAATGTAAATACAGCTCTCAGGCATCTGGACAGCAAAAGCTAAATGCAATTATACTACAGAAATATAGCAAGAACAACAAATGTGGGACCCACATAGCTGCCAATGTAGCAAATAGTGAGGAACTTTGAGGTAAATATCTGAATTATTTATCAAGTTATAAATCTGTTTGATTAAAAACAAAGTGAAAACTGTGCCAAAATGGTTTAATAACTATGCATCTGATTGTAAATATTTTACACAAGACTGTCTGGTAGTATTGGAACAATATGTTTATAAAACACATGATTTTAAGCTCACGGTGGAGCACCTGGGCATTTTATGCAAAAACTGAATCTAATTAAAAATAACTTTTTAGCAGAAATCTTTTGAATCTAATTTGGAGCTTGTTCTTCTGTACTATCAAACAACAGGGGGATGTAAAGGAATTTATGTTTGGCTTCCATGACCAGCAGTAAATATCCATTTAGCTTTATCTTGTTTTGTCTTAAGCCATAAGTATGATCTTTGTATAGGAGCCCTGGTAATACAACTTGATATTGACTCTAATGTGAACTGTCCTTTTATATCTGTGTGTGTATGCCTTAGATAAAGAGATCAATAAGTCCATTTCTATACTCCAAATGACTGGCATTTGCAAAAGGTTTGTATCAACCCAGGTCCCGTTGGCATTAATGGAAAGGGGGAGGGGGCTTGGACTGCACACCCTCATTTTAAACATAATAAAAGGTGCTCCTATGCTGACACTTGTAGTACAATGCAAGGGACATAGAATGCAGGTGCACACTCTAGGTACTAAGAACAATTATAGTTAAAATAATTCTGATAAACTCTACAATTAACATGGAGTATAAGTAAGGTTCTTAGTACATGTTTGGCCAAAAATGTTTGTCCAGCCACGAAGATGGGTCCCTAACATCCTTAATACTAACACATTAAGTCAAATGTATCAAGGACTTACCTGTAATAGTGCCCTATCTAATATGTAGACAGAAATTTAGGAACCTGGGCTGATTAAAAACACATAAGGGCAGATGTGTGGGGTGCAAATACCAAACAGAAGGAGTCTCAGCCTTCAAGTGTACAATATATACACAAATATAGTGGAAAGGGTGAGGGGGCTTGGACTGCACCCCCCTAATTTTAAACATAAGAAGAGGTGCTCCTATGCTGACACTTGTAGTACAATGCAAGGCACATAGAATGCAGGCGCACACTCTAGGTACTAGTCAAAATAATTCTGATAAACTCTACAATTAACATGGAGTGTACTGTAAGTGTATAAGTGAGGTTCTTAGTACATGTTTGCCCATCCATCATGCAAGGTGAACCCCTAGAGTGTGCGCCTGCATTCTATGTCCCATTGGCATTAGTGTTACTAGCTTCCTTTCTGTGGGAACGACCTATAGTATGCTCAGCATCCATGAGTCCAGGTACAACCCAAACTTTAGGCAGCAAATGAACACTCAGTTCTTGAAGTCAATGTGTTGGAAGCAGGAAAAATCTGCAAGCTTAAGGATCTGAGCAACTGTGACTAGAGCCAAATTGTGGATAGGGAGACAACTGGATCAGAGCATCTCCAAAATGGGTTGGATATTCCTGATATGCAGTAGTTAATAATGACCAAAAGTGGTTCAAGGAAGGACAAAACAGTGAACAGGTAACAGGGTCATGGACGCCTAAGGCTCATTGATGTGCTTGAGGAGTGAAGGACAGCCTGTCTGGTACTATCCCTCGGAAAAGCTACTGTAGCAAAAATTGTTGAAAAAGTTAATGCTGGCTATGATGGAAAATTGTCGGAACACACAGTGCATCATAGCTTTTGCGTAGCTGCAGACCGGTCAAGTGCCCATGGTGACCCCCTGTCCACCACCTAAAGCACCTAAAATGGTCATGTGAGAACTGGACCATGAGTAATGAAAGAAGGTGGCCTGGTCTGATGAATCACGTTTTCTTTTACATCATGTGTATGACTGGGTATTTGTGTGTTGTTTACCTGAGGTGGCACAGGCAGTGTGATGCTCTGGGCAATGTTCTGCTGGGAAACCTTGGATCCTGGTATTCATGTGTATGTTGCTTTCACATGTACCACCTACCTAAGTATTGTTGCATACCTTGTACACCCCTTCACAGCAACAGTATTCCCTGATGGCAGTGGCCTCTTTCAGCAGGATAATATGTTGTGCCACAATGCAAAAATTATTCAGGAATGGTTTGAGGAACATGACAAAGAGTTCAAGGTGTTGATTATGCCTCCATATTACCCAGATCTCAATCTGGATGAGCATCTGTTTGATGTGCTGGAAGAACAAGACCGAGCCAAGGAGGTCTCTCCTTGCAACTTACAGGACTTAAAGGATCTGCTGCTAACGTCTTGGTGCCAGATACCAGAGGACACCTTCAGAAGTCTTGTGGAGTCCATGCCTCGATGGGGCAGACCAGTATATCACAGTTGAGTTGCACTACATAAAATCCAGAGGTGGGCAATAAGTGTCCCTCCAGCTTTTGCTGAACTACACATCCAAGCATGCCTTGCAACAGTTTTAGCATGACCAAATAGCAAAACTGTGGCAGGGCATGCTGGGATGTGTAGTTTTACAATAATGAGTTTATGCTTATTGCCCACTCCTAGCATAAACTCATTATACTTGGTATTTCATACTTGCAAGCTCAATGGAGCAATAGACCCAGTAGACAAAAAGACCCAGTGATAAGTTACCAAATAGCAGAGTATGCCAGAACTGGAGCAGACGGAAGTCCTCAGAGTTGTACAAATTGGGCCATCTTGGAAAACCAAGTTACTATTACCCAGATGGTGGTATACTTGTTAGAAAGACCTAGATCGGTTTAGAAAGCCATGGATATGTGGTCTGCATACATAGTGACTGGCAACCATGCTCCTTCGAACATATGCCTCCATTCCTCTAAAGCTAATTTAATTGTGAGTAACTCTTTACCACTAATAGACAGGCTGGAATTTCCGGGAGAAGAACACTCGTGCATGCTCCCACTCAAGTCAAATGAGGCGTCCACCTCTAGGAAGAATCTGGTCAACATCGGGTTGATTTAACCACTTGCCTGGTGTGGTTGCATTGTTTGCGACCACACCAGACTGTGCGTTAACTGATATGGTTGCAAACAATGCGATCAGTCAGAAATGCACAGTGGGCAGCTACCAAAAGATAATCTTCCAGCAGCCTCCAATAGCAGAGGGACCTCCCAGCTCATCTGTATCCCTGCACCCTCCCCCAGTGTCTGCCATGCTGCCAATCACTGCTGATCAGTCTGCACAGCAGGACCCCCACAACCGGCGGCTGCAGAGAGGAAATGTAAAATAACACCACTCAGCCCCCTAGTGTTTACCTGGCAGCTGCTCAGAGTTACAGCTGCTGGGGAAATTAAAGTTTTGATGTTCCAAACATTGATAGTCTGATATATCGATGACCAAAATAGTAAAAATCTATGTTAATGTGTTAAGTGTTTATATATATATATATATATATATTTTTTTTTTTTATGTAATATAATCATGTTGGATAAGTATTAAATAAATGTTCTTCGCCTAACTATCATAAAAAATAATAAGACCATCTTCAGACCACTTGCCTGAATTGGCACCTTTCTTAGTGAGAGCTGTAGTTGGACAGCCCACCCTGGAATATCCCTGTATGAATTTGCGGTAGTACTGGGTGAAACTGCGAGAACTGCTTTACAGCTTTTATAGTCGTGGGCTTTGACCAATTGAGTATTGCCTGAACTTTCTCTGGATCAATTTGCAATCCAGAGCCTGAGGTCATATACCGCAGAAAGGGAAAAAAGTTCATCCCAAAAGCACATTTCTCCAGCTTAACTGAAGAAGAACTTCTTTTACACTCAAAAGAAATGAGGATGTCATCCAGATACATGACCATAGTGACATAATGCAAGTCCCGGAAGATTTTGTTCACATAGTTCTAGAACTGTACAGACCAAATGGCATCACCAGATACTCATAATTCCCATCCGGGTATTAAAGGCTGTTTTCCAGTCATCATCCTGGTGGATTCTGATGCACCTCTGAGGTTTAACTTTGAGAAGATGGTTGCTCCTTTGAATTTGTCAAACAATTATGAGATCAGTGGAAGTGGATACTGAAGTTTGATCGTGATATCATTTAAGCCACAATAATCAATACACAGACGTAGACACTCACCCTTTTTCTTCACAAAGAACCCAGCAGGAGAGGTAGAAGGACAGATGAGACCTCTTTCCAGATTCTACTTTATATATTCAGATATTGCCTGGGTTTCAGTAAGGGTGAGAGAATATACTATTGCTCTGAGGGGAGTCTTCCCTAATATCAGATCTATAGGGCAATCCCATGGGGTAATTCTATGACTTTATTGAAAACATGCTGGAACTCCCTGTAGGGTTGAGGAATGGCAGAATTTTCAGAGACTGATGTGGTGCAGTGAGGAAGAATCAATCTTAGTCAACTCCTCATGCAAGATGGTCAGCAGGCCTGGACTGGAGGAGTCTTCCAACAGTTGAGTGGAGGCCTTCAGTATGACTAGGAAAGAGATGGTCTTAGCGTGGAGTATGTCGACAGTGACAGTTTCTGGGAGACTCTGCTTAGTCTGCTGAGTGATGGTACCACCTGGGATTCGACTACCATCTACCACAGTAAGTAGATTAGAGTGGAAGTGAAGTTTAATGAGATGGCCAACTTCTTAGCTAATGTAGCTGTGATGAAGTTTCCAGCTGCTTCAGAGTGGAGAACAGGTAAATATTCAGACCCCATAGGGTGTTTAAGAATAGCATGAATGACACAGTCTTGTTTGCAAGGAGAGTGAGTAGACACTCCTAAACTGACCTCTCCACCAACAGCTAGGAGCTGGCATTTTCCATCTTTTTGGGACAAGTCCCAAGCATACGGCCGGAACTGACACAATAGAGACATAGGTTTTCTCTGAAGCATCTCTCTCCTTCCTCAGGATTGAGATGAGAAAGACCTATTTGCATGAGTTCCTCAGACTTAGGAGGAAAAGGCTAGAACTGTGGAGTAGGATGAACTTTGGAACTCTCCATCCTACCCCTTTTCTGCATCCTTTCATGGAAGTGTAGATCCACTGTTGCAGAGGGATATCAGGTCGTCTAAGCTAGTGGGTAAGTCTTGAGCAGCCAATTTGACAAGTACCTCATTATTCCACTGAAGTTCTGATAAAAGAGTTTGGAATTTTACAACGTATTGCCAGCAATATGTGAGCCTGACAAAGTCGCACAATGTCAAATGCTGCTAATGATGTTCTTCCAGGTTTGTCAAAGATCCTATGAAATGTAGATATGAGGCTATCATAGTCCGATAGGATTGGGTCAGATCTTTCCCTCAGCAGAGATGCCCATGCCAGAGCTTTCCCAGAGAGTAGAAAATTGATGTAAGCAATCTTAGTTCTTGCTGTAGGGAATTTCCCAGGTTGCAGTTCAAAGTAAATACAGCATTGGTTCAGCATTTTGGGATTACCAAATATTTGTAGTAGGTTAGCAGAGCCTGGATGTTGAATTCAGACAACTGGACGTTACTGGACCAAGCAACTGTGGTGTGGCTTGGTTGCTCAGAGTTATTTGAATCATGTTTATGTGACTAGATATGTCTTGCAGGAAATGTTATCATTGACCTTCATTAGCTTCGTGCTATTCCCGTCTGCTAACCAATATTGGTCTGGGTCCGTCATTGGTTTTGGTTTCCCTGCCGAATACATTGGCCAGAATAAAATGTCATGGCAGCAGGGGTTTGTTAATTTTTGTCGGGAACTCTTTGGCTAGCTGTATGAGCTGGAATGTGGATGAAGCTGGGTAATTTAATAATGCTGTTCTTCATGCAGGTATACTAGTTGCAGTGGACTGATGATGGAAAATGGTATTGAGAACAGCTGCACATTAGCAGGACAGCCCATGGCTGTAGCAGAATGTAGGATAAAAGAGTCAGACTGCGATACACTGGAACTTGGTACCGGAAGCACAACTAAGACAGACTGCAATGAAATATGCTTTGAAGCAATAATGAAGCAGGTTTTCTGGATAGCACTGGGGCAGAATGCTGTGAAGCAATACTGAACCAGGAGCCATGGTACTGATTTTTAGAGAGATGTTATTCTGGCAATGAGTAGTCAGCAGTTCCTGGTTTAAAAAGGGCGCCCTTAGAACTGATAGGCTGGATGAATCATGTGATCGGAGTTGCTGGATATGGATTTGTTAGAGCAAATTATGTTATATTGGGCAAGATGGCAGCAACCATAATGCAGGACAGCAGCAACTGCACTGTCACGACCAGAGTTTCTCGGCATGGTGGTCGACGAGGTCACCATGGTGGGGGGCATCTGGCGGTGGCGCTGGTGTTTGGCGAGGGGCATTGGCTGTGCATGGTTCTGTGTGGGCATGTTGTCACTTTGGGCTGGTGAGGCCTGGTGGTGCTTCCGTTCCGCTCCAGCATGGGTGCCGCCATCTTTCCTCCAGTCACGTGACCTAATCGCCCAATCCTAGTTTGTCACATGCTCTCTCTGGCCAGTCACAGCACAGCACTAGGTATTTAGGGAGGTTCAGAGCATCACTTCATTGCCAGTGCAACGTGTTTCTCAGCTAAGCTGAGAGAGAGTTCCCTGTGCTCACCACCTGTTCCTGTGAAACGCTACTTGCCTGCCTGCTTGTCAGCTCCAACCCAGCTGGACTACCCTGCATCCTCCATTACCTTCCCCTTGCCTGAGTACCTGAGTCTGCTGTTCACCCTGCCCCTTGCCTCCACTGACACTCTGCTGGATGATTCTTCCTCAGCCTGCATTCTTCATTTCAACCACTACACCTGGTTTTCCCTACCTGTCATTACCTGGACATTTTCTCTATTAATCAGTCATTACCTGGACAGTTCCCATTGTCTGCCACTACCTGGACATTTTCTATTAACCAGTCACTAACTGGACTTTCTCCCATTACTTCACCACTGCTCCCAAGTGCACTTAGGGCCTGATTCAGAGCCGCTCGTAAGCGGCCGCTCGTTTGTTCCGAGCGATGTTTGCACAACTGCGCATGCGTACGGATCGTAATACGCATGCGCGAACCAGTCAGTGCGGCCGAAAATCGTTTGTTCGCTAAATAGCGAATGCCTGCTATTTTGAGTGATATGAGGAGGCGTATGTGGGTGGTAACAGGGGAAGGTGCTTGAAAACGGGGAGTGAAGATCAGAACGCAGGCGTGCTTAAAGGTCAAAACGGGCGTTTTAAGGGTGTGCATAATTAATACAGCAGCGTCATTGACCACGTCACTGGGTTATTTTATAGTCAGAACTGCTCGCAAGATTGTGGTAGGAAAAACCAACCACAAGAATAGCGAGCAGTTCATATGCTGGTCGATGTACTGGATTAATCTAATAAATAGTGGACATGACGTAGGATGCGAGCGGCCAGGGGGCGTAGTTTTCCAAAAAACGACCGCAAGTTTTGTTCGCTCGTTCAGACCTAGAGGCGTGAACAGACCGCAAAGAGCGAACGGTTCATTTGAATAGCCACCCCTTTTTTATGAACGAGCGAGCGCAAATAGCGTCCGGCTCTGAATCAGGCCCTTAGTGCTATATTTGGACTTTAGTTTTTTGTTTTTTTTTAAATGTCTACCAAACCACTCATTAAAAGTTTCACATTTTAATTTAAACCTGCTTCAGTGTCTGCTCCTATCACCACCCCGGGCCCACAACAAAACCAGAACCTCACATGCACATTACAGATGAGTGATCACTAGTGTCAGAGATGCAGTAGGAAGCCAACGGGAACACAGATGGCAGTAAGGTGACACCGCTGGATCCAGTAACGTGGACCTGGTGCAACCAAGGTCTTGTTATGGAACACAATTTTCTCCTGAAATTTGGGGGTGTCATCCACTACCTATACACAGATGCTCCCACAATAGCTTATCTGCAGTAAAATCCTTTGGTTTATTCACAAATTCCAGTTACAAACATAGACAATAATAAATACAATATTATTATTATTTACTTATATAGCTCCAGCAATTCCGTTGCGCATTACAATTGGGAATAAAACACTAATAAAACAAGACTGGGTAATAAAAGTCAAAAAGGTAATAGGACAAATTTGTTTTGTCTACACACCTCTCTATATGGTGACCAGCTTGTCTGGCACAGATCATTCAAGGGTCTTCTGTTCACAGCGATCACTCAAGATTGTTCTGTTTAAAAGAACATTCACTTATGGTCTGTATCTCATCATAGCTCCTTCTTGGCTGACACCTCCTGCATCCAAGCCCTGCACACTTCTGCTACTACTTACTGCTGCTTATAATCTGACCCTCTCACTTTATTAGGATTAGCACACACTTGAAAAATTTAAGTCATGATACGACTAATGATGATTTTCTGAGCTAAGAAATCATCCTGAGAACATCCAATTGTAATGTACACACCACTAAGTATTCTTACAGAATGTTCTGTCCCAAAGATCGTCTTTGTCTCTGCATACACACCAGATAAACACTCTTCCACATAGCTAAGTGTCAGAGAGATGATTGGAACTGCATATGTAATAAGTCACTAGTGGTGGGGTGTTGGTAGGTGAGTCGTACCTGTTTCCCTGCAGAAGTCGTCAATCCCGGCCTTTCAAATAGTCTTTGACCTGCTGCTGCTCTTGGATTCTGTAGTGGTTAGGCAGAGAGATGGGAACCCCTCAAAAACCCCTGACAAGTCACTACACGTGTGGACAGTGACAGAATGTTTTATTTTGCCTGAATGGTAGATCACTGTAATGTTAATTCAATATAAATACACAGTTTAGCAATATGACTTTGTTAACAGTAAACTCAGTTTCACATACAGTATAGTTTAACCTTTCATAATAAGTTATAGCAATTTTACAAAGAACAATGCAATGATGATAAACGCTCTAATATCTCACAAATAATCTAACAATCTGGCATTACCATTAGGAAATATCAGGAAGTTCTGCAACAGATTGTTTTCCCTTAATGTAGTCTCCCTCAATGACACATATTGCACCAAAGTCTTAATGGCTACAGGCAGAAAGCAGAAGAGTTCTCTCCACACTTTGGACTGGGAATGTCAACGTAATACTATTATTCACAAGGTGGTGGCACTGAGATGATATCTTAAATGTATCCAGACTAATGGTCACGTTGCTTTCAATGACTTCCGGATGGTAGAATATATATATGTATAACTGTTCTGTCCTTCATAGCTGTATGCAAAGGGAGTAACACCCTGTTCTCTTGATTGTCTGCTAACAGAATATATATATCACAGTTCTGTTCTTGGATTGAGTTAAAAGAGGTAAAGTTAGGTTAACTGTGTACTATGCAGGCTGTTATTTTGACCAGTTCATTAAACAGCATGAATCCCAAGTCACATACAATGCACACCACTGGTTACTATAGACTGGTAGCTGGTTGCTTTGCTTTCTTAAGGTAAATATCCCTTGGTAGCAAAGGGAGGGAAAATAAATCTTGGATAAACTTCAGTTTATAGTGCTGTAAGGGTTGTTACTCACTGTGCCTTACTGAGTCTTTCATAATAGATAATGGGAGCCACAGTACACTTTAGGATATCACTGTGCCTGCAATCACTGCACCTGCTCCATCTCTCTCTGTCTCACTGGGAGTCTCTTACTTCATATTGCCGGCTACTTGCTGCCCACTGTGTCCTCTGACCTGGCAGTACAGCTTCTTCACTCCACGGCTTGGCTTCTGGTCACAGCCCTGCAAACAATCCCAGGTGCTGCACTCCTCATAGTCTACTTCTCAGTCCCCTCACACACCAGACATGTGCTCTCTCAGCCAGTCTCAGTCTCAGTCCCCTCACACACCAGACATGTGCTCTCTCAGCCAGTCTCAGTCTCAGTCCCCTCACACACCAGACATGTGCTCTCTCAGCCAGTCTCAGTCTCAGTCCCCTCACACACCAGACATGTGCTTTCTCAGCCAGTTTCGGGGTCCTTCTCTCTCCTCCCCTTTTTGTTACAGTTTTTAGTCTGAGCTCACTAGTGAAGCACACTCTGCCAGATTTCCTGGGTCCTAGTGCACCTCCTCACTTCAGTTCCAGAACATTCTCCAGCTTAGGGCAACATACAAATGTCCACAAATATGGGGGTCTTTACAGGGTATCACACATACACACTACAAATTCTGCATATTGGTGCAATTTTTATCTCCTCTTTTCAGCAGGCTGGAAGATCCACACTATAAACTTATTGGCTGATTGGCCCCATAATTGTATAGTGTACTCAGCTTTACACATCTCTCTTCCAGGAGAAAACAAGATGGGTAATGTGGGTCCTACAGAGAAAGCACATCATAGAGAGGATCTACTTTGACTATGCATTAATCCATGTCTAGGTGAAATGCTTGCCTCTGAAGTGACACTTCTTTTTGTTAGTGTAGGATTTCCACTATAGTTACAGTACATAAACGGTGCTCAGAATGAGGGTCCCTTACTCACTAAACATGCCACAGAAATCATCGCTGTGTATACCCCTGCCCAAATGAGCCTCCAAAGTATGCACGAGCACATTGTATTCTCCACGGCACTGGCGGGCTGGGCCGGAGGGCAGGGTGCCAACTGCCCCCCCGGGCCGCTACAATTATGTATTTCAGGGCAGGCAGGCAGAGGATGCTCATGCTCCTCGGCCGCTGCCCAGCTTGAGAAAGATCCGATATAAGTAGCAGCAGGGGCTTATAGAAAATGGCTTCCCCCATATCAGGCTACAAAAAGATGGCCACTATCAACCTATGAGTGCAAGGTTTCTCTACCTAGAAACCCAAGAGGCTGGAGAATGGGAAAAGGGGTGTGGCTTATTGGGGGAGTGAGAAGAGTAGCTGAAAAATGATGGCACCGCACCCAAGGAGGAGAGAGTCAGAGAGGGCAGAGATGAGGAGTGCCTTACTTTGAGGGAGATGCTGCTTCCTGTCTTCTCCACCCATACCAGGTAAGTGGAGGGTGGAGTGGGGCATATTTATATGTCACAGTGGCATACATTTTGCAGGGGGTGTTGTTTTGTTATTTCAAATATGTGTGTGCTGTGTCTGTATGTGTGTGTCTATCTGTCTGTGTTGCATGTGTGTGTCTGTATGTGTCCATCTGTCTGTTGTATGTGTGTGTCCATCTGTCTGTGTTGCAAGAATGTGTGTGTATCTGTGTTGCATGTGTGTATCTGTCTGTATGTGTCCATCTGTCTGTGTTGCATGTATGTGTCCATCTGTCTGTGTTGCGTGTGTGTCTGTGTTGCATGTGTGTGTGTCAGTCTGTGTTGCATGTGTGTGTGTGTCTGTGTTGCATGTGTGTGTCTGTCTGTGTTGCATGTGTGTGTCTGTATGTGTCCATCTGACTGTGTTGCATGTATGTGTGTGTCTGTCTGTGTTGCGTGTGTGTGTGTCTGTCTGTTGCATGTGTCTGTATGTGTCCATCTTACTGTGTTGCATGTATGTGTGTGTCTGTCTGTGTTGCATGTGTGTGTGTGTGTCTGTCTGTTGCATGTATGTGTCTGTCTGTGTTGCATGTGTGTGTCTGTCAGTGTTGCATGTGTGCGTGTGTCTGTCTGTTGCATGTATGTGTGTGTCTGTGTTGTATGTGTGCGTCTGTATGTATTTATGCTTGTGTCTCCCGCCCGAAGCAAGGCTGACATTCGGAGCCCTACAGTGCCACCTGAACCAAGCAAAGCAGGTGCTGGAACTTCTTCCTGCTGCCAAGGTCTCTTAGTTGCTGAGCCGCCCCCCCCCCCGTCCCGTCCTCCTCTCTGCTGCCACACTGCTCCCTGTTCATCATGCCTCAAGATCCCACTCCACCCAATCACTATAATCGTCTCAGTCAGATTGATGCAACTTGTGAGTAATACCATCAGTTATTATAACTGTACACCCCACCACCCCTGTGTACCCCACCACCCTTGCCGTTTGGGCACCTAATCCACAGACTTGTGTCTCCCACAGCTTATGGGCGCCTGACGGAGCGGCAATTGAATTGCTCCATCATCCGCCCATTAGCTTTGATGCCACACAGAAGAAATGAATTCCCCCTATGTGTTTTATTTATTTCCTATAGGGGCCTATGTGTTTTTTTTCCTATCGTTGCCAATGTGTATTTTTTTTTCTAAACAAAGCCTATGTGTGTTTCTTTTATTTTCTGTGGGGGCCTATGTGTTTTTATCTTTTATTTTCTGTGGGGGCCAATGCATATATATTTATTTTTATTTTTTTTAAACAAAGCCTATGTTTTTTTTTTTAATTTCCTGTGGGGGCCTATGTTTTTTATTTTTATTTCCTGTGGGGGCCTATGTGGTTTTTTTTTATCGTTGCCAATGTGTATTTTTTTTTTTTGTACAAAGCCTACTGTATGTGTTTTTATTTTATTTCCTGTGGGGGCCTATGTGTATGTCTTTTATTTTTTTATACAAAGACCATGTGTTTTTTATTTCCTGTGGGGACAATGTGTGTGGTTGGAGTGACAGGGCAGGTGGCAGGAAGCTGGAAAGACAAGGGGCAGGAGGCTGGTGGGGATACAGGGTGCAGGAGGTGACACTGGGCACGAGTCTGGTTGAACCTTTGTTGTAGGATTGCTGCTCAATTTATAATTGTTAGTGAGAGGCTTAAGCAGAGGCTAGGGCAGACCGGTGGGTTGACACAGGCAGACGGTAGTGGCCACAGCTGGATAGCACTTTACCATGAAGAGGCCCTTATTTCCACTGTGACCCAAGCCCAGTCTTAAGCTTTTTTTTTTTAAAGAAAAAATCTCGCCACCATAATAAACAGCCTTAAATTGGCCCTGATGTTCATGTCTCAGCTAAAGCTGGGCACACACCTGGCCGACAGGTCGACCTATCTAATGATTGGTAAGTTCATAAAACCTTACCAACTGTTCAGGCCGATGTTTCTGCACTGACATCACAACTGGTTGGGCATTTAAATTTGCCCACCCAGTTGAGATGTCAGACCCCTGCAGCAAGGGTAAGGGCGGTCGGCAGGTCACCCGTACACATGTAAATAACTCTGTAAGATATATCGGCATCAACTGTACTGCAGGGCAGATGCGATATGCCTGTGAATGACATAGTTAATAGACATATAATTTTTACACACTCACCAATCATGCTCTACAAATATATTGCCTGCTCAATAGAAAATGCAATATATCTGTCAGTGTGCACCCAGCATTAGTCATATGGGGGTGGTATATGATATATTTGTTTATACTATAGCTCTTTGTCATAAAAAAAATTCAGATTTAATTTGCTATTTAAACCATACCCACATTACGCAAACCACACCCCCAATATTATTGTCACGCCCATTTTTAAAATTGTTTTCACAGGTAGAAAAACTGGGCCACTTGCTCGTTTGCCCCCTAGGCTGAAAGTTGCCAGCCAGCCCCTGCTCCACGGTATGGCTCCAATATCTTTTGAAGTGGGGCCACTGTGCACAGCACATTATACTCAACTATATATTATCCAATATTCTCTAGCACTTGTCTGTGTGTAGCCCCATTGATGTTTACCCCACTCCAATAAACATTTGCATAGGTGGCGTCACTGTTCTGATTGTGGCCTCGATGCCGCAACAGGTTTGGTTCCCAAATGACAACCAAGTCATCATCTCTTGCCTTACAGATGCCTACAGCAGCTTTTTTAGTATAACCTCCGAGAACTTCACTGTCTGTACAGTATTCACCATCAACACTTACCACAGCAAACGGAATCGGTATGAAATCCTGGCTGCCGCTGGCCAGGAGTTCGAATCCCGGCAGCGGCAGCCCGACAAAACAGCAGAGCCCGGCAGCGGAAGACCGACAGCGCTGGAAATCCCGTTCGTCTAAAATGTAAGTATAAACTAACTTAACCTAACCCCCTTACCCTAACCCTCCTTTAGGGTGCCTAACCCTAACCTCCCCCCCCAAGTGCCTAACCCTAACCCCCCCTCTAGGTGCCGAATACCCCCTTCCCCGCTGCCTAAACCTATTCCGGCAGCCGGCTTCCCGATTGTATACCCAGCAAACAGCTATAATAATCCAGAATATGTGGGAATACAGTCACTAGGTTCTGTATTACACCTACTTCAGTGAAACACAGCTTTACAATTTGGGTTTATGTTTAACTTTTTATTTGTCTATTACAAGTGAAACAATTTTGATGGCTTTTGTTTGACAGTGTTGACTTGATTCAATCCCCAGCTTCTTAATCTAGGTATTTACTTCCATGCATAAAAATGCATTTTCTTCTCTGTGAGCACTTTGGTGATAAAGTCTAAAATAGAAAATCTGTATTTAAGACCTTAAATTGGAAGGGATAAGGTGGAAGGTATGGGGAGGTGACTTCCATATCTAAAGTGCTTACAATTGATATGTGAATAAATAAGGATTATGGACATGTACGCAATGCAGTGCCTTGTGATTTATAATGATTGGATTTTTCATACCGATCTCTGATTGACATTGTGATAACACCCATGTCCACATAACAATCTAAGCTAGTGTACCATTCCCTTCAGGGAGAAAGTAGCAGGTCATCGCCAGTGTGTGGGCAATGCCACCTTTGCAGCATTGTTCATGGGTGCCAGAATTTTCCTTATGTTGAGAACAGAATGCTGGTGACGTTCAGTAACCAAGGCTCCGGGCTACTTGGTACCTCACTCCCCATGAAATCCTCAGCCACCTTTATGGCAGTTTGCCGAAATGTTACAATCATGGGACAGTCTCACCGAATGAGGAATGGAGTACCTGATGCTGAATAACATCTTCAGCAAAAACTCAAGACCCCTGGATATATTTTAAACAATAAGCTCGGACACATATCACCTGGACAAGAGATTCAATTATGTGTTAATAACTGAGACAATAAAATAACTGCTTTGTGTAACATGGAAGATTTTGGCAATTGGCTTTCGCTCAGGCCTTAGTGTAATTAGGTCATTCTGGAAATAGGTTTACAATCTATATCTCATAAATCAGAGATTTGGCATGTTTCTGGGTCATTTATACAGAGAGAATCAGAGACAAGTCGCTGTGCAATAGCAAGGGTGAGCCTCCCCTGCAGAGAAAGTTTTAATTTGAAGGTACTGTAGGTCCAGTAAACAACTCAGATAGCTGTAATTTCCATTTCAAGTCAGAGACCCCTTCTGTAACCAATCAGCTCCTCAATCCCAGAAAACCATCACAACACGCTCAAGGTTTTCATATTTAAACCAGTGATTTGTCTCGATAAATAAAATGTATTGATTTATAGTTAATATTTAATTTCAAATTTCTAAGTGTCTATGCGAAGACCAGAAATTTCTCGCCATATTTAATTAAAGGAACGGATTTTGTTGGGATTGATTTAAGGTATCTTTTACATGTACAGTACAGTATATAGATGACATAAGCACGCTCTAACTCTCTTACAAGTATATTCCCTGGGGATGAGCTAAATGTCTCTTCCTATCATTATTGTGTTTCATCCAGGGTTCCTGCTTAGAACATTTCAACCTATTATAGATTATGGCAGGATTACCCTTTCTCAAAGGAGATTAATAGTGCAATCAATGGAAAGGAGTAATTAGTCTGAATATGTTGTACCTCTGGATTGTATGTTGGAAGGAGCTTTGAGAGATGTTATACCTAAACAGATGTTAAGGCTACAATGTGGAGGCCCCATTAACAATCTCATATACAAATGTAACTCCCAATCTCAACTTCCAAGAGTGTAACTAGGTACAAGATAATCCTGGAGGAAACCCAGAATTATCTATAAAGGAGGCAAGGGGAGGTATATATCCAATTAAATTGTTTAAAATACAAATATTGAAAAAGGCAGAAAAAATTAAATATACAGTTTTCAGAGTCAGCTAAGACCATAGTTGTTTTTACATTTTTGCTCAGCTCAGAGTTAAAGGGGCTAAGCATTAAGCCATAACTGGTTCACATGCACAACATATACAGAATGCTTATATTTTGCTTAAAAGGCAGCAACATTAATTGAGTTTAAACAAATTCAGGAAGTATGGATTTGGAGGAGAATGTTTTTGATATGTAAACCTAGTCTATGCTTTAACAATTACCATATGGTACAGAAACCATTTAAGAAGTTTACTTTGTATAATTAGACAAGAGGCTGTACAATTTACATTAATTATATAAAAATGTTTGCACCAACGTATCACTATATTTCTGTAGGCTTTCCCTCCCTGATAATTAGCAGGTGGTTATCATAGACTTACTTTACAAGCAAGTTGTTTACATTAACAAGATATATCTTTAGTAGTGTTAGTAAACTTAATAAATATAAATAAAATCACTTGTTTTGCAGATCTCCAAATAATAAACATCCCACAGAAAGTAGCTCATTTTAGGGAGTGTGGTATATTGTGTCCTCATTTAGAACTGGATGCAATCGGGAAACCGGCTCACATGATCCCGACAGCCGGCTTCCCGACTGCTTTATCCCGGCGTGGGTTAAATGACCGCCTGTCATTTTCCCGATGCCGGGAGACAGGCGCCCGGCATCCCGATCGAAGGGACAGCTGCGGGGAGGGGGGGGGGGTTAGGTTTAGCGCACCTGGGGGGGACTTAGGGTTAGGCATCCCCCCGGGAGTTTAGGGTTAGGCTAGGGGGAAGGAGGGTTAGGCTTAGGCACCCCCGGGGGAAGGCTAGGGTTAAGCACCCCCCGGGGGACTTAGGTTTAAGCAGCGGGGAAGGGGGGGGATAGGGTTAGGCACTTAGAGGGGGGAGGTTAGGGTTAGGCACCCCTAAGGAGGGTTAGGGTTAGGGGGGTTAGGTTAGTCATTACTTACCTTAGGACGATCAGGATTTCCAGCGCTGTCGGGCTGCCGCTGCCGGGATCTCTTCAGCTGTCGGCCTGCTGCTGTCGGGAATCGGCCAGCGGTATTTCATACCGATTCCTTTAGAACATATCATAATACAGTATAGACAGCCAAACTGTCGACAGGTACAAATATCAACATTGGACTATAGGTCAACAATCATTACGCAGTCAAAATGTTGCAGGGACATAATGTAGATACGGACTAATGTAGACAATTAATATATAGACAGGGTGAAAATGTCAACAGTCAAAATATAGGCAGATTTTGATATGGTCAAAATGTTGCATTCAAAATGTCAACATGCCTATATTTTGACTGCAGGTTAAGCTATGTGCAGTTACCTATATTTTGAATGTCAACATTTTCACTTGGTGAAAATGGTGATCTATAGAATATAGACATCTAGGTACAATGTGTGGACATGGTTCTTACTGGCAACATCTAACTTCAATACTACTTGATATTAAATTAATATATGTCTACTAATGGCATCATTTGTGTTTACACACATTTCTGATAATAATGAAAGTCACTAAATATTTGGGGCTTTTTTAGGTTGCGAAAAAATACATGTTATCATTTCATGACTTAATATGTAATAATTGGTAAATAGTATAGGACTTATGCCATATTTAAAATGCTATTGTCAGTTTGCTTTTTCATCCGTATCAAATAAAAGTACTCCATGTTCCTGCTACCTTCTAACGGGATCAGTATGATTTGGTTCAAATCCCGACCCCGGAAGACCGGCACCAGTGAACATCCCGACTGCACTAAAGGTAAGTATAAACTAACCTAACCCCCACCCCCTAACCTTACCTTAGGGGTGCCTAACCCTAACCCCCCTCTAAGTGCCTAAACCTAACCCCACCTTCCCCGCTGCATAAACCTAACCCTCCTGGGGGGGTGCCTAACCCTAAGTCCCCCCCGGGAGCCCCTAACCTAACCCTCCTACCCCGTGGCTGTCCGCGCCCGGCTTACCTTCGATTGGGATGCCAGGCAACGGGCTCCTGGCATAGGTAAAATGTCAGGCGTTGGGATTTCGACAACTATCATTAGACCCATACCGGCATTTAGACCGTCGGCATCCTGACTGTATACCCTTCTAACATCATGTAAGCAATTCATGAGATACTTATTCTGTTGATATAATAGCATATAGGAATACAGTAGTTTTGAAAGAATATCCATTATTAATAGTAATAAGTATCACTATCAGAGCTTGTCATCAAGATGTCATACTTCCTGTAAAGATGTATATATTACTGGCAGAGATTTAAAAAGTTGTGCAGGTGATTTATTTTTTCATTTGTGATAGAGAGGAGGAAATCTGGAAAAAATGCTTACCCTTATGTTTTTGTGTTTATATACAAGATTATGGGTTTAGTTATATAAGATAACAATAGAATTGAAATATGGTATAAATCCTATAGGTCCTATGCATGGCAAGCTGGCATGTGTAGTTCCACAGCAGCTGGAGTGACACAGGTTGCCTACCCTGTTCTACACATACCTTAATATGACAATTAGGTACCTCAGGCATGTGTCTGTCAGGACAGGATCACTGCTTGAGCATGCACAGTCACTTCCCTCAGAGGGACACTATTTTGTACTGTCGAAGCTGGATTAGTGGCTGAGACGGAATCAGCGTAAAAATTAGCGTGCACGACGCCATCTTGCGAATGGCAGCTAGACTCCATTTTAGAAATCAGAATCTGCAAGACGCCATTTTGGCGACCAGCGCCATTTTAAGTTACAACTCACGAGCTAAGTACAGATGGCAATGTTTTTGATTATCTACCAAAAACAACTAGAAATACAGCCCCTGAGAAAAGTAAATAGAATAGACAATACACCAGAATACTGTGAGTGTTTTACATACAAATTGGGAATCCCTGTATATAGACAAGTATAGTTGTGGCAATTGTAATATAACCCAGACATTGATCTTCACAATTGAATTTGTCTGAATACTAAACAGGTTTTAGTCCCACACCCAGACAGAATGGCCCCGGCTTCACAGCTGGGGTAACACATTTGCATTGCAGTTTGAAACTGTGAATAAGGAATGAGGTGTGTGTGTGTGTGTGTGTGTGTATATGTATATATATATATATATATATATATATATATATATACACATATATATATATATATATATGTGTGTATAGAATCTCATGCATTAACACCGCACATTGCACACAGTTGAGCTGCTAACATGACGCTCAGTAGCGAATGCACAATAACCTGCATGCGAACGCTGTTTATTAGCTGCATGCGTGCATGCGTGCACATCTGCTCCAAATCAGATAAACCTAACTAGTGTCTTTTCCCATATCCCTAATACTTACATAATGCACACTTACACAAAAGGTTCCATAGCTATAAAGTAAAAGATCCACGTTTTATTCATTTATTACAAATGCTGCGAAATAAAGACTATTTTGGTATCTAAGGTTTAATACATGATAAGTAATGTGTTTGATATTATACTGATCCGCACTTTGGGCCTGATTCAGACCCACTCGCGAGCGGCTGTCCGCTCGCAAGTGGGTCGATGTTCTGGACTGAGCATGCGCACGACGGAGGGAGCTCCGTCGTGCGCATGCGCCAGACGCGACGAGCGAAGGAAAGTCCTTCGCTCGTTGTGTCTGATCAAAGGGGGCGTGCTGTCGATGTTGATTGACAGCACGCCCCCTTTGGTAGGCGTGCCTCCCTGACGGGGGCGTTCCCAAGGGAACGCCTCCCGTCAGAAGCCGGCCCACTGACATCACTAGTGATGTCAGTGGGAGTGATTTTGGCTCTGATAGAGCCAAAATCACTCCGGAGCTTGCGGTTGAAAACCTCAACCGCAGGCTCCGGCTCGCAGTTTCGATGGTCGCGATGGTCAAGACCATCGCGGCCATCAAACTGCACGCTCGTATAGCCTGTGGGTGGTGACCCACAGCTATACGAGCGTGCAGGAGGACGCTCCATTTTCATGGAGGGCGGCCCTCATTCAGAGCGTGCGCTCTGCTCAGAGCGTACGGCTCTGAATGAGGGCCTTTATCCACAGCTTTCCGGTATCAACGGTGTGAAGATCGGAACATGCGTTTGCAACTTATGGATCGTAAAGACATAAAGAACCAAAATGTATTTTTGTGCATGCAGGGGAAATAGAGGAGGCAACAAGCTGTTAGAGGCTGTTCTGTGTCCATTTGAACCAACCTGTTAAATGCCCTGTTACAAATGCACCCGCATTGGGAACCAATGGGATCAGCAACAAACTCCTCTATTGTGTTGTCTATTTCTGGGGGGGTATAAATATGTGTGCTCTGACCCTGGGTTTCTAGTCTTCTTGCTGATTGCTGATTGACGGAGGTTATCTTGCTGATGCCGGGATCTGGTCCAGAGCGCTTGCGTATGTATAACTGTACTTGGGTCTGTATAATTTCTTTGCGCTAAATTGTACTTAGGGCCTGATTCAGACCCGCTCACGAGCACTGAGAGCTCGCAAGCGGGTCGATGGTGCCCAAGTGCGCATGCGGACGAGGGAGCTGACTCCGATGTGCGCATGCGCGAGGCCCGAATAATGACGGCCAAGCCGTCGTTATGGGTCTCGCACCAAAGGGGGTGTGCTGTCAATGGTGATTGACAGCACACCCCCTTTGGTGGGCGTGCCAGGGGCGTGGCTGCCCAGACGGAGGCGTTCCCATGGGAACGCCTACTGTCTGGGTCCGGCCCCACTGACATCACTAGTGATGTCAGTGGGAGTGATTTTGGCTCTCATAGAGCCAAAAGCACTCCTGGGCTTGCGGCAGCGAGACCCTACCGCATTGTCTCGTCGCAAGCCTGATGGTCGCGATGGTCATGACCATCGCGACCATCATCATGGCCGCTCGCTATAGCTGTGGGTGGTCACCCACAGCTATGCGAGCGGCCAGGAGGTCGCTCCAAAATGAAGGAGGGATGGCCCTGATTCAGAGCGAGCGCTCTGTCAGAGCGTCCGGCTCTGAATCAGGGCCTTAGATCATGGCGTGTAACTGACTGTACTTTTACTTGAATAATAATTTGTGCTTTGGAACCACAGGTTCAAGGTCTGGAGTCTTTATTTACTGTATGACTGCGTACGCAAAATAGCGTCATCCTAAGAGGTTTATAGGAAGGATATTAGAAGGTATAGGCAGGAGCGTATAGAGGTTAGAATACAGAATCCTTAGTTGGGGGCTCATAGTGAAGTCACTTACCTGTTCACACGATAAAATACGGTTATCGATATCTCACCAAAGGGTGGATAGTGGCCACACGCAGTTTTCCCTGCAACCACACTATGCTGAGAGATCGCTATCCGTTATCGTGTGAGTCAAGGTACGCTGACTTGAATCCAGGGACAAGAAAGAAAAAAGTTTGTTTTCCTTTGTTGATAGTATTTTACGCTAAAAGGGGTGTCGCAGTATTGCGCACGAGGCTAAGTCGCATTTTTGCACGCAATAGGGACACACTTTTGCGTATGCAGCTAAGGGTACGTCATACGGTTGTGTAGTAGTCGCATCATTATGTATGCGACTAGTCGCACAATAGCATATACGCATTTTTCGGTTGTGCTGCCACGTGTTTAAACAAAGCCATTGAGTTTACATTATCAATTGTTGCCAATAACTGGGTTAACTTGTATTTTTCTGCACAGGAAAAAAGTGTGTAACTGTGAGTGTTTGTTTAGGGTGTAACACGGGACCTAAATGTTAAGGGTATCGTAGGACCCTTAAGTGCTAGACGCAGGAGTTGGCCTAGTGACTCGGTAGCAGCATACCGTTTACTTTTACACAAAGCAGGTGTATGGTTTGTTATTTTTGTTAGGGTTCGGCCCCCAGCGTGATTATAGCATTCAGTAATCAATGTGTGTGATCTGTTAAGCTTATTTGAACACTATAATTGAGCCGCATAATCTTGGCTAGATTGTGATTGTGAGCTGGTGGGAGGGTGGACGAAATCAACTGGAACACAAAGGGTACTTTGCTGCCCCCTAGCAGTTGAAAGGTAGTCAAAAAGGGATTGCTGAGCGGAAGCGGCCTTTACTTCCGTAGGTGAGTGGAAGCGTCTACAAGTCCTCCATAGGGTTTGCGGATACACCCTTTTTCCAAGGCGTTCGCAGGTAAGTGAAAGTATCTTAATTGTCTTTCACCAGTTTACATTTTTATTGAAAAACGTAGGAGTTGTCCCAAGATGGGAGCCACGCAAACAATAGAAATGTTAGACAATGATGTGTTGCTAATGGAGGTGCCGCTTGGATTGGCCCGTCGTATTATGCATACTAAGTACGGTACTTATGCAATAAGGTATTGTGACATATGGTTTAAAATAACGATGAAGAGTGTTAGACCGTTTCCCAGAATTGGTAGTTTTGATAAAGATGTATTGGATAATGTCCGGGACCACATCAGTCTGATGCAGTCTCGAGGTAAGAAGGTAAAATATTATGAATGTTTAAAATTGTGGCAGCATGAAGGGGATGCGTGGCTTAAAAATATGCAAGCGACACAAAGTAGCGTTGCGAGCTCATTGCCAGCAAATACACCCGCGGCACTGGATTGCAATACGTGCGAGCCGCAAAATGGTGCGGACGTGCGGCAAGGTAGCATTGCGGAAGGTATTGCCAGCAGTTCACGCGCACCACCACCACCTTATGTGGATGGGGGTGCAAGTACAGTTATCGAAAAAACCCATAAAAATGTAACAAGCAATTTGGACCCTCTCTTAAGCAACCATAAAGAAAATGTTCATGATGTGGATGATGAGCCTATTGTAATGTTTGCCATTTCCCATGCTGTACAAATGATAGATGCTGTACCACGACAATCACGAGTGGTGCCACCATCTCCATCGGTAACAGCAAGGGAAGTGCTAACACCCTCTGCACCCGTAGAGGAAGTTGTTAATACCATTCGTAGCAGCAACAGATTAAACCCCCAGCCAGGTAACAAGGTCAAAGGTAGCAGCGCTGCCGATCTGCATCCCATTCGGACAATAACTGTTCTGAATGGAAATGCAGATGCGAACGGTGTAGTGCCCACAAGGGAAGTGGTAATGCATTGTCCTTGGACAAGGGCAGAACTAAATTCCATCATAAATTATTTCCCCGATCCCAAAAAGGAACTAGCCAAATGTCAAAGATTTTTGAGGAATTTGGGTAGTTCTCATGAGCCAACTAATAAAGATTGGCGAGTGGTGTTAAGAGCCTGTCTACCACGCAATATCGATGTGACAAAATTTATCACAGATTGTGTATTGGATGGTGACATTCCCTTAACAGACCAAGTAAACCAAGGTAACATTTCCCGCATTGTAACTCAATTGGGTATATATTTTCCAGTAGTAGTTAACTGGAACAAAATTTTCACCATAAAGCAAAAGGAGAGTGAATCTGCTGAAGATTATTGCGACCGGGCTCTGCAGGCTATCACCCAGTACACTGGGTTAGAGGATATTAAAGATAGCACTCACCACAGGGGAATGATAGTCACCATACTCATGGATGGTCTTAAAGAGAACCTAAAGACCCGGGTTCAGACCTCACAGCCTGGCTGGAGGGGAGTCACAATAGATACCCTCATAAAATCTGCCTTAGAACATGATAAAAACATCTCAAAGAAGAGAGAGACACAGAGCGAGAAACTAATGGCTGTCAGTATTCAAGCTCTGGAAGGAGTGACGGTAACATCACAGCCAGCAGACACACCTGCACCTGAACAGTTATATGCCCTCACTAATCCTACACCACAGCAAACACAGCCTTATCCCACTTATCCTACACAACCACAAGTCCCATACTACCCACAAGCTCCATACCTCACACAATATCCTTTTCCTCAATATCCTTACCCATACCCACCACCTTTCTCTCCTGCTCAACCCACACAACAATCCTTCCCACGAAAGTGTTTTAATTGCAACCAGCCAGGACACAAAAGTAAGAGCTGCAAGGCAAAGAGGGTAGGATCCCCAAACCAGGGAGTACCTGGATATCCCCATAAGGGATATGCACAGAGGCCAACGCTAGGAGTCGGGTCATACTTGTGGTCTGCAGATAGACAGGTTGATGGGAAGTACTAGGGGATACTGGTAATGGTAATTGATGTAACTGATACCCAATCTCTGTTCTGCTTTCTTCCCTGTGCCCTAACACCCTGACTGTCAGTATTTTTCTTTTCCCACCTAGGGGGAGGTGTACACTACACATGGACATGAGTGTCCCATGGGTTCATAAACAACCCCAGTATCTTCTCCCAGGCCATATATGACTGTTTTAAATCTTTTCAACTTGCCAATGGATCTGTTCTAATGTAAAATGTGGACGATTTATTGTTGTATTTAGGTCATGTTTAAATGATATTAAACTGTTGTGCTTTATCTCTCACACACAGGACACAAGGTCGCTAAGGACAAACAGCAGCCATGCCAGGCTATGGTCAAGTACTCGGAATACTGTCCAACCCAGGGGCCCAGGCAATATTTAGAGCAGTAGATATTGATAACAGAATTTAAATTGCAGGAATTTGTGTACAAATACAGTATCCCTAGAATAATTGAATATAGGAGGGATACTCATTTCACAAGTAATGTCTTCTATAACCTGTGTAAGGTGATGGGTATTAATATCAAGATCATCCCAGACCATCTGTCTACCTCTCCCCCTTTGAGATACTGTTTAACAGGCAGCCTCATGTGAAAATATGATAATGAGGTTACTGTGCAGTGTCTCACGAAGATGAGTAAGAACAACTGAAATTGAAAATGTTATTAACTAACATGACTGAAGCACACTCTCATGATGTTAAACCTGGAGAATTTGTCATGATCCAAATTTTTTTAGCTCAGGTTGTTTGACTGATCGGTGGAAAGGTCCGTATCTGAAATTGTTGACAAAGTACCACATCCTCAAAGGGTGGCCGGGGAAGATACGTGGATCCATTCCACTCACTATATGGAGGTTAACCAACCAGTGGAGATACAAGGCGGAGACGAGGCCAATAACGTGGACCTGTCGATTGCGAGCTTGTGCCGGGAGGATTAAAAAGGTCACAGTGAGAAACCTGAGCTAAAAGAAAACTGTATATCAGTGTCGCAGCAAGGGATTGTTCTGCTGTGTTCATTTTTATTCTTCCAGAGTTTCCGTCATCTTGGTTTGTTTGGGGATACCCAGTTTCTGTGATGGAGGACGGATAGAGGAGATGGGAGCTGATGGCAGTGCTGATGGAGTGGAGCCAGGAGGAGTGCAATGCCAATCAGGGGAGTATCTGACCAATCTTAGTACTGTTATTGTTAAGAGAGCTATAATTCCGGATACTCGGAGATGGTGTGGAGGTTTATCGTCTGAAGATTCCTGTATTTGTGAGCTTTGTGGGTCCCTAGTTGATGTGAACTGTATTCAACGGTGCCAGCCTAAATATAACCCGTACTGAGGTGGGTATCCTTTAGAGGATTATCATAGCATGGTAGGCAAAGTGTTAAATCAAACTGATTGCTGGGTGTGTTCACATGTGCCACAGGGACAGCATAACGTAGGGTTGGTGCCATTTCCACTGAATATCACGGAAATTTTAGAATTACAAAAAGGGAAAACATTGGATGGAAAATTCGTCTCATCCAAACCAGCTCATTTCAAACTCTATCAATTCCAAGTAGATAGATCACTTTTGTGTTTAAACATAACCAACCCCAATAAACCCGGGAGTTGTGAAGTGACGGGGAATAATCAGACGATGACCTTCTCATAGAGAGCTGATAATGAGTCCATAAACCATGATCTGTTACACTCAATTAAATCTACTGGGAAACATTTTAGGTACCGGTACACATTTTGTTCCACCAAAGAAATTTTTGGTAAGGTACCAGATGGTTATTGTGCTAAAATAATACAACCAGAGACTTGCATGTACCAGATTGAAGACACTGAGATAGGATTGTTTGCAAGGGAAATATGTTTAAAGATAATGATGCATACTATTCCTTATGTTCTCCCCGATAATGTGTATTTTATATGTGGAAGAAAGGCGTATAAGTGGCTCTCCCTGAGTTCCGAAGGTTTGTGTTACCTGGGAAGAGTAGTCCCAGAAGTTATGACCCTTACACATGGTGAAATGCTTGGTATTCATAAAAACACACCATCACCATATCTTCACACGCAGTATGAACACAGAGGCAAATGAAATATGATACCTGGTGACGTGCATAAAGCCACTCAGTTAATTAGTGAGACAACTGGCTTCCAAGTTTTAGTCGCACTGGATCCCACCAGAATCACTCGGGGTACATTCAATTTTAGATATATTCAGGAACTTGCTAAATTAATAGATAGTATCACCGAGATGTATGATGACACATTCAGGTATACAGGGAGAGAATTGCAAGCATACAAGAAAGAACTGGTGCAACACAGACTAGTGTTAAATTATTTAACTGCTGTTATTGGAGGGTATTGCATAACTTTGGCCACCCAATTTGGAGTGAAGTGTTGCACCTATGTCACCAATGATACCAGCGACCCCAAAGAGGTGATAGACCAGAAGATGGATTAAATTCTGCAGCTAAAATGGGAGCTTCATAAGAACCATGATGCTTCAGTGGCTGAAGTAGGGGAGAAAATAGAAGGATGGGCCTCATGGTTGAACCCAGTGAAATGGTTCTCAGGCCTAGGGTAATGGGTCCAGGAAGTGATCACCAGCATAGGCAAATTCTTGATCCTTATACTGATTGTCATCATAGTGATTGGCATATGTGTCCAGTATGATCCTATTGTGTTGAAGTGTGGAAAATGTAAAAATAGAGTAAGACGAAAGAACGAAATAATGATGGTGGTCAGTAATGGCAATATGAATACTGAGGTAAATATAGAACTGCATTACAACCCTGAACTAGGAAATACCATCATCTAATGTATTATATTTAGACGTGCATAGAATGTATTATTGAAATGTTACTTTTGAAACACCTCAGATAATGTAAAGTCTCCATTTCCCTTCAAGACTGCCTTTATAGGACTGGTGCATCCCCACATCTTTCACATGATCTCCCAAGGTCCGTGTTGTGCGTATAATGGTAGTTTTATGTCCCCTCCTAGAGACACATTATTGATGGATTAAGAACCACCTTGTGCCATCCCCTAATAACGTTAAGTAATATACGAATGTATGCCTAAAATTAATTTTAACATCAGGATGTGATAGTATGTTGTTCGCTATCAAAAGGTGGACTGTCGAAGCTGGATTAGTGGCTGAGACGGAATCAGCGTAAAAATTAGTGTGCGCGACACCATCTTGCGATGGCAGCTAGACTCCATTTTAGAAACAAGAATCTGCAAGACGCCATTTTGGCGACCAGCGCCATTTTAAGTTACAACTCACGTGCTAAGTACAGATGGCAATGTTTTTGATAATCTACCAAAAACATCTAGAAATACAGCCCCTGAGAAAAGTAAATAGAATAGACAATACACCAGAATACTTTGAGTGTTTTACATACAAATTGGGAATCCCTGTATATAGACAAGTATAGTTGTGGCAATTGTAATATAACCCAGACATTGCTCTTCACAATTGAATTTGTCTGAATCCTAAACAGGTTTGTTTTAGTCCCACACCCAGACAGAATGGCCCCAGCTTCACAGCTGGGGGTAACACATTTGCATTGCAGTTTGAAACTGAATAAGGAATGAGGTGTGTGTGTGTATATATGTATACATTATATATATATATATATATATACATATATGTGTATAGAATCTCATGCATAAACACAGCACATTACTCACAGTTGAGCTGCTAACATGACGCTCAGTAGCGAATGCACAATATCCTGCATGCGAATGCTGTTTATTAGCTACTTGCGTGCACATCTGCCCCAAATCAGATAAACCTAACTAGTGTCTTTTCCCATATCCCTAATACTTACATAATGCACACTTACACAAAAGGTTCCATAGCTATAAAGTAAAAGATCCAAGTTTTATTAATTTATTACAAATGCTGTGAAATAAAGACTATTTTGGTATCTAAGGTTTAATACATGATAAGTAAGTCGTGTTTGATATTATACTGATCCGCACTTTATCCACAGCTTTCCGGTATCAACGGTGTGAAGATCGGAACAAGCGTTCGCAACTTATGGACCGTAAAGACATAAAGAACCAAAATGTATTTTTGTGCATGCAGGGGAAATAGAGGAGGCAACAAGCTGTTAGAGGCTGTTCTGTGTCCATTTGAACCAACCTGTTAAATGTCCTGTAACAAATGCACCCGCACTGGGAACCAATGGGATCAGTAACAAACTCCTCTATTTGGTTGTCTATTTCTGGGGGGGTATAAATATGTGCTCTGACCCTGGGTTTCTAGTCTTCTTGCTGATTGCTGATTGATGGAGGTTATCTTGCTGATGCCGGGATCTGGTCCAGAGCGCTTGCGTATGTATAACTGTACTTGGGTCTGTATAATTTCTTTGTGCCAAATTGTACTTAGATCATAGCGTGTAACTGACTGTACTTTTACTTGAATAATACTTTGTGCTTTGGAACCACAGGTTCAAGGTCTAGAGTCTTTATTTACTGTATGACTGCGTACGCAAAATAGCGTCATCCTTACAGGTTTATAGGAAGGATATTAGAAGGTATAGGCAGGAGCATATAGAGGTTAGAATACAGAATCCTTAGTACATTTGTCCATTATGACTGGTCACCATTATTTATGGGTGTGTATTGACAGATAGACAATAAAAAAGGTCAACAGTCTCTAGATAGACACCAGAATTTAGACAGTAAACAGGTCGACTTGGACAAAAGGTCGACAGGGAAAAGGTTGACACACTAAAGGTCAACATGTAAGAAGGTCGACAGTGTCAAATGTCGTCACAAGAATAGTCAATGTATTATTTTTTTTTTTTTTTTCAAGCCCTAATCTTCACCCTAACCCTCCATCCTGGTGCCTAACCCTAATCATCAGGATAAGTGCCTAACCCTAACAAAAAAACAAACATGTGTCGACCATTTTTGTGTAAACCGTTTGACCCTGCCGACCATTTGCACCTGTCGACATTCTTACAGGTCAACCTTTAGTGTGTCGACCTTTTGTCCCTGTCTACCTTTTGTCCCAGTTCGACCTATTGACTGTCTAACGTCTATCTAGATATTGTTGAACTTTTTATTGTCTATCTATAGTCCGAAACCCATTATTTATTATTATATCACTGTTGACAATTTGACTTTCAACCTCATGTCCATGTCCCCATTTTGGTTTCGCCCATATGATTGTATTTGCAGACATTATGATTGCATCCCCATTTTAGGGAAAAGAAGAAAGATTGAAATTTTATTTGGAGTCCCAAAAGTGAAATGTCAAATATGGTAATAACAAAGTAATGGTAAATCTGGTCAAGACAAAAAGATTAAGCTAATGTCAAAATATGAACATGCAACTCCCTATTAAAGACATGAGGATGCCCCGAAAATATCCCAAGATATTAAGAAGATTTTGATCAAGGAAATAAGACAAACTTCTATAATAATATTAGTTTGCTGCAAATCACAGAAATAATGTTGGAGAAGCAAAAGAGAAGAAAAATAACTAGAAGCAGTAGATCTAGCAACAGCACATAGGTAAAGTTTGCATGAGACTATTTTTAAAATCCCTAATAAAATATTCCAATAAGTGACGGATTTGTAGAATGCCGGGATGCAGGTAGGGTGACCACTGGCAGAATTCAATGCTTCTTTTCTCAACATACTACCGCAACAAGGGAGAGATCTCACAGACCTGAATCAAGGAGAACTTTTCATTACCTAATGCTGAATATGAAAACATTTTAACAAAAATACTGGCTGACCTTAGGAACAGTCTCTCCGATATAATTAGTAACACCAAATAGGATTCATAAGACAAAGGAATCTTGCATCTAATCTCTGCAAGATATAAATAGCATTTTAATATTTTGAGTAAATACAGTTACAGGAGCCTTATCATATATTAAGTTCAGATGTGCTCAAATGATCTCAGAAATTGTGGTTATTAATTATCTATCAAAACATCTCTACAGCTGAAACAAGTGGTGATGAATAACTGTGTAAGTATAGTTTGTTGAAAGGGGCACAAGACAGGTGTCCAGCTTCTTCTTCTCTATGTAATAGCGCTGAAACTGCTGCTGGCTATCGCTCAGCATCAAAATTGCTTTCTCAGGAACAACATATCTATCTGTGAATGATACGCTGTTATTTGTGTTGAGGTCTGGGTAAGGAACACCAATCATTCAGCAGACATTGTAATTTCTGACTCATTTTCAGAATAGAACATTCGTTTTGCCTGGTCTGAAATACAAAAATTGCAGACACTGCCTAATTTCATGCATCTCTAGCTGACCTGCATCCATTTAGCAACCTCACTAATAAAGCTACTGTACTAGTAATTGACGCTCTCACAATTATATTCAGCACTCCAGTAATCTATAAAAGCAGCGAGAAAGCATGTCTGTCTGTCCTTTATGCACAACCAGAGTGGACCTAGCACATACAATCCCTAAAAATGGGGAAGCTCTTAAATTACACAGGTTGCGGGGCTGGCTCCAGTTGAAATTGGCAGGCTGCCAAAAACCTAATGAGAAAGCTACAAATGTATCCTTTTAACCTCAGTGTAAGCAAACGTGATGACTCATGCAAGTTGATATTAAATCCAGAGCCTGTGTTTGCATGCAAGGGCGTAACTACAACTTTGTGTGCCACATAGTAAGATCTTAAAAGGGACCCTCCAGGTAAAAAAATAAATAAAAAACACATACATTTGCCCTCACACAGAGCCCATTCCTGTTATACCACACAGTAGTACCCCTTATAAACATTATGCCATGCAGTACTAGTGCCCCTTGTACATTATACCACAGTAATGTCCCTTACATATTATACCACACAGTAGTGCCCTTTACAGATTATTATTATTATCCTTTATTTATATGGCGCCACAAGGGTCCCGCAGCGCCTCACAAAGTACATTAACAAATGAGAAAACACGTAAAACAGCGACTTACAGTACAAGACAATACAGAATAAGAACATAGTTTATAAACATTGCTGCAGCGATCATAACACTCAAAAAAGCAGCAGGGCGTCAGCTACCAAGTGTAAAGTGCCCTTGTGGAGAGTTTTGAGTAGATGATTGTATGAGTGAGGGAAGGAAAAGCACATAAGGGAAGAGGGCCCTGCTCGTGAGAGCTTACATTCTATAGGGGGGGAGACAGACAGGGGTGACACAGATAGGGTAGACAGTGAGGAAGAAGCATGTAAGCAGCAGGTTAGCATGAGAGCTGGAAGGCTTTGAAGTAGTGAGTCTTGAGACCCCGTTTGAACATTTGTAGAGAGGTGGAGAGTCTGATAGGGAGAGGGAGAGAGTTCCAGAGGAAGGGAGCAGCACGGGCGAGATCTTGGAGGTAGATTATGCCACATAGTAGTAGTGCCCCATATAACACATTCAACACAATAGTAGTGCACCTTACACATTATGCCCCACCAGCAACTCCCCTCCCCGTGTGACATCAGCAGCCAGCATATGTGGATTTGGGGCCGTGCCACCAGATAATTACAACTGGTGCTCCACCAGACAGCGACAGACATGGACAGACAGCGCCGGTGCAATTTGAATTGCCAAGCGACTGGTGACTGTTTCTCCATGACTGCCTGCCAAGGTGCCACCCAGGCCCCCCTTGATGGCCCTAACTGGACTAGTCCACCTTGTGTGTGTGACTGGGTGCAGATGGAGCAGCGCGCCAGAGGCAGCTCAGGCACCATAGCAGCTGCACCTTTTGCACCGACGGTAGTAACGCCATTGTTTGCATGCATGTTAGCAAACAGTAGGGTCCTTTTCAGGATCAATGGAATGGGATTATAGGTGAAGACAATGTAAACAAATGAACAAATGAACTGTTTTGGAAATTGATACCTTTTACCGGGCATATTTCAAGCTTCACTCATATGATCAGATGGCTAGTCAGAGTGAGGAAACTCTGGTGAAACAACCTTTTGCCGCTTAAAAAGTGTGTATTTTTTCTTAGGAGCTGGTTCATCCTCTATTTGTAGAATAGTTTTAACAGCTCTCACCAGAGCAGGTATATTTAGTTTAGAGGGTGGCTCCTCTTCTCCTGAAACGGAGTCAAAGTGAGAGAGAGCTGCGTCTTCTACCTCCCCAGATGATATATCAGAATCAGATAACTGTGTGGATTGGAAAGATATCATAGTACGTTTAGTAGGCTTAGTAAGTAAAGGCTTTTCTTTTTGCAGCATTTGCTGAAAACTATAGAGGTATCAGCCAAACTCTGTATTGAGGTAGAAAGTATGTCTACCCAGAGCCAGATTTAGATCAAATAGGGCCCTAGGCAAGATACCGTTTTGGGCCCCCCCTCCCTCAAACAATCCATAGCACTATATTTTCATTCCTGATTCATGTTCATATACAGAACCCTACAGAAAAGGTCCACCACAGCCTTGAAATGTCGGCTACGTATGTATAATACACTTGATGTTTGCTAGCTTTCGCTGTGTTCCATCTGCTTTCTTTTATGTTTCCTTTGTCTATCACTCTCCTCATGTGTCCATATATTCATCCTAGGTAACCCCCTTATGGTTATTGCAAGATCCAAATTGGAGAAAGGACCTCTGACATCACAACCACGTGACCGCTGCAGCAGGGCCGGTCCACGACCAGTGTTACTATCCACATGGGTATAGAGGGAGAATATAAACTTGAGCCCGAATCGTGGCGGGCGGACACTTTTGGCTCCCTCGTCTGTACCTTGTCCCTCCATTTTGTCACGGGTCATCTGGTTGTGGCATCAGAGGTCCAGTACACCACCTCGTTCTAAAACTAACCACCCTTTTATTCCTATATACTCTGCTTTGTGTGTGATCACCTGCATCTCTCTCTTCTGTACTTATCCCCGGCACCTCTAACTCCCTGCTACCCTTTCAGCCCCTACTTCCATCTCACCACCTGCACCTCTGACTTCTCTCACACCCCACACTTCTCACTGCCCGCTTCCCTCTTTCACCCCCTGCCCCTCTTTCTACTGATTCCATCTCACTCTCACCCCCTGCGCCACTGCCTGATATTGTAATGTAAGCTATTTTTTCTAGATCTCCTCATTATTTATGTATTTAAGGAGACATGTATCTTGCATGTGCATTTTGGGAACTTTTTATAATAGTATAAAATCCAATAATATGTATATTGGAAAAATTGCACCCTGCTCAGCACATGGACTGGCACCAGTGATCAGACATGTATGAAAGTGCCATGTTGACATTACATGGTACATATGCCCCAGCCTAGATACCCCCAGCTACCACAGCCCATTCATCCTGACAGTGATATGCTGCTTGGCCCCAGGCAGGATGGGACCAGCCTGCACATGAGTCCTAGCATACAAAAGGGATGTCTTAGACTCTACTTCTCAGCCGGGTCCCAGGGGGAAAGTTTTCATGCAGGGGCTGCAGGATCTGGCCAGGTGGGCTGTTGATGGCCCCACAGCTGGCAGGGGAAGCCTGCGAGCTGTGATTGGCTCGCAGCTGCCGTCAGATACAAAAAGCCAACCCCTCTTTTAATTGACAGCCAGTCCCAGAGCTAGCATTGGGTGGCAGCCAGTGCTCTGCTAACTGCAGTATACTGTAGCTCCCCTCTCCATGCTAGCCTATTGCCGCTGCAGTGCCGATTGCCAAATAAGATGTATCCCCAGCGTGAAACATCTCCTTGCAATGCTGCTGCTGTTCCAGCGCTGGGGTCCATTATGCGATCTCAGCGCTGGTACTTTCTTTAATATGAGGCAAAGATGAAGTGGCGGCTGAGATGTTGGCGGAACTCCCCCCGCCCTCATTTTTAATCCGGCGCTGGCAGCATGGCTTGGCTCCTCGATTGGCTCTTCCTTCCTCTGCCTCCCTCCCAGTCATGGCAGTCAGTATTATTGCGGCTGCTTCTATTATATTGCCTGCTTGCATGCAAAACACAGCACAGCAGGGCCAGGTTCTCTTCATGGACGGACTTCAGGGGGGCCCGGCCGGGCCCTAGGTGGCCGCTTTGGTTGCCTAGCGGTAAATCTGCCCCTGTCTCTACCCATGGGGAAGGCTAAGGATTTGCAGGGAGTACCTGCAGTGGCAATCCCATAGGGGGAGCTAACACGGGGACTGGTACTTGGTCCGCAAGTTTTGCTAGCATTTGTGAAAAGGCAGCGACACCGGAGCTGATGGGCCTGGTGCCGTGTAACAATTAATACAAGACCATCCTAATTGGAGGTCCTCTGGGGCTAAGCCCACAGAGCAGGACTTACAAGACACCAGAGTAGGAGGAGCAGCATCAGGCTGCTTGTTATACTTTCATTTGCCAGCCATAGCCACAAGAATAACAAAATACCCAGTAAGCTATAGTACAGTGAACACCCTGAATAATATGGCACAGTGTAGTATGCAACCGCGTTATAAAGGTATGTGATAGCACTCACAAGCAAATGGGAAATGTTAGGTACAATGAACCCCCTATACCTTAGTATGTCAGGGTATAATTGAATAAATGGAAAAGTATAAGTTGACAGATAAGAAAGTAGAGATTATCGCTAGCACAAGTCACATACAAACTCAGAAAAAAACATTACATGTTTACAAAGGGCACTAAAATTGACTACACAGACCCCAATTCGGGTCCCCGCAAATGGGGTTCTGCCTTACCTGTCCCCTGAATTCCGGGCTGCAGTCTGGGGTCCGAGGAGCTTGCTCGCTAGTCCCCCTCAGAGCCCCGCCGGGAGTACCTAGCACAGGCTTGTAGTCACGGCACCGCGGATTGGTGATGGGGAGGCAGCACAGACGTCCGGAGAACAGTTTGGTGCTTCTCGCTCGTTATAGTGGAAAAAAAAAAATGAAATCATAAAATGAAAGCTTAATGCAGCTCCTGCCGGAAACCAATGAAACTGAAGTGCCCTCAGGCTGTGGGCGGGGTATAGGGAGAAAGACCGAAGCATCCTGAGATTGAAAAAGCTTTGCTGTTGGCATCCGGTCCTCCAAGTCCCACTTACACCCCATTGTCTCCCTGTGGAGCCCTATGGACCCTGAAGAAGAAATGTGTAATTTACTGTTGTAATTAAAGGAAGAACTCTACATATGTACAGGAAGAGTGTGAATACATATTTTGTTTCATAAAATGTTTTGATGTTAGAACAGTTTCTTGAATAAAAAGAATATGGGCCTGATCCAGAGGCAGACACAGCGCTGATGCCGCACAGTCGGCCGATGTATCTGCGCATGCGTCCCAATGGTTACCACAGGGACATACAGAGCGATTTTGGATGCAAGATTCATGGATGCCAGTGGGAGTTCCTGGGCGGTAGCAGTGGGGTGATTAGGCAGACACGGGCATTTTACTGACGGGGACTGCGTCTAAAACTGGGTACACACTAGACGATAAAGTGGACGATTTTAGATAAACTGGAATAACAAATTGCTAACATCGTCTAGTGTATACGCACTATTGCACACTCCAGCGTGTCATTAGCGACACTGCTTGATTCGCCGTACTGCACGGCCAACCACACGATACCGCATGCAGAGCAGAGCATATTAATGACGGACAGAATGAGTGTTACAGCTCCGGTCTTTGTTTTAATATTCCAAAAAGTTCTGCAGCTTTTGTGTGTGAAAACATACAGAACAGATGGGGCTGATTCAGTTGCTGCATACAAAGACACAGCGACTGTGTTAATAGCGTCCAACACGGACTAAAATCATGGACCTCAATCATATGGAAATATGACTCCATAGGATCTAACATGTAAAGGACAACGTTACACATGACAAATAAGACACAGTGGATTGTTTTCTCTTTGATCAATATAATTATTCATTAATAATTTTCTCCTATATAGGTTGACTTTTTGGATTAAATGTGGCACTACCTGTGGGTGTCTCATTGTCACCGTAACATTACCTTCAGCACCACCTGTGTGTACATTACATCATCACTAGTATTTAAGTCACGTAATCAGCAATCCAGACAAATATGTGCCCCTGACATAGCTACCTAATGCTGGGTACACACCAATGGATATATTGTCCGTTCCAGTAAATGGCTGATATATCTATAGTACATTGGCGGGAGTGATCACCTGATACGTCTGTGAACTACATTGTTGGCTGACATATTGGATCGGCCCTGTGGCACGGCAGATATATCTGAAAGATATATTGTCATCTGCTGGAGTGTACGGGTGACCCGCCAATAACCCGTACACATGCATGCAGGGACCACTGGTGATTGGCATCTCAGCTGCCAAATGCCCGCCCAGTTGTGATATTAAATCCGACACATCAGGCAGACGATTTGTAAGGGTCTTCCTGAAGTTAAGCCTGCAATCCTGACTTACAACCATCCCTGTGGAGACCTATTTGGAGTGTGCGGAGTTCCGCGCTTGACCAAAGATCCTGCACTTTTACAACCTCAGGTGGAGCTCTGTCCATGATCACTGGAGCTCCGGAGTGGAATTGCTCATTCTGAGCACCTCCGTGGAGGTCCATCCAGCATCCAGTACCCGATCCAGCGCGTGCAGACATCCGCTCTGACGGGCCAGTTGATATACAGCTTGCAGCTCCGGAGTTGAATTGCTCATTCTGAGAGCCTCCGTGGAGGTCCGTCCAGCATCAAGTACCCGATCCGGCACATGCAGATAGCCGCTCTGACTGGCCAGATGATATACAGCTCGTGGCTTTGACGAAGCAACAGCTACATATATTTCCACAGCAATCCCGGCTCACACACTAACGGAGAAGTGGAACCCGGCCATCAGGTAAGCAGTTTATTTGTTCATACTCCTCCAAATTAGAGTTTATAAGGAGGCTATAAAAGGACACGTTCACTTGTCCTTACTACCTACAAGTATATAGCCTACATGGGGAGACGCCATACTGATTGACCCGGCCAGATCTCCATTAAACACTGGGACTATATGTGGATCTATAGCTGCATTGACATCTAAATACACAGGTCTCTGGACTGTCAATAAAGATTGGTTACAAGTTGGCTATTTGCACATTCACAGAAAGGATACAATTTTTTCATATTCATATGCAACCTTTTTATTCAATTTGTAAACAAATGGATACATAAACATACTACAATTGTTTGAGGAAAAAAAAAAGCACACAGCTGGTGCCTTTTAATGACATCTCTCCGATTCCTGTGAGTATGTTTAGATAACTGTTATGTGTGCAGATCTACCGCTATTAAGCAGTTTCTGTATTATTTGTTTAAATTTAATAAGTTAACTATCATCTTGTGATATATATTTGTACATTTAGTATAATACATTTTCTTTGTATTTATCCAGATTGTGTGTCTTTTGGGTCCGGGTTAGACATTGTGGCGCTATCCTTTATCTATATACTAATTTCTATTCGAAATAAGGGTGTTGGGAGACCCCTTGGAGAGCGGCTGTCATGATTTGACTGCCAAGAGGTGGGCGCCCATACATATATCCTCAATGCACTTACCAATCATCAGATAGGTCGAGAGGTTGGCCAAACAGCCGACCCGTTGACCTAGTGTATATGGTTGTATCACTCTTGTACCACATGTCAGAGCCTGATCATTTTATCAGCATATTTCAGATGTTAATAGATTGATTAATACGCTACATAGATGTGGTTATCATCCGTTTGACTGTACCAGATGTGCCCACAAGTTCTAGCCTTTCAGTGCTGAATATACAGATATTTCCAACTTGGCTAAACAAGTAAGTAGCATAATTGTAGATAGGTCTGGCTGCTATGGTCAATATATACCTGTGTATAAGTAACTTTACATGCAGGCCCTAATTCGGATTCAGTATGATTTACCACCGGCTGCGGCATGCCGGCAGCACTGAAAATCCAGATTGTCCTATAGGTAAGTTTTTTCTAACCTATTCTACCCTCTAACTCTAATTTAGGGGTGCCTAAAGCTGACCTCCCACCCTAAGTGCCTAACCCTAATCCTCCCTCTAAGTGCCTAAACCTAAACCCCCCTTCCCCGCCGCCTAAACCTAACCTCCCGAGGGGGTGCCTAAGCCTAAGTCCCTCCCGGGAACCCTAAACCTAACCCTCCCCCCCCTGCGGCTGTCCGCGCCCGACTTACCTTCGATCGGTAAGCCGGGTGTCGGGCTCCCGGCGTAGGGATAATGACAGTCGTCGGGATCTCGACGCCTGTCATTTAACCCTTGCAGGGATTATAGTCGGGAAGCCGGCGGTCGGGATCCCGTCCATCGGCTTTCCGACTGTTTCCCCCTAATTCAATTAGCCAAAGGCTCCGTTAATGTGGCAGCAACTTTTTCTCATTCAATTAAGAATCTCCCTTAATGCAGGTGCAATGAGTAGTTGCAATGAGTAGGGGGGAAAAAATCCTTATTTTAAGATAAAATGTCAAGAGATGGTTCAGAATCTCTGGCAAACCTCCCACCCCCTTCCTTAATGATTAAAAAGGCACTTACAAGTTTTGAAATAGTCAAATCTGCCCAATAAAGACTTGGCATTTTTGTCGTGATTTTTATCAAAAAGCTGAGTAACGGGTAAATGATGTGGGGGAGTTGTATAGATTCGACATTTTGAACTGTCCAAAATACTTATGGCCACCAACAGCCTTCTATACTACCCTGTCATTTTGTTGGCCACTTTTTTGGGGTTCAGGGTGATTCCCACACACTTATCACAGGTAAAACCATGCAGACTTACAGCGCGACCTCTGCGATTAGCATAAGTGAATAGTGAGGATTGAGAATAGACCTCGTACTGTGTGAAGTAATGTAACCCGCGATAACCTCTCCGATTGACCCAGCTAATTGAATGTCAAACATATGAGCAGCAATAATGGTGTAACATGGTCACTATATCCAAACACTGGATACTGTATGTGTATTTTTTGCTTAACGCCTCTCCTTAGCCAGAACTAAAACAACTCTTATAAAAGGCAGAATGAACAAAATCCATTTTAATTTTGGATAGAAGGCAAAACCTTTATTTAAAAAAAGTTATTAAAAGTTTATCAGCCAATTTAAATATATGGCTTTTATGTACATTATTTATGATTTATTTATTCTTATTAAACTGTACATAGAGAAACAAGCGGATACATTTCAAATCATATTGTTTATTTTTTTGTCATTGTTTTTCAATGTTCTTTATAAATGAAAAAATGAAATATTGTTCCCCAATTTTAAATATACCCCATTATAACTACAATCTTTCTGTACATGGCATTAAAACATTTTATATATACAGTCATTAAATTATGAAAAAGAAAATAACACGTTATAAAAAGGAGGTAAATATACATATATTACAAGGCACTGGGTACATTTTTGCTATTGATAGTCCAGACAAGGACTGGTTTATGTTACACAATCTCAATGATTAGATTCCCAAAACCCATGACCTCAGAAAGCTATACAGAAATTGAGTTCTAGATTACAGTTCCCTAGGTGATTTCCTTATTACTGTATAAAGAATCTACAACTGAAGTTTATTTTGCATGAATAATTTTGCATGAATAATATTAAGCACTGTAATATTCATAAGTACATATGTGGAATTTTACATTGAGGAAGCAAATGTACTCATAAGTTCTCTACTGGGTTTCAGGAAGGGAGAAGTGCAATGGTAAATATCTCCTACAGGAAACAAAACATGACATTTCAGATATTGTTCCGATCTATAAAACATATCAATATTTAAGCATAACATTATATGTGCTAAAAATTATTTTTTGTAAAATAGTCATCAAATCTGTGCCCACAGCATCCAGTCTCTTCCTAGAGATCTGCAGGATTCAGATGATGATTTAAAAAAAAAAAAAAAAAAAACACGACGATAGTGCTGCTGATAAAATGGCGTCACTGTGCTGCGGACCCAAGCAGGCCACAGACCTTGGGCTCCTAGTCCTGATACGGAGCATGCCCCAGTTCCGGCAATGAGATCATTGCCCATGTAGTGCAGGACACCGGTGAGGAAAGACCGTTATCCACAATATTTCCACCAAAGTGCCCAATCTTTTACCAAATACCGGGATGTACCCAATATAAGTCATTTGTGTTTCACTTAGAGGTTGATATGTAATAGAAGTGTTTAGGAAGAAAAGAAAAACGCATAATATGTAAATTTCCAATTACAATCTTCCTACATCAATCTTACAGTGTCTTACAGTAAGTGATAGCATTTAAGTCAAATGGAATTTAATGAGATATAATAGTTTCATCTGCCAAGATATTTCCCATTAAAGGTCATGTGCCATATTGTAATTTGTATGGTAATGTTTATGCCATTTTGCTCATGACATTATTTGTTCTCTTGCTAAAAGGAATTATAAAGAAGAACAATATACTAATTCTATCGAGACCTAATTAGGAGGTACTTCAATAATCTGAGGAGATCCCTGAGGATTCCAGGGTTATACATTAGTATTCTACATTCAGTATAAATGTGTTCTGTCAGCTCCCAAATCTCCAGACTGATCTATTCTATAATATATTTGAGCCTCAACAGAACTGGAGGACATTCCGAACCTGGCAGCTCTAGAAAGCCACAAGTTGTTCAAATGCTTCCTTTTGATATAAACCTGCACACAGCAGTATCAGCCATTTATACACATTCACTGTATTTCTCAGCATTACAGTACAAGTTCCTGGGGAGAATGTTCTTGTAAGCATTGTACAGTAATCTACTTGTAAGTACTCAAATGAGACATGGGTGCCCTGCAAAATCTATAATTGGCAAGTCCAAGCTCTGAGACATCCCATGGAGACAGGATAGACCACTGCACATATCTGCAATAAAACATTGTTTAAATCTAGGCTGCAGCAACTTCTGATTAAAACAAAACCTAATTTAAAAGGAGATGTCTACACAGAATCATGTTGTATGTGAAAGTACACCACCCATCACTGAGTATGGGAAATGCAAGGACCCCCCGAGGTCTCAGACCCCGATGTGTTTACTATCCAGGGGAAGAAAAGGATTTTCATTTTGAAACAAAACCTTCAGCAATCTCCTTTAATACATGCATCAATATGGGGTTATTAGTTTTATTTCTTGTTACATTTTAAAAGGTTTGGGAGGCTATCAATTGTTATTGTGTCTTAAAAACTTAGCAAATCAGTAGATAGGGTTACTTGAGCCGGTATTAATGTACGTTGTGATGTAAGAGTGGCTTCCTGTAGGGGATAATACACTTGTACACTTGAGATTCTTCCACTGTGGTGCCGACTATACCGTCACATCAGATTGACTTTCAGGAGCACGATTTCAATGTCACCATCTAAAAGGTTTCCAGAGAGCGTAAAATTGCTTTGGTATAACGTGGGATCATTCCTCTATTTACACATGCATGTGTTCCTGCAATGGCCTGCGGCGTGCTGCAGATCATCAGTTCTGGATTTTTGCTTCAATCCTCCCAGTAACACTCAGACAAAAAGGAAAAGTTTAGCAATCTTCAGCTATTTAGACATTGACAGCAACAGATTTACCTAAAAGGAAGGAGGGGGAACAAACTTGTCAACACGTGACAGATTAAAGGAAGCACTTATTCTGTAAATGAATGTGTAGTCCCTTGGCTCCTGCTATACGATGAGAAGGCTTTATTTTTAGTAAGCTAAAATGTATCCATACCTAGAAAACGTGTGTGTAGATTAGATATGTATGCTTTCCTAGCATAATGCACATTTTATATGGGCTAATGCATCGCATGCATGAGTACACACATCTCCTCTCTAAAACCCAGTCAACACTGATTACGAATATGCTGTTGTAGTGGTTTCTTCCGTATGGCTAGAAAGCGGCTACGTTACCACGGTAACATAGGAGATATGCAGAGTGGTCAGAATGCAGAAAGAAAATGATAAATACAGTTAAATGCTAGAAAACACTATTTACATAATCACTAATACTGCTGGTCAGCGAGTCTACAGGGGCAAATACTTCTAAATACCATGCACAAAGTTATTGAGGAGTCTGCACATATTAGACAGAGACTCTCATGCAGAGTTAAATACAAGTCACTTTGTACAGGGATCATGCATGTTTTTGCACTGTACAATCTCCGGAGAGGAGTGCACGCATTGCAGCTGACGGTGTATAACTGAGTGGTAATGGGGCGGTCACACATAGGAAATGCTGTGACAATGGAACTGCGGCTGGTGATAGCGATCTGCACTATGAAACCAAGCATATGGATAGGTGAGGTGTAGTTGCATAGATGTGTACAACACTGTATATTGTTTTCAGTGGTCGCAAAGCAGGTGTAAATACATTCAACTAGTGTTCAACTCTGCATCACCCCCATAGACCGACAGACACACACCATTTGGTTACCAATTTGATCACCAAGCTAGCAGCGCAGGCAGAGATTCTAAGTGCACATGCAGTGAGCTGTGTGGTCTGGATGAAATCATACAAATACATCTTTGCTGGCTGTATACTTGGTATAGAGAACAAAGTGTTCGCCCTGTCACTGACTGAGGACCTGATTCAGATTCGGGAATAGAGTAAGATGAAGCAAGTAACGGTGAACCTGGACAAACCTGTTGCAATGCAAGGGGTATAAATGCAAAAGGTGTAAATGCAAGGGGTGTAAATACATAAAAATGTTTTGCATGTGGGGTAAATACTGGCTGATCTTGTATGTAGCCCACAAATGCTGCACAGCTTTATTTTTACACTGCAAATTAGATGTCAGTTTGGACACGGCCCTCCCAAATCTATATCTCTCTGCACATTTCACATGTGCCCCCACCTGCAGTGCAGCATGGTGTTACCAAGATGAGTAATTACTTGCTATATCTTACTCTATTCCCAAGGCTGAAACAGGCCCTGAGAGCACTCAATGCCTTGTACCTGCTCCATTGAAGGACAAGCAATAATCTGCAAATCCTCACTGCTAAATTCTTCTTTCAGCAGCATGTGGATCTTTTGGAAGACTTGCTGGATATTATTCTATAATAATGTGACAATGAAGAGGAAAAAATAAAAAAGGACATCCAATTAAAATACATTTCAATTTTGCACAATTATTTATATTTTATTACTACTATTCCTGAGATGTTGAAATATCTTTATGGAAGTGTACATGTTGACAAATGCAATGCCAGGATAATTACCTATTCATGTAATGGTGTGCCAATTTCAAATGGTGGGTTGTGCTTTGCTACTTTTATACTGTATATATTTTTATCCATGCCATACAAATGGCAAACTAAACATACTGTTGCTGTGCCAGCCTGATGCCTTGCTCAGAGCCTTCATGTTTCCATCTAAACAGCAACATATATATCAGCAGTATATGACCTGTGCCAGCTGTTTAGCCCAAATGCAGCACAAAATAATATCATGTTCCATAACAAAACCAAATGAAAAGGTAAAATGTCACAGTAGCCGGCAGGGGGCGCTGCGGGCAGAGGAACCCCCCTCCCCGACCAGCTGCAGTTGCGGCAATAGCGCAAAGGGGAGGCAACACCACCGCGTGCTCCCCCCTAGCCGCACGCGGGCCTTCCCCGACCCACACTGCGCGTGCGCGGGGTGCGTCACCAGGGCCTGGCCGCCCCTATATGAAGCAAGTGAGGCGCTGACTCGTTCTTTTTACTCCCCACCCTCCGCCGGCACTGAGCCTCCCGCAGTCTTCTCCGGGGACGTCAGCCACCAGCCCGCCGCCACCATGATCATCTACATTATTTCACACATACACACTATATGGACAAATGTATTCGGACGCTTGACCATTAAACCAACAGGGACATTGTATTCAAATACATATACTTTAATATGGAGTTGGTCGCATTTTGCAGCTATAACAGCTTCCATGATAGACAGACAAGAAAGGAATTTTTTTGAAACCACTCAGACATGCGTTACTAGGGAAGTAAGAGGCAAACTACAATCCAGAGTTGGTGAAAGATACAGGGCTTAGGAAATAAGCCACTAAAGGCGCATATCCACTACATGATATAAACGAACGATTGAATGACATAGTTAGCGTTCAATTGTTCATTAATCGTGCAGTGAACATGCCGACAACGACCAGCGATGTGCGCTCCCGATGGTCGTTGTCAGCATCTGTCATCGCATGAACATACTGCCCAACCTAACGATATCAGGCGGGTGCCTGCACTGAACAACATATCGTTAAGTGTAGGTACAATATCCACTGCACAATATAATGGACGATTGAACGATAGCAATGTGTAGTGAATATGCACCTTAAGTCTACAACTAGGGGTACAGTATATTTAATAAAGTGAGAGTTTTTAGAAATTGAGATGTTGCCCATAGCAACCAATCAAATTCTACTTAACATTTAACTAGTACCTTCTAGAAGAGAATAGCTAGAATCTGATTGGTTGCTATGGGCAATATGTCCACTTGTAAAAACTCACTTTAATAAATATACCCCCTAATCTTAAAGTAAAAAAAGACTTAAGTCAACAGAAAGAGGAAAAAATAGCTACAAGAGGTGATACATTGCTCGTTCTACATGTACTCACCCGGACTGGCTTGAAGAGAATAAATTCTGTGTCTTTGTTAGCTAGGTAGAGTGACATGCTCCTAAGTGTCACTGGCAGTTTGTTTTTTATGGTCTTGTAGGTGGAAGACACCAGGTCATTAATCTTTGCTAAGGAACAAAGACAGATTCAACAATGAGCGATAAAGGAAAATGTAAGAATTATATATGAGAAATAAATTTTGCCTGTAAAAGACAAGTTCCTCACAAAAGAGGGTTCAGGAAACTAATTCATAGGCATAAAAGATGAATAATCTTTCGTGGGCAAGCATACGGATCATAAAGTCTCATACAGCTGTAAGAAGACCTTAATCTGGGTGAAGGCTTAGAAAAGAATCTGAAACAGCATGAAAAAGACTGTAGGGTAGATGCAAATACTGGAAGCATGGCAGTCTGTATGTTGGCGAATAAGGCACCACTGTCAAGGAATCAGAGAACTCATTTGCGGAAAATGTTCCTGGTAACTACTTTGTTAGTTAAGCCAACTAAGGAAAAGTTCCTAAGATTCTCTACTACAGTGTTCCTCGCATCCAGTGATCAGAGACCTCCTAAAGTGCATGTTTTCCTGTTCTCCTGGCTAGTGCACGGGTGTATTCATTACAGACATGCATATAAAAAAATTTAAAAAAAAGCAGGTGGAAAAAATAATTTCACTTCACTCTATGGGGAGACCTGGAAAATGACATTATCGACTAACCCTTGTCAGTACTCCTATTACACCCCCCCCCCCAAACCCATTCAGATCCTGTTCCAAAAGTAAAGTGTTCAGTTGTACAAGATAATTTATTCATTTATTTAAAAAAGGCACAATCACCAAAATAAACATAAAACATTTAGAGGGATGTAGTTACCAGTCTGGCGGTCAGGATGCTGGTGCTCAGAATACCAGTGCCGAAATCCAGACAAGTGTCGAAATCCTGGCGCCAGAATCCCAACGGTAAGTATTAGTGGTTAGGCTGCGGTGGTGGGGGGTTAGGGCTAGGCAGCGGGGAAGGGGGAAGTGTTAGGCTGCAGGAGGGTGTGTTAGACTACGGAAAAGGTGGGTTAGGACACTTGAGAATTCTGCCTGTCGGCATGCCGCTGTCGGTATTCTGACCACTGGCATCCCGACCACAGGGATCCCGTAGCAAACCCCATTTAGATGCTGACGCAGAATTGTGCCTCAAAATGCATGTGCAATATATGTTCATTAGCAAAGCCAAAATTGTGGCCATATGCAAAGCACCAAGTATCTAAGGATGTGTTCTAGTTGGCATCAGTAGCATATGCATCTGGCTTAAGTCAGGCAATATTCATATACACTTATGTCCATTGTGCTCAGGTATTCAAGCAAATAGTGTTTGCAACTGCGATACTCTTAAGGTGGGTTACACACTACAAAGATATATCTGCAGATCCAGTGATCTGAAGATATATCTGTAGATGATGGTCGTTCATATACACTGAAAGACCATCATCTTCCAGGCAGCCGCGGGTCCAGATAGCCGGGGGTTGCGCCACAACCTCCTCCCTGCGGCTGCATGTATACGGGCGGTCAGCTGATCACCCGTACACACTTGCCGATGGACAGATATATCTGCAGCTATATCTGTCCATCAACACGATATGTCTGATCGACGTCGTACACAGACATATCGCTGGTACAGACTGGCCGACGGGCATCAGATATACTGGCCGATCAATTGATCGGCCAGTATATCTGTCAGTGTGTACCCAGCATTAGTCTATTTTTTGCACTTATTTTTGACACCCCATACATAACACAGCTCTCTCGTGAATAGTTTTGTCTATAGCCATAATCTGCATGTTTCGCAACGCCTGTTTTCAATTTGGAGCGAAAAGCTGTTTTCGCGCGTTTTTGGCGAAAACTTTTCGCCGATGACGTCATTTTCGCCTGTTTTGATTTTACTCCGTATTCAATTTGAAAGACTTTCCGCCTAGGCGGAAAGTCAATGCAATGTAATAGGCAAAAAAGATTCGCCTAGGAATAGCAGGCGGAAAAAAGTGCAGAGTTGGGGTTTTGGGGTGCAACGTTGCGGCCCCCGTGCAGCCTTCAGACAGTCCCCCAAAGCTAAACTGTGTTAAAAGAATTTTATAAAACTCTTAAGGACACCCCAAAAATCACTTTGAATTTGAGGGTGAAAAAAAAAAATGTTGGGGGACAAAGTTAAAAACTAGCGAACTTGACTCTGGGGGGGGTCCCCAAGTATGCCCCAAGTGTTTTTTTCATTGCAGGTACTTGCGGCAGGTGGATTTTTCACAATTTTTTCAACTTACGTTTAAAATACACTGGCTCCCATTTTCAAGTACCCCAAATTTGCAGAAAAACCTCCAAAATACTATTCTGCACCACTTGTACAAAAACGCTATTTACCAGCTATTGAGCCCATTTAAAAACAGCAAATACCTTCAGCAAGCCAAATCGGGGGTTACCATAGCTAACCCCCATGTCAGAGCATCTGCTTTCTGCTTGTTTCAGTTTCGCCGGGTCCCGTTTTCGCCTAGTTTCTAATTGAATACGGCGATATGCGGGCACACGCGATACTTTTCTACCTGCAAAACACGCGATGTAGGCGAAAAGTCCGGGAGGCGAAAAAGTATCGCGTCTCGGCTCAAATTGAACACGGGCCTAAATCTGTGCTGGAGCAGTGGGATGTGAAAACATGCAGGAACACAGGACACTGTAAGAGCACAATGCATAAATTGATTAATCGGCCAGTATAACTGACCTATATTACACTATTTCCAATGGTCTCAAGTTCTGTGACAGCACAGGTTATACTTTGTGGAGTATATATTCAACTACCAAGTGATAAGTAAGGACAATAATATGTATTATGTGGAATAGTGTGTAGTAAACGATACAGACTGTAACCTAATTAATAGGTTCAATTGCTATTAGATAATTCCAATAACTTAATTTTAATATATTATTTCTCGCTTGTGTTTGCACTATAAACTTTAATTTGCTTCTAAAAAAAAAAAAAAAAAAAATTAATGTAACAAAAAAAATAATTTAAAATGGATAACTGGGAGTTCTGCCAGAGCAATATATTTTAATAAAGTTAGACTTTACATTTTACAATTAACAGGGCATCATTAATAATTTTTAGGAACAACTTTTAACTTATTTCCCTTTGTTCTGTAATGTTAAGAGATTGACAATAGAACAGTGAATCCTTTTGTTAAAAAAAAAAAAAAAAAAAACCTGACATAAGCTACAGAAGCCATTTGTAATCATTGTGTAGGAAGATGACTACTCCCAATCACAGTTGGGGGTCACTATAATTATCACACACACCCCCCACGAGTAAGTGTGGCTCTATAGCTGCATACAGACACAACGATTTTGTTACCAACGATTTTCTGTCAGATTTTTTTAAAGTGTAAAGAACACATTTTTTGAACTAAACACGATTTTTGCATATTCCCTTAATGAAAATCGTTCAGTTGGTCAGTCTGACTGAACTACAAACGTGAACGCACATGAACGATAATCGTTCATCGTTTTAACTCAAGTGAACGATTTTTACAACAATTGAACGATAAACGATATCGTTAACGATAATCGTTCAAAAAATCATTGCGTGTGTATGCAGCTTATGCCGTACATAGGGTAGCTTCTCAACGAGTCCAGGGCGACATCAGGCCACGAGGTGGGCGAGATGAAGTGTCATTGCAAAGGCAACTCGCAGCGAACTGAATGGAGACCCTTGGTATTAAACTCCTTGAATGAGAATCAGGCAAATAAACTCACTGATGGATTCTATTGTTATAAGGAATATATATAATGTGGATAGGTTACAGGATTCTGAAATAAATACGAGGTGGTTACTGTTAGCTCTAGGCTAGTGATCTCCGTGAGGTTCAATGCAATCTTATGCACTTCTAATCAATTATTTTACAGATTTAATTGCAGCATCTAAAAGCCATGTGTAGCACTACCATCAGCACACTTCTACATAGATACTGTATAGAAGGAATGATATGTCACAAACCTGGTTGTGCCCATGGCTGTTGTGATAAGCTGTACTTTGGGCCACCTTGGTTAGCCATCGTTTTCAGTGCGGTCACCTAAGCAAGAGACTAAATATTAGAAATCAATACTGGGCATGCAACGCTATGTCAGACTTGTAAATATGGCCAGTTAACCACTTGGAAAATGACCAGCTTTTAGAACTTAAGAAAACTAAACAGATTAAAGGACTGTAAAAGTAACAGCACTTAGTGTTTTGTGAGATATTCCATGTAACATGATTACGTCTGAATTTCTGTAAGTTTACATACATAATGGACATCTGATGCACAAAGCTGTATGGTGTTGGCAAAAGGGTTCTGAACATTTTAAGGCAGCACACTGCCCCCTGGTGCACACAGGATATGATTGCAACTATAAAATATGTAAATGTGATTTACTCAAATGTCAACGTTACTCTGATAATGCATTCAGCAGTATATTCACAGTTCTAGGATAATAAACTATACAGGAACACTGCATTCAGTAGTATATACACACACAGCAATATAATCTACTGCCCTGACAATTTCAATTTTATTTTAATCTGATAAAAAACAAACACCATGGATCTATAAATACATACTCCCTTATTTAAGGAAATCTTCAAAAATGTACACAATAAAAGGAACAACACGGCTGTAGTAGACAGATCTGTGCAATCTGTAATGTGCCCTAATTATGTAGAACAGAATAGGCTTGTGAGAATAATTCTGGCAAAATTCTAGATGCAGAAAATGAGGAGATCGTGGTCTCTGGCTGCAGCAGGGTAACGTTAGAGAAACTGGTCACACCTGATGGAGATCAAGTAATTCTATATATAGCCGCGCGGTGACGTTTTAACCGCAAAAGTTAGTGAATCATTTCACAAGAGATATTAAGGGTATTTGTAGCCTGGAAGACAGTCCATTAAACTCTGCAGGAGTTGTTCCTGCTGTCTAATGGAAGTGGCGAGGCGAGAACAGATGTTCTGTTTACAGAAGAAAAGCACTGATCAAATGCAGAACGCTCAGTACATCTACTATTTGTTCCTTAGTATTGCAAAACACCTTTCAATATGTCCAAACTAAAAATACTTGATTTACAACATGAGGTTGAAATATTTCAGCTCAATGTAATCCAAGTTTATGGAGATTCAAAGCACCAGATTTTGGTAAAAGCCGAGCATGACCTGATTAACAATTGGACGGATGGGGTACTTCCGGTGGGCGGACATCGTGATGGCCGCATTTTAACGATCTCTCCGTCTCAGCTCGAAAAAATCTGTCTTCATCGGTGACCAGATATACTTTTTTCACCTGCCACCCATCACAAATGCTGATTGAGGGTGAGAGCATTTAGATGACCCTAATATCGAGCTGATTGGACAACCGTATCCACCGGAGTCTGGTCGCAACTGCTTGGGCCGCATGGCGTGAGCCCTGTGAGGAGAGGTAACGCCCGAGTAGCCATACTTCTGCACTGTGCGGAGCCCTACCCTCTGGCTCACCATCATTCCTGTGCCTATTTACTCCCCTCCCTCCTGCGGACACATACACCGGCATCTGAGACCTCCTGGAGATCCCCCCCCTTCTTAATGGGTGTGTAGGGCCAGAGCGTGCCGTGATCCGGATAAGCGGTGATCTGTGAGGTGCGGGCGTCTTCTTACCAGCATACCGCTGAGGCTCTTATCCATGTCCTTCACAGTGAAGCCCTTTTCGGGGAGCCAAGACTGCTCAGCAACACAACCCGGGCGCGCCGCTGAGAGGGCGGGACGTGACCACGGGGGTGATCCATTCCTGTCTGCCTGTCGCCCTCCGTCTCCTCCTTACCTACCGCCTGGACTTCTCAGTGGATCACGGCTGCGAGGGATGACTGCATCCCCCTGCTGTCCCTTGAAGAGTGGGCTGTGCCGGGTGTAACGCTGCGGCGGTGGCTGCTGAGAGTTCAGAGTTTTGCTAAGCTTGTCCGGTCCCCCCTCCTTCTCCTACCCTCCTTCCCTGCCTGCCGCTTAGAGTGCTGGGGTGATACACGGCTGTGTCTGCCATCTATCAGTGAGGATACACAGCTGGGCTGTAGAGCACCTGATATCCCTATCCCTGCGCAGCCTATCTGACTGCCTGTGCCGCCGCCGCGGCTCCCAGTGACCGTGCCACTTGTCATCTCCAACCTGGTGATAACCAATTACTGACCAGCGTGCACTGGCAGAAGTGGTCCCTGTTGCCCCCATCCAGCTTATTCAAGGTCCACCAGCTGAACTCTCATTGCTGTGGTGGTGGTTCACGCGGTACAGATGTTTTATTTCTCTCTGCGTAATCCACATCACCTACCATCTCTCATCAGTTACATGGGTCTGTAGTTAATGGTTGTACATATTTCACAGTGTATCATTTCGTGTTTAACAGCACCACCTTGTGGTGTTTAGAGGGTAATGATTGCACACTCTCTTACTTTAGGTTATAATTGGATTGATGTCCCTCTCCTCATGGTATTCTAGACCTTACAATTTGTAGAACCAGATATTCCCACATATCTATCTAAATATTAGGTATTGTGCATTCATAAAAACCTAAAGTCGACTGATATTTTTATCAACCCAGCCCCTATCTTAGCCTCTTTCCAAAGAAAGCTTATTACTGCTCAGTTTGTGTTGATTACAGGATAATTATGTAGTCGCTTATCTCCCGTTGTCTTGATGTAACTAATTTGCATAGGAGTTCATTATTGTATTCATCTATAGTGTTACTTAAAAGCTGTATTTCTACTGGTCTGGAGCTACATGGTATGGACAGATTTCTATACACGCACACACAGCTACCCCAGAGAATGGGAAAACCTAACAAGGGAGGTAACAAATCCCAACAAAACAAAAACACCCTAACACATAACGTAACCTCAATGGAGGATTCTCAGCCTTCCCCTTCACAGGCTGATCCACTATCCCCTGTATCTGAAATGTCACAGGATGATCCTACAATCTTCCAACAAATGGATAAAAAATTGGATAACCTCCAAATATCTATAGATAAACAGATGGATACTATCCAGCTGTCCATAAATACAATCTTAACCAAACTAGAATCCAACACTAAAAGAATAATAGACCTGGAGCAACGCACTAGTGACAACAAAGATGCTCTACTGGTATTGCAGAATACCGTTGATCATAAAATCCAAGGTTATAGAGGACTTAAGTGACAAACTAGATGACCTGGAAAATCGCAATAGACGCAATAATCTGCGATTTCTGGGAATCCCTGAGTCGATAACAGGCCCAGACCTCAACGACTTACTTAGTGTAGATCTGGTGAGTGTAATACAGGTCCCCACTACTAATGGCATGATTGCTATTGAACGTTGTCACCGTATTGGCCCTGAACGTCAGTCTAAAAATAATCCCAGACAGCTGATAGCCAGATTTTTAGATTTTCATGATCAAGAAAAAAGATTATACGTGTTTACCGTAAGGTCTCCCCCCTGAAAATCCGTGATTTCACATTACTTAATTTCCAGGACTTCTCAGCCGCTGTTTCTCTTAAAAGAAGAGAATTTAGTCCGATCTGCAAATTCCTCTTTGAGAAGTCAAATTTGTTCTGCAATACCCAGCAAAATTGAGAGTTACGTTGGATGGCAAACCATTCACCTTTGACACTCCTCAGGCGGCAAGATCTCACTTCAATTTGCCAACTGATGGGCAAAACCGTTCTCCTAACGGCTGAACTAAGATATCCATCCTAGAGGTGGTATTTCATATTTTTTATATGTTGCATTGGGTCTAATACTCACAGGTTTACGAATTGATACACACTGAATAATCTGAGCGAAATGTTTGTTCCGTACCGCACAGTTTGCTGTACACTTTGTGCATATGTTTATACTTTATGTGTCCCCTTCCCTCCATCCTTTCCTCTCTTTCCATCTTTCTTTCCTGAACAGTGGAGCCGGGGGCGGCCCATACCTCCAGATGCAACCGGTTACTTTTCAATATGACCCAAACATTTGGAAGCCAATTCGTCCAGCATACTGGGACAGGACGATGGCTTTAATATTTAACCCATTACATATTGCAGGTCACACAAGGAGAGGGATTGGTTGATAACCAATTCTCCATCATTATTTGTTTACATCATAACTAATACGGTTTCGAAATTAAGATTTCTATCCTGGAACGTTGCAGGTGTAAACTCAGCCATAAAACGGAAAAAAGTGGTGACTCATATCAAATCCTTTAATCCAGATGTTGTATTGCTGCAGGAGACACATTGGGTTGATGGACCCTACGCCATAGGGATTGGTGAGTGTATAGCAGCTCCTTACACTCGAAAACAGAGGGGTGTGGCAATCTTGCTTAATAGACGATTGGAGTACAATGTTGTTAAATTATTGACCCTGAAGGGCGCTTTATCATACTTAATATAAATATTTTTGGCAAAATGTTCACCATACTCATCTATTATGCCCCTAATACGCCTAATTTCGATTTCTTTTTCAAAATTTCCATTCTATTAATGAAAATGGACACTCCCAACTTAATAGTTGGTGGCGACTTTAAATCTCATAATTGACCCATCCATAGACAGATCACCGGCTCTCTTGACACGACCTACTGGGCGGAGGGATGGAATACAACTACTCACCTCACATCACAACTTGGTGGATCCATGGAGAGTACTAAATTACAATAGTAGAGAATTAACATTCTTTTCACATGTACATAATGTCTTCACTAGGATAGATCATATTCTTGCTGCAGACACACTTCTTCCGAGACTACAAAACGCATATATTGGTAATATCCTTGTATCTGACCACGCACCCATATATTAAGACATTTCTCTGAGACTCCCACACAACAGTAATAAAAACTGGCGCTTCCCATCTTACTTCTACACAAAAGAAAATTTAAAAAAATATCTAAAAAATAAATGGGACTGCTATAACACCACTAACGACATACACCAAAATGATCCAGTTTTGTTTTGGTCTGCGGCTAAAGCCGTTATGCGAGGCCACATAATCACCTATATGTCACATAGAAATAAAGAACGAATAGAGAACATTCAAAAACTTAATCATAATCTCAGCGAAGCATATCAAATACTTGAATGATCCGTCAGACACACATAAGGACTCTTGCACACAACACAAAACGCTCATGGATACGTTCCTCTCCAACGAAGCTCAGCTGAAAGTATCTTACACTAAAAATAAATACTTTAGATGGGGTGAGAAGGCGGGTAAACTATTATGGTATATGGTTTGCCAACAATCTAAAAGGAAATTTATCTCCAAATTGAAAACCACTAGTGGTGTTATCACATCGCAATCAGACATGGCAAATAGCTTCCATTCCTTCTTTTCAGAATTATATCTAGCCAATCTTGACTCTCCCCAATTAGCTTCATCGTTGTTAGCGGAAGCACAATTACCTAAACTGACAGGATTACCATGGGAGCTTTTGGAATCGGATGTGACGGCTGAAGGGGTCCGGAGCACCATCCACTCACTCAAACTCAATAAAGCTCCAAGGCCAGATGGCTTTAGTGGCGAATACTATAAGCTCTTATGCAAAGAATTGACGCCTACTCTTACTTCTCTATTCCAGTACATCATTAAAGAAAGGGCAAATTACCCAGACTTTCTGAAGCCCATACTATATTGCTTCCAAAACCTAATTAAGAAGAAGAGGAACTGATGGGCTCCTACCATCCCATCACACTATTAAATCAGGACTTTAAATTGTTGCCAAAAATAACTGCCACTCGTCTACAAACATTGATGCCCTCTCTTTTAACCCATCACCAATTAGGCTTTACGAACTCGAGACACTCGGTCCTGGGTATTAGATCTGCCATCTCTGCCATTACTGCATCTAAGAACAGTAAAAACTCTAAAAATGTCTTGCTAAGCCATGACGCTGAAAAGGCCTTCGGCAAGATAGCCTGGCCACACCTCTACAGGGTGTTAGAAGAGAGAGCTTTTGGCCCTAAATTTGCCGGTTTGATCGGCTCCTTCTACTCCAATCCCACAACCAAACTAATCGTTAATAATCTAATAGGTGTTCCCAGTCCATCTTGCTAGGGGAACAAGACAGGGGTGTCCTTTATCCCCCCTCCTTCTTTTCAATTTAGCCCTGGACCCCTTGCTCCGTATTCTGCAAAACCTAGAAAATTTTAAAGGCATTCCCATGGGTACTAAATCTCTGAAGATTTTGGCATTTGCAGACGATTTATTCCTTTTTTTCTCTAACCCTGAAGATAGTATGAGGGAAGTCGTATCTAATTTCAGGTTTCTCTATTAACATCCAAAAGTCGATAGCCATGGCTCTATCCCCAGTCCATTGTCCCCGGTGGGCGGCTAGTCAATCTCCAATGGGCATATTCTTCCATCCCTTACTTAGGTATCCATTTGCCAAAAAACATTTCATTATTATACCCACTTAACATTACCAAAGTAATCTCAAAGATCACTGAGGAATTGAATAAATGGTAAAATCTACAGTTATCTTTTTTAGGTCGTGCACAACTTATTAAAATGATATCCTTTCCGAAGTTATTATACTTTATACAAGTTCTACCTATAGTCATAACCAATAAAGATGAAACAAATTTGAATGCCATTTTCCGCCGCTTTATATGGAACAACAATAAACCCAGAATCAGCCTAAAAATTCTTCAAAAAAACAAAAAAGAAGGAGGTATAAACTTCCCCCACATAGGTTTCTACAACCAGGCGGCCATTTGCCGATACATTAGAGATTTGATACATTCCAAAAATCATTACGCCAATTCTGAATTGGAACAACAGTTCATACCTGACATCAACCTGGTAGCCTTCCTCCATATGGCGAAAAAAAGACATCCCACTTATAGTGACAGAAAAGCCACTGCTAATGTCTACTAGAATAGTGTGGTTTAAATTGAGGAAATCTTGGAATTTAAATCCATCCCACTCCCTGTTTTTGCCGCTGTGTGGGAACCCAGCTTTTCAAATGGCAGTTCTAATTATCCCTTCTGCTCCTGGTCTAGATCAGGGCTTTCTTCTCTTAGATGCATTATGGATATCTCATGTCGAAAACCATTACCTTTCCAAAATACGATAGAAAAATTTGGTTTCCTCAACAATTACACTTTTGCCTATTTTCAATTACAGCACTATTATGCAATTACGACTTTACACAATCTATCGAGTGATGACTGGACTAACAATTTGGACCCATCATTTCTTAAACCAGACCAAGCAGACAAAATAATATCCCATTTCTACTCATTGGAAAGGTCGCCTTGCTTCTCTAAACCACATCGCACGGGCATATCGACATGGCAGGAAACGTTTCCACACCTTCAAGTAAAGTGCATTATAGCCACTCTCTCCTATTCTTTTAATATTTTACCGGCAACCAAATATAGGGAAATGATATACAAAATATTTTATAGGGGCTACCTCTCCTCATCTCGAGCGAATGTGGTTGGTTTGTTGGATTCAGCCTCCTGCCCCAAATGTGGCCAATCCCCCGCTACACTTCTTCACGGTCTCTGGAATTGTTCCCCAATCCAGTTATTTTGGTCTCAAATTACCAACTATATAAATCACCATTTTACCCAATTGTTTAGATTAACTCCTGAATGGGCAGTTCTGGGCTTTTTAACTTCAGATCACCACCCACCTCTAGATAACAGGAAAATCCTCACCATAATTTCCAATGTGGCCCGTAAGGGTATTCTGCAGCAATGGATATCCACATAACCCCCTTCCTTTAAATTATTTGAGGAAAAGCTGTTCTTTATTTTTAAAATGGACTGGACAGAGGCTTCTCTTCGGAAGGAAATTCGAGTTAAACATTTTTTAACTCTGGAGACATTAGAGACATGGTATCTAGATGCTTTGATACAACACAATGGATGCAGTCACATGCAGGCCTTCACCGACGCCCTGCACTAGTCCAGATACATACTTTTCCTTTATTTATTTTTTTTGTGTTGTGTGATTGGTTGTTGGGGGTTGGGTGCCCCCCGTGCTCTGGTTCTGCTGCTTCCCCTTTCGCTCCCCCCCCCATCCTTCTCCTTATTTCTCTGTTTCAATTCTTTTTCCTCTTTACACTCGTCCCTCATACTTTAAAGATTGATTTACTTTAATCTCTTCAATTTTTGTTTTCAATAAAAATAAAATACGAGACTTGTCTATTTTTGTAGGGCATATCTCCGGGAACACTATGGCATTCATATCTGTTATATTATACTACCTTATGCTATTTGGCAATTCTGATTCAAAATTGATCGTTTCTTTTGTACATTCTATTATACTATGATTCAACTACTAAATGATTGCTCGCTTATAATTCACAAACTGTGATATGTGTAGTTGTTTGATGTTATACCAACATTGTTATTAACTTCAATTCTATGCTCAGTGTGTTTCTGTATGCACTTTGATTGTATGTTTATATCAGAATCTTTGTCTCAATAAAAATATTATAAATTGTGTTATTGTATGATTGAAATATATTATATGTAATATCAGTTTAAATTGTGATGTTTTTCTATGCTCTGAAAGTTTGAAAAAAAAAAAAAAAAAACCATTGAATATAAAGAGAAAAAAAAAAACAATTGGACGGATGGGACCACAGCTCCAGGCCTCCACATAAAATTAGGCCTATCATTAAGATAGCACGAGGATGACCAGCCGCCCCGGTAGCCACATGGTCAGCCGTAAATCATAAGTATTAAAACTGTATTTCTACTTTCATCCCAAAATGATGCAAATTTTTTTACTTTTACACACTTAGGGAGACATTGGGGCTGTAGTGAGTTTTCACATTCATTAGGCACTAGCCACACCCACACAACACTAGCCCCGCTGCTCACAATAGGCCCTTGATCATTTTCAGCTGCAGACCCATGTGGTCCTTAATCCTGACCTGGAGCCAAGCGTAAATTTACCTTTGTCATGAAATCCTCTAACGGGTCAACAAAAATCTTGCTTTGCTGCTGAATGAACTGCTCACAAGAGGTCTTGAGGTGACGATCAACATCTTTTTTAGAGTCAAGGTAATGTTCTTTTATTTCAGGTGTTCCCTGAAGAGAAAAATCACAAACGCTCTACAGTTCTAGCCACATGCCCAGGAAAGAACAGTGATATATTGCACTGTACAATTGAAGTGAGTTGCTACAAGTTACCTGGAGAAGGAACTCGAGAATTGCATTGTTGCTGTTTAGTCTGAAAAATCGCGGCACGGTCTTTGGGTGGAGAATTTTAAATGCAGCATCTAGAAATCACAGAATGAGTACAGTGCCATGACCAACATGCTTTCCACAATAATATGTAAAGGACAGTGGTTCCCAAACTTTTTTGTATCACGGCGCCCTAGAGTATCAGCAGTGTTTTTACGGCACCCCCTAAGCCAAAAGTTTGTTATTGAGAAATTCAGAAAAAAAAATAGTGAAGTAGATTGTGCTCCTGTCATCCTTAGGGTCAATTATGTGGTGGTGGACAGGTTTGCACTTCTGTTTGTCCACCTTACATTGACCATAAAGAATTTGATTTTGTGCTGGACCACCAACCTGAGGCACCTCCTGCAAGTGTCCCGAGGCATCCCAGGGTGCCGCGGCGAACAGTTTGGGAACCACTGGTATAGGACAATGGAGAGCACCATTATTTGAGCTGAGACAATAGCCATGAGCATGCAGCCAATTAATTCACTAGGAAATGGGCACATCACTGAAGTACAAACCTTGTCAGCATGGCTATATTTTAATATTGGCTCAGCCCACAAATGGCATGCTCCGCTGTGTGTACACTAAATGTCTCATCTACTTTACACTTTTACACTTTCAAATGCCATTCAAACAACACTTTAAAAAGCAATAGCCTAAATCACAGGTTCTCAAACTCGGTCCTCAGGACCTCACAGAGGTCACTTTATCCAGGTCACCCAGCAGGTGCACCGGTGTACTCATTACTCACTGACACATTTTAAAAGATCCACAGGTGGAGCTAATTATTTCACTTGTGATTCTGTGAGGAGACCTGGAAAACATGCACTGTTTGGGGTCCTGAGGACAGAGTTTGAGAACCTGTGGCCTAAATTACAAAACAGTCTTACTATGCAAAAATCCTCATAGCTCTGTAGCCAAGCCCAAGCTTCTGGGAAAAGAATTTAAAAACAAAATTCTTGTTTATTGTCTCCTCCCCTTCCCAGTATATTGGTAAAGCTAAAAATGGTCAATGTGATCTTGTGACTTTTTGTTCAATCTTCTTGATGGGTCCTTCTACATGTGGCTGCATTAGACAGGAGAAATATCACCTACATCGCCTTTCCAATAGATTCCCAATTCACATCTGACCCAGCCCATGCAACAATTTACCCAGCAGCCCATGCACAATTTACCCAGCCCATGCATTTCATAGCCCAGATCTTAAGATCAGTGGAAGCTACAAGTCTTATATTGTGCTACTAACAATAGTTCCTTCATGTCCTGCTATGCTGGTGTACTGAACTGCATAAGTAAGAACCCCTAGAACATATGATCTCCTGCATATAAAATAAAGAACAAATATCAGAGTTTTCATTTTTGTCTTGCGAAGAGTTATTGAACTCCAAAAGCCACAGTGTTACTCACCCTTTTATATCCGCTTTTCAATTACATATTGGTTGACACAGAAATGTGCCCATTTGGGAAAGATTTGAGCCACTTCTTCTGTCAACCAAGTAAAAACACCAAAAAGGACATATTTACCTCATGACCCCAGCAAAAGAACTATAGTAAGGGTTTCAGTGATGTTCAAGTGCAATAAAAGGTATAGTTCTGGTTAATTGAGTGATATGAGAGGATTAATATACTGTCAGCTGTAAAGGAGGGAAGCTCAACAGGAACATGCAGCAAGCGGTTAATCCTCTGTATAAAAAGAACTCCCAACCCTGTAACTAATTATAGTAGTGGTCTGTACACAGTCCTCTAAACAAAGGTGTACACTAGATAAAAGTCTATATGCACAGGAAGCAGAAATGTATTTTGAACAAACCATAACCTACAATTGTGTTTTGATTCTTAAAAAAAAAAAAAAAAATGATTTAAAAACTCAGTGTACTTCCGTTAGTCCCTAAGCATATTATATTGTTTAAAAAAGAAAAAATAAATAATTAAGAATATATACCTTTCAATTCTGACAAGCAGCTTTACAAAGATGTGACTACTAATGTATTAAAATGATTACATATTGCTGGATATGCAATGAAGTATCCCAGATCAGCCACTATATCTTAGGTGTCCAACATTTTGCTATGGTTAATGGCATGCATGAGAACTCTCATGTAAGTACAGCAAACATGAAACTGAATGTATATCACAACATAATAGTGCATTTTTAGGATACAATACGGAACATGCTGTTACTGACATTGATTTCTCACTTTAGATTATTTACAAAAAGTAGCCATTTATATTTGAATGTAAGCAAACTCTCTCCCTTTCCAAAACAGCATTTTGGTGGTGGTCCCAAAACTCAGGTCTTCGAAGAGGCCCCATTGGCGGTAAGGACCATCGACCACCTTCCTTTCTAAGTAAAACTAATAGTTGAGGTTCCAATTCAAAGATTAAAAGTGGGAGACACCATTAATCCTGGTTACACATGTTATTTTAGTAGCATGATGCCTAAACGTTATCATGCACATTGTTGTAATTAAAGCTCTCTTCTTCTTATCTTGATTTTTACTACAGTGTTCGCCTAGCGGTAGCTGGGCAATATGGACTTAATTTACAATCCGCAAATCATTTTACAGTTTGTGTTGGATTTCTACCACAGGTACTGTATAGGGAAGAGTGGTGCCTCAGATGCTGATAAATGACAATTGTGCTGGCATTGTAATGTTGGCAGTTGCACGTCAACAAAAGCTGTAGAACTGACAACAATGTTTAAACTTTTCTAAGCCATGTGGCTTTACAAACCTGATGTAACATGCAAAAATGTAATGGTGCATACACACGGTCAGATTTGTCAGATGAACGATTTTTACAATAATTTGAAGGATTTCATCAACAATTGAACGATTTCTGACAGTATTAAAATGAATGAAATAGTTAATCTGACTGCAAACACAGATGTCAGATCGTTATGCGACATGCGGGAACGTGCATCGTTCGTCGATGCATACCCTACAAGTCAAAGATATGAACGATTTTTACAATCGTTATCGTCAATATCTGAAACAAAATCTGACCGTGTGTATGCAGCATTAGAAAGATGAGGTTCTTCCTTGGTTAAGCAGAAGCATATTAGAACAATTCCCTAGTAAACAAACAACAACAAGTATGCAATCACTCAAGCTTCATGCAAAATATTGCAGGTGAACATAAATAAACCGATCTGAACATGTAGTAGGTGATCAGAGCAGAACAGGTCCACATCCTGTCCGGCTTTGGCCAAACCACAGTAAAAATACCTCTCGTTTTCTTGAGGTCCAGGGAAATTTCCTTTATGGTGAATTCAGTATGAAAAGGAGCAATCTGCTCGCGCAGGATTAGAAGATGTTTGATCAGGAAGAGCTGTCCATCCACTGGCGTCTAAATCACAAATGTACATACGTAAGCAATTATAAAACATATACTATACATAATAGCTTCAAATATTTAGTTAAACAAGTATATTAATCCAGGTAATGGAATAGCAAACAATGTTAATAAAGGTGGGTAGGGTACAATATAAATGATTTGCTTAGATAGCCTCATAGTCATTACCAAGCAGTGTCTAAACACTGCCCCTAATGTGCATAAGTATGAACTTCATCCTAACTGGAAAAGTCTATCCTTGGGTATACAACAAGTAGGGGTCATGTAGGGAGTCCCAGAGACTCTTCTTACTGCAAGCCAATCACATCAGCTCAACCATGTAATAACCCAGCCAGCCAGAGATGCTCCGCTAATCAGATGACTGTCATTGTGCAGCAGGGCTGCAAGGGAAGTAGTTCAAGCCATCCGACATTTCCGGTGGATTAAAAGAAGATTTCCTTTCTAATGCAGGAAGATACTACTAGGTTAATTTCAATGGGGTATCTACATATAGTGCAATCCCTGGAACCCCAGTTAAATGAATAACAGAAGCCCCAGGCAACCTGACTTGTGGTTTGGACGCATTTGTAGCAACAGTGCATGTCAAACACAGAGCATTTCCAGGTTTGTGTTCACATGCACCAGTGGACAATGGCCCTTATGCGGACCATAACAAACAAAGTAATTTGCTCAAAAGAGTTATTTTTGGGGAATTGGCAATCGGTCTAATTAAGCATCCAAGTAAATCTTACAGATGTGTCCTCATACATCTAACCTCAGTACACCATGCAGCACGACTTGCCTGTCGTGAGGGAGCCATCAGGTCCCAGGCTACTTTGCTAGCTTCGGGGGGTCGTTTTTGGCAGAAAATGTGTCTGTCACAATACAATGTGCCTAGGATGCACTAACAGACTGTGCAGATTCTTTTGATTTGTGACACCTGTATATCTGTGTGCACCTGAGTCTTGTATATGAACCACAACGGAACTTATGGAGCATACACACGGTCAGATTTGTCAGATGAATGATTGAACGATTTTACCAAAGTTTTGAACGATTTGACCAAAGTTTTGAACGATTTGAACGATTTTTGACTGCATTAAAATGAATGGAATCGTCCAAGTCTGACTGCAAACACATCAGATATCAGATATCGTTATCTGACAAACGGGAACGCGCATCGTTCATCGTCCAGGTATGTCAGATATGTCAGATTTTCCTTCAGATATGAACGACTGAAGGATTTTTAAATCGTTATCGTTCAGATCTGAAGGAAAAATCTGACCGTGTGTATGCACCATTAGAGTATGAAGAGCTGCGGTCACTACATTGTAGCACTTTGTATACAGATACTGGGACTCAGTCACGTACAGATATACAAGTGTTGCATATCAAATTAATCAGCACTATCTGCTAGTGCGTCTTAGCCGCATCGCGACTTAGACATATTTGGTAAATAAAAAGACGCCCAGTGCTAGCAGTCTGACAGGACATGACACAACGAGAGGGGCTTTTTAACACGACTGCAGCAAACATGTGCAAGGACACATCTGTACATTGGTCTTTCAATTCCCTTATCTCTTAATTGAATAAATATATTTTATAATAATTGGAATAAAATAAAAATGAATTAATTCCATCATAGTTCCATTTAAACACTTAGGACAACCTAAATAATCTTTTTGTTCTCTAGAGAATAGGAGAGCAGAGTGCATTTTACTGAAGATCTAATAAAATGATATGACCAGAAGGGAAGGAACAGATAAAGAAGAAAAAACCTGGGGAGACCTTTAGAGATAACCAAAAGACGACAATAATTCTCTGCCTCAGCATTGATAGATACAATGTAAACGAGATCTAAAGATAGTAAAAGCAACTAATGTAGCAGCTAAGAGTAGATCCATTTTAGCATTGATCATTTAGTACTGCCTTAAATATTTAGTCTAGTAATGCAGATACTCCCCCAGGTGTTCCCTTTGGGATTTGAAAACATAGGAATGTTACATTATCAACGAATGGAACTGTTTAACCACTTAACTGACAATTTTTTCCCCCAAAATACATTGATTTTCTTTAATTTAATAAAGTTTCAAATGTATTTTTAAAATTATATTTAAAAATTGTATTTAAAAAATATATACATAGGGGGTGTTTTGCAACCCCCCTCCATGTCCATAGGTCTCCATTGTACAAATAGCCCAACTCCCCCAGAGGCAAAATCAAAAGATCCACAGCATTATCACCCCCCTACTGGTAATAGATCCCAGTGGCAGATCCCACGCCCTGACCACCATGAGCCTCCACTGTATTAATGACCCCTTCTTCATGAGACACTCTATATGCAACTGTATATTTTTTAATATCCCCCCCCCCCCCCCCCCAAGGCAATAAAAAAACCTTTTTGTGGGGGCATAACCCACCACTACCCATCCCCCAGGGCCAAAAGATGACATCCCCCCTTCCCCCAACTACCCCACTGTGGCATGACCCTACGTTATTGCAGAGCGTGGAGCAGGGAGGACTGATCACCAGTCCATCCTGCTGCAGCTGATCTCTGCACACACGGAGATCAGCATATTTATGCTCCTTGCACTATTGGTTTAGGAGCATCTGCCCCAGAGTCCTATTTGCACAGCATTCTGGGGAGTGATTTTTGGAGTGATATCTGTGGTCACACACCGTGACATCACTGTCAGGGATCCAGAGCATGAGTTCCCTTCTACACACTCATAACAGAGGGACACAGCGGGACCGGATGATTCCAAGCCAGCTGAAGCCCCGCTGGCTGCGGTCGCATCCCATGGGGTATATGTAATAGGCTGTTCACTGCAGGCTTCGGTGAGTCTCATGCGAGACTACGCGATGTGTAGCAGTCATTTAACAGACAAAATCAACCTGGTTTTGCCTTTAAAATGACTGCTACTTTAAAACATTGGACAGGACTCGCCGATGCCTGCAGTCGGCAGCCTATTACATATACCCCCACGCATTTGTATCAGGTAAGTGGTTATAGGTGTATGCTCCCAACAGACTTTAGCTAAACTGGAGCAATCTTTTTTTTTTTTTTTTTTTCCTTAAATGGACAGTTTTTAGCAATACCTAAAAGATCAACATAAAACTTAACTATACTGTTTAAATCAATTTAAAACCTAAATTATACACCATGTTTATGGCACATCTGAAGGGTTGTTTTGACCATGTACTTTGACCCACTGATCTGTCAGAGAATGATATGGATATTGTGTGACATTCGGGACGGAAAAGGAGAAGGTGAAATCGTATAATGGCCCAGTCATATATAATATGACTCGACTGGCTGGAACACTAAGGACGCTGAAACGTCCCTAGGGCAGCAATGCACACAATGTTACAGTGTCTAAACTGACAGTATTCCATGGGGAAATTTACTAGATTTATGCAGTGTGAAAATAAAGATGTATTAATTTAGAAAATGCTAAACCGTTTTGCTCCTGCCATTCATCTGTTAAAATGAGACATTACAAGACTCGCGTTACATGCAAGATTTAAATGAAATTTTAATAAATAAAAATAAATTGAACAACACATTGTTCAACACAGTGTAAAAAATATGACAACAAAAACATACACACCACATTGTAATTTAGAACGTGGTAATCCTCCAAGCACTAATTGTGAATGATGTGCCACATATAACATTAGCTTTTACAAGAACAAAACATATGCTACCATGGTAAAGGAAGATATAGTGATAATACAAGTCAACTGATGAGAATATTTTGTGGCTTAAAGTCTCCTTGAAAAACTTCTTTTGCATGATCTAATAAGTAATGATCAATCTAATAATTAATGGTCACAGGCAACAGGACTAAAGGCGCATTACACATGGCGTTATACTCGGTTTCCTAGCATTTGAAAAAAAAAAAAAAACATTTTTTTTTGTTTATAGTGTAACCATAGGCAACCGCTACTACTCTAACTACAGATGTGTCCTCATACATCATTGCTGCAGTCGTGCAAAACCGCCCCTCTCGGCGTGCCAGGTTCCATGCTACTCTGCTAGCGCCAGGCATCCTTTTTGCAAATAATGTGATGCGACTAGAACGCACCAGGAGACAGTGCTGATTAATTTGATATGAGACACTTGTATATGTGTGTGTGTGAGTGAGTCTCTGAATCTATATACGAAGTGCTGCGATGCAGTGGCCGAGCCTTTTTACCACGCTGAATTCCGTTGTGCTTCATATACAGACTCAGCCGCACACAGATATACACGTGTTGCATACTCAATAAACTAGTTAGAAACTCAATAAACTGTCGCTTAGAGTCGCATGGGACCTTACAGCTCACTCGCACCAGACATCTTGCTCCGCATGGCGTATCAAGGCTAAATGTATGAGGACACATCTGTTGTATTGTGGTAGAATAGTGTTCTATTTTTTTGTATTTATTGTGATTAGACATACAGGTTAAGTCTCCCATATCCAAATATTCCGAAATACGGAATATTTTTAGCATGACTGAGATAATGAAACCTTTGCTTTCTGATGGTTCAATGCACACAAACTTTGTTTAAAGCACAAATTATTAAAAATATAGTATAAAATAACCTTCAGGCTGTGTGTATAAGGTGTATATGAAACAAATGAATTTCATGTATGTACACAAACTTTGTTTGATGCACAAAATTATTAAAAATATAGTATAATATTACCTTCAGGCTATGTGTATAAGGTGTATATAAAACATAAATGCATCCTGTGTTTAGATTTGGGTCCCATTCCAAAAATATTTCATTATTTTATGCAAATATTCCAACATACGGAATATTCCGATATCCAAAATACCCCTGGTCCCAAGCATTTTGTATATGGGAGACTCAACCTGTATTAGAGAAGCCTAACTGTGAGATCATCATAGCTAGTAACAAATGCATTCAAGTTTGTCATGTGGTTTTACTAGCTCTAAAAACACTAAAGCTACAGTGGATATGTGGGCTACACAGATAAATTCAATAAATTCAGTTAATCTAGTTAGGTTATTCACTAGAAGAATGCAATAGATAAAAAAATAATAATATATATATATATATATATATATATATATATATATATATACACACAAAAAGGGTGATACGCACTTAAAAATAATAGAAGAGTATGACCTTAGTGAAGTAATAAGAGTTACAATAACAGGCGTAAATAGTATGTAAATATTTTAAGACTATATTTGAACATTACACGGGCACACAAATTCTTCAAAATACATATCTAAAAGAAGCCAAAATAAACTAAACTCACTGCTTAAGACAAATAACTATGCCACGTTTATAGTAATTTTGGCTCTAAAAGATCACTAATGTATTGAAGACTATGGGCTGAGGTGGAGTTGAACACAAGCCTATTTGCAGAGCGCATCTTGCACGCTTCTGCACTGCGCATGCTCTGGAACCATGCTTACGCAGCTACGTGCAATGCTGAACTCTACGCGTTTCAATAAAACCTCCACTTGCTGCTGAAGGGGCGGTCTCCTGTAAGCAGAGTTTCACAGGCATTGCAGGTTGAGAGTTGTGCAGTAGTGTAAATACTTAATTTCAGACGTATATTTTGCACCAGGGATAGGGCTGATGTAATTGACCTCATTTAATGATAACGGCTGTGAAACTAAGCACATGGATAGGAGCGGTTGGTCACAGAAGTGTTTGGCTGAGCATACAGGCTTTTAGTTCTGTGCATGCAATGTGGGAACAGTCACAGCCGTCTTGTGTTCATCTCTGCATCAGGATGGTATTAAATACTATTTGAAAAGCTGTTGGCAGCTCCACTCATTATTAAACTCCCAAAGTTGGCAGCAGTGATTTTTGTACAGTTTCATAAATATTGAAAATCAAACTGAATTTTATAAAGTAAGATCTCTGAATGTACGTGCGCAGAAAAGCTGAAAATGAAAAGTAATTGTTTATGAAATATAAGAAAATTTGTAGCCGCTGCTTGAAAGACAGGTAAGCGAGCGTAGGATGATGAATGGCCGAGCAGTAATTGCATTTGATGAGTGCGAGGGAGCATGGCTTCAAATTGATGCACTTAGCTTGGTCTCACAGCTCAGAGACCTCACAGTCAGAAGAAATCCCTTGTATCTGACAATCTGCAGCTAACAGATTCAGACGTCTTCCTCAGGCAGAACAAATTCTGAGATCATGTTTATTCATCTAGCACAAGCCGTGAGAGGGCAGCAGGTATTTCATTCTACTATTTCACCCTCCAAGTGCTTGAGACAACCAGATTGTATGCCAGAAACAATACATTGACACTTTATAGTCATAATGCTTTAAAAGTTTAAACAGTCACATGGGAACACCTACACATAATTTCCTAAACATATTAGAAATTGAAAGGTTATTTTTGGATCCGAAGGAAAAAGTGGCATACACGTAGAAGTGGATGTGAGAAGGAAATGTGGCAGACAAGGGAGAGGTACCACGCTAAGAAAAGTGGCAGCAGACAGATGGTGAAACAAAACACTATAGACACAAAAGGTGTTGTGGGATGAAAAAGTGGCAAAAATAGGAGCAGAAAGAGGAGCATGGGGAGCACAGACAAAGAAATGTGGCAGAATAGGGTGGGTAGTGGGTGGGTTTCATCACAGGATGGGTAACGGTCATGAGGGGGAAGTTACAGACACAAGTTGAAAGGTCACAAAAGGAAAAAGTGACAGACAAGGAGAGGGTTCACAGGGAAAAAGTGACAGACACAAGTAAAAAGGTCAGAGGGGGGAAAAGTGACAGACACAAGGCAAGAGGTCACGGGGGGAAAAGTGACAGACACAAGGCAAGAGGTCACGGGGGGAAAAGTGACAGACACAAGGCAAGAGGTCACGGGGGGAAAAGTGACAGACACAAGGCAAGAGGTCACGGGGGGAAAAGTGACAGACACAAGGCAAGAGGTCACGGGGGGAAAAGTGACAGACACAAGGCAAGAGGTTACGGGGGGAAAAGTGACAGACACAAGGCAAGAGGTTACGGGGGGAAAAGTGACAGACACAAGGCAAGAGGTTACGGGGGAAAAGTGACAGACACAAGGCAAGAGGTTACGGGGGAAAAGTGACAGACACAAGGCAAGAGGTTACGGGGGGAAAAGTGACAGACACAAGGCAAGAGGTCACGGGGGAAAAGTGACAGACACAAGGCAAGAGGTCACGGGGGAAAAGTGACAGACACAAGGCAAGAGGTTACGGGGGGAAAAGTGACAGACACAAGGCAAGAGGTTACGGGGGGAAAAGTAACTGACACAAGGCAAGAGGTTACGTGGGAAAAGTGGATGAGATGACAGTAAAACAATTGCAGACATGGGATGAGGGATGTAGGGCAAAGTAATGAACACATGAAGACGTTGGAGGAATGTAGCGCATACTGGGGCAGATATAAGAGAAAGTGACAGACACAGAAAAAAGGCACTGAAGAGTAAAAGAAGGTGTGACCAGGGAAGAGTATTTCCCCATGCTCTTTACCATTCCTCATCGGATTCATTACTCTGTGACACTACATTCATAACTTCACCAATGTTATACAGAATGCCTTTTGTATGAAAATATACATAAGATATATTATAGTGCCTCACCAAACGCCATCATTTTCCATGTGTATAAATCATATTGGCCTATAAACACTTACCAATCGGCCGCTGGATACGTCTGGCCAGACATCACAACTAGGCGAGCATTTAAATTTTCACAGCTAGTTGTGATGTGAGTAATGACACACAGGCAGATTTACCAATAAATCGGCAAGCTATATCAGCATCGGCTGTGCTGCAAGGCCGACCTGATAGGTCTGTGAATGACGCTGTTCACAGACCTAACGTCTGTACACACGGGCAGATGCACTTAGCAATATGTGGTTCATCAGCTGTACGGATATATCGTATGTGTATCCAGCTTTATAAACTTTTTTTTTATTGCCGATCAAAAGAAAAAAAAGGTCTGCAAAGCCACTGACCTACATCTGTACAACAGAAATGGCAATGTTTAGCATAGGGAATTTGTAATCTAAGTCTGGCTTTCAGCAAACTGCAGTTCTAATCTTTCAAGTGACATGTAACAGTTTGGTCAATGCAAACACACAGCTATTACACTACAAGACCAAAGGACATTAAGGGCACCCAAAAGTATGTCTCATTTGTTGTAAGTGCTTTCATATCGGTGTACTGAAAATAAAGTTCTGGCTGCTATATGTTAAGCAAAACAAAATAATGGAAACCGTATAGCAATTTATCTGACCTTGTTTTTTGAAATGGCATCTGAAGCATTTAACAAGGATTGAATGCATGCTGACAGTGCTTCTTGAGATAGACCTTGGAACACTGCCCTCTAGAGGAAAAAGAATATGGAGATTATGCAGTCACTCAGAACCCTGGATCTGGACCAAAAGGTACAAAACACATTGTTAGACAGGACATGGAAAGTAGTCTCCATGAATAGTCGTTAACATAAACGCTTCCTCACCATGTGCCAAAAAATATTCGTTTTTTTAATGGTTCCACAACTAATCTGGTATGAATAAATTCACTTGGCAAAACTATTTTTTGTTTTGACCAAATGGCATATATAATCTTATACCCATTAATGAAATATACAGCATTTTTTTTTCCTACATGAGTTTGGGAACACAAATTTTTTTATTCCAGGTGATTCATCACATTAAGAAAATGAGAGTTATGGTAAAACTTACCTTTGTTAACTCTCTTTCTTCGAAAAATATAGGGTCCACAGCGAAACCTTGGGGTGTAGGTGGTGGTTGAGGACCGGGCACCATGCAGTTAAAGCTTTCAGCTCCCAGGATGCATCAGTCCATTCCCCTATACCCTGCCACCGAGTCAGAGGCACCTCAGTTTGTGACAAGCCAAAGATCAGAGGAGGAGAAGAGAAAAGGAAGACTGGTACACACAAGAATCACACTCTCCTGTAGAAGGAGACGGGAAACCGGTGACCAGAAACATAGCCCATGTGAAGCCAGGTGCCCCGTGGACCCTATGGACTTCGAAGAAAGAGTTAACAAAGGTAAGTTTTATCATAGCTCTTATTTTCTTCTTCAGGGTCAATAGGGCTCCACAGTGAGACCTTGGGGTTGTCTCAAAGCTGTTATTCAAGAGTGGGGATGCTCCTGCGCTGAGAGGCAAATCTGGCGTCCAAATGAAGCATCCTGAGAGGCAAATGTAACGAAGGCATAGAACCTCAGAAAGGTATGAACAGAGGACCACGTGCCCCCCTTACAGGAAGCTCTGCCTGCGTGTAAGCCTGTGAGATAGTCATGCAAAGCCATCTAGCAATGTCTGTTTGTTAGCTGGCCATCCCTGTTTGTGAAATCCATAGAGCACAATATATGGAGTCCGATTTTCGAAGAGAACTGGTACGGTCCACGTAGATCCTGAGGGCACCGACCACATCCAAGGAGGCCTCACGTACTGATAGGTCTGGTGATTGAAAGGCCAGAACTACAATTTCCTCATTAATGTGGAAACGAGGAACAACTTTTGGAAGGAAAACCAGTGCGAGTCCGAAGCACACCCTTGTCCTGATGGAATATCAGAAATGGGGAGCGACAGGAGAGCGCCCGAAAATCTGACACCCTTCTGGCGGAAGCCAATGCCAGAAGAAAGTCTTCCCTGTGAGCAACTTGAGTTCCACAGATTCCAGGGGTTAAAACGGAGGACTACTGACAAATCCCATGGAGCCACTGGAGGGACAAAGGGAGGTTGTATATGCAGGACACCCTAGACGAAGGTGTGGACATCCGGTAGTGGAGCAAGTCTTACCTTTTGGTCCAGAACCAAATGGATAGAGCAGAGACATGGACTTTCAGCGAGGCAAGGCGGAGTCCAAGGTCCAATCCAGCTTGAAGGAAGGCCAGGACTGTGGAAATCCTAAACAATTGAGGGTCGTAGCTTCTGGTACAACACCATTGGAAATATGTATGCCACACTCTGTGGTAGATCAGAGCAGAGGCTTTCTTACGCGCTCTGAGCATAGTCTGGACCACATAACTAGAGAATCCTTTGGACCTCAGGAGGGATGTCTCAAGAGCCACGCCGTCAAAGACACACGACCCAGGTCCGGGTAAGGGCAATGACCCTGAGACAACAGGTGCGGACAATGAGGCAGCAGGAATGGAGTGTCGATGGAGAGACTCAGAAGATCTGCATACCAATGACTTCTGGGCCAAGCTGGAGCCACCAGCAGGACAGTGCCTCTGTCTTGTTTCAACTTCCAAAGAACTCAAGGAAGAAGGGAGACTGGAGGGAATAGGTTTGCAAACTGGAAGGTCTACTTCACTGACAATGCGTCTATGAAGTTCTGGACCCGTAAACCGGCAGTTGGTTATTGTGTCGGAAGGCCATGAGGTCCACCTTTGGTAGGCCCATCTGTTCACTAGGAGTTGACAAACCTCTGGGTGAAGAAACCATTCCCTGGTATGCACGTCGTGACGGCTGAGGAAGTCTGCTTCCCAATTGAGAACTCCCGGAATGAACACCGCAGAGATGGCCGGGAGGTGACCCTCGGCCCATGTCAGAATGTTTGACAATTCGGTCATTGCTGCCCGACTTCGAGTGCCTCCTTGATGGTTGATGTAAGCCACTGTTGTAGCATTGTCGGACTGTACAGGTTTTCCTTGAAGTATGTCATGGGCCAGTATGAGGGCCCTGTAGTCAGCTGGAAGTTCCAATATGTTGATTGGCAGGGTTGATTTGACTGATGCCCAATGGCCCTGAAAGTAGCGTTGACCGGTCACACTGCGCCCCAGCCCCGATAACTGGCGTCCGTTGTTAGGAGTACCCAGTCCGGGATCCAAAAGGGGCGACCCTTGGTTAGATGAGATGTCTGTAGCCACCAAGATAGGGACAGACGAACCTCTGGAGAAAGCACCATTGTCTGAGCTCTGATGGGGCAACCCATTCCGCCTGGAGAGGATTAGCCTTTGCAAATGCGTGGAGTGGAACTGAGCATACTGCACCATATCGAAGGTAGATACCATGGATCCCAGAACCTGCATTGCTGAGTGGACTGGCACTCGGCGACTGTTGAGGAATCTTCGCACTCGTAGTTGAAGTGTGGAGATCTTGTCTGATGTCAGAAAGATTCTCTGATCCTGAGAACCTAACACGGCTCCTGGACGAATCATTCTTTGTGAAGGATTCAGGGAGGACTTTTTCCAGTTGATTAACCATCCGTGCTTATGAAGAAAAGTGATGGTAAGCTGCAGATGGTGTTGAAGCACCTCTGGGGTTCCTGCTAAGAGCAGGAGGTCATCCAGATATGGTAGCAGTTGGACACCCTGACCACGTAGGTGGGCCGCCATGATAGCCATAATTTTGGAAAATATCCGTGGAGCTGTGGATAGTCCAAAGGGCAGAGCCTGAAATTGGAAGTGTTGCTGTAGTATAGAAAACTGAAGATATCGCTGATGAGAGGGCGCTATAGGTACATGTAGGTAAGCGTCCTGAATATCCAGAGATACCTTAAAGTCCCTAGGCTCCATACCTAGGATGAAGGAGCGTAGGGCTTCCATCCTGAACCTGGGTACCCTGAGGAATTTGTTCAGGGATTTGAGGTTGAGGATAGGCCGCTGAGACCCATTCGGCTTCTGAACCAGAATAAGCAGAATAATAACCGGCCCCTCGCTGAGATAGTGGGACTGGCACAATTACCCCTGCCTGCAGCAAGGATTGTATGGCTTTCTGGATTTGTAGGGCCTTGTTTGGGTCCGAAGGAGGGCTTGTGTAGAAAAATTGGCGGAGTGGCAGTCTTACAAATGAGAGGTTGTACCTGTGAGAGACCACTTCTCTTATGCAAGTGTCCATGGTGGTTTGACATCAGCACTGGGCAAACTGAAGAAGTCGGCCTCCTACTCTGGGGCCGCCACTGTCAAGGTCTGGGCCAAACAAGATCTCCCCGTTGTAGGGTAATACTTCTAAGCCCTTCTTAGGATCCGCATCAGCCTTACGTGAGCGTAGCCACAGGGTATGGCGGGCAGACACCGCCGTGGCTGAGACTCTAGAGGTTGTTGCTTCTCCAATATTATAAGCTGCATCTCATATGTGAGCTATGAAAGACATCTGATCCCTACAAGCATCTGAGGGAAAAGAGTCTTCAAGTGCGCCAGCCCAGCTCGCTATAGCTTTAGCCACCCATGCAATAGCCATGGTCGGACAAGCAACAGCTCCTGCAAGAGAGTACATTGATTTAAGGCAAGTTTCAAGCTTTCTATCCGTAGGGTCCTTCAGAGAGGATACTGTAGGGATAGGTAATGTAGCGATCTTAATTAATCACGTAACATGGGAATCCACCGCAGGGCTAGTCTCCCATTTTGAACAATGAGCCACAGAAAATGGTCAGACTTTTTGAGGCTGAAACCTCTTACCAGGCATCTGCCAGGCTGCTGCCATGTGTTCAGCTAGTTGATCCGATAAGAGGGAATTCTGCTGAAGCCACTTTCTGTCCTTTAAACAGTGGGTGCTTTGATTTAGGGGCTGGTTCGTCATTTTCTATTAGAAAGATGGATCTAACAGCTCGCACCAAGGCAAGAATATTAATTTTTGACTGACTCAGAGATTATAGTCTTCTGCCTCCTCAGATGAAACCTCAGGATCTGAGAGCTGTGTAGACTGTGAGGATAACACAGGACGCTTAGAAGTTTTACTGGGTAGGGGCTTCTCACCTTGCAACATAGTTTGAAAGGCTGTAGAGGTAGCCACCAGACTCTGTACTGAGCTAGAGAGAGTACATCTACCCATGGAGGGGGCACAGGAGGTACCTGTATAGCCTGAACCAGTTGTGGCAACCCCAGAGGAGAAATTACAGCTGGGACCGCTAGGCGGTCCACAACAGTAGCCAGCACCTGAGAAAGGGAAGCCCAGGGTGGCTCTTGTGCAGGAGCACATAACCCATCTTGTATCAAATCCTCCTCACTTAAACCTGCAGCACATAATTTGCAAGATAGCAGTATAGGTGCAGATGTTTGCTTGCTACTCTTGCCCTTGCTAGACATAGCCGCAGAGTAGTATAACACACAATATGGCACTGTGTATTATGCGACCACTAGACAAGTAGAGTACAAGTAGGAATGCAATATACTGATCCTGTCTTATGCTTGGGCAGGCTGCAGGAGCGCACAGCACAAATATGGCACAGTGCCGTTACCAACTGTATGTGACAACCCTCACAAATACAAGAGATGAGAGGTACAGGAAAACCCTGAATACACCTGTATGTTAGGGCAAAGTAAGGAAAAAAAAGGGAAAGATATACGTTGACAGTATAGAGAAATATACAGACAGGCAGCGCTAGCATAAGTCACATAAAATCCAGAAATACAATATAACTGCAGAATGGCACTACAATCAACTACACAGATTCTGTGGTCAGAGACATCATCTGGTAGGCTATAGCGCTACATAACCTGACTCCAGGGTGAGGTATGTAGACGGACCGGAGCCTGCGTTTCCCAGAGAGAGCTGTGGCTGAACCTGGAGAAAATGGCCACCGTAGACCTATGAGGGGGCGTGGATTCCCGCTCCATATGTACCCTGGGGGTCTAGTGGATCACTGTGGACAAAGCCTGTGTTCACTCTCAGCACCTCCGGTCTGTCCCGAGACCGGAGGTAAGACTGCCAATCTGCGGGTCACCGCGAGCGGTGTCCAGTCTAACCTGTCCCCTTGTGTCCGGGATGCAGTCTGTGCCCGTCCGCGGGGCCGGCCAGCAAGGTCCCCAGGATGTCCGCCGAAATCCCCAGCCGCAGTTGGCGTTGCGGTTCCCGGAGGGGTGATGGAGCGGCAGCACAGACGTTCTGTGGACAGTCTGCTGCTGCCCGCTCAGCAGATAAAGTACTAAAAATATATAAAATCATAAAAATAAAGCTATTTGGACTCCGGCCGGGCACCGACGAAATGGAGGTGCCTCTGGCTCGGGGGCAGAGTATAAAGGGATGGACCAATGCATCCTGGGAGCAGAAAACTTTCCTCAAACACCCCCCAAGGACTCCCTGCGGAGCCCTATGGTCCCTGAAGAAGAAATCTTGTTATTTGTAAATATTAACTATATGAGAGACAAATAAATACATCTTTAAATTCAGTTTACAGAGAAGGGTCATGTTAGTATCTGCTACCATGTTTCTAAAACTGAAAAGATTTAATAAAACTTTAGGTTTTGGATTAAACAAAAAAAATTCATTCATAACTTACAACTAATTTAAACTGGAATTAAACAACCATGTATAACCTCTGATAGGAACTTCTCCACTTCCCAAAACTTGCACCTTTCAGAGAATGCAGCCACTGACAGCAGTAAGTGGACTGGAAAGAGCGGTCGGCACTGTTAGATCCGCCTGAACTAGATGTACAAGCTGGCTGTGTGCGAGTGCTTACTGCCTGGTAACTTTGGGGTTAATAAGCACCATTCCCGAATAAAAAAAATCATGTAGAAAACTGTGCACCCTTCCCATCTGTCTCCCCCTGTCTCCTAAATGCCTTAGCCATTATTTATACTAGTTGTTGAAGAGTTCAGAAGTTCCTTTGAGACTGTTCTCATGTGATCATTGAGAGCCAATGTATGCAAAGCAGTAATTTAATGGCGTCACTGCTAGTATATGGCATCATACTGGCCCAGAAGATATCTAATCTCACATGCAGGAATGTCTGGTTACGCCTACACTTGTAATGAGTTCCGTATCTTAACCTGCTTTTATTTTCTTAGGGTATCTGTTCAGATCTTTGTAGAAGAATAAAATAAAAACTTCAACCTCAACTTTCAGTTCAGTGCTAAAATTATACTTTGAAACACTAACAAGCAAATTTCAGGACATATGCCTGCTGTAATGGGGTTACAAGTCTACCACATTGTTCTCAAGATCAGTGATAGTCCAACTTACATCAATACATCTGTACAGCTTGGAGAGACACACCAGGGTCCTCCTAACAGTAGGGTACCACATGCCGTGCAGATCTGCAGGAGAAACCGTACTCTGTGGCCTTAAGGATAACGATTCCGATGACCCTATAATGAAAAGCAGAAAACAATTCTATTGGTTATTGAAAAAAATAACTTTTTAGTCTGTAATATGCATACGGCTTTACAATTTTACCCTCAACACCAAAATGCAATGCGATTTAAGCTTCAATGAAGTACACTGAAAATGGATATAAAAAACATAGGGCTCAGGGGCGGATTGGCCATTTCCTTTAGCGGGGCAAATCACAGTGGGCCAATTGGTCTGTGGAGCAGTTTCTCAATTGTGGCCCCGCCCCAGAATCGCGTCACCCGGCTGTCATTTTTTTTTTTTTTTTTAAGCATGACAGGCAGCCCGGTTGCCTCACAGCTAGAGCGGTCAGTTGCCCGCTGCCCACCTCTATCACGAGAAGAAGCTTTGTCACTTTACAGAAGGAAGCTATGTCCGATTCTGCGTGCCAGCACCTTGGAAGAAGAGTGCTCACTGAGGCGCAGGTTTGTGGGCGGCGGGAGGGGAAGTTATCGGGTCGTCCTAAACAACCAGCCCGATTGTATCCTCTCCACTCTGTCCCCTCCCGAGGCTGTGAAGTGTGAAGTTAAGGTTTAACTTCACAGTCTGGGGAGGGGGCAGAGTGGAGAGGAGACAATCGGGACTGGCTGCCTGGGAAACTCAGGCAGACTTGGTTTCAGTTAAAAATCATAAGAATCCCCAGGGAAGCCGCAGTGCAGTGGAGACAAACGGGGCTGGGCTGACTGTCTGCCTGGGAGACTTCCATCAGCACCTGTAGGAGTCAGGTCCTTTTTTTTTTTTTTTTTGAGTGATAGGGATATGGAATCATGAAGAAATCTGTCTCAGGGGGGAATGCCTGGGGTGGGGGTGGAAAATTAATGATGATCTGAGGGGGGCTATTCTGTAATAAGGGGAGATGATCTGTCTGTGGGGAGGGAGTTATTTTTTTGCTGAGGGGAGATGATTATCTGTCTGAGGGGGAAGGGGGATCTGTTGTACTAGGGGTCACGGTCTTTCTGTGGGGAGGGGTAATTCTGTGCTGAGGGGAGGAGATGATCTGTCTGTGCTAATGGGAGATGATGATCTGTCTGGGGGGTATACTGTGCTAAGGGGAGATGATCTGTCTGAGGGGAGATGATGATCTGTCTGTGGGGAGGGGAGCTATTCTGTGCTAAGGGCAGGAAAATGGTGCTGGGGAGACCCAGGATAATGGCACTGGGAACATGCAGGATGATGGCATTGGGGACACCCAAGGCGATGGTGCTGGAGTCACCCACAGAGGAAGGTAGGAACGCTGGTACTATTCGAAGAAAAGATTGGGGGACAGTAGTCTTCAGTAAGGAACAATTCTAACAAAACCATATTACTGATGCAAATGGTACAAATGAGCTCAAATGATACAATTTTAACATAAAATTGTTTGATATGGGAAACTCACATTCTGTCCTGCCCCAACACTTCTCTTACTATCTGGTTGAACCTATGTTGCATGATGAATGACATTGGCTTTATTACTTTTAAAAAAAGACGGCTTCCAGATCATGAGAATTTTGAGAACAATAAATATCTGCACACAAATTAATAGTAGATAGGTTATTGATTAACCAGACCATGTGATCTCCTGCATGAGTAGTAAATACCGACTGAAGATACTGCCTCTCCAGGGAGGGTCGATTTCTTCAGAGGTTCCCTTGTTGCAGAGAAATCATATAGGTAAGAAAATACCCATGCTCGCTGTGCTTATTAGGGACTGTGGGTATTGCTGTCAACTCCCGGAGCGATGGACATGCTCCCAGCATGACTAAAATGGGTGGGGGGGGGGTGGGATTGGCTTGCGGACATGGCATTTCACATTAAGCCACACCCCATTTGTCGGACACGCGTCTTAGGCGTGCACACATAGGGCTCTGAGGTTTTTTTTCCAGGGTCACTTTAAATTCCTAACCTCCCCTGATTGGGCTTGTCTTACAATGCAAATTCATTTGTTTTTTAGCAAATTAGGTTGCAAAGATGACCTATTTGCACAATGACATTTTCAATATAATACCCAAATTCTGTATTAGAAATGTTAAGATCCAATGTAGAAAGGGGGGGTTGGGGAAGAGAGGGGGGCTGAGGTACTCTTTCAGAATAGAAATGGGTAACATGCTGTAACTCAAGGAGGAATAGATTATGTGTCCAAAATCTCCCAAGGTAGCTAGAAAACATTTGTGGTAAAGATTGGTGCCGCAGACCTTTGGAATAAATGGTTTACATTTTTTTTTTATCAATGAAATAGCATACAGCAGGGTTCTCAAACTCGGCCCTCAAGACACCACACAGGTCACGTTTTCCAGGACACCCAGCATTCATTACTCACTGACACATTTTAAAAGATCCACAGGTGGAGCTAATTATTTCACTTGTGATTCTGTGAGGAGACCTGGAAAACATGCACTGTTTGGGGTCCTGAGGTCCGAGTTTGAGAACCTGTGGCATACAGAAATAGTTTACTGACTAAACCATACGAAATAACAGAGGCATCCATGTCTGTGCTTGAACCTTCATAAAAAGCTATTGTGTAATCTATTCTAGATGAACTGTATACTACTATTTAGCGATACGATTAGTGTCCACTTTGGCCAAGAACCATCCTGCATGCGGGACAAGCAACTGGATTACTTCTGGCACCACTTTGACCCGTCAGTATGATTAAAAGTTCCTCTTATGTTCCTTATTATTCATATATCTAAGTGTGTATTCTGTTACACGGAAAACCCTACCTAGAAGTTTTTCCTTTGTATATTATGCTCTCTATACCATTTTAAAATTGTTTTTAACCCATTTGGATATTATTTAGGTCTCTCTTTTTTTTTTTCCCCCCCAACAAAAGTCATTCTCATGTGACTTCATATCCTTGATCATGAGACCTCCTCGAACAAAACTAATTACATGTTTATTTTAATGACACTTTAGATAATGATTATGTAGTCATTGTTTATTAGTTCTCAATATTTAAACAATTATTCTAGTAACATGCATGCGTCTTCAAAACGCCTTACGTGATCACTACATGAAGGTGTAATTTTTCATTGCCTTTTAAATATATGATCTTACAAAGCTGCTCCAGATAAACAAAATGTTCAGCTATATCAGTGTTTTCTATTATTTTTATGGAATTGGATTCAAATACCGGCGGCTGTTTAGCAAATCCTGACCGCGGAAGCCCGACAGGAGGAGATCCCGACGAAAGACGGTAAGTACCTTAACCCTCCCCTCTCCCCCTCCTAACCCTCCATTGGTAGTGCCAAACAGTAAAACTCCCGGGGCGGTGCCTAACCCTAAGAAATTAGTAAAATTGTCATGTTTCTGATTTAAAGTTGGCTGCACACTTGGCTGAAAGCAGTCACCTTCCAACTAAATTTACCAGCATGTTCATTTCCATCAGGCTCACTTTAAGGCCCCACATGGTTTGAGAACTAGGCCAATTGCAGATCATCTCTGCCAAAATTGCAGCGTGCGTTTTCAGTCTTGTAAGGCTTATGGTGCATACACACGGTCAGACTTGCTAGATCAACGATGAACGATTTGACCAACGATACGATGTACGATTTCTGACAGTATTAAAATGAATGAAATCGTCCAAATCTGACTGCAAACACAGTCGATGTCAGAGATCGTTATCTGACATGCATCATTCATCGATGCATGCCCTACATGTCAAAGATATGAATGATATTTACAATCGTTATTGTTCAAATCTGAAACTAAATCTGACCGTGTGTGTGCAGCATTACACACGTGTATATATATTTTCTTTGTATTCCATAAAAGTTGCACACAATCCTTGTGTAGCATGGTGCGCTTTAGATGTTTTTTGAAGCTTAATTTCTTCATAACCACAAACAGCAATTTACACTTGAGCTATTCTGAGGGAACAATCCAAATGCCGTTACCATGGAAATATCACATCAAAACAGGACTCCACTACAGTTATGTTCCGTAGATAATGTTAAATGCCCTTTGTGAAGCATTTTCCATCCTCTTCAGGAGGAGACGGAGACTACTCAGAAATATCCCCCCATCTACGCCTTTTCATTAGTGGTATTGATGGCTTCATACTGGCAAAGAAAATATTCTTAACAACATAACAAATGAAAATAATGCAATGCTCCCAGCATGTGTCTGTAAAACTAAATGCAATCATGTATTGAAAGACTATACCTTCTAAACAGGGATGGGAATTAACCCTTTGGATACAGTATCTTTACAGTGGCCTTATTCTAAAGAAAATATACTTTGTAAACCATATAAACTGAAGGGCTCTTATACAGAGAAAAATGAACTTTGCTGTGAAGTCAGCACTGAATAAAGTGAAGCAAAGCATGATGTCATAGCTAACAACATGCCACCAGAGGCCGGGTTTGGTTGCAGTGGAATATACGTTACTTCATGTCATAAGCAATGACTATTGCACTACTATTACTTATATACTTTCTTAAAATCAATTAAAAGTCCTGGAGCTTCGTGCGGAGCTACTGATTTCTGTAAGATTTCCTGAAATCAAAGAAAATCGTTAAATTGAGCCAAATTAAACAACTTACCACTTTTAATAAGATTATTGGAGTCTGGATCCTCTAGGTGGACGTCAGAAAAAGAAGCTTCTGAAGATTGCAACCTCTTCTGCTCCTCCTTCAGGCTCTGTGCAATTTCCTGTGCACACAAGGCACATTTTACAACTTCAAACAGTGCTGTCCTTATAAAAGCATACCAAGCACATTATAATGACTGCATAGACATTAGATTTACTACTGGATATTTTGGAGGATAATATGCAGTGCCACTTATATTACCTAAATAGATTTACATGTGTAATGTTAGTAAATGGCAACCCAATATATAGTGCTACTTCAATGAAAAGGAAAACAACTGTCTATCCTCTAGGTGTGCCCCCATTATATATATATATATATATAAAAAAAAAGTACCAGCTATGCATCATAGTCTACAGCAATGTCTCTAGGACTTTTTCAAGCCTGACAATTATTAATGTGCTCATTACCACTAAGTATTCACAGAAGACATGAATGAATATTAATCATCTAAAAGCAGGTGGTCTGTTAACAGTGAAATTAACGTCTTATCATCCAACCCAAAAACCTAGGTCCACAGTCACAAAACTAATGTTGATTAATTGATTTCTGACTATACTGGCCAGTTGTGTGTTCCAATTCCCTGAAAGTGAAATTATATTGTAATATATATTGGGGGGCAGGAAACAGAAGGAGGGAGTTTTAAGATATATTGAGGGGCAGGAGAGGGAGGGAGGGAGGGAGGGAGGGAGGGAGGGAGAGACTAACGACACAGGTGAGCCAAAACATTGTGACCACATGCCAAATATGCTGCAAATTCATGTGGCCCTGAGGCATGGACTCTACAAGACTTCTGAAGTTGTCCTGTGGTATTTGGTACCAGGATATGACCTTTAACTCCTGTAATATCTGACTTGCCACATACCAAAGGCTTGATTGGACTGAGATCTGTTGAATTTAGAAGCCAGGGCAACACCTTGAACTCTTCATGTTCCCCAAACCATGCTTAAACAATCCATGCAGTGTGGAAAGGCACATTATCCTGCTGAAAGTGGCCACTTCCATCGGAGAATATCGTTGCCAAGATAGGATTTAACTGAATGAGCATCCCAAGGCCGGGTTTCCCAGCAGAACATTGCTAGGTTCAGTTTTGACGCTCACGTGCCCATTTCGACGCTAGACAGGGATCACTCTACTGGCCTATAACTACAAAGCAGGATTTAATGCACTGTGTGTCATGACGCATTACTCCAGTCACCATCATTAAAACCAGCCCTTCTGTTTAATTGTACCAGACGGGATAGCCTTAGTTTATCTTTCACTTTGATGAGTCTTTGCCACTAAACATCTTGTCGGCAGTTCTTGATTTTACCCTCCTCGGACCACTGTCAGTAGATACTCACCACGACTGACCTTGAGCACAAGCTTTACATTTCAAAGAGAAACATTCATGTGACATTTCTCATTTATCTGCTTTCTGTGGAATACAGGTTATACATCCTAATTGGCGTGTGGATAATAGGAATGTGAGACTGGCGAAAGCAGAAATGAAGAACATCTATAAATTAAAAACATTGTCCCCTAGGGCTTTGAATGCAGACTTAGAAGTGAAGTGGTTCTTGATGGAGTAGAAATTATGAGTATTTAAGAAAATGTAGCATATTTGGGAAGAATGTAGTAAGCTCTGTATTCTACTCCCAAAAAAATAAGTTTAAAAAGGATGTTAATATGTTTTTTTCTCTTTTTATGTTGTATACCTATGAGTATGAAGCTAAACCCCTTATGGTTTCCCGATGTTGTCTATATAAGATGATAATCATTTCCAGAGCTTGCATTCCACTCTCCCACTTCTCCGTCCAGTGCGTTCCACTTACCCGCGACTTCCGGTTTCGATGAGCGGAAGCCGGAAATAGGATGTAGTCACTCTAGCTCCTGCATGGACGGATCATTTATGCACGGGACTGTCCGAACATTGAATAGAGACAGCATCTATCAATATCATTACCGGACTTTGTGGACATTTGTTATTTTTTTTTTTTAAAACAGGGGATCACTTAGAGGGTCATGTGTTTTATTGGAGTGAATGACTTCCGGAGGAGGTATTCTTTGCTCCAGGATATTACAGGGAACGTGATACGGTGTTGGGATAATTAAGTGTTTTATATATTTTTTTATGTTGTTTAAAATGTCATGAATATAGGATGAATATTGATATATTCAACTAAGGGGGTATGGACATAATGGGACTGTTTTTGAAGGGGTTAAAATAAGATTTTAGAATGATTATTTGAATAGAGGTTATGGAATAAATAGCATTTCCTGTTGAGTCCTAACCACATCCTGAGGAAGGACCGTGTGGTCTGAAACGCATAGATGGTGGTGGACTTTTATGCCTAAACAAAGGAGTGTGGATTTCATCTGGCTATTTTTCCCATCTAGCTTAGATCACCTTACCTCCCAGGTTCACGTAAGGAGATCGCTATGCCCTAAATAGCCTTACTGATCTGTTTAGTATTTGCTTTTTTAAAAATATTTTCTCAATTTTTATGCATTAAATAAATTTTTTTATTGGAGAAGCCCTTCTCTTCTTTTAAACGGAGGGGAAATATATTGAATACCTGCCTGTCATAAAGATACCTTTATGTGCATGTGACAAGGGGCTTAGAGGTGAGTCTCAGTCCATATGTTTCACGTTTATGAGGAAAGTCTATATAAGAAATTAAGACGAGAGAATAAAACAAACCTTTCAAGGACTGGTATGGTTTTATTTGGTGAGTTCTACCCAGATTTGTGTCCTCAAGCTTTGATCCTGGTAGAGAATTGGAAGCCCTTGGAGAACACCATCTGGAGATTGGTTCATTATATGAATAGTGGCCTAAAGTACCACTGTTCTCCCTAAGTTTTTGTGTAGACAGCGCTTGTGTATTGCTTCCTTTTTTCTGTAGATACTCACCACGACTGACCTTGAGCACAAGCTTTTCTTTTTCAGAAATCCTCTGACCCAGTTGTCTGGCCATAACGATTTGGCTTTATCAAATTCACTCAGGTTTCTACACCTTCCCATATCTTTAATTTAACATATTGACTACAAAGTACCGAATATCAACTTATCTCATATATATACACGACCTTGACGTGTGCTGCTTTTATGAAGTAGTTAACTTAATTCACTTTATACAGAAGTGGTCATAACATTTTGGCTCATAGGTGTATGTATATTGTATATATGTATATCTAAATTGTAATTGTAGAATGTCTGTCCAGTCTCCTTAATGCACGCGCAGAGGAAGCCTGAGAACCCAATGACCCTCACTGTGAGTAAAAAAGGGACAGACTTAGGAGAGAAAGTTCGGCTTTTGGGGTCAGCATGGGAGCTTGGGAGGATAGACGGGAAGAAGCGACAGGGTACAGCAAAGAGGGGGCCGGCAAGTAAATTAAACATATATTTCTTTGTGATTTCTTCAGCTTCTTTAGGATGTATGTACCTGTGGCAAAATGTCCTCACTCAAAATGAAGTGAACCCTGTCTGATCTGTAGTGTACTATGCAACATGTCACACAGGCTACAGATAAAGGTGGATCATACCTCCATCATCTCCAGCTTGTCAGGATAAGCCAGATCTCCTGGGGCAGGTTTATATCCCAGTATATCCGTCTGGATATATATGTGCGTTCGGTAGACAAGCCTCTCTTGTACATCTTCCAGCATCTGTTGCACCACAGCAGCAAAGGCACCAAGATGATCAACTAATTGCATATTACATAAAGAGAAAGCATTAACATGCAGCTTTGGAGATTTACATTCATCTAATTTTTTTGAATGGGATACAATTGCAAATCATTTTAAATCTATGTGATGCAGTCTAGATTGCAGGGGTTTTTATCATCTGTTCTCTCAGAAAATCCAACAGGTATCATTCACATCGGAAATAAAGATATTTATCATTATCCTTTATTTATATGGCACTACAAGGGGTCCACAGCGACTTACAAAGTACAGAAACAGTATGAACCAAACAAGAAAAGAGTGGCTTACAGTGAAGAACATGGACAAGGTATATAAACATTGCTGCAGCATAAGTCATAGTACCCAATTAAGCAGCGGGGTGGCTGAACCCAAAGGTTTGGTGGTGTTGTTGGCAGTGGGGAGGAGATGATGGTATAAGTAATTGCTATAAGAAAGACCTGCCAACATCAAAATGTCAGGCGACCCACAGTACCATATTTCCTTTTTGTTTATGACCCAGCAGCCTCACATGTGGAGCACAGATCTCTATTGTGAGCATTGCTCCCATCCCTCGCTCTCTTCAGGTTCCAGTGTAAGAGTGCCCACACATCCACATAGATCTTTACATAACAAGCAACACAAATAGGCAGCAAAGAGGCACCAAAGGATAGAATGATTTATAAAACATCTGTATGTTACATTCTAACATTACTTTACAATGTCAATGTGAACTCATAAGTAACAAAATCTAATGTACATCCCACAGTTCTCAATTCTAACTATAAAAAGCCGTTCTATAAGGATAGAAAGTACTGCATTAGAGTCTGTTACTAGTAGTGTTTTATAAAAAGGTATTATATTAGCATTACTTTTAGCTAATAAACAGCACTATTTAATGTGTGTAAATAACTCTTTCAGTGAAACCATTAAGTTAGTGACAACACATAAATCTAGCAATACACAGAGGAAATTACCATTATTTTGCACATGATCGTCAAGCATCTCAATTTTCAGTATGCCGCAAAGTTCGGACAATGTTTCTAAATGAATAACGTGAATGATTAACGGCCGCAAGACATCATATAGTGACAGACACAGTTTCTCCAGAAGTTCGCTGTAATCAAGGCAAAAGTAGGAATACTTAAATTATTTCAGTTACATATATAAAGTTTTCAAACACTAGCTAAACAATGCTCACTAAAGGATAAAAAGCTGAAATAGCAAAGCATAGAATGGCAGTTATACTTGCTGACAGTCTCTGGCCACATCCTTGAGAACATACTCACCAAGAGGCAAACACAAGAACAAACAACTATGCTGCTGTTATTCATTCTTCATTTCTATATTAAAATGTATTAATCTCTCCTAAAACTTTTTTGTTTTATTTGGTTGAACAGTTTAGTTGATGGAAGCGGATGAGTACCAAATACTAGAACTCCTTGGATCAATAAAAACCATAACAAATGCTTATTATTAATGTATAGCTACCATATTATCAGGCAAAAGAATATCAATTCCTTTGCCGATTAATAACTGAAGTATTCAACATTGTGTATGGGTTGTTTTAGCCAGCATGGAAGAATATGAAGGCCAAACATCATCTCCTGTATAAATTTCCAATAAATATATATAAAGAATAGGAAAAAAGGACATAACAAAAATAAGCCCATACGTATAAGTATCATGGTAAAACTATTTTAATCCCTTTTTGCTATTTCTTCATAAGGTTTTACATCTGTTCTTGATTATTACACAATATTTCTCCGGTGTTTTAGTTCACAAATAAAAGGATATAAACTAAAACATTGCCAGGAGACAGTAATAAAGTGGATTATGGAAATACTTTTTACTTTTGGTGCCTGCTTTGAAGTATGGTAAAATAATATGGGATGTACCACCTCCTATGATAACAACTAATGAAGACATATCTCCAGATGTAAAAAAAAATATTTTTACTTTTTTAATATGGCAACTTATTGGACAGACTGCACATTAAATGTTTCAATCAATTTCATTATTTTTTTAAATGCATATTTACTTTAGATACAAAACTTTCCAAAGAGGGCAACGTGACAATGTGCAAACAGAACAAAGGTAGATAAAAACAGAGATTCGTCTCTAGGTCTCACTGACGCACACAACTCATGCCCAGACACCTGGTGTCACATGCTAAACGTTTTATAGCTATAGAGCAATGAAAGCTACAGCTGAAATTTCTGATTTGGGTGGAATATCAGAAGTCATACATCATCCCAAAACTTTACTTACCTGGGGAGCGGTGTTCATGAGTTCAGCGGGTCCCACCTTGCCTGGCACTGCCCTGCTGTAATGTGCTTGCTGTCGCTGGCATGTTGTCAGCAATGTGCTACCTGTATGAAAAAGAGTGGTAGGAGCATGGAGTGTTGCAGACAATAGGGGGCTCTTCTCACTCCTGCTGACCTGACACAGTCTTTATTCAGACAAGCAGCTTATTGTTTATATAGAACACAGTGCCGGCTGGAGCGAGCGGCAGTGAAGAGTCGGCAACAGTGTGTTGCCAAGATGTCAGTCTACCACTTAAATATTATGACAGCTAAACCACAGAAAATAGATTATTGGGAAGGGATTCTTGTATTTCACCCAAAACAGAAACCTACATTTTAAGTTATTTAGATAGATCAATTATTGTAAAAATACACTGACTTTCATTTGCGTTTATCTCCAAAAGCGGCTTCCTTTCCTCATTATACTATAGCTTATAGTTAACCTACTTAGAATTAGAAAAAGGCTGTGGTAAATGTGCCACTTAATGAGCTAAGATGAGGTATTGTCGCATTCTGTATTTTCCGTTAAAATAGTTATAAAATATCTTTATCTTATACTCTTTAATTTAGTAAATCGACAGCCAAAACCAGCAGGAAACAGGATTTTGGTACTTACCGTTAAATCCCTTTCTCCGATTCCACAGGGGACACTGGAGCTTCATGACAGTGGGTTGAGTAGAGACTGGCACTTTAAGAATCTAAAAGTGTGATTGGCTTCTCCCCCTCTATGCCCCATCAGCCCCAGTTTTAAGAACTGAGCCCGAGAGGAGACTGAGAACAGACAGAATGACAGATAAGGAGAACAGGAACTCAGTCAGTCCAAACAGACCAACTCACTGCAGGAACACAACAGGCTCCAGGAATATAACAGTCACACAACTAGAACAGACCAAACTGCAACCGAACTGAAGCAGAATAAGAGACTGGTAAGCAGGTAATAATCACTGGGCGGGCGTCCAGTGTCCCCTGTGGAAACGAGGAAGGGATTTATTGGTAAGTGCCAAAATCCTGTTTTCTCATTCCTCCACTAGGGGACACTGGAGCTTCATGACAGTGGGGACATCCCACAGCTTCCTTCCTGAGGGGAAGGGGGGGGGGGGTTAAGTGTGCTGAACAACCTGCAACACTCTGCAACCAAAACTCGAAGCAGACGCCACAAAAGTGTCAAATCTGTAGAAACGTACAAAAGTATGTACCGAAGACCAAGTAGCTGCCCTACAAAGCTGAGGCACCTCTACGTGCCGCCCAAGAAGTACCCACGGAGCGCATAGAATGCACGGAGATGGATACAGGCGGAGGCTGTGCAGAAGCCACATATGCCTGATGAATGATCAGACGAATCCACCTGGCCAAAGTCTGTTTAGACGCAGACCAGCCACGCCATTTGGCGTCATAAAGGACAAACAGAGCCTCCGATTTAGTATACATAGCCCTTCAGTACGGGCCACATAAATACGAAGCGCCTGTACAATATCCAGGGAGTGAGAACATCCGGAAGAATCCAATAAGGCCGGCACCACAATCGGCTGATTCAGTTGAAAGGCCGAGACCACCTTAGGCAAAAAAAAAAAAAAAGGTTGTGTACACAGTTCTGCCCGATCATCGTGGAAAGTTAAGTAAGGGGAACGGTAGGACAAAGCTCCAAGTCCGGACACTCGCCTAGCCGAAGCCAGGGCCAATAAAAAGACCATCTTGCAGGTTAAAAATTTCAAATCCACTTCCTTCAAAAGGCTCAAATGTGGACGACTGAAGGAAGGATAAGACGAGGTTCAGGTCCCAAGGAGCCGTGGGTGGCACAAAGGAGGGCTAAACTCTAAGCATCTCTTGAAAAAAGATCAGTACCACCGGAATGAGAGTTAGGCGATGCTGGAAAAAAATAGAAAGAGCAGAAACCTGCACTTTAAGCGATCCTAGCAGACCAGCGTCAAGCCCCTTTTGAAGAAAAAAACGACAACGCGGCAAATGAAAGGAGGAAGTGGAAGATCCACGGGCCTTCACACCAGGAGATATAAGCCTTCCAAATGCGATGATAATGTGCCAATGTCACTGGCTTCCTAGCTTGAAGCATGGTAGGAATGACCGCCCATGGAACACCATGGGTTCTCATGATGGCCGTCAAACGAAGCCGATGTAAATCCGGGTACACGAACGGACCCTGCTGCAGAAGATCCGAGCGCAGCGTAAGAGGCCAAGGTTCGTCTGCTAGAAGGAGTAAGAGATCAGAACACCAAACCCGATGAGGCCAATCTGGAGACACTAGGACGACTGTGGACGACTTGCGTTTGTTCCGGTTGAGAACCCGAGGAAGAAGCGGAAAAGGTGGGAACAGATATACCAGGCTGTATGGCCGAGGAATCAGTAAACCATCTGCTCCCACCTCTGCCAGATTCCTAGTCCTGGAGCAGTAAAGGGGTAGTTGACGATTTGTCCAGGACGCCATGAGATCTATCTGTGACCTCCCCCACATCGGTGAACTAGTTGAAGGAAGACCTCGGGATGAAGGGATCACTCCCTGGGATGAAGGGACCACTCCCTGTGATGAAGGGACCACTCCCTGTGATGAAGGGACCACTCCCTGTGATGAAGGGACCACTCCCTGGGATGAAGGGACCACTCCCTGGGATGAAGATCCTGACGACTGAGGTAATCCACTTGCCAGTTATCGACTCCCGGAATGAAGACCGAGGAGATGGCCTCAACGTGTCTTTCTGCCCACTGAACAATGCGGCTGGCCTCTCTCATTGCGACTGCGGGATCCCCCTTGCAGATTTATGTACGCCACGGCTGTGGCGTTGTTGGATTATATCCAAACCAGAAGGCCTTTTAGCAGAGGAGCAGCCTGTATCAATGGCCCTGTAGACTGCCCGCAGTTCAAGAACGTTATAAGGTAAGAGGGATTCCTGCCACGACCAACACCCCTGGAAGTGATTGTCCAAGACCACAGCTCCGCATTCGCCGAGGCTGCCATTTGTAGTGAACAGGGTCCAATTACAAAGCGTCAACCCACTAACAGATGGTCCGTCTGAAGCCACCAGAGCAAGGATATGCGGGTCAGAGGAGACAGACAAACCAGCCGATGCATCTGTAGGTGGGACCCCGACCATTGAGACAGAAGATCCAATTGAAATGTTCTGGAGTGAAATCTGCCAAATTGGGTGGCCTTGAAGGAGGCCACCATCTTCCCTAGGAGACGAATGCAAAGATGCACAGACACTTTTCTGAGCACCAAGCGAACCAGCTCCTGGATGACTATGGCCTTGTCCATTGGCCAGAAGATCCGAAGCAGGATTGTGTCCAGAATCATACCCAGGAACTGAAGTCTCTGCGACGGCTTCAAGTGAGATTTCTGGAAGTTGACAATCCAGCCGTGTTGTATGAGAATCTGATGTGTAAGGGACACTTCGTGTAGAAGAACTTCTGCTGACGGAACTTTGATGAGCAAGTCGTCCAGGTACGGGATAAACGTCACCACTCGAGATCGCAGAGGAGCCGCCATTACGGCCATCACCTTGGTGAATACTTTAGGAGCTGACGAGAGACCGAACGGCATTGCCTGAAATTGGTATTGAGGCTCCCTGATGGCAAATCTGAGGAAAGTCTGGTGAGGCTCCCAAATCAGAACATGCAGATAGGCATACACCAAAAAATTTCCTGCTTCTAGTCCCGCAATCACAGAATGAAGGGACTCCATCTTGAACCTCTGAAAGGAGAGGAACTGGCTCAAGGATTTCAGATTTAGAATGGGTCTGACCGACCCATCCGCCTTTGGAACCACAAAAAGGTTGAGTAAAACCCCTGGTTTCTTTGTACAGTTAGAACCAGAACTTCGGCCAGCAGAAGTTTGGGAATCGGTATGACAGCGGCTGCCCGACATGGGTGAATATCCAGATCGTCCCCAGGTAAGTATTTACTAACCTAACCTCCCCCCCTAACCCTCCTTAGGGGTGCCTAACCCTAACCTTCCCCCCAGTGCCTAATCCTAATCCCCCCTTCCCCCGCCGCCTAAAACTAAGTCCCCCGGGGGGGCGCGGGGGGGGGGGGGGGTGCCTAACCCTAAGCCCCCCCGGGGGTGCCTAACCCTCCCTCTCCCTAGCCAAACCCTAAGTCCCCCCGCGGGAGCCCTCAACCTAACACCCACTGACCCCCAAACCGCGGCTGTCCGCGCTCGGGATCACTTCGATCGGGATGCTGGGCGCCGGTCTCCCAACATCGGTAAAATGACAGGCGTCTAGATTTAGACACCATTCTAGGCACCCTGCTAGCCAGATGAGGCTAGTAGAAAAAAGCTCTGAGGGCCACACCAAATGATTCTGGGGGCCTTATATGGCCCTCGGGCCTGAGGTTCCCCATCCCTGCCATATAGCATAAATGGCGCCGCTCCTTGTGAGCAGAGCGTGCCAAACCCGCTAAGGTAGTGAAGGAGGAGGAGGAGGCGGCGCATAGCTCTCTGAAATATGGCATCCAGCAGGAAGCTCCGCCCCTTCCACGAAGATGCCGGAGTCTCCCCCAGCGTTAAACAGCTCTCATTAGGAGAGCGTACATGTCTTCTTCTATAGAAGCCGGCGCCTCTAATCAGGCACCGGTGCACTTAAATAGGTGCCCCCGAGGAAGCCTCTCTCATGTAAGCACCGGCGCGCCAGTGAGACAGCCGCGCTTCGGCTGTAACAGAGGACATGAGCCCACAAGAAAGTCGGCGCTTCTCTCATGTAACCACCGGTGCGGCAGTCTAACAGCCCCGCTGATGAGCGCTGCAGCTGAGACATGTGCCCCCGAAGAAGCCGGCACCGGCGCTTCTCTCATGCAAGCACCGGCAGGGCAAATTGACAGCAGCGCTGATACTCAAGGACCCTATGAGTGACAGTGCAGAAACCTGCCTGTCACTAGTCCAGCTATAACAATACACCTCTCCTGCTAATCGTGAGAGGTGTGCATATTCACTGTTGCTCCTGCGGCTAGAGTTCTGGGTAGGGAGGGGGAAATGGGGGACCAGACACGAGCCGGTTTCAACTGTGGCGGGCCCCGTTGAGTCTGTGGATTCTTCTGTAGGGACCCCTCCATAGAGTGACCGGACACGGGCTGCAGTAGCCGTGGTGGTAACCTCCCTGGGGGCTCCCACGATGCAGGCAGACTGTCATAGCCAACAGTCTGACTGTCCTCAATTCTTGATAGATTCGAATACACTAAATAATAAATTAAATAAAAGAATAGGGCTGGAGACAGCCCCACGTGCACCGGCTCTCTCGGGGACATTCTAGAAAATGGAGCTGATGGGGCAAAGAGGGGGAGGAATCAGTCACACTTTTAGATTCTTTAAGAACCAGGCTCTACTCAACCCACTGTCTATACCTCACCGTCATGAAGCTCCAGTGTCCCCTAGTGGATGAAGGAGAAAGTCTGTCCAATGGGGAGTGACACCAGACAGAGCCCACACTTACCTTAATTTAACAGTTGGTTTGGAAAAAAATTCATTATATAGCTGGTGTTCATCTTGACATACATGTACCATAAATGCACAGCCACTCCGCACCTAGAACAAAATAAATGCACATTTTAACCCAGTAAATTTTTGAAACATGGGGCCAAATGCAATAGAGTGAGAGTTTAGAAAAAATTCGTTTAGCAGTAAACTCTCACATTTTCGAGTTTTATCTTCAAAATGGCAAAATATCTGGATGAGAGTTTAAATCATGACAGTTTTTTTGAGTCTGAAAAACATGAAAGTTTGCTCTGTTGCTTTGTTCTCGGACTCTATTACATTGGCCGAATTTAAAAAGTGTGAGAAAACTCACATTTTCTAAACTCTCACCCTATTACATTTGGCCCATGGTGTTTACAGAATGCAGTAACTTCTTTGAGATGTAACAGCAGCTGCCCAATAAGTTCTAACCATAGAGCTGGTGTACGGAACTAAAAGCGGCTATTTGACCGTATGTATAGTTGCACGCATCTATCGGGACTGTACCACTTAAATCCAAGCACTTGGTTAAATACCATTACCAGTGGGCATTTGCACCAGCCTCTCCCTGTTGCAAAAGTTGCATCTGCAAAACTGGTGTAGTTACAAGACTGCAAAGCCCTGCATAACCCACAATTCTGTCTACATGCCCTCACTAAACTTATCCTGCTTGCAAATGCACCATTACCACCCAGTTATGGCCATTCGGGCAAAAGTGGAATTGTGACAGAGATGTTTATGGCTCTAAATTGCCCATAGATGCAATCACTTGGCATTAGAGAATGCAGAATTTGAAACACTGCAAGAGCCATCCGCAAAATAGACCTGTGTTGAACTGTGAAGCAGTCCCTTTATTTGAAGTGTGTGTTTGGTTAGTCACATTATACACTTACCAAGGCACAATGATCCCGGTTGTTCTGGTTGGTTAGATCAGTTATTGTGCTGGTGATACTGGGGCTGAGCAAGTTCTCCCGCTGCTCTAGGTAGCAGTGATGTATCTCACCAAGTAGCAGCTGATATCTAATAAATAATAAAAAGACAGGTCACTGGTGGTGCATCTTGCAATATGTGGATTAGTCATTTAGTCCAATAATGACAAAAGAAAAAAGGAAATATATATATTTTTTTTAACAACATTAAACTGAATACTTCACATAGAACAAAGAGAGACTGCTGCCCCTTAAATTCAAACAAACAGATCTGACCATAATAAAGCATGTCCGGTATCCCCTAAAGACAGTCATTCACAGCCCGCATAAGAGGATTTTTGGTACTTACCGTTGAATACTTTTCTCTGAGTCAGGCTGGGGGACACAGGACCATGGGGTTGTAGGTGGGAAAGTGTGGATTTGGCACTAAATACTGAAATCTATAACTCCTCCCCTCTGCAACCCCTGACTTCAGTACAACTTAAAAAGTGCCTGGTAAGGAGAAGCAATACTTAATGACACGGTCACACCGAAAAATAATGAAACTGACGGTCAATTAGGACCCAAATCATAACTCATACTCAATACGACTGAGCGTGAGGGAGATATTGTAGTGTCCCCCAGCCTGACTCAGAGAAAAGGATTCAATGGTAAGTATCAAAAATCCTCTTTTCACCGGAGGCAAAAACATGAAACCTGTAGAACCGCGCAAACGTGTGGACAGAGGACCAGGCAGCTGCGCGACAAACTTGTTCAGCTGAGGCCCCGTGACGTGCCGCCCAGGAGGCCGCCACGGCCAGAGTGGAATGAGCCGATACCTTGGCTGGTGCCGGGCGCCCCGCATCAGAATAAGCCTTTGAGTTCACTGAGCGGAGCATGGTCTGGTTCGTGGCTCGCCAGCTACGTTTGTGGGCGTCGTAGAGGACTAATAGAGAGTCCGAAGTTCTGTCTAAGTAAATTCGCAGGGCCCAGACGACATCATACAATGACAGATCACCCTGGTCCCCTGAAGACTGTGAATGTGAGAAAACAGGAAAAACTATTTCCTGGTTCAAGTGGAAAGATGAAACCACTTTCGGGTGAAAAGAAGACACCATTCTGAGAACAGCCTGTCATCATGGAAAACAAGAAAAGGTGGTTTGCAAGACAAGGCCCCCAACTCAGAGACCCGCCGAGCCGAGGCAATGGCCATAAGAAAAAACAATTTCCATGCGAGGAACCGAAGGTCCACGGATTCCAAAGCCTCAAATGGAGCCTGCTTAAGAGCAGACAGAACCAGGGGCAAATACCATGACGCTACTGGCGGCTGAACTCGCAAGACCCCCTGTAAAAAAGTCTGCACCTCTAAGAAATGGACAGAGCCGAAATCTGTACCTTCAAAGATTGAAGCCATAAGCCGGCTTCCAAACCACCCTGCAGAAACACTAAAAGCCTTGCAAGGCCGAACTGGGCAGTATGCACTCCGCGCCGCTCACACCACATAATATACGTTTTCCAAACCCTGTGGTAGTTCTGCGCAGAAACCTGCTTCCGCGCCCGAAGCATGGTCCTGATGACTGAAGGGGAAAAACCCTTAGCATTTAAAAGCTCGGTCTCAACAACCAGGCCGTTAAAGCCAACTGAGGTAGGTCCTCGTGACAGAATGGCCCCTGCAGAAGAAGATCTGGTCGCAGCAGAAAGCGCCAACCTGGACCTGCGGCTAGCTTGAGGACCGTGGCAAACCACGACCGGCGCGGCCAGTTTGGAGCCACTAGGATGAATGAAACCTGCTGCTCCCTGACTCGACAGAGTATTCTTGGTAACATGGGAATTGTATGAAAGATGTAGGCCAGTCAAAAGTTCCAGGGAACTGTCATGGCATCCACTGCGAATGCCAAAGGATCTCTGGACCTCGCACAAAATTGAGGGACCTCGCAATTGTGGCGAGACCCCATCAGGTCCACCTCCGGCAGCCCCCACCTCTGGACCAACTGCTGGAAAACCTCCGGGTGGAGAGACCACTCCCCTGGTAGGAAAGTGGTCCTGCTGAGGTAGTCTGCCTCCCAATTCTCTACCCCCGGTATGAAGACCGCTGAAATTGCCGGGACAAACATCTCCGCCCAAGTGAGAATGAGATTTTCCTCTGCCATGGCAAGCGCGCTTTTGGTTCCTCTGGTGGTTACATACGCCACCGCCGTTGCGTTGTCTGATTGGATCTTCACTGGCCGGCCGGCCAGGAGGGCCTGTGACCCGCACAGGGGCAGATAAATGGCCCGGAGCTCCAGCACATTTATCGAAAAACCTATCTCCGATGACGACCAGGTCCCCTGGAGATTCTCCAACACCGCTCCCCAACTGCTGAGACTTGCGTCTGTGGTGACAATGACCCAGTTAGGAGTAACCAGAGACCAACCCTGGAGAAGGTGATCGGTAATCAGCCACCAGCGAAGTGACTGACGAGTGCTGTCTGACAGAACCAGCAACTAAGAGGAGAAGTCGTCCGAGCAGCCTGTCCAATTCCAGAGAATCTCCTACTGGAGAATCAGTCGATGGAAGCGGCCGTACTGGATGGTGTCAAAGGTAGAGACCATCGTACCCAGTAACTTCATGCCCAGCCAGACGGATGGGCGAGGGGCAGACAGCACTTTCCCTGCAAAAACTCCCAAACTGGCACAGAAAAGATTTTACAATGACTGTAAAATACTTAGCTGCACCCCGCAGAGGGAAAGGAGCTTGAGATTTCTCTGTACTCCCTCCATGATGGCCAGGCTTGTCCCACTATAAAGACAGGAACAGCCCACGCAGCTTCCTGGAGTCTCCATTCTGCTGCTGGAGAGTGGGGGGAACCAGCAGCCCTGGCTCCTCCCCCCGCTATACTGAGCAAGCCCCAAGGCTTCTCCCAAGTGCTACTCCCCTCTGTGGTGAAAGCACTTGGACTAACCAGCGCACACCACGGGTGGACTGTAGTCGGCGCTATCCCCACAGGAGCCGCCGACAAGAAACCCGGCAAGATGGCGCCCGCCATCCAGGACCACACTGACTGCCTGCACCTCTACCAGGTACAGCAGCGCTCTATCCCCGGGCCCAGACGGTCTCTCAGAGACCGGAGTGTGTGGAGCAGGTGAAGCTCTCAGCGCCATCCCCCTTTGATACGGCTCTCCTTACCGCTTACACTCTGGCTGTGCGCTGCTATAAGCAGCGCACAGCACCTAACATACAAACAAAAAATTTAATTTACAAATAAAGTAAAAAACCTATACTAAACAGGGTTGCAGCGCAGCCTTGAAAAAGAACATGCCTCTCTCCACAGGCACTAAACTTACACTGAAGTCAGGGGTTGCAGAGGGGAGGTGTTATAGATTTCAGGGTTTAGTGCCAAATCCACACCTCCCCACCTACAACCCCATGGTCCAGTGTCCCCCAGCCTTGAGGAAAGAGAAAATATGTTATCACACTGTAAGGAATAGCATGAATCTTGGTTCCCTGTGCGATACAGTAGTCACCTGCCCAATGCACGTTGTAGAGTATGCAGTTCTTCGGACTATGTACAGATTTCCAGGCAGTGATGCTGAAGTTTATACGGGGTGCAGCTATGTGATATTAAAGCAAGGTCTGCATTACTCTGGATGAAGTAGAGACGGAAGTCTGTAAAGAAGTAGGCTTGTGATTTCTAGTGTAGAAGGATAAGTGTCTATAGTCCAGTAGGTAGAAAACCTTGGCATACATCTCTGTACAGCTTGAAACATACATTTTAGTGCATTTTTTGCTAATCGAGGTCACAGGAGGATAGTATGTAATACTGGGGGCACAAAGTGCTGCAAAAAAGGTCTTTAGGTTGAGAAATAAAGTTCTGTATTAATCACAAAACTCACTCAGGTATCTTCTCAGATCGCTGCTCCATTTGTTCAATTAGTGTCTATAGAAACCAAGAATTATCTTAATTAGTGGAATATAAAATCAGTACTACGTTGTTATAATATATTAGAACAGACACATGTCTCCATTGCAGTCAGAAGTTTGCCATACTACAACATATAAAGGGCCTAAAACAGAGCTGTACACTATGACGACTTTCACGCAGTTGAGCAATTGTTTGCTACTGCGCATGCGCGAAACGCAGAGGAAAGACTCACTGTGCACAGGTGAGCTGTAGCTCTACACGGCATTCTCAGTGTCTCCGTCATCGCAAGGCCCTGAGAAGACCACTGTGATCCATGGGTGGAGTCGGGGAGGTGACCAAAAGTGTTCGCAAAAGGCCGGTCCGTGGGCGTGTTATGGGAGTTCTAAGTGTGTGCCTGCGATCGTGATAAAACCACAGTCTCAGAGGCCATTTTTAGAAAGAAAGTTGACCGGGAATCTGCACAGCCCACGACTTACTCGAGGAGTCGTTATGCATCTGATGTTGATACTGGTGTGTTTTCAACCCCTGGAGGATCTGCACAGAACACAGATAGGGGAAGTGGGTGTAGCAACATTTGCTCAGTCCGTCACACACTATTTCAGGCTGGGAGTCTGTTAGCAGTCATTAGCATATTTTCGCACATAGGGGGTGATTCAGCTGAAGTTGCAAGTGTTATTGTAGCTGCTAACATGTTAGCAGCTGCAATAGCTGTAATATGATAATGCAGCAGGCAGAGTCAGGCCTCCTCCATGCATTACTTATCCAAGGACGCAGCATTGGCTAATCTGCGATACCATCGGCTGTCGCAGATACAACAAAGAGGCTAGGAAATCTCCATCAGCCAACGGAGATCCTGGCCTCTTCCCTCCACCCCCAATGGCAGCTACACGCCTCAGTTTTGGGAAGTGAAAGCCTTCGCGGCCCCCTCTCCGACCACAAACGGTTGCCGACTATCAATCACTGACAGTCTGCTGCCGCTGTGCGTGCGACCACGCAGGACCCGTACTGCACATACGCATGATGGGTCTGGCATCTGCGGAGATTCCCAACCATCGGAAATCTGCGTTCAGCAGTGCACTGCAGAATAAGGCCCATAATTGCAGCACAATTGTAGCAAATTCTGAATCAGGCGCAAAGAGTATAGAGATAAGCCTTCTTTATATATCCCAACTAGGACACTGAATAAGTACGATATGGAAAAGCTACATAATACTTACCCTGACCTTCGGAGCTGCCGCTCTAAATTTGACATAAAATAGTGTGAAAGCATTGTCAGAATATTGCGTGCTCGATGAATCCTGCTGATAAAGGAAACATGGAGTATATTATTATATAAACTACATGCGACAAAATAAAAATCAAGCTTTGAAATAAGAAAGCTAAACATTATCTAGTTTAAGGATAGTTTCTTACTTTTTGCCTTAAAACATTTTTACAATATATAATTTGGCACAATATACTAAACTAGCGATGTGCAGGCTCGGATAGGTTCGAGTTTGCACGCTGAGTTCGGATTTTTCCCTCCAAAAAAACGGAACTCAGAACGAGGCAAAACGTCATCTTGCATGGACAAACATCATCATTCCTGGACAAAAGTCCAGGAATGATGATGTTTGTCCATGCAAGATGACGTTTTGCCTCTTTCTGAGTTCCGTTTTTTTGGAGGGAAAAATCCGAACTCAGCGTGCAAACTCGAACCTATCCGAGCCTGCACATCCCTATACTAAACCCTTCTGCACCAATTGTACATCACAAATAGAACAAAGCTGCCAATGGCTTTGATTCAAGTGATTGGGTGAACAATCTGTTACCAAGGTGATACCTAGTGACATCTCGATTCCTGAAAAGGAGACAGCTACAATAACTCTAGAAAAAGAACATCTGGGCATTCCGAAGTGGATGAGCCAATAAAAACTACAACCCCGAAGCCACAAATTTTCTTTAGAATGGGAACTTTTATGGTTAATGTATAAATACTATGCTCCCATGACCCTCTTATTTCTTCTTAGCTTACTCCATTAATTAAACTTTTCCTAGCAACTTGTGTGTGCTTGGGTTCCCCCATCAAGCCCACTGTTGTGTCCCCCCACCAATCACCCTTCTTTTGGGTGGGATGAATAATGGAAATTATTGAAGGGTAAAGATGTCACGATACACAATTTACTGCGTATAATGATTGGAGATCTCATTTCTAATAGAGATGTGCGCATACCTCTGTGTTTTGGTATTAAGTCAACGTCGTGTTTGGCAAAACCACCCTCAAGTGTTTTGGTTCGGTTTTGGCTTTCTTTCAAAAATTTATAAAAAATCTGTTAAAATCATATGACTTGGACCTATTTTTGCTCCTATAGCATTATTAACATCAATAACATTAATTTCCTGTCATTTCCAGTGAATTTTGATCACCTTACAGCACCTGAAATCACGAGGGAGGGATTTAATTGCAATCTAAAATGCGCAAGATCTGGTTTTTAGATCAGAGTTCCGAACTTGTGAGCAGACCAGAGCCGGGACCCTGGAGATTCAGAGTAGAACAAAGTGATCTGAGCAGTGACACGGAACCCCAACATTAAGTTTAGGTGTGTTCAGTTTCCAGCAAAACTGAACCGGTCATCTCTAATTTCTAGTATCTTAACCATCTCTGCCATTAAGTTACTTTTGTTTCCTGGAATAAGGAGTAGACCGCTCCACGCAGGTTGTCCTTCTGTAACCTACCCGTTTCATGAGTTGGTTGGTGAGGTTCTGTAGTATGTTCACAGTGTAAGTCTTCATAAGGTGCATAGCTTTAGAAAGACATTGCTTAAATTTTGCCAGGTAAATGGGATAATCTTTATAATTTGGCTGGAGGGAAGAAAAAAACATACATGAATTAAATAATATTTTACAACAAACTATCAAGACAAATGTCTATTCATCCTTACAGGGTAGAATAAATGGCAGTGCAAGGAATAAGATAGCTTTGCTTTAACTGCAGCTGTTTGTTCATCAGTTGTTGGAATATATACTGTTTTAACTGTAGTTTACTTTCAATGTATTGATGTATAATAGTCCACTGAAATATAGAGGCATGTGCCATTCTGTAAAAAAAACTAATTTCTATGCATATGTACATTTATGTTGCACGGTATTTTTGTTTTAAACAATGTTTCTAATGACATCTGGTGGTCACTAATGGTATTGCCCTTCTCACTTATGGCGGTTATTGCTACGCATGGTTATCCGTGATGTGTATTCATTTATACATGTGGTTTTGGACTTTTTTTTTTTTATAAAGGACCTTGGTGGGGATGTATTTAACAGCATGTTCAGTTTTACAGGCTAATGTAGGATTGAACGTATGCCAGTTTGTGTAGCGACCCTTGTGTGACTTTACAATGCCTAGGCTCAGAAAGCGATTGCACATATATGTGGCCATGCAGACTTGCACACATTGTGCACATACCAAACCTTTGGATTGAAGTAGTGGAATGGGGATGTGTAGGGACAATGTCAAATAGGCAAAGTTTGGTAAGGGCACGTTCACACATATGTGGCTAATGCAGAGCAGTATGTAAGTGTATATAGGCCTGTTATGAGGCGTATCTTTTGCATCTACTATAGAGCAACAGGTGCACATACACACTGATTATGAGGACTAGTAGCAAACCAGGCACATATGCTGACAATGCTGATGTATATGCATACCACAATGTGCATGCATACCACAATGCGTACAGCTGTAAGGAAATACCCTGCCAGGTACTATTTCTAAGGCTGCCCATAATCATCTGTACTCCATGCACTGGATGTGGTTTATTGTGTTTCCTGATACATACTTTGCAGTCTTTTTTTACTTGTCAACCCACGTCTATCCTCTTCCAATGTCTGGTCCTCAAACATCATTATAGGGACCTGTACCTTACCCTATTTTTCTCCATGAACGCTTGCCGGCTGGATCTGGTAAACCCCTGGTGTAGGAGAGCTTCACTCTTGCAAGACCCCTGCTCCATACCAGGCTAAACACTACCCTGAACACCTAAGTGTCTGCTCTATACCAGCCCAAACACTACCCTGGCCACCTAAGTGTCTGCTCCATACCAGCCCAAACACTACCCAGAACACCTAAGTGTCTGCTCCATACCAACCCAAACACTACCCTGGCCACCTAAGTGTCTGCTCCATACCAGCCTGAACACTACCCTGAACACCTAAGTGTCTGCTCTATACCAGCCCAAACACTACCCTGGCCACCTAAGTGTCTGCTCCATACCAGCCCAAACACTACCCAGAACACCTAAGTGTCTGCTCCATACCAACCCAAACACTACCCTGGTCACCTAAGTGTCTGCTCCATACCAGCCTGAACACTACCCTGAACACCTAAGTGTCTGCTCTATACCAGCCCAAACACTACCCTGGCCACCTAAGTGTCTGCTCCATACCAGCCTGAACACTACCTGTCTGCTCCATACCAGCCTAAACACTACCCTGGCCACCTGTCTGCTCCCTATCAGCCTAAACACTACCCTGGCCATCTAAGTTTCTCCTCCATATCAGCCTAAACACCACCCTGGCCACCTAAGTTTCTCCTCCATACCAGCCTAAACACTACCCTGGCCACCTAACTTTCTGCTCCATACCAGCCTAAACACTACCCTGGCCACCTAACTTTCTGCTCCATACCAGCCTAAACACTACCCTGGCCACCTGTCTGCTCTCTATCAGCCTAAACACTACCCTGGCCACCTGTCTGCTCCCTATCAGCCTAAACACTACCCTGGCCACCTGTCTGCTCCCTATCAGCCTAAACACCACCCTGGCCACCTGTCTGCTCCCTATCAGCCTAAACACCACCCTGGCCACCTAACTACTTGCTCCATACCAGCATAAACACTACCCTGGACACCTAACTTTCTGCTCCATACCAGCCTAAACCCTACCCTGCCACCTGTCTGCTCCATACCAGCCTAAACACTACCCTGGTCACCTGTCTGCTCCATATCAGCCTAAACACCACCCTGGCTTCCTAAGTTTCTCCTCCATACCAGCCTAAACACTACCCTGGCCACCTAAGTTTCTCCTCCATACCAGCCTAAACACTACCGTGGCCACCTAAGTTTCTCCTCCATACCAGCCTAAACACTACCCTGTCCACCTATTTGCTCCATACCAGCATAAACACTACCCTGGCCACCTAAGTGTCTGCTCCATACCAGCCTAAACACCACCCTGGCCACCTGTCTGCTCCCTATCAGCCTAAACACCACCCTGGCCACCTGTCTGCTCCCTATCAGCCTAAACACCACCCTGGCCACCTAACTACTTGCTCCATACCAGCATAAACACTACCCTGGACACCTAAGTGTCTGCTCCATACCAGCCTAAACACCACCCTGGCTTCCTAAGTTTCTCCTCCATACCAGCCTAAACACTACCCTGGCCACCTGTCTGCTCCATACCAGCCCAAACACTTCCCTGGAAACCTGTCTGCTCCATACCAGCCTAAACAATACCCTGGCCACCTGTCTGCTCCATACCAGCCTAAACAATACCCTGGCCACCTGTCTGCTCCATACCAGCCTAAACAATACCCTGGCCACCTGTCTGCTCCATACCAGCCTAAACAATACCCTGGCCACCTGTCTGCTCCATACCAGCCTAAACACTACCCTGGCCACCTGTCTGCTCCATACCAGCCTAAACACTACCCTGGCCACCTGTCTGCTCCATACCAGCCTAAACACTACCCTGGCTTCATAAGTTTCTCCTCCATACCAGCAAGGCCCTTACTCCTTAAAACACCCTGGCCAGCAAGGCCCATGCCCGATATAGGCCTCTACAACACCCTGGCCCACACACCTTTGCAAACCATCTGTTTTGTTGTTCTGTTAGAAACTCTGTTACACCCCACTGCACATCACACTTCTAGAAATTGCTCATACGTGTACCGTATTACTGCAACCAAGATGGCCGCCCCATCTCCCCTCTCTTTCTATACCCTCCCTTTAGAATGTAAGCTTTGACAAGTAGGGTCCTCTAACTTATGTCTCAGGTCTGTCACTCTTCATCTTCCTCACATACACCTGTCTTGTTCTATGCCAAATTAGTTCTGTATGCATTGCGCTCCTATTCCACATAACGGTAATGTTTATTTCTGTCATCCGCGTCTTAGGCCACATTCCTCAGTCTGCCATACAGTTTGGGTAAAATTGCATCTCTCACTTGTATTCTGCCTATCTGGAATTGTCATTTAGGTTATTTTGTAGTCTCTCGCCTTCTGTGTGGTGTGTGTGTGTGTATATATATATATATATATATATATATATATATATATAAGTTTGGACATGCGCTAATTTTCAGTGCACTTTTCTTTTGAGAACACCTATTTTACTTCCAACTCTGCATCGGCCCCTTCAAGCCTATTTATTTTTAGGTTGACATGAGGACCTAAACATTGGATTTGTCATAGAATAAAACACATTTGCATCTTTAATGCTTGTGCTATTTCCTGAGGGTATCTATGACCTGCACTCCATCTTCATGCAGTGTTCTGACGATGGGGAAATATATGAGAAGTGGTGCACCATAACAGCTGAAGTCAGCACAGAAAATAAAAGTCTCTACAGACCATATTCTGTTGCACATTTTTATGACACCATATGGGAAGAATTAAATAAATACTCATTTATTTTTTAATATATAAATATTTATTTTCATACTACAGGAATTTTTGTTGCTGTCAATTTAATCCTGAAATACTGGTATTACAGTCTTATAAATTTGCAAAGGTTGGGAGTGATATACGAGAAGAAATATATTCACAATGAGAGGATAGACAACTCACGTGTGACGAAATGTAGGATATACAGTCATCTAGTTTTGCAAGCATGGGTATAAATCCTTCACTGTTCACAGATAATGTGGGAGAATTCAACTTCTAAGTAAAGAAGACAAAGAAGAAAAAAACCTGTTACACTGGCATTCTGCAAACGTTTATCAGATTAGACTATGTATAGTCTCCAGCTAAATAAAAGGTATGTGATATCTTATCCAGCGACTCACTTGACCAGATAGTTCTTAAAAAAAGCGAAAAAATAAAAGCTAATAACTATTTGGTGACATTACAATGTAGATGGAGACGCCAAGGGCAGAAGTTGGGTGCTAATGTGCGTCTCTGTATCTAAAGGGCGCTATACAGCTACCGACCGCTTCACCGATTGGAAATGCCGATCAGTAGCCATCGATCGCCAATCTGTTGGGAATCTGTGAAATTCTTCAGGTTAAAAATCCCAAATTTGCTGATCACGTTCATATTTTAAATCGAGATCAGCAAATCGGTGAAATTCGACATGTTGGATTTCACCGATGCCCTGGGGATCAGGGAACTGGCCCAATACAAACTGGATTACTGTTAATAAAAATGCCCTAACCATGCGCAGGTGTTACATGTTCTTTTAACTATGGAAGAGGTAAATGCACCAGTAGGCTAACCTCATCATAAGCGATACTCACCGAATTTATGGTTTCAAGCTCATTAAAGTATGACAGTTTCTGTTGAATGCTCTCAGCAAAGTTGACCAGTTCTGACTGATGTGAACACACAAAGAGAAAAACACTGTCACTCAGATATTCATAACAGGCTGCATTTCTCACTGTATATAATTATCAGTGGTGAGGATCATCACATTACAGTGCATGTTATTTCTAGTGCAGGGTGTAGTAAGACCTAGCTGCCTAGATCGCATTAGTGTACAGCACCACACAGCTTTAAGTTTCACACTCACATCTGGAAGAACACCCTTTAAACTACTTTTAAAATATGCACATTTGAACCATGGTGCCAACTAAACCACTTTCCTATATGCATTCATGTTAGAGGGAGTGTATTATACAGACACTTACTAACCACTTTATTAGGTGCACCTTTCTAGTAATGGGTAGGACCTCCCTTTGCCCCTAGAACAGCCTGAATTCATCTTGGTATTGATTCGATTTATACACTATTGAAGGGTTTTTTTGTTTGTTTTTTTTTCCTTTCTTGCATGAGTTCTTCCTGCAGCATCTCCGAGGTCATGGGGAACCTCGGATGGCTTAGCCAGAAGAAAGACTTGCTATCACTTTGTGCTCTCTCTCTCGATTTTTCTCAGTATGTGAGAAATGAGAGGAAATAAGGAAATGAATAGGAAAAACAAATACCTTCAGGATTGACAATGCCATATTATTAGCTGGAAGACTACATTATTCCATCCCCGTTCTCAAAGAATTACATGCCACCAGCTCATGTAGTCCTCTAATATATTCTTATTGCCTGCTACACTGAATGTAGATACCCAAAAATAACCATTTTGCCACTTTTTCATTCACTGCTTTGCTTCTGCTGCCCCCTTATGGTTTATGAAGGCAACCACTGTTTTATGAGAATATTCTGACATGCTTTCCATGCTGCTCTCATTTCCAGGATATTTATGTGGCGTTTCCTCGCTGCCTTGACCATGTCCCATCCTGGGGAATAGGTGTGCTCCCCGTCCCGCAGCACATGAGCCTGTTGCTATGAGTTCTACCATTCTAGCACAGAGGTTCCCAAACTGTCCTCAGGACCCCACACAGGTCACGTTTTGCAGGTTACCCAGAAGGTGCATAGGTGTAGTCATTACTCACCGACACATTTTAAAACATCCACAGGTGGAGCTAATTATTTCACTTGTGATTCTGTGAGGAGACCTGCAAAACATGCACTGTTTGGGGTCCTGAGGACCGGGTTTGAGAACCTGTGTTCTAGCAGATACATACCTGGTGATTCAAGAGTTGATTGTTGTCACCAGATCAGAGAGCTCTTAGGGCCATATCCAATTAGCCGCGAAAAGCCGCGTTTTGGCAATAAGTGTTCGCAGGTGTGAACTTTTTGCACAAAAACGCGTATCATGCAATCCTATTGCCTAAGTTTTCGCACGTGCGAAAACTCCATAGACAAAAACCAGCGAACAGTTTTCACCATCTCAGAGCAGGTGAAAAAAATTTCAAAATCCATATTTTTGATTAAAAATGTGGGGATTTGTTTCAGAACTCCCCCTATGACAAATTAGGCAAAAAAAAATTTAATTAGCTTAATTTGGCCAATAATTACATGTCATTTTTGGGTTGAAAAAATGAAGTGTTGGAAAATGATTTAAAGTAGTGGGTCTGGTATTTTGGGGGCTCTATGGATGGGGCATGTGTTTGAAACATTGCAAGTAGCTGTACCAGGTGTATTTTAAAAAATTAAATTAAATTTAAAAGTGCACTTTTAGGACACAAAAATATACTTGTGCCCATTTTCATGTACCCCCAATTTAACTGCAGTATTTATTTTGGCCCAAACTTGCTTTTTCTAATTTTTCCAATGTTATACAAATATGCATATAACAGCCATTTAACACAATTTAAGAACCCCAAATACTTTTATTAGGGACACATACACTTCTATATTGATTTCCTATGTCAGTTAGCCTTTTAAAGGGATACAGACAGATTTCTCCAAAATGTGCTGTACTTTTTGCTGGTTTCACCATGCGCAGTTTTTACACTAATGTGTTTTTGCATCTTTTGTTGTAATAGGTAAGTGCGAAAAACGGGAGCGCGCATAGACGAGATGCAAAAACATTGCGCCAAAATATGTTGTGCAAAACCTTCAACGTTTAGTTTTTGCTTTTTCGCAGCTAATTGGATACGGCTCTTAGTGTTTAAGGACAGCTTTACTTTGTGATCTAGGAAAGTCTGCTTTAGTTCCAATATGTATTGGGAGTTCTATCTGAAGATGTGCTATCTTGCACAACGGTCTAGCACTTGGGTGGCACATTCCCAGTGGCATGAGATGTCTCCTTACTGTTATATGTTAATGAGTCTGTAATTGGGAACCAGTATGATTTACAAATCCCGACAGCGGAAGCCCGGCAAGGGCAAAGATCCCGAACGTCCAAAGGTAAGTATAAACTAACCTAATTCTACCCCCTAGCACCAAGCCTCCTTTAGGGGTGCCTAATCCTAACCTCCCCCCCCCCCTCGCCCCAAGTGCCTAAACCTAACCCCCCTCTAAGTGCCTAAATCTTCCCCGCAGCCTAACCCCAAGTCTCCCAGGGGAGGGGGTGCGTAACCCTAACCTCCCGCCAGGGGTACCTAACCCTATCCGACCCTTCCCCTAACCTAACCTAACCCTAAATCCCCCCCCCGCGCCGGGAGCCCCTAAGTCCCCCCCCCCCCCTGCCGGGAGCCCCTAACCCCCCACCCCCCCGCGCAGCTGTCCGCACCCGGCTTACTTTCTATCGGCAAGCCAGGTGTCGGGCTCCCGTCGTAGGTCTAATGACAGGCATTGGGATTTTGGAATTTTGGATTTCACCGCCTGTCGTTAAACACTTGCTGGGATTAGACAGTCGGGAAGCCGGCGGTCGGGATTAAGTCCATCGGCTTCCCGACTGCTTCCTTGTAATTGATGAGTCCAGGGCTATATCAAGCACTGTAAGATTTCTTCTTATTGATTCACAATCCAGCCTTGTCCCTGCAGAAAAGTTATGACCTTTGAAATCCTGGATTTTACGGTAATTCCTGACACCAGGATGTCATCCAGATATGGCCACAAGTTGACAGTTTTCTTAATTTTGCTATTAATGTCAATAGTATTAACAGTTTGGATATGATAGCATGTACTAATTTATATAGAAATGTAGCTGTGTACCGAGCATCCTGTAGAGGATTACATGTGCCAATTTATCTGATGGACATGAATGCTAGGTAGATAATTTCCAACATATACAAGTTAAAAAAAATACACAGAAAAATAAAAAAATACAGAGAAGTCAGTCTAGATTAAAAAAAATAAAGATATAAAAATAAAAATAACATGTGGTAGACATGCACACAACATGCTAAAAGGTTGATTTTACAGCAACTTACATTAATTACAGGAAATTGTTAAATTTGTACATATAGACAGTTGAATAAATAGACAAGTGTGATTCTTACAGAAAAAACTTATTACAGTTGCAGCACGTTAAACATACCTGTTCTTTAAGAAGTTGTTCGCAGGCTTCATGTAACGTTCCCGTTTTTGTAGACACAAATAAGTACTGTTTCTGTAATGACTCCAAGTGCTGCAGTGCGACATTGACGTCATTCAGTATGGCATCACACTGGTCCTGGAACCCAGACAAGTAATCTCTCATCTCTCTGCAGAGGTCACCAGGAAAAGAGACAGCAATAGAAGATTACATGAAAACTAGGGGTGTAGTTAGATACAGAATTAGGAATTAAAGCTCACAATATTGGCCCTTTATAGTATGTTCACCTAAAAGAGATCACATAGTTCTAAAGTTTGCTATGTATTCATGTCATAATAATGTAACCAGATGTTACTATATAACATTATAAGTGGTTTTGTTTTTTGGAAAAAGATAACCATATAGATTTCTTAAGTTGTTGTATGAATGAACACAACAAACCAGTAATTATAAAAATATCTTCACTGCTTAATACGAATTGCTGCCTTAATAGTACATGCCATATGAGTTCATATATTGCCACTTAGGTAACATGGCAGAGCCCAGATATGTGAGACTTGGAGGCGGATGCGTTTAACTAAACACTGCTCCTCATAAGGGGAAAAAAAAACTCATTCAAAATATTATCATAGCTCATGTATGCAAAATTAAAGAAGCAAAACGAAATTAGAAATGAACCATAACCAAAAAGTATATAGTTATAATTTTACACTGTAAACAGAGGCATATTGCCTGCACTATGCTGCATGGGGTACTTTGCGCCAACTTTATGGTACATACGTATAGACAGAAAACTGTACACACTCTGCACATGTGTTATTTATAAATGATCTACTTTCAGGACAACCCTACTTAAACCCCAACAATAATACAGGGTCTTAAAAAATGTAAATCTATAGATTGAAAACAAGAAACATAATGACATTGATATAGTACTTTTCTAAACTTCTATATACTTTCAGCAAAGTTACTGAATACTGTACATAGTTGGTAGGGCTTACTTTGTGAAAAATATGCCTATTTGAAAGTGTAAGGATTATAATAAGGTCAGGAGGAATGGTATGATTGTTATCCCACCTCTTATTTATTTACAGTTGCCTATATAGTACCAGCAGGGCTCGACAAATCCCAGAGGATAGGTCGTTATGGCGACCAGATTTTGCTGCCTGCCCAACAGATTTTACAGGGAGGGAGGAAGCAGATCTTTGTCAGCCCCAGTGGAGATTCATGAGCGTGCCTGTAGTATTGCGGTGGGCATTTCATGCACAGGACTGCATGTGTTGAGTGTCACCTGCGGTGACTGTTGTGCCTGTATGTCCCGGCCTGCGCGTACTTCTGCCATCCATCCCAGCTCTCTGCTGTCACCTAACTCCGGTTGCATAGAGCTCGCCGGCAGGAGGGTCTATACGTGGCCGGGATTTGCGGCTTCGGAGGGGTATTGGTGTGGCCCAAGGGGAGATGGTGCGGAGGGGTATTTTGCATGAGTGTACCCCCTTAGTTTTTTGGCCGTGGGGGTTGGCTTCCCGGTGGGGGGCTTAGCTGCTCAGTAATGTGGCCTTGGGTGGGTGGGGGGAGGGGTTGTTTGCCTGGGGGGCAGCTGCACAGCAATGTTGCTGAAGAAGAGTGGTTTACTACATCCATGCAACTGTGGACATTTTGTGGACTAGTATAGAGTAACACACAGAGCTGTGCTCCTTAATCCTGTAAATTTTTTTTATTTTATTTTTTTGGGGGGGGGGGGGGGGTTAGTGGTTTGGCTCCTACACGTTCACCCTGGCTCCTAGATTTTAGAAAGTTTGTCAAGCTATGAGAACCAGCATATTCGGTTTGGCTTTACAATTGGGAACAAAACCGTAATAAAACAAGAATGGAAAATAACAGACACACACACACACATATATAGAGGTAAGAGGGCCCTGCTAGCAAGCTTGTAATATTTTACTATTAGAGACCTTGAAAATAAATCCAGTGCTCCACTTTTTTTGCCCAAACAGATCCAGTTGTGCAGCAATTACGATTAGATTTTGCATGGATTTCATTGGATTCCTTTGAATGGGAAGCCTGAATCATGCATGTAACATCCTGTGCGACAACATGACAGCATAAGCATGTAGTAGTTATGCAGCCACTCTATATGGTTCCTGTTCCCACCACTCCAACCCCTTTGATAAAAGGCAATATTTTGGAAGTTGCGGTTTATAAAATGCATTTGAAGTCCCTGGTCTGTCCGTTGTGTACATATAGAAGGCAGGAACTTCGTAGGTACCAATGTTGACAGAAAAATACTCTTTACTGCTCTGTCAACAGAATGAGAGAATGCAAAAATCTCAGTACAAATCTCCAGGGTTTTATTTTTATGAAGAGTGTGTAAGGAAGTTTTTGGTTTCAATTAAAATTAGTTTAAGGGAAACCCCATTATATAATATAGAACGGAAAAATGACTTGCAAATAATATTTCTTCTTTTTGTAATGAAGTCTGTAGGAATGTACTTGTAGTTGAAAAAGTACTACATCCAAAAAAGTGTTTAACCACTCGCCTGGCATGGTCTCATGAGATGTGACCATGCCAGGCTGGGCTTTCCCAGCAGCTGCAGAGGAGAGCAGCCTTCCCCAGCCTTGCCAGGTAAATATCGATCATATAAATAGCGATGCATCAGGATATCAATTTTGCTCAATACTCATTTTTTGAGTTGTTTCACCCCCCTGCCCAATATAAATATTAATATTGTGACTAATTTTGTGAATCCTTTTGATTATTGTGATCCATATCAATCAAGAATATCGATACAGGACCACCGATAAGTTTGCGTTATTGCACAGTATAATGTACCATAAAAATTGCTATTTTTATGAAATACTGCATCTCAAAATCGTGTTGGATAAATTTTAATTAGATGTTCTTGACCTAGTTCAATCATTAAAAAATTAATTTCTGAGTGCTTTTTGGAAAAAAATATTAGCTAGTTAAGTGGTTAAATAGGATATTTTTGTACTTGCTGTTAAATCCTTGTCTGCTGGGCTATGGATTCAAATTTCACTCCGATGAAAAAGGAAATAGAAAAAGAAATTCCTCCATTTAACCCATCTATACGTTTGGTATGTACTACATGGCAAAAAAGTATGCGGACATCCCATCTAATTGTGTTTGGCCAACTTAGCCACAGCCATACAATCTCTATAGTCAAACATTAGCAGTAGAATGGGTTGTACTGTATGATAAGTTGGCAGTGTCACAGGATGCTACCTTTGCCACCGGGACGTCAAACTTCTGCACTGCTAGAGCTTCTCTGGTCAACTTTAAGGGCTGTTATTGTGAAGTGATAACATCTAGGAGCAACAACAGCTTAGGCCACATAAGCTCACATAATAGGGAGGCCAAGTACAGAAGGGCACAGTGCGTAAGAGACATCTGGTTTTGGCTGCAGCACTCACTACAGAGTTCCTAAACTGCCTCCGGAAGCAAAGTCAGAACTTTGTTGGGACTTTCATGGTTTGGGCTTCCATAGCCAAGCAGCTGCATGCCATCCTCGGATCACCAAAAAAGCCCAACTTCAGCTGGAGTGATGTAAACAGGACCCCATTGACTCCTGGGCAGTGAAAACTCATAACTTTGGTATAATCAATCACAATTCACCACCTGGCAGCATGGAGGATAAATAGGAGTTTGATGGATGCATGGAGGATGTCCTCTGACTGAATACTGCCAACTGTAAAGCTTGGTAGAGGAGCAATATTGTTCTGGACTGTTTTTTCACATTTTGGTCTGGGGCCCTTAAGCCGGGAACACACTAGACGATATATCGTCCAAACATGCGGATCGGGCAGACATATAAGACACACTATGCGTGCCCCCGTGGGTCGTACAATCAGCCTGCATGCAGAGCCCTTGGAGCGATCCAGCTGCCGATGCCGGCAAGGTCAATGATTCCGGTGAACAAAATATTGGGCGGTTTTTCAACAGGTCATGCAGTTTTTTAAAGAATTGTGCGCTTGTAACTTTGTGGCAGCATATTTGGGAAAGCCCTTTCTTCTTTCAGCATGACACTCAACCCCACTGACATGCACAGAGTCCTGAACTCAACCCCACTGAACACCTTTGGAATTAATTGGAACGCTGTCTGTGAGCTGCATAAGGTGTTCAATAAGCACATAGTAGTGTGATATTCTGGTGTCCACATACTTTGACCATGTAGTACACACACACACACATATACATATACATATACATATTTACCTTTCAAGGACATGGTTTCACTCTGTCTATATGCCCTAAATTTATGTAACTAAGGGAGAGATGCACCAAACCTTACAGAGATAAAATGGAGAAGTTGCCCATGGTGTGGAAGGAAAAGGGGGTTCTATAAAGGGATATATAGATAAAATTAAATGTACAATTTGAATAGTTTTGTCAAAAGCATTTGACCAGAAATTGCACTGAGAAGGAATATTGCTTCACAATGTACAATGTAGCAATAATTTCCCAGAAGCTGATATATAGATGGTAATATTGGTAATCAAAATAGGATTTGGATCTAATTACATGAGTTGCTCATTGTTTCTTATTAATCAATAGTTTCATTCTGCACACAACCCAGATAAGCCTGTAAACTGTAGCCTGTATACAAAGATAGAATGTTTGCCATTTTCCCTTCATTTATTTAATTTGCTAAAAATATTACCATGACTCCCATAGCAACCAATCAGCTTATAGCTATCATTTATCTAGCACAGTCTGTAACATAATAATTAAAGGGGTATGATAGATTTTCTTCCTAAGAAGTTAAGTGTTGTATATTTTTACAAAATGACTCACGACTAAACTAATATTTTAAAAGAAATGTATGTTCAGTCCAAAATTACACCCAATTAGAAAATTATATATATATATATATATATCAAACATCTTTTATAATCAGCAGCTGTCCATATACAGTTAAGGCTTTAAGTTATTAATCTTACTTCCAGTGGCAATGCTATAGGATTTTATTGCTTTCAAGAATTTCATCCCTTTCTAGAAAAGGTCAGTAAACGTACCTGCACTTCGCACCTTCATCCTGGTCCATGTGCGTCTGTAACTGTGCAAACCATGAGAAGAACTGAAAAAGAACGTAAATATTACAGACGCACAGATACAGATATATTTATAGAAGTAGATGGAAAATGTCCACAGTACAACCATCATATCACTGGAATACTCTGCAATTTTAGATCTGGACCATAGACACCTATGCAAATGCATGTTCAAGTTGTGAAAACTGATCTCACAAGATATTTATTAGCAGATAAAGCTATTCACTACCCCAGACTGAATCTGGAAACCACAATCCACCACAGCCCTGGAACCAGTCCCTTGAAACTCCGGAATGGCCCTAGTATACATAGAACAGGAGAAACCAGTCACGGGTAATAGCCTACGGAGACTAGCCAAAGGACTGAATAAAAGTTCAGAGAAGCACTAGATCCCGGAAAGACACTCTTGGAGATAACCGCCTTGGATAGTAGCCAGCAGGTGCAAAGAGGAATGGAGAAGACTGCTGAGGCCTGCATGGAACACAGGGCTGGTAACAGGTATGCAGAAGCCCGCCGAGTAGAGTACTGGTGTGGCTGGCAGATGAACAGATGCTTGTAGAGACTGCGCACAGGTGAGGCTGGCAGATGTTCAAGTCCAACACCTGAGTGCAGCAAAAGGTAACAGAAACAACACACAGGAATGACTGAAGCCTGGGGACCAGGCACTATCCCGGAAGGATAACGTTACTCTGGCAATGTGCTGTACTCAGGAGCAAGTTTAAATAGCCCGCTGTGAAAGCCCATAGGCTGCAAGAGTCATGTGAGCTTGAGTGCAGCGCAGGGATATGCGGGCCATACACAGTGTGATAAAGCAGGCGATCCTACGGATTGGTGCAATTTGGCTGTTATATCGCACAGTGAATGGGTCTAATGTTGGACCGAGCGCAAAACCGTGGGGTCGTACATCGCACCCCGATCTTTCTGCAGGATCAGTAGATCAGGGGAAGTGATGTGCGATCCCATGCAGCGCTATGCGGGTAGGGGAGGGGGGAGCTGGCATATCGGGTGGTCGACCAACTGATTGCACAGTGTGTGGGGAACGCCCGATATATCGGACGTCGGATCCCCCGTCGTGTCGCAAGGTGCCATCGCACAGTGTATCCCCTGCTATAGAATTAGAAAGTCAGATGGGGAAAACCAAAATGGCCACGCCCATGCAGCCTACTCTCCTCACTGTGGAGAGTAGGGATGTTGCTGAGGTATAGAGGAAGTGCGGAATACAGCAATGTGGAAGCGCCAAGTGCGATAAGACTTCAAGAATAATTATTTGTTTTTCATTTTACTTAAAACAATGTGAAATATACAGCACAAAAAAAAAAAATTATATATATATATATATATATATATTTTTTTTTTTTTTTTTCAAGATTAAAATAATAAAGTTACAAATTTCTTTAGGAAAAAAGAGCATTACATGTTATTTTGAAGTTTATATAGATAAGCGACAATTAGTGGCGTGCAACTACCTGTTGTGCAGTTTCTATGCGATCATCCTCCATTCCCAGAGCAGAGAAGCCTTGCTGCAGGATGCCCTCTGTAGACTCCGGGACCGCTGCGGACAAACCCACAGTCAATGACGTGGATGTCAGACTGCATAAATCTTCAATTGGAAGCTGGACGAAAATGACAGAATTACACATTTGCATTTTTTCTCGCTTATCCTATACAATAACAGACAGTCAGATGAGCAAGATGGCCCATAAAGTTTTCTTTGTTATGCAAAATGATTAAGCACTTTTCTTAAGACATACTGGAGACATATTATATATTAAAAAGAGAAGACATACGGCTTTAGTAAGGCATGAAGGAGAGAAGAAATACATTTATATAATAAAATGTAGTTCATTAGCTCTATGGAGGACCTAGGAGAGTTAAGGCCCCCATACATGGTGCGATTCAAAGTTGGTAAGATGTGTTGTACGATTGCCCTTGAAATTCTTCCCTTGAAATCTTTCATAAGATGTGGTCATATGGTGTACGATTGATTGTTCCGATCATAGGATAAGATGCATAGAAGTGTATCACATTGTACTCAAAAGATCGTACATCTCTCTGCAAACCCATCTGATCTGTGATCCAACTAGACGACGGCGGGGACGCGCATCGGGGTCGCAGGAAACACAAACAATTGAAACTGCATACAGTTGGAGTGTGTACAAGTGCCTATTTGGTGTTTGCAGCAGAATTTAAAGCATATGGGTGGGGGGAAAAATGCACTTTTGCAAACTCAGAACCTTTTACATTCCCCTATGTTTTCCTTTGCTGCATCTTGTAATTGATTAGAGTTTCACGGACATCTTTATCTAAACCATCCATGTGGATGTGCACGTTCCTTAAATCCTTTCCTCTCAGCCCGCACTGCATTTATTTTTCTCTCCCTTAATGAATAAACACTTTTTTCCCCATAGTTTATTAGCTTGACAAGATGTAAAAGATCCTAAAATGTTATTTATTCTTGATGTGCAGACTTTTGCTATTTTTTCACATCTAAAGAGATGGGTCAGTAATAGCAGACCTTTGTACCTTTTCCTGGTTTAGGAATAATTAGGTACTAAGGGCCTGATATAAAGCTGTACACTAAGCCGATGTTTTCGCAGTAGAGGGATTAGCGTTCGTCTGCACGTGCGTCAAAGTACATTACCACTCTGACAAAAAAGTATGTATTCGCTGTGTGATTGACAGTCAGGGAACATTTGGGGGAGTTAACGTGGGGGAAGCAGCAGCGAGGAAAACCGGCGTGACCGTTTCAGGGGCGTCTCACCCGGACTCTGCGTTCCCGTACGCACAGAACTTGGCTCTGGCATCTCAATTCCCACGCCCGTTCTGCGGGACCATAGACTCACTCTGGACTGCAACAATTGAATGTTCTGTGACTGAAGCTGCGTTTTTGTAAGCAGATGCTGCAACATTTTATGCAGATGCTTGGGTTTACATAGCAACTTCTCCCAGCGGCTGCGACATTGGTATATTTTCCCATAGCATCTGCGTACACATTCGCAGTAGAAGCATTCGTGTACAATTCTGTATCAGGCCATAAGCTGGTTAGAAAATAAAAAAAACACAAGTTAAGGGAGATGTGTTGGGACTAAACTTGACGGAAAGACACTGACTCTGCCCCAGTTGAGCCTTAAAGTACTTTAAAAAGTAACGAAAGTTATACTCAATATCACTGTAAAACACCTGTTTGTAAGAACATCTGGAAACAATAATAAAAAAAAAAATTTATGAGAAATTACCCTCTTTGTCCTTATTAGTGTAATCTAATTGAAATTAAATAAGAACGCCTCTAATGTTATTAGGGAAGGGCTATGGGCCTGATTCAGAGCCGCTCGTAAGCGGCAGTACGCTCGTTCCGAGCGATGTTCGCACTTCTGCGCATGCGTACAGTTTATAATACGCATGCGCAAACCAGTCAGTGCGGCCGAAAAATGTTTGTTCGCTATATAGCGAATGCCTGCTACTTTGAGTGACAGGAGGAGGCGTATGTGGGTGGTAACAGGGGAAGGTGCTTGAAAACGGGGAGTGGAGATCCGAACGCAAGCGTGCTTAAAGGTCAAAACGGGCGTTTTATGGGTGTGCATAATTAATACAGCAGCGCCATTGACCACGTCACTGGGTTATTTTATAGTCAGAACTGCTCGCAAGATTGCAGTAGAAAAAACCAACCACAAGAATAGCGAGCAGTTCATACGCTGGTCGATGTACTCGGTTAATCTAATAAATAGCGGACATGACGTAGGATGCGAGCGGCCAGGGGGTGTAGTTTTCCAAAAAACGACTGCATGTTTTGTACGCTCGTTCAGACCTAGAGGCGTGAACAGACCGCAAAGAGCGAACGGTTCATTTGAATAGCCACCCCTTTCTTCTGAACAAGCGAGCGCAAATAGCGTCCGGCTCTGAATCAGGCCCTATGTGAGAAGCCACTGATAGACATTACCAACAGTGTCCAGGTGGGAGACACCAGGAAAGCCTAATAATTAGTTAAGGTCCCCATACATCAGCAATCGGAATACCACAATTGAACAATTTGAAATTCATTGCCTGATTTTAGGATTTTCCAATCTAGATATCTGCGCCCATACATTCCAGATCTGTTTCAGTGATTTGCAGATCGATTGCAGCAAACACAGATCTGACAATCTTGAAAGGCCCATCCTTTTGCTAGTAACTGTCTGCAAATCTGCTGATCATCTCCATACACTAGCAATATACAGCCCCAATCCATCTGTGAAATTCAACTTATTGGGTAATCTGATTTAACAATTCCAATCACTTTTTGGTTGCAATCTGCGATCTGTGAAGCCCATACATTGCAGATTTTTATACACAATCGATTGCAAATTGCAGAATTGCCTGTATGGGGGGGGGGCCTTAAGTAGTAAAGTGTGAGAAGGTGTGGCCAAATTAGGGTTCAAAAATCAAAATATCAGATTACAGAGGCTGAAATGTGTGTCTGAGAATTCCTGTGGCTTAAGCAGTAATTCGGTACCAAATTGGTTAGAAAGAAAAACAAGTTAAGTGGAGGGTGTTCAGACTAAACTTGATAGACAGACGGTGACACTGCAGCTTTGAAGTACATTAAAAAGTAAAAAGAGAGGTGAAAGTTACTCATTATCACTGTAAAACATGGCACGCCCGGTAGTAAAAATTGGTAATAGGAACATCTGTGAGCAATAATAATATGCCAATAATTGGATGATCGGCCTAATTTCTTTTATAGTGTATAGACATGAGCATTTTAATGTTTCGCCAATAAAACGGTCAAAAACTTCCACAAACCGGATTACATTGAATATATCCGAACGGATACATCAGGTAAATGTTATTGAAGTATATAAGGATGTTCGAAGTGACATTATCAAAGACAATGTGTAATTTATATAACTGCACAAAACACAGACTGTATTTTAAATATTTGGCATGTAGGACCACCAAGAGTTTTAAAGCTAGGACACCTAGGGTTCAATTCAATTAGCCGCAAATTGGCTTGAAGTGCGAGTAAGTGCTGCCATATTCTGCACTTACGTTAGCTCCAAAAGCGCAGATTTTTGTTTGCGGACCCAAAAAGTCCATAAGTCCAGGACGAGCAAATGTGCCGTTGCAAGAGCGCCTCGCCACACTCACTCCTGACTGAATCGACCCCATAAAGTGCAGAAATTAAACACTTCTAATAGGTAGCGGAGACCAGTAAAGCCTTCTGCAATACTTTTTCATCTGATATTATTTCTCCCAGTTCTTTTTTCAGCATCTATCTTATCTCCTTGTAGCTGTAATATTCAAGTCAGCAACTCCATCAATGAAACTTGAAGGTGGCTCAGCAGATTAAATATTTCCTTAAGGCGGGTGGGTATCCACTATGCGACAGTGAAAAGACTGAACGATAATGATATCGTTCATTACACTGCACAGTGCCCACACTGAACGATATATCGTTCAGTGTAGGCATCTTCCCTCATCCCCGAACATGGTCAACCTGACGATATCGTCAGGTTGACCAGTATGTTCGGGCGATGAACGATGCTTACAACGACCAGCGTGAACGTTAATCGCTGGTCGTTGCTGTCATTTTGCTGCCCGATTAACGAGCGACTGAACGATAACTATGTCGTTATCGTTCAATCGCTCTCGGATAGTGGATACGAACCTTTAAGCAAAGACTTTACTAGTATGTGTGTGTATATACAGTACCAGTCAAAATTTTGGACACACCTTCTCATTCAATGGTTTTTGTTTATTTAAATTATTTTGAACAAAGTAGATTAATACTGAAGACATCAAAACTATGAAAGAACACATATGGAATTATGCTGTAGACAAAAAGTATTAAACAAATCAAAATATGTTTTATATTTTAGGTTCTTCAAAGTAGCCCCATTTTGCTTTGACAGCTTTGCACACTCCTGGCATTCTCTCAATCAGCTTCATGAGGTAGTCTCCTGTAATGGTTTTCCAACAGTCTTGAAGGAGTTCCCAGAGGTGCTGAGCACTTGTTGGCCGCTTTTCCTTTACTCTGCGGTCCAACTCATCCCAAACCAGCTCAATTGGGTTTAGGTTGGGTGATTGTGAAGGCCAGGTCATCTGACGCAGCACTCCATCACTTTTCTTCTTGGTCAAGTAGCCCTGGGGTCATTGTCTTGTTGAAAAAGAAATGATGGTTCCCAGTAAGCGCAAACCAGATGGGATGGCATGGTGCTGCAGAATGCTGTGGTAGCCATGCTGGTTAAGTGTGCCTTGAATTTTGAATAAATCACCAACAGTGTCACCAGCAAAGCACCCCCACACCATCACACTTCCTCCTCCATGCTTCACATTGGGAACCACACATGCAGAAACCGTCCGTTCACCACCTCTGCGTCTCACAAAGACAAGGCAGTTGGAACCAAAAATCTCAAATTTGGACTCATCAGACCAAAGTACAGATTTCCACTGGTCTAATGTCCATTCCTTGTGTTTCTTGGCCCAAACAATTCTCCTCTTCTTGTTGTTCATCCTCAGTAGTGGCTTCTTCGCAGCAAAACGACAATGAAGGCCTGATTCACGCAGTCTCCTCTGAACAGTTGATGTTGAGATTTGTCTGCTACTTGAACTCTGTGAAGACTTTATGTGGTCTCTAATCTGAGGTGCTGTTAAGTAGCAGTTTCTGAGGCTGGTAACTCTAGTGAACTTCTCCTCTGCAGCAGAGGTAATTCTTGTTCTTCCTTTCCTGGGGCAGTCCTCATGAGAGCTAGTTTCATCATAGCGTTTGATGGTTTTTGCAACCGCACTTAAGGATACATTCAAAGTTCTTGAAATTTTCCGTATCGACTGACCTGTCATTTCTCTTTACTGAGTTGAGTGGTTCGTGCCATAATATGGATTACAACAGTAGTCAAATAGTGGTGTCCACTGTGTACTAACCCTACCTCTGCACAACACAACTGACGGTCTCAAACACATTAAGAAGGCAAGTAATTCCAGATTGACTCTTGACAAGGCACACCTGTTAATTCAAAACCATTCTAGGAGACTACCTCATGTAGCTGATTGAGAGAATGCCAAGAGTTTGCAAAGCTGTCATCAAAGCAAAAGGGGGCTACTTTGAGGAATCTAAAGTATAAAACATATTTTGATTTGTTTAACACTTTTTTGTTTACAACATAATTCCATATATGTTCTTTCATAGTTTTGATGTCTTCAGTATTAATCTACTATGTTGAAAATAATTTAAATAAACAAAAACCATTGAATGAGAAGGGGTGTCCAAACTTTTGACTGGTACTGTATGAATGACACACTTCACGAGAGGGACAGTAAGTTGGATTCCAGCAATTGTGATCTCAACCTACATGATACTTTTAACTAAGTTAATTTGGAATTTGCCATATTTTTTATTTTATATCTAGGATTTTAAAAAATCCATTTTCGTATAATAAAGTTACACATCTGATTTATCATTTATGAGGAGCAGTTACGAATGACAAGTCTCTACTCAATTCTTGATTTTCCTTATAAAAGACTAAATAGCTCAGTTGAAGTTTAAAGCCAATTCCTCTGCAGCCTTGAACAAGGATCAAATAGTTTAATTATATTCTCATCATTGAGTATTGTATAACAACAATGGTGTAAGCGACAAAATAACTGGAGAGGAAACTAAAATCCGCCATAAATATTCAAGTTTCATTTTATTTCTAGCATTGATGTGCGGATCCTCTGGTTGTATTATATATTATAATTCTGTGTGAATCAACTGCCAAATAACCAGGAGTATATACTCACAGGTCTTTTTATATCCATCTGTGGTGTACTGCCCGGCATATACAGAATAAAAAGCCCTTTTTTGCTAGTGATGTCGGAGATTAACAATACAGGTGTAGAACTTCCCAAGAACACACAAGAATGGAATGCATGCAGTAAGGCATGTACTGTCTGGCTACTCATCATAGAGATCAATGATCCCGAGAGAAATAGGCACGTATGCAGAAAAATCAGAGCACCAAGGGGGTATTATACAATGCTACCAATGTACAAACCCTTAAACTCGGTACACACTTTTGTGATCACTCTTTCATTCGGAAGTACTGGCCAAAGTGACGATACATGCATACACACCTATACAATCACAGGGCACGATTCAATTAAACGCGAAGTGAATAGCGCCAGGAATGAGCTCCGGGACCTATCCAATTCTGCGCGAAGTTAAGTTGGGGAAGGCTCGTTCTCCTGCCTTAAACAGGGTTTTTAGGTGCGAGAACGGGCATTCTCCGACTAAACTTCCCAGCGCAATACTGTTTTCCTGGCGCTAAGGGCAGAAAACAGCATCGCGCCTGGACTTTTGCTGGATTTCTGCTCGCATCCCCGGATGTATGCGAGAAGAAATCCTAGTCGGGCTTAGCAGCGCATATGAATTGAATAGCTGCGGGAGCCGATTCCCGGCGCTATTCACTTCGCGTTGAATAGAATCGCGCCTATAGTTGTGACCTTCGATCCCCGGCTGCCAAAAATATTGAAAGAAAAGAGATTGTACCACCGTGCACACTCCAGATTTCAGGCTAAATTCACGGCAGATCTAAACAGTTACAATAATGGGCTGGTAAAGGACACAATTACAAAACAAACAAATCTACAGGAAGAGAACAGGTCAACTGGAAAATTAGTGTCGCCATTTTCTAAAGTAGTGCTGAGTGTAGAATACGTTCGTTTCATGCCCACATCAGGAGTTTAAACAGAAAAAAGACTTGGGGGGATTGTAGTTATGGTGACAGCACTGCAAACAATTAAAACATAAAAAAAAAAAAAACGAGAAGCTATAATCGTATTTGCTGGACCAAAGACTGGCTGCAGAGGCGAGACACATTCCCATATGCTACTGATACAGGAGATTTGCAAGAACAACCCAGGGGACCTCCAGCATATGGATAACCCTACCTTCCAGGATCTACAACTGGTCACACCACTCATAGAAAAAGAGGACACATACTGTAGAAGACCCATTTCTGCAGAGCAGAGAGTGGTGGCTACACTACGCTTTTTAACATGCTTGATAGAGAACATTTTATTGAGTGAAAAAAATAGTGAAACTGCAATACATGATATCTCTAGACCAAATGCACTCATAACAAAATGATGATTCTTTAAAACAACATGGCTGTAATCCATTTACTGAGATTGGAAAGTTTACACGAGAGCACGTAGTAAGCCACCCGACAGGTTTAATTATGCACGCCCAAAGAGATCGCTGCAGCCGGAGTATTACAAGAACCTTTGGTCTAATAAAGCACCGTCGAATTGGCTGAATATTAAGATGCGATTTTTTAACGTGTCCTGTTTTCACCTGACAAAACTCGATGACTCATAGACTTTCAATATCCCATGAAGGGGTCAAAATCGAAACAACGTCCTGACGACTGTATAGATGTGTACCTAGCTTTACACTTTATATACAGTGCATCAGTGCCATAGCACATTTCCATCACATAGGTGGGAATGTTATCAAAGCCTAATAACAGAAAAATGGGGACAAATAAGTATAGTCAACTCAATCCTTTACACAACATTTCTGGAAAACAACAAACCAAATCCCTAGATTTTAAGTTTGGTGTATGGTAGTATAGAATAATTTAAAACTACTTCGGTATGGTTGATTGCAGTGGCGTAACTAGGGGAGGGGGGTCAAGTGGGGCACGTGCCCTGGGCACTGTCGGATCCAGCAGGGGGCACAGTCGAGGTCAGTGCGGTCTGCGGCACTACACAGTAAAACAAATACTGCACCACCGGGTAGTACATTCACTGACAGTTAGTGTACTACCCGGTGGTGGTGTGTTTTAGCAGACAATAAGAATCAGATTCTTATTGGCTGCTGCACCCAGGGCCAGTGCCGGGCTGGAGCTCACTCATAAGCTCCACCTTCTACCTCCAGCAGTGGGGGAATGGAGAGACGTTTCCCATAGTGCCGAGCAGGAGTGGACTGCGCGGTCGCAGGTTCAGGTAAGAATAGTTTTCTGTTGTGTGTATTTTATGTGCAAGAGGCACTGCTACTGGGGGCATTGTATAAGGGGCACTGCATAAGGGGCACTGCTACTGGGGGCAATGTATATGGCATTGTATAATGGGCACTGCTACTGGGGGCATAAAGGTGCATATGGAATGGAATGTTCCTAGAGTGAAGAGAAACGGTGGCGTGTCATGTTGACATACCCCCATTTTTCAGTGGCTATGTCCCTTGTGGCATTGCCCACTTTTTCAGCACACACCGCGCAATTTTTCATCTTGCCCTGGGTACCAAAGACCCTAGTTACACCACTGGTTCATTGATGCTTTTGATGCCACCCACCATGAGACCTGTCTCCTAAATCCGACTTTCTTAGTATACAACAGACAGCAAACATTCCTGATTACCATGCAGGAGAAGCCAGGCTGATCCTTTATCACCCATAGGTGCAGCTACTGCAATATGGGCCACTGACTACTGATACTCCCCTTGTCTCACAGGTTGGGCTGCACTGAGCTGCGCAGTACAGGCTGAGAGGATCTGTCACACAGCAGACACTACACACCCCCTGTCATTCACCTCTGCGGGAATAGGCAGCTCCTCGGCGGCTGCTTTCAACTCCAGTATCGAGTCTGTCTGCCTATCCGTCAGCGGGGCAAGCGGGTCGCTCCTCCTATCCCACAGGACAAGCTTCTCCCGGGCCTCCTGCTCCTCTGCCCCGGCCGCCATCATCATCATTGTCACCATGTACAGGAGCAGCCGCAGCAGCAACTCTACTGCTAAGATCCGCTTCCGGGATCCCGAAACCTGGCAACGCAGCCTGGGGGAGGAGTCACCTGACCCGGAACTGCCTGGCCTGCTGACGTCACATTCTCCACGCAGTCACTTCTAGTGCTATGTACTAATACAGTTACAGTATAATTAGGCAGAGCTGGAGGAGACATGTGCTCTGCAGCAGCACTGTATACCATAGAGAGAGCGGAGTACACAGCTGTGTGTCAGTCCTGTAATGCTGCCTGGGAAGGTTCGGATGGTGGATGACAGGATACTTGTCACGTAATACAACACACAATACTACAACACAGAATAATACAACACACAATACTACAACACAGAATAATACAACACACAATATTAGACGTAGAGGAGATTAATCGAGTCTTTTCGAGAAGCTACAAATCAGCTTCTAGGTATTTTATTTTGAAAAATGCTAGCTAAAAGCTGATTGGTTGTTATTGGCTTTATAATACATTCTGTCTGCAATCACCTACAATACTTGCCTAGTTTTGAAAAAGCATTTTCAGGGAGATTGTGAAAGCAGCACCTATGAGCGCAGCGGTAAAGTGGACATGTACTGCTACATCTGAGAGGTGTGCCATAAACCTGACTTCCAAATGTAAACGAGTCCAAAAGCAGTTAGTATGATCTATTTGTTGATGAAAACAAACTAATACTTCTCAGAAAATGCATGTAGCCATAGGGATCACAGGGGAAGATGTATGAAGCCAAGAAGCGTTTGCGCTGATATCGCTGCTCCCCGATGTATGATCGGGGTCTGGGACGTAAATGACAGGGGCGCTATGCGCCTCTCTCACTATCGGCGCTGCTATCTACAAGATAGCAGAGCTGATAGCCTGGGCCATGTACGAACGGTCATATCGCCTGACCGTTCGGCCCGCTGTAGCTGTCGGTATTGACAGCTACAGGCTGGCGCTAGCCTATCCCCACAGCAGGGACAGCGCTGTCCTTGCTACGGCGGCTGTCGGCTCTAGGCTGCACGCGGGGATCTCACGATACTTGTGAGACCCCACGCATGCTCAGTGGAGCCGCCAAGGACAGAGACACATCGCATCAGCACTAGGCTGATGCACTGTGGTCTCTAGCGGGTAGTGCCGGAGGGGGGAGTTAACACTCCCCCTCTCCGGCTGATGAGATGTTCTTACATCTCATTGGTAGTACTTCCTGCTTCGCCTCGGTACAGAGGCAAAGCGGGAAGCGTTATAGCGTCACGTTACGTGCCACTATCATACATCTACCCCATTGTGCCTTATAACCAATGCAGGGAAACAGATGGCTACTGAGTGTCTCAACTCAATGACTCGAATCATTCAAATGCTTCGAGTCACTCAACGTTTGGTGTGTTAAGACACCCACCTCTAGCCTCAGTGAGTGGGAGCCGTTACCGCCAGGGCCGGAGTGTGTGTGCTCTCGAGTCAGTGGAGAAGTATGATCAGGTCGAATCAGCAGTGCAGGGGGCGGAGTGTCAAACTCACTCGGAGTCGCGCTGCTACTGCCGAGGATCGAGGTGTGTGCACTGACTCAGGAGAGTCAGGGCCTGATTCAGACCTGCTCACGAGCGCTATGCGCTCACAAGCGGGTCGATGGTGGCCCAGTGCGCATGCGCGAGACCCGGATAGCGATGGGCAATCCGTCACTCCGGGTCTCGTACCAAAGGGGACGTGCTGTCGATGTTGAGTGACAGCACGCCCCCTTTGGTGGGCGTGGCTGCCCAGACGGAGGCGTTCCCATGGGAACGCCTACCGTATGGGGCCAGCCCCACTGACATCACGAGGGAGCTGAAAGCACTCTGGGGCTTGCGGCAACGAGACCCTACCACAAGGGTCTCGTCGCAAGCCCGATCGTAGCGATGGTCTTGACCATCGCGACCATCTTCCTGGCCGCTTGCTATAGCTGTGGGTGGTATGCCAAGAGGCCGCTCTGATAAACAAGAAGGACGGCCCTAATTCAGAGCGAGCGCTCTGTCAGAGCGTCCGGCTCTGAATCAGGCCCTCAGTGCAGAAGCATGATCTGCAGTGATGGGCTGCAGGGAACGGAGCTGTCAGAGACTCACTCAGAGTCGCCGGGCCCCCTGCTTGCGACAGCTCTGCTGTACCTGATGAGCCATGTCCCGAGACACTGTCTCGAAACACTCCCACTGAGTTCAGCCATGTTGCTCAACTCAGTAGTTATTCGCACTTCCCATCCCTACAGGGAAATAATACTAATAATCCCATTTGAATGTATATATCTTTGTTTTTTTTATATATAACAGCTTCATAATGGGGGAAAGGTGCAAGCAGGGAGATTGCTAGGGGTAAATTTACTAAGATTCGAGATGGTCCCAATTTTCAATGAGATTAATCTCGCTGGAACTAGCCAAAACTCGGGTGATTAAATCACTTTTTATCTCTCAAATGTACCAATAGGCAATTTGAGGCAAATCGAGTTGGCCGATGGTGAAGGAGAACGAGATATTTCTCCCGAGTATCTCGTTTTGCAGGAGATTACTCACCCGAGATTGCAGTGTTTTCTCTCTGCAAATCTCTCCTGAGCTAGCAGCCTGCACGTATCAGTGAGATATATGCAGGCTGCTTGTGTGTTAGTCCTGTAAAAAAAAAAAAAAAGACCCCCCTGGATTCTACGGAGGCCAGCGCAAGGATGGAGGTGAGTATAGGATATTTTTTGTAGGTCATTCCACACGGATTTCTACTTGGAGAAGTGGACCGACTGGCTGGTACAGGTAAGTATGTGTGATTGATGTATGTGTGTAATAAACTTGTACTATATAAAGTGTGTGTGTTGTCTTTAACTATTTATTTTACAGTGGAGGTACGGGTGCCGGCCGTCTGCTGGCACTTGTAGTTCCACAAGTGCCAAAGGGCAGGCATGCTGGTATCTGTAGTTCCACTGTAAAATACAATAGTTTACTTTAACAATATTACCCCTGTACCCACAGCCCAGGGGTACGGGGAAGAGCCCCAGCCTTCAGACCCGGCCTAGGGTTTCTGGAGAGGGGAGTCCCCACCTCCCCTGAGCTCACCGGCTTGACCTGAGCAACTTGGGGTGAGAATGCATTGGCCCTGGAGACCAGTTAATAGGGTTTCCAGGCTGTGGCATTACACCCTGGTCATTTTGGGTCCAGTGCTGGTTTTAATTATAGTGGGGCCACTACGCATTTTTCCCCCCTATAATTAAAACCAGGACTGGCCCTGCAGCCTGGTACTGGTTCTTAAATTACGGTGGAACCCTACTCATTTTGTTCCCCGTACTTTTAGGTACCAGGACAGGCTAACAAGTCCTCAATTATTAGAATTTTATAGTTAAATTTTTGTTACACAGCACCATCACGGTCACTATAGATAGAAGTATTGCACATATACTAACAAAATCAGTGAAGCTGTGTACACACTATACGGTGTGTACCCAGCGATGGAATGATGCAATGTAACGATACATCGCGGTCGCCGTAAATACTACACAGCGCGATGTAGAGTTATACAATGTAACAATATTTTGCGCCCGCTGAATACGCTAAACAACGGATTTCTAGAGGGAAGTTTCCAAATATGTGGATCAAAAATTTATAACCATTAGAGGCTGATTCAGTTACACAGAAGGTGCCGCCAGAGTTCCATGACGTGCAATACACACGTACAGGTAATTAGTTTAAGGAAACATACATTCATTTCTATTTCCACTTTCATTGGCTGTAAACAGAAATGAGCGAGAGACACAAAACAAAGATCTAGGGATGGTCATCAGAATGGGAGGCATTTCTGCCTTTGAATAACACCTTTCAATAAAATGTGACCATTGTTTCTGAACCATTCAGTTGTGCAGATGGCAGAGCTGGTTTGCGCATGTGCAAACGATAACTGCCCCCAGGGCAGTGTTTCTCCCTGCAGTGTATTACATCACCACTCATTGGGGCTAATTCTCAGTTGCACGCAAAAGCATACATAGCGCCTATTGGAGGTAGAGTTTATGCAAATGCTGCTACGTGCTCCTTCCCTTGTGTACATCCGTGCATTTCTAGCCACCTCCCAATCACCGCCCAGAAACGTCCATCACTTTCTCTTTCATCCACTAGGGGACACTGGAGGTGCTTACGCTGGGGTATAGAGGCGTGGATAGCTGGAGCCGGCACTTTAAATAATTTAGAAGTGAGAAGCTCCTCCCCCTCTATGCCCCACCAGCCCTTAGTTTAGAAAATGTGCCTACGGAGCTGGTCACAACCTGCTGTGCTCCAGGAGGACACTTATTTTATTTATTTTCTTTAATATTCTTTTATTTTCTTTATTTTAAAAACATCTTTTACATCACTAAGGTACCCTTCGCCACCTCTCTGAAGGTGGGGTCCGGGCACCTAGCGCCCTGTTACACCTCCAGGGGTTAACAGGAAGGAGTGTGCAGTGCTTACAAAAAAGCAACTGACAGCTCATTAACGCCACACACACAGCACTTCTACAAGCAGCTGCCGGCCGGGTGACTCCCTCTCAAGAAGGAAGTGCTGTTCGGAGGGAAGCCGTCCAGGGAGCGCAGTGAGTACATCACCTGCGCATCCCCCGTCTCCTCCCCAGCGGCCAGCGCGGGAAGCAGAGGACGCTATGGCGCTGTTAATACAGCTTCTCCCCTCTTCCCACTGCTGAGCGGCTAGAGGCTCCTATTCAGCGTGGCTTGAGCAGTCGCTACAGCACTGCTCGTTAAATTGCATCTCCCCTCAGCGGGGCTTGCGGGGGGAGGTGATTACTAAGTGTAGCAGCCATATTAGAGCCCTGTGGGCTTCAGGAAGGGGGGTGGAGCTTAGCAGCGCAGGCTCCCTGTCTCATTTACGCGGCAGCGGCTGTGAGAACAGTATGGCTGCTGTTTGTTTAACCCACTGTTGCCTGCATCTCTCCATTATAGGTAGTGTGCAGCACATGCAGAAGGCTGATCGCCAGACTACTTCCCTGGCAAGAGGCTGTGAGCAATCACTGGGGTGTAAGTGCAGGGAATCTAATCTGTGGGAGGGGGTACCTTTTCCACTGTGTCACAACCAGTCTTCTGTTTTTTATTTCTAATTCACTTCTGTTTCCACCGTGTCCCTCTGGGAGACTGGTGTATCTATGTCAAACAGAACAAAAGCGGTCCAAAAGATGTTTGTCTGTTCTAAGTGTAACAACAAACTATCCAAGCCGCATGCCACTGGATCCACGTTATGTGATGCTTGTATAGCAATAGATCCACCGATGGCTATTACGGCCACACCTGCTCCTCCATGGGCCGCTGACATGGTAGGAGTAATGACTGATTTAACGTCAGAGTTAGCTGAGGCACGTAAGTCGCAGCCTCCCTGGGTGGCTGATTTAACCAAGTCTTTAGACACCCTGGTACAGGTTATGGGTACAGCAGCGTCTGCACCATCCACTTCCTACCAGAGACCGACACCAAACGCGTACTCTGGCGACTGTTCTCCAGTCAGGGGAGTCGGATGAAGAATTTCTCACTACGGAGGATACCAAAGGAGAATTGGAGGAAGCGTTACGGGACGGTACCCCTCAGGAGTTGGAGTTCACCTCTCCCGGGGTGGAATCTCTAATTTTGGTGGTTAGAAAAACCCTGAAGTTACCCAAGGATGTAATTCCTGCATCCAAGGAGTGTGAATTATTTCATGAACAACCAAAGAGCTTGGTGGTTTTTCCGTTCTCACTGCAACTTCAACAGCAGCTCTCAGTGGACTGTAAAACAACCGGATAAACGGTTCCAAAGTCCGCACCGGTTTCCATCTAGCTACCCTTTTCCATCATCCATGATGGAGAAGTGGGAAACACCTCCTCCAGTAGATGCATTCGTCTCCCGTCTCTCTAAAAAAACAGCACTCCCAGTTCCGGGTGCTACAGTACTAAAAGATCCTTCGGATCGTAAGTTGGAGACAACGCGAAGATCTATTTATACTGCAGCGGGTGCTCAACTTAGACCCACCCTTGTTACCGCTTTGGTAAATAAGGCGGTGGTTTGCTGGGCTGACCAGTTGATTACCGGTTTGGACTCTGGTACATCCAGAGCAGAGTTACATCTACTTGCAGAACACATCCGTGAGTCTGCAGTTTTCTTGGGCGAAGCTTCAAAAGATGTCAGTCAGATTAGTGCTCGCATATCTGCTTCTGCTATTTCGGGCCGCAGAGCCCTCTGGTAGCGCGCTTGGCATGTGGACGCAGAATCCAAGCGTGCAGTGGAGGGTTTACCATTCACTGGCGATATGCTCTTTGGCCCGGAATTAGACAAATGGATATCACAGGCCACGGGGGGGGGGGGGGGTAAGTCTTCCTTTCTCCCGTCAACTGCTCCGGCCCCCAGAAGATCTTACAATGGACCTTCGTTTCATTCCTTTCGTGCGCCACATTACTTTCGTGGTAGAGCCAGAGGTGCTCCTACGCAACCTAGAGGCAGCAGAGGTAGAGGTCGTCCACACACAGTTGCACTTAGACCAGAGCCTAAACCAGCACAAAAACAGGTGGCATGACGGTCTTCCGTCCCACCTGGGACCTCGTGCAGTGGGAGCCCGTCTGCAAAACTTTCAACAAGTTTGGACCCAGACCTCTACAGACCCGTGGATCCGCAGACTAATTTCCCTGGAGTACAGAATAGACTTCGAAGTCCCCCCTCCACCTCGGTTCTTCACTACAAGTCTGCCAACACCTGCAGACAAGGCCAGGGTTCTACAGGAGGCTATCCAGTCTCTAGTGGTATCGTCTGTGCTAGTTCCGGTTCCAGAACATCAAAGAGGTATGGGGCTTTACTCAAGCCTGTTTGTAGTACCCAAGCCGGATGGCTTGGTCAGGCCCATCTTAAACCTCAAGACCTTGAACCTCTATCTGAAGATGTATCGTTTCAAAATGGAGTCTCTGAAGTCAGTCATAGCAAGCTTGGAACCAGGGGAGTTCCTATTATCCCTGGATATCAAGAATGCCTATCTCCATGTTCCCATTTGGGAACCACACCACACCTTTCTGCGTTTCGCCATATTGAAAGATCATTATAAGTTTCGGGCATTGCCGTTCGGGTTATCCTCGGCTCCCCGCATATTCACCAAACTAATGTCAGTCACGATCGCTCTCCTTCGGTCATCAGGAGTGAACATAATCCCTTATTTGGACGACCTGTTACTCAAGGCTCCATCGGTGTCTCTTCTATCAGATCATGCCTTACTGACAAATCAAACTCTAATCCAGCACGGTTGGATAATCAACTTCAAAGAAGTCGAATCTCAATCCATCCCAGAAACTTCTGTTTCTGGGCATGATATTGGATACAAAATCAGAGGATTTTTCTATCAACAGACAAGGCCAGGGATATCCGGTTATAGGTTCAACTGGTCCTCAGACCAAAGAAGGTGTCAATGCTTCTATGTCTGCGTCTCTTGAGGAAGATGGTAGCTGCTTTCGAGGCGCTACAGTTCTACCGGTTCCATTCCAGGGTGTTTCAGCTGGACCTGCTAACACAGGGGTCAGGGTCTCATCTGCTTCTACATCGACAAATCTGTCTGAGCCCGGTTACCAAAGTAGCCCTTCTTTGGTGGACACAATCCAACAATCTGTTAGCGGGCAGAAGATTCAGAGTGTGGGACTGGATCATCGTAACAACGGATGCCAGCCTTCGAGAATGGGGAGCAGTAGTCCTCGATAATCACTTTCAGGGTCGATGGTCCCCTCTAGAACAAAAGTGGCCCATAAATGTATTGGAACTCAGAGCGATTTACAATGCTCTGATAGAGGCAACAGAGTTTCTAAAGGCTCGTCCGGTAAGGGTTCAGTCCGACAACGCGACGGCTGTCGCTTACATCAACCGCCAAGGAGGGACTCGGAATAGCATGGCTATGCGAGAAGTAACTCAGATCCTCCAGTGGGCCGAGAACAAGTCAGTAATCCTGTCGGTGTTATTCATCCCGGGTGTGGACAACTGGGAAGCAGATTACCTAAGTCGACAGGATATCCATCCCGGGGAATGGCAGCTTCATCCAGACGTGTTCAACGCGCTGATACGGCGATGGGGATGTCCTCAGGTGGACCTCATGGCGTCACGATTGAATCGTCAGCTCCCAGTATGTGTCAAGAACTCGAGATCCGCAGGCGGAAGCAGTAGACGCTCTGACAAGTACATGGATCTACGACTTAGTTTACCTTTTTTCCTCCGATTCCGCTTCTTCGTCTTTTAAAAAGGATAAAACAAGAGACAGCCTCTGTAATTCTCGTGGCTCTGAACTGGCCTCGGAGAAGTTGGTTCTCAGACCTTCGGTCCCTATTGTCGGACGATCCATGGCCCCTTCCTCTGCGCCCGGATCTTCTACAGCAGGGCCCTTTCATACACCCCAACTTAGCACAGCTGCGTTTAACGGGGTGGCTATTGAAACCGATATCCTAAGACGCAAAGGCATCCCAGACGCGGTTATTCCCACCATGCTACGCGCCAGGAAGCCAGTTTCGGCTGCGCATTATCATCGCATCTGGCATGCTTATATCGCATGGTGTTCCAGTCGGGGTCTTCCATCTCGGACTTTTCATTTGTCCCGGTTTTTGCTTTTCCTTCAGAGGGGTCTGGATTCTGGCCTTCGTCTGGGAACCTTAAAAGGTGCAGGTGTCTGTCCTTTCCATTTTCTTTCAAAGGAAATTGGCCCTCATTGCTGAGGTGCAGACGTTTCTTCATGGGGTCTTGCGTGTGCAGCCGCCTTTTGTACCTCCAATAGCTCCCTGGGACCTAAACTTGGTGCTTCTGTTTCTTCAGTCACCCATGTTTGAACCTTTGGAGGATGTTGATCTTAAGTACCTGTCTTGGAAGAAGGCCCTCCTCCTGGCTCTCGCTTCGGCTCCTAGGGTCTCAGAATTGGGTGCTCTGTCCTATAAGCCACCTTAACTTATGTTTCATGCTGAAAGGGGGGAACTCCGGACGGTAGCCAACTTCCTTCCCAAGGTAGTGTTGGCTTTTCATATTAATCATCCTATAGTGGTACAGTCGTTGGTAGAGGACTCTTGTGGTCCTTCTACCTTGGATGTGGTTAGGGCTCTCCGTATCTATGTTGCCAGGACAGCATCCCTCTGTAAGTCTGAGTCGCTTTTTGTACTCTATGATGCTATTTGCAGGGGTTGGCCAGCGTCTAAGCAGACTTTGGCACGTTGGATCCGGCTGAGTATTCATCAGGCTTATGTTAGTGCCGACCGTTGACCTCCTTAGTCTATTTCGGCTCATTCCACACGCTCTGTGGGTGCGTCATGGGCGGCCGGCAGAGGAGCCTCCATGTCACAATTGTGCCGTGCGGCCACTTGGTCTTCAGTTCACACGTTTGTCAGGTTTTACAAATTTGATACGTTTGCTACTTCGGCATCCCGTTTTGGCCGCCTTGTTCTGCAGGCACCGCAGAGCGCTCCCACCCGTGGGGAAAACTTTGGGACGTCCCAAGCGTAAGCACCTCCAGTGTCCCCTAGTGGATGAAAGAGAAAATGGGATTTTGGTACCTACCAGTAAATCCTTTTCTCTGATTCCACAGGACGCCCACCTCTGCGCTTTTAGCCTGCTTGTTCAGCTTGTTCCGTATGTTGTATGATTCAGTTATTGTGTTCTTCTCTCCTTTTTTTACTCCACTTGTTCTCCATCTCCTCTCGATCTACATTTTCTAAACTGAGGGCTGGTGGGGCATAGAGGGGGAGGAGCTTCACACTTCTAAATTATTTAAAGTGCCGGCTCCAGCTATCCACGCCTCTATACCCAAGCGTAAGCACCTCCAGTGTCCCCTGTGGAATCAGAGAAAAGGATTTACCGGTAGGTACCAAAATCCCATTTTTCCACAACATTGGTGATATCAGGCGTCTCAATCGCAACAGCACCTTTGTGCGTGTACTTTGTGTAACACATGCGCCATAGGAATTTTGAATGCTTTTCGGCATTCCCGTTATAGGGTGCAAAACAGTATGACTGTTACATAAATCCTTTGTGTGGTAACAGAAAAGGCAATGGCTCTTAATAAAATGCATCAGACAAGCTTAAGAGCAGGTACAGGGAGCAGTTAAGTTATCCAAAAGACAAACTGCAATTCCATTGCTGGCCACTGGGTAGCATCAGGGCTCAGAGAGAGGTAGGCTTAAGTTGACATCAAGGGGCCCATTTATCATTGTATATTTGCGGCTTAAATACCGAAAACACCCGTTTTCAGGAGTTGACCGCAAATGTTAAGTTTCACCCAGATATATGACGGAGAGACTGCAACAGATATCTCTGATACCTGCTGCGATCCCTCCATTCCCACAGCCCCCATAGGTTTCTACGGGGGATGCGATGCTGCCAAATTGACCATCTTCCGGAATACAATGCATTCCATAGATTGGCCTCCGCAGCTACCGCCATTTGAAGATGGCATTAGCCACTGTAGCCTATGGGCTACATTTTGCATAACTAGCCGTGAGAGGGTTCCCACGGAGCGCTCTCTGGCAAAGGCCAGGCATTGGTAGAGTACATCCATAGGAGCCTGTGTTGGAATATTGTGCTGGACCAGGTAGGAAAGGTTGCCACAAAGTATTTAACGTCCTGACGTACAGACGACCACCAAAAACTTTGAAGAATTAAATCCAGAGTCTTTTTTACCACCCTAATAATCAGTGAAGCAGGACGCCTGTGCACATTGTGGTAATTTTGGACATAGTTCTGGTGACACAAATGTTTTCCCTGGAGAAATCTTTACCTTGCTGGCTACTGAGATAGAGAAAGTTGGATTTAAAATGGGTTTGTTTTCACACATAACCACTTCCTCAGTGGTACAGAACAATGCATTGGCTTTATTAAATAGGTTAAAAAACAAAGACCACCTGGCCTGGTAATAATTAAAATAGTGAGCTGTTTGAAGATATAGCAGATTCTTATAGTCCGTGAAGACCATCACAGGGAATTTTGCTCCCTTCAGGTGCTGCCACTCCTGCAGGGCAAGTTAACTGGCAGCAACTCCTTCTCCCCCACAACATAATTATTCTCGGGCTAAAAACTTGCGGGAAAAGAATAAAGAGGAGAACCACTTCTCAGCATTGTCATTTTGCGAGAGAACAATTCCAACTTCAACTGAAGAGGTGACTACTTCCAGGAAGAAAGACCGGTTGGGATCTAGTTGCCTCAGAATTGTTGCTGTAGTAAAGAACTGTTTCAAGTGAAAGAACACTTTCATCTTTAGGGGGCCAAACCAAAGTATTTTGTGATTTGCTGGTGAGTGCTGTGATGGGAACCACTAAGGATGAATCATTTTTGATAAACTGCCTATAAAAATTGCAGAATCACAGTAATCGCTGATTTGCTTTCAACCTAGAAGAATGAGGCCAACTGGTAATAGCTGTGAGCTTCTCAGGGTCCATTCGTGCACTCAAACAAAAATAATGTAATCCAAGAATGTAATCTCCCTTTGCTCAAAAATGCATTTTCCAGCTTACAATATAACTGGTTTGCCCGAAAACAGGTCAGGACTCCATCCAGGTTTTTTGTGGGGCATTCAATCAATAGAAAAGATCAGAATGTCATCCAGGTAGATGACATATTTATACAGAAGATGTCAGAAAATGCTCATATATTTTTGAAAAACAGCTGGCGCATTACCAAGTATTTGTAGTGCCCATCGCGAGTGTTAAAGGCCGTCTTCCATTCATCTCCGGATCTAATTCTTCGTAAATTGTAGGCCCCGCAAAGATCTAATTTAGAAAAGAAAAAAACCTCTAGCCCCCCCTAATGGTGCATACACACGGTCAAACTTGCTAGATCAACGATGAACGATTTGACCAACGATTTCATGAATGATGAATGATTTCTGACTGTATTTAAATGAATGAAATCGTCCAAATCTGACTGCAAACACAGTCAATTTCAGATATCGTTATCTGACATGCGGGAACGCGCATCGTTAGTCGATGCATGTCAACGATATGAACGATGTAACGATTTTTACAATCGTTATTCATAATTTTCAGAAAATCTGACCGTGTGTACCCTCTATAAGTGTGATCCTCGATTGTGATGGCATTTAACCCCCAGTAATCGGCACAGGGCCTCCTTAATTAAAAAAAATAGCCCATCTCCTGCAGGTTACTTTTACTGCCTGATGAACCCTCATTTGAGTTTCTCCTGAATATACTCAGCTACTGCTTGAGTCTCAGGGAGCAACATTGGTAAGACTTTCCTCAAGGAGGCAGTTTCCCAGGTGACCGATCAATTGGGAAATCCCATTCTTGGTGATCAGGAGGTGTCTCCACAGCTTTTTTGCTGAACGCATCACTGAAGGATTGATAAGGAAGGGGTAGAGAGATGGTAGCGCTTTGAATGACCTAGTGTGGAGGAATTGTTGCTGACAAGATCCCCAAGACAGGATTTTGCATTTACTCCAATCTAGCATGGGAGCATGAAGACCCAAAATAATTGTACTTTCAGCCGTTGGAAGAAGATCAGCTCTCTATGGAGAGCACCAACATCCGTACTGAATCAGGCTCAATGTAATGTAAATATTTGGACAAACAGAAGCTCAAACCGGTCCACCATCACATAACTGAACCTAAGGATGACAGGTAAGCACAATTTACTTCACTTCATTTTTTCTGAATCTCTCAATAACAAAAGTTTAAAACTTAGGGGTGCTGTGATAACAATGCTGATACTCTAGGGCACCGTGATTCAAAAAGGTTTGGGAACCACTGATCTATGCATTTTGCTTGTTTTTTCTCAAAACCAACTAAGAAGATTTGCTATACAAATTACATATAAAGATGTTATGAAAAATCTTATTTTCAAATAAAAAGAAATCCAGAAATAGAATACTTACACAATTGATTATCTCAGTGGCATGACATATGGATCATAACCTTAATCAGATTGGTCTTCATGCAACTGCACTGTCTCCCAAATAAGCAAGATGAAGGTATTTTACTCTATAGTTTAGCTTAACATACTGCATTACAGACAAAACCAAATTTTAAAATTTGGTTAAAATACTCTAAGGGGCTTTATTTACTAAAGTGCAGGTTTTTAGAAGTGAAGATGTTGCCCATAGCAACCAATCACATTCTACTTCACATTTATCTAGCACCTTCTAGAAGATAATAGCTAGAATCTGATTGGTGGCTATGTGCAACAACTACACTTCTAAAAACTATCACTTTAGTAAATATACCCCTAAGTGTCAGACAGGATAAGAAAAAGAGGCTGCATCAGGGTCTCAGACAGTCAGTGAGAGCTTTGAAGGAAGGGGGAACTCTATCATTCAGTAAATAGGAGCAGGGGGCTGGGACTCGTCATCTCAACCCTAGCAACCACCAAGAGTTGTGCTCTAACACACGACTGCTGGACAAATATTTAGGCCCTTCATATTATAGATAATTCATAAAACACACATTTATAAAAATACATAAAAAAAATAAAAAGTTTAAAAATGACTGCAATAAGGCATTTCATGGTCAAGATGACTATATGTAATATGATGGAATTACCCTTCAAATGCCTTATATCAGGTTTTTTTTTAATGTTTCACGCAATTTCTAAATGTGTTTTATTGATATATATAATTGTTATATTGATGATTAATGACCATTTATGGAATGCATTTATATTTTGATTTTCTGATTATTCTGCCATAGAAATCCGTATTCATTTTTTTGCAGTTAAAGGAATATGTGGTTGCTTACTCTTGAATCCTTTTCTCCGAGTCATGCTGGGGATCACTGGATAATAATTTATCTTACCATAACTTCACACAAGCCAGCCGGGTGGCCAGCGGAGCAGTGAAGTTATTATTTACTATTAGCCGCAGCATATGTAATTTGTGCCCCAGAGCAAACGGAGATGGTTGGAGGCCCTGGAGGCAGGGGTGGGTGATCTGGAGGCAGAGCAGTCAGTGGTGACTGACTGTCTCCGCAGCTCCCCCGTCGGCCATTTTCTTCTATAGCCTCAGACCTCAGTGAGCTGCTGGCTGCTCATGTGCAGAGGGCCAGAGGCTGTAAACGCTGCCTGATCGGAGCACTCCGATCGTGGCAGCCAGTGGAACGGAGGAGTGTGCAAAGGGCAGCTGCTGGCCATTAAAAAGAATTAAAGGGACTGGCCCAGCGTCTCCCAATCCGCCCCTGGTCGCCGCCAATACTTTTATAAAGATTTTTTTTTTTTAATGGGGACTCGGCAGCGCCCTCTAGGGAGTGGCGCTCCGGGCGACGGCCCTGTTAGCCCGCCCCTAGAACCGTCCCTGCATGCAGTATAGGGACCACCAGTATCAGAGAAGCCGTGAAGTTGGCCTGGTGGCTTACCATGTATTTGCAACAAATATCTCTGAATTACTATTACCATATAGTTTTCAAGTATTGTTGGAAGTACAATTTAGTGTGCTGTAGGACACCCCCTTCTGTTTTTTTTTTTTTTTTTCTATTATTTGTTGCTGCCTGTTTAGTGGTTTTAGCAATTTTATTTTCCACATTGATCAGCTGTGCTTAAGTTACTAACCTATATCTTATTTTGCAATATAACAATTCCATAGGGCCTAAAGGGTTTTCCCTCTCTAAAGTCATACACTTTTCAGCCATAACATTAAAGCCACTGACAGGTGAAGTGAATAACATTGATTATCTTCTTACAATGGCACCTGTCAAATGGTGGGATATATTAGGCAGCAAGTGAAGTCAGTTCTTGACGTTGTTCTCTTGGAAGCAGGAAAGTGTAAGCATCTAAGCAAATTTGACAACTTGTGATGGCCAGATGACTGCATCAGAGCATTTCCAAAATAGCAGGTCATGTGGGGTGTTCCTGGTATGCAGTGGTTAATACCTACCAAAAGTGATCCAAGAAAGGACAACCGGTGAACCATGAGTTGCCAAGGCTCATTGATGCACAAAGAAGCACTACTATAGCACAAACTGCTAGAAAGTGCTTGCTGCGTAGCTGTAAACTGTCAGTGTCTGTCCGCTGCCAAAAGCACCTATAAAGCACGAGTGAGTGTCAGACCTGGACCCATGACACAATGGAAGGTGGCCTGGTCTAATAAATCAGGTTTTCTTTTACATGATGTGGATGGCCGGGTGCATGTGCATCATTTACTTGTGTAAGAGTGGGCACCAAAGTCGAGTCGGGATACACTAAAGGAAGGCAAGCAGTAGGAGGCAGTGTGATGCTCTGAGCAATATTCTGGGAAAACTTGGGTCCTGGCATTCATGTGGCTGTTACTTTGACACATAACACCTACCATTGGGAATAACATTCCTGGCAATGTTATTCCCTGATGGCAGTAGCCTCTTTCAGCAGGATAATGCATCCTGACACAATGCAAAAAAATGTTCAGTAATGGTTTGAGGAACATGACAGATCAAGGTGTTGACTTGATTTCCAAATTCCCCAGGTCTCATTAAGCATCTGTGTGATGCCAGATACCACAAGACCACCTGTGGAGTCCAAGTATCGATGGGTCAAAACTGTATATGATGGAGTTAAACTCTGTATATTGTTTTTTTCAAATTTATGCTGACATGCTGAAGACAGGAATGTGTACCTGTTGATAAAGAGTTCTATGCACCTATTGTGGGAAGTGGTGATGCATTCCAACATTTGTTTATTCTCAGAAATGAGAGCCTCTTAATTATGTTTCAAGAATTATTTAGTATTCATGTTTGCTTATTAATAATACAATGCTGGCCCCTGCTGCTAACAAAAGTAATAGTTCCCAATGTATGCGTGACTATTAATCAAATTGTTGATGCATGCTCTGAATATATATGATATGCAAAGACTATATAAATGCTTGACACAACTAATAAAGGTTAGAGTACTGTCTGACAATTGTGTGTGTCTACTACTCTCCGGCAATGAAATTAACCATTTCCATTCACCGAGTGTAGCTCTCCTGCCACTAAATTAGGGGATTCCAAAACACCCTCAGCAACCGCAAGAATGTGATTATCTGATTCTGATATTATTCATGGTTAGAATTATTATTAGACACAGAAAAGGGATTTTCAGAACATCATCACGGTATATTGGACATAGGAAGTTGTAGCCAATAAGGACAGTAGAGTTATAACTTTAGAAAAGCTGTGTGTACCAAATAAACAGGATGAAGGCAAGAAACGCTCTGCAGTTTAGCTTAACTTTTGGATTGCAAACAGAACCAAATGAAGGTTTGGTTGGGAGTACTTCTCTATGGGGCGATTCAATTAGCAGTGATGGGTGTGATCGGCCTTCTGTACTGGCAGTTTGTGACTAGTAACCTAGCTAGCTCTTGCACACTCCCCATAGATGTGTGCAGGAAAACTAGCAAAAGTCAAGATACTGCAATAGGCGGAAATGTGCACATACAAATATTGCAGTGATGTCCTGCAGCACATTGCCTGGAATTAAATTGCTCCCTAAAGCGGATACGCACTATGAGATCCCTCGCACCATATATCGTGCGATGAATCGCATAGTGTGTACACCTGATCGCACGTGCCCACAGGTCTGCTGCACAGCAGATGGGACTATGCCATAGACATTATGTTGCTAAATGCAGCATGGAACGACACATTGTGCCATCGTACACCGTATACAGATGGCATGATGTACCATCCCATCAAGTCCCGTCAGCTGGGTACACAATCACATAGTGTGTACCTAGCATAAGTGCCCCAATCTTGTAATGTTCACTGTATACTGGAGACTGATATTGCTTTGGGTGGTGTCACCCTTCAAGAAGTACCGTTAGTAAATCTGAATAAATCAGCGTCAGAGACAACGTAATATTTACGCCAGGCAGGGAGTGGTTCACTATTACTATTCAGTAACAACTGTAAAATGGCATCATTGCAAAATGTAGATTAAGAAATGCTGTCACAAGTGGATTTGGCAGAGAATTTAGTTTATTCTTGGCTTTAAATTCATTATCATGTGATAAGCACCTGCTTTAACTTAACTTCACATGCTATCAATTTCATAATTACAATGTGTTTTACAAGGTGTTAACCCCTTCACAGATAGCAAGCAGGCTTTGTGGTTACCAACAGGATTAGCCTGTATACAAATTAGAGTACCCTAGGAGAATTCTTATAGCATACCTAAAATGAGTACACCTGGGGCTCAGTTATGACAGAAATAGCATCCAATGAGATTGGTAAAAAGATGGAAGTAACTTAATGATCCATAACTAGGTAGGTTGATGTATGTGCCATAGTGTATCCTCATCTTGGGCGACTTCAATATTCCTGAAGATGTCCCCATTGACCTCTCTCTCTATGGACCTCCTCACACTCCCACTTGAGTGGGCAACTCCACTGATTTGATCTGCACTCCCCATTGTGATATCTCTGACTTCATCATTTCCCTCACTGACCGGCTTTTTTCCTTTAACTCTCCCTCTCAGGTTACCATGACCAAGCATATCACTGAGGAGATTTACCCTAATATTTTCTCATCCCTGCTCGACCCTTTCTTGCCAAGTATCTTCAAAAAAAAAAAAAAAAAATGCATGCCTCAATCCTGGCATTCCAAATAAGGCAGATACCTGGCAAGTGTGTTCTCAAACCAACTAGTGACACTGCAGGAAATCACACTCGCCTGTCCTTTCACTCTCCCATTTATTTCAAAACCCTTCCTTCCACTTATATATAGCTTGGTGGATCAGATGCTTATAAATAATTGCAGTTGCTCCTGAGCTGCACACAGCAGCCAATTAGCTATGGTATAAAATAACTGTACTGTATGGAAAGGTCTGAATTTTGGTTGAGTGTCTGACAAGCCCACCATGCTACAAAACTGCTGACCATGCACATCCGATTGCTCCAACCTCAGCCATTCAATATTCTGAAGGGAAGAGTTCCAGTGTAACACAAAAAGCATAATTTAATAGCAAACATGTTGGTACAGATAACTTGCAACTCAAAAAATACAGCCAAGCATGTTATACAAAACAATGTTTACAAATCAAAATTGCTTCACAGTTAAATGTCACTATAAATAGAGTAATATGGATAAATGTCCCATCATACATGAATGGTCTTTTGTACACCTACAATTTGTTTAATTACCATAAGATCAGCACAAGCTGTGTTGATAAATTATGCAAAACATATAAAAGTTAAAAAGGAGGACCATCTATACAACCACTCTGCTTAATGACAACATACCACTTTTCATACAACATAAACTGAACAGGTCATGGACTGAAAATGATGCCTAGGAGAAACTGGAACTACAGCCATGGACGGATTCCCCACCTCCTGTAGAAATTATGGGCGTCTAGTTTTCATTAGTTCTTGTCCAGTCACTTTGTGCTCCAGTCAGATATTAGGAGTGGTTATGGTTTAGTATAGAGCATATTTTTCATAATACAACTCAAAATAATATTCAACATAGTGTAATACAAAGTGTCTATTAGATTTTAAATAGGACCTGTTTTCTTGTTTCAATAGTCAACTAGCTGCTGTACAGGATTCTCCACTGCACCAAATGAAATACTTAAGTGTTTTAATTAGAATATAAACCAGTGTTACCTAGTAACATTTGCTTCGGCTTAAAGTATGTGAAGCAGTAAATTTTAACAAGAACAATTCCTTTGAAGAAAAAAAAAAGTTTGTACATATTTACAGTGTTCATTTTTAATCCAAAATGGAGGAGAAAGGAAAAAAAAAAAAAAAAAGGCAACACAACTTTGTCACTAGCACCTATAAATCATGGTCGCCACGACTGAAGCAAATTTACAAACTTGTCCATATAGCTATAGAAATGCAGCTATTTAGCAGTCATTCTAACTACATTGGCAGGAATAGGCAAAGTGTCTTGTGCACAAATAAAATATAAAATACACATTTGAAGCCTTTCACCTGAAATGTCACCTTCCAATAATTGAATGTCAGCAGTGTAAGTGGAATGTACAGCTCCAAATCTACTGGAACAGTCCAGGTTCCACCACAAAAAGTCCTCTTACATTCTTGCTGGCCCAAGATACTAAGCTTGTGTATTCCTTTAGATCAGTGGTTCTCATACTCGGTATGTAGGACCCCACACAAGTCACATTTTCCATGTCACCCAGCAGGAGCACAGGTACTGACTGACATCCACAGGTGAAGCCAATTATTTCACTTGTGATTTTGTGAAGAGACCTGCAAAACAGGCACTGTTTGGGGTCCTGAGGACAGAGTTTGAGAACCTGTGCTTTAGATGCACTACAATCATCCTGGTTTTAGAAGTGTACTGAAAAAGTAGCTTTTACATTCACTGAAATGTTGCAATACACTAGCAAAGTAACCTTCCTAACAAAATAATCAGATGTATATACAGGTTGAGTCTCCCATATCCAAAATGCTTGGGACCAAGGGTATTTTGGACATCGGAATATTCCGGATTTTGGAATAATTACATACCACATTGAAATGTCTTAGGAATAGGGCCCAAATCTAAACACAGAATGCATTTATGATTCATATACACCTTATATACACAGCCTGACAGGTAATTTTATACAATATTTTCAATAATTTTGTGGCTCAAACACAGTTTATGTACATACATGAAATTCATTTATGTTTCATATACACACAGCCTATAAGTCATTTTATACTTTATTTTTAATAATTGTGTGCCTTAAAACAGTTTGAGATAGTGACATTTTTGATGGTTCAATGTACACAGTCATGCTAAAAATATTCCATATTTCGGAATATTTGGATATGGGAGACTCAACCTGTACTACATTCTTGAACATATAAAAACAGATACATAGAACAAGTGACAAAAAAAATGTAGACTTTTACAGATCGTGATAATAGAGTACATGAATTGTTTGACAATGTAACAACTTGAAATAAAAATACTTCTGGATATTGATAAGTAACTTTGCCAGATTAGAAAATGGTCTAAAAATATTATAAAGGGTGGAGGCGAGGGGAGCATTTTGGTTTTATACTTAGCAATAAATAGCATTCTACAAAAACAGAGCTGTGAAACATAAAAAAGGGCAGTTTACATGTATAAAAATATAGAATTTGTTGAACCCCTTCCATCAATGGACAACCTTTTATACCTCTTAAATAAGAAAGGAATCCATAGTGTGCATCATCCATGCTGTGTTTAGCAACCACAACAAGCAACAGTTATGGTCTTTCGAAAAATAATAATTAAAACAGAAAATATATAATGATATACATGTTTTTCTAAAGAACAAATGTTTTAATGTGGTCAGGGTGCTTTTTTTAAGATAGGACCACCTGGCTTCCAAGAGTGTCGGAGCTCTTCATCAATTCCTCCAAGTGACATGTTGGATAGTTGGAGCACAGAGGTCTGAAATTCTATATGGCTCCTGGTATAAAAAAAAAAAAAAAAAAAGACTTTGCTAGCTGCACGGAATCCCATACCACTATAGGTTCAGTTTCTTGAGCTGTTCATAAGTTATAAAGAACTGTAGTGTGTTAAGGATTCATGACCATTAGACCAGTGATTAAAACAATAGCAATGTACCAATAACAGGCTTTTTGCAAATCTCAGTTCCTCCTCCTTATAATCATGTATAAGTTATTTTATTATCAAGGTGCAAAAAGAAAAATAAGTGACCATACACAGATGTTGCCGCATGTCCCAAAGACCAGGGCCATGGTCCTATTTTGTAACTCACTAAAGTTACCAAAGAGAACCTGTTCTGTGCTTGGGAATGTCTATTATTTTAGGACTACACACTAACAGATTAGACTACTTGCCTACATAAAAGTTAATATTGCAATTTTGTATGACCACTTTTACAGTGTGTGCTCAAATGAGCTGGGAAAATGTCTGTACACATGTAAAATTATACTTTATGTATAGCTAAAACTTAAAAAGCTACTTAGGATTGCAAAATAGGTATTACAGTCTAAAACAGACCAACTACAACATGACACCTGTGTAATTGTTTTCTGACTGCTGCTGTATACCTACTAAAAACACTATATAAAAATATTGTCATTTTATTTACATTCTTTCCTCATATCATTGTCCCTATATTAAAAGCAGACAATAATTTGAACCATACTCTGCCTGTTGCCAGTCTGGTCTCACTGTTAAACACTGTGTGGTCATGGAATCAGTATGACTTACCACCGGCCGCATGTCTACGACATTCCCAACTGCAGAAGCCCGGCAGTGAAGATCCCGACAGGTAAGTATATTTTCTATTTACTAGCCTCCCTTCCCCTAACCCTCCCTTAGGGGTGCCTAACCCGAACCCACTCCACGTACACTATCTCCCCCCCCCCCCACCCCCCGGGAGCCGCTAACCTACCCATCGCCCCCCCACCCCCACGACTGTCCGTGCCCGGCTTACCTTCGATCGGTAAGCCGGGTGTCGGGCTCCCGGCGTAGGTCTAATGACAGGCGTCGGGATTTCCACACCTGCCATTAGACACTTGCTGGGATTAGACAGTCGGCATTTAGACCGTCGGCAACCCATGGTCACAGGTTTCACCTAGCTCTCACATTAGGGCATATTCAATTGGGTTCGTGGCAAAAAACCTTGCACCCAATTTTGGATTACCGCGGTTATGCGCACTCCCGATACCCGCGCTATCAGATTTAAACAAAAAAAAAAAGTGGTAGGGGTTTTCAACTCCAGGCACATTGATTAAAAAAAAAAAAGTCTGGTGGCCTCCCCTCCATCTTGTTACTAGGGAGGGGGCTGCTGGGAGATGTAGTTCTCCCAGCACCAGCTATACACATGGGAGGAGGAGGGGGTCACACACATACACACACACACTTACTCTGCTGCAGAAGACTCGGCTCCCAACGCTGGATGCAGAAGACAACGCTTCGGAAGGTGAGAAATTAAGGACTAATTAAGCCAATTGGAAACTTCCAATTGCTTAATAATAATTTCTGAGGGGGTGGGGTGCCCCGGGGTCCCAGAGCAAGTCCCGGTGATTTTTCCTAAAATTAACGATTTTAGGGGAAAACAAATAAAAAAATAAAATCAGACTTGCTCTGGAGCTGTGAGAAAAAAAAAAAAGATGCAATGATTTCTATAGAAATCACCACTTCCCATTTTCAGTCACCTAATTGAATAGAAAAACCCAGTGCCGCAGATTTTTTTTAAAAAGCCCACCCACAATTGGATATGCCCCTTTGTCTTCTTAAAAATGTTTACTTAAACAACCATGGTCACAAATCTGCAGATTTGGTTACGGCTATAAATTAGCTAAGCAAGTCTGCCCGGCAGGTTTTAATGGCCTTCTTTATGGTAATATTCAGGTCACGATCACTCCGTAAAATACCTGCAACTGATATTGGCAGATTACTTTATATACGGATTGTGACATATGCACAATTCTTCTATTACACCTTTTTAGTGCTTCTATCCTTATACTTACTTTTGGCTACTTTCATTTTTATATTTAGGACATCGTTCTCCATAGGTTATTTACACAGATGAGCACTGAATACTGTATAAATGTAGGTGTATGGTAAGTTGGATAGGCCAATTTTACTTGCATACTGTTTGGCATCATCGAGTGATGACTATACAGTATTGTTTCACTTGCATTACTTTTTATGAATGCAGCTGAACTATAGGATTCATAGTTTTCCTCAGACATAAAAGCACAATGACAAAGGTTTTCACTTTAAATATTGTGAAAGGATACAATAATATTCCAGGGTCCCAGTCTCAACCAGTTTGGCCAGAAACCTTTGTACAAAGCAGAAAAGCCTTCATTCTTCCAGGTCTGAAAGTAAAATCTACGTTACTACAAACCGGATGTGAGAATGCAGCAAAAAACACAGTAGGTTTTACCAACATATCACAATAAGCAAAACAATGTGATTATGAAGATTGCTTATTAGTAAGTACTCCGCTTAAAATATAGAAGAGTAAAAAAGTTTGGATACTTGATGAAGTCACCAACTTTTTTCAGATATGACAACACAGTACCTGTTATACTACTTTATATTTTGCAGAGTACAAATAGGATGCATACAATTCAAATCATCATTTTTTGGGGGAAAACATGCATTGTCCTTCAGAATGTACAGAGAAGCTTTGTGGGACTATAAATTATATGTAATGAGATGTACCTGCAGTAAGCAGTCTAGCGTGCCTTTGTAGCTGGACCCTTCACAAACGGACCTTTGGTTCATCATCCGCGTTCTCACAACATCAACTGGATTTGAAGCTAGTGCTCCAGCCAAGCCACAAGTAAAACTCGATCTAATTTTAAAGCAATGTCACGAGTCAAACACTGCGGGGAAAATAATGACAAACAAAAAAAACATAGCTCTGTTCTTATGCTTTTAACACTGTGGTGGGTGATTTGTCAAATCTTCGAGCCTATAAAATGACAATTAGAAGCCAATTAGTTGATATTTTATCTCTGTTAAGGTGCCCATACACTGTGCGATAAATCAGCCGATCTGACGGATTGGTGAGATTTGGCTGCTATATCGTACAGTTTATGGGCATATCGGACAGAGCGCACATCCGTGGGGTCGTACATTGCACCCCCAGATCTTACTGCAGTTTCAGTCGATCTGGGGATGTGATGTTTGATCCCATGCAGTGCTATGCGGGTGGGGGAGCTGGCATATCAGGCGGTCGGCCACCCAATCGCACCGTGTGTGGGGACCACCCGATATGTCGGACGTCGGATCCCCCATCGCGCCGTGCATATCGCACTGTGTATGGCCAGCTTTAGACATGTATCCCTTTGATATTGCAATCACTGTTCTCAACTCTACTAGGTTAGAACCGGGATAGTTTTTCACACCGAAGTTAGTGCACCCTAACCAGAAGTTTAGACGGGTTTAGCCGTTTTACATGGCTAAACCCAGGGAAAAAAGGGCGATAATTAGAGAGCGCCCAGAACAATTGAATTGCAACACTGGGCGCTCATATATTATCAGATCTAAAAATACAATTGAATCGCCCCCAATGTTTCCCTTATTGACCTGCTACAGAATAATCTAACAAGCTGAGTGTTCAGTATTCAATTAGAAAGCAAGACATGGAAACGGGGAGAATAAATGGGCAAAAAGACAATCTTTAAAAATAATAAAATCTGTACTATGAATGTATTGATATAGAGGTAGATGTACTAAACCTTGGAGAGATAAAAGTACCAACCAATCAGTTCGTCATTTTTCAAACACAGCCTGTAAAATTACAGGAGCTGATTGGTTTGTACTTTCTCCCCAAGGCTTAGTATGTTTCCCCCATAGAGAGATATAGATAGATCACACGATAAAACAAGTGCTAGAAGAAACAACTTTCTTTAAAACAGGTTTCTTTAAAACCGGTAGAACGTGACAATTAGATGGGTGTTCCTCACACGCCATGCTTACAATTACCTGAGAACTATCTTACTGGACCTATACTAAGGTTTCAGAGTAGGTAGTGATTAACGAATAGTGCAGATAAATGACTAGCTGGGTGACTAGTATGATCTGCTGCCCCATGGCGGACAAACATTTTGACTATAACAAACTGCCACACAGAAAGGCAGATAATGAAAAGGGGATAAGAATGTCCCAAACTAGACAAAAACCTTTTAAATTAATCACAGTCCTTCCCCCTTACTAAGTGATAAAAAGAAGAATAAGGGCAATCTTGTATATAAAATTCATTGGTCTGTCTGGTTATACATTCGGAAACCTTGAACACCCCTGCACCGATTGGGATGAAACCAGCGCGGGTGGTCCAGGTTTTAGGGGGGATAGGAGCCAAACCTTCCGTTGGTGTACGCTGGGCAGAACTTTGACCCGGGCAGCCTGTTCTGGCCCTTCCACTGGATGGATTTGGATTCAAAATTCACAGAGGGGTAGCAATTTGTCTGGGATGCCTAATGTAGTGGTTGGGGTCCCGGTTGGACCTCACTGCGGAGTGAGCTGGGCAGAACTTTCCTCATGACTGTGTTGGAAGAGCTGCTAACTGATTCTAAAATGTTGAGTTACATCCAACTCATTGTTAACTTAATAACTTGAAGATTTAAACCCGGGCAACGCCGGGTACTTCAGCTAGTAGTATTAATAAATGCAAAGTGAGGCTTGTTTTGCATTTTATTGCTATTGTCGTTTGATAATAAGCAGTTGTGACTGCTGGATTTAAAAGGCTTTGAAAACCAGATGTTTAGTAAATATACCCCCCAAAAGAGCAATTGTAGACCTACAGAAAGTGTGTGTAGACGGTGTCACCCATTAGACCAGACAGGATCAGGTGCTTCTTGGTGATGTCATATACCGGTAACTCCACCCCAACAACAATAGCTGCTCTCTGTGCAGTGAGCGATACCCCCTAAAAATAAATATTACGTTACTTTCTAGAAAAGGAGAATGGGTTCTTTAACATCTTAACACAACCAAAAAAATGATTGTTACCTTCCACAGCCCTTTTGTCCCCTCCTGCTGGTAAATACTGATGAAGTTTCCAATCATTCCTCCTTGGATCACGCTGCCTTGAGCCTGCATTCTTATCTGGTTAAAAGACAATGGGGCCAATGTAAGGAAAGCAGCTCATCCTTCCACTATAATACCGGAATGGTGTTCTGCAGGATGGGGCTTTACATGATGATCATAAAAAAAGGCACATACATCTAATATTTTATTACATAATTAAATGAATAACCCTTCAGATTAGAGAATAGAAAAGCCATATATTTTTTTACTTTGCCATTTTATATTGTCAAGCAAGGCAGTTATTGGTAGATAATCTACACAAAAAAAAAAAAAGTTATACATTTCTTTTTACTTTTCCCCCATTTACATGAATAATTTAGTTAGTTAGTAACAGGACATTCTGGAGGTTTAGCAAAAGAGCCAATAAGTCAGAGTGGTTATTTCAGGAGTAAGGAAGACCATGTACTCAGATTGCAGCCAGACTGCCGAGCCTCCTCACAGCTATTTCAGGAATATAGGCAACAGGCGTTAAGCAACAAGCATTTTGTATTAACATATGCACAAGGATTGTGCATAGTGTTCCTGCTCGGGGCTTCCTGAACTCCATGTCCTTTTGTATCTAAGCAACAACTGCAAAAGAGTTAGATCACGTCACACCATGTATTTTCCGTGCCAGAATTATAAAGAGAACATTGATTGCTCCATTCCACACGTTGGTCACATGCTGAACTCAAACATAGCAAAGTCCTTTCCAATCCAGTACTAGAAAGTAAAGCAGACTCTCTGGATTCTAAATAAGGTGGACAACAGTGGCTGTGCTCTTGCCTTGCACCTTCCCTTTTCACTTGTCGCACACACACTCCTTTATATGCACTTGCTATGATGCAACAATATATTTTTTTTTAAAGTAAACATTTTAAAAAGAAAAATGGAACGATTGTATTACTCCAGCTGCTTGCCTGGTCTTAGAACATACAATTGAAAAGCCCAATTTGACTCACATGTGAAAATTTCGTTTTTTGGAGGCTAAGAGGTAAACACAATATTCAGTGCTAAATATTCTACTGTTCTGTGGAAACTGTAAAATGATATCTTCTCTCGCCACTAAATGGTGACGGCCAAGGGCGCCTCACAGAGCTTTAGGCTAATGTGCAGACAGGGTCTGATATAGGCCAAAAAGCAGATTCTGCAGACATTGGAGTTACTGTTCCATCAGCAAGCCCACATAATGATTCTCCGCACAGTTATCACTCCAGTTCTGGCTCCTTATTGGTAAAGCGATTCTCTAATAATCTACTACTAATGCCGATGCATGATAGCACAATTGTCACAGTCTATTGAGGCATAAACACTCCAGTTATTTTATGTATATTATGCAGCTCTGTAATACACAGCTTCTCTTACATATCAATGTTAGGGCTTTACTTAATCCAGCTCACCCAATTTTTGAGCAGGAATTTACCAGTCTCTTTCTTTCTAAATAATTATTTTAGAGTTTTTAAAATCTGCATTAAAATAAGCAGCCCATGGGGCTCATACGGGTATACAATAGATGGCAGCTGTAGGTCATTCCCTGAATTCTGTATGACTGTGTACTAGAGAAGATTGGGTTATCTAGCCATTGCATCATATTACGCTCTGCTCTCGGGTGATTGGAATATACTGAAGCGGAGCAGCAAAACTTTAATAAGATCGAGAAAACAAATCTAAAATGTCAGGGAAACTCATTATATAGGTGTTTTATGTATTTCTCCCAAGGCAAATATGGAGACAAATATGTACAAGTCTTCTCCATAGACGGAGGTTATTATGAAGCTACTGGAATCATCTGGCACCCAAACAAACAAAGATTCGTAGGGAATGGGCCTGAGCAGCAATTCTGTGTCACACCGGTGTGATCATTGAACGAAAAAAAAAAAAATCTACATCAATAAAGAAACACAACCAAGATCAGACAGATCAGTTTCCAAAAACATTCCTCACACTAAAGGCCCCCATACAAAAGTGACAGATTGCCGCAATTCCATGATCCACAGACGTTGGAGTATCAGTGAAATTAAATGTGTTGGATTTCACAAATTTGCCGATCAAGATCAAAATGAGATAGAAAACCCCAAGTTGCTGATCACTAACATGTAGATTGTCACTGATTTCCCGATAGATCAGCAACCATTTTTGACCGCTGGTCAGCATTTCCCACTGGCAGATCAGGGGATCGGCAAATGCATGGGGCCCTTATCAATGCAGGGTTTCCATTTTTCCTAGTTGGTGTACAGATGTATTCATTACTGGCTGACATTTTAAGAGAGCTACAGGTGGAACTAATTATTTCACATGCACTGTTAGTGCTCCCTGAGGAACGAGTGTGGAATACTAGAGGTAGCTTAGGGCACAGAGGGATTAGATATAGAAAACTCAGGTTGTTTATTGTCTCAACAGACAGCGCAAAAATATGTCTGTGCATTTCCTTCACTCAAAACAAATAAAAGTTAGAGTGTCACCCGCTGTGTTCAGCCGCTCTCCCTATGGCTCCTTTTGATCATTAGTTCTTTTGGTTTAATGCATATTTTGCACCTGACTGCAATCAGGTATTTGATTATCTAACATGAAGTAGAGCATTATTTAGTTACATTGTTAGTGGATGTAACAAGATTAAGTGCATTTCACAGCAAAAAAAAATAAAATAAAAAGTGTAAAAATAAAAGTTATAGCCAGGCCTGTACAGATGTGTGTTCATACACCTATTCCTTTTGCATCATACTGTGCATGAATACCTGGCACGATTCCCGTGCAGCATACTTTTTCTTCAATTTGGCAATTTAGTTCTCAGCTTCTCCCAGGATAGGCACAAAACGCGTTGCTGCCTGGAGTATGGTGTGTCCCTAAGCAAGATTGGGATCATCCTGTACGTCCTGTATATACCTATTACAATCCATCTTTACAAGTCGTGGCACCACTTCTATGGTGAATACATCTCCTGGAACGGCTGATCATCTCGAGAAAGACGAGTCATAGTAAAATCCTGGGAAGTCTTGCGGTGATCTACACAGCCACTACTGGACCTGGCGGCCAGCGTATCTCCCAACTCCTGCTATCTGCAACTCTATCGAGGTATAGCACGGTAACTACAATGGGCAAGCAGCTCTCCCACTGTTCCACTGAGACATACATTTAAACAGCACAGATTATATCCATAGAGGTGGCCTTTTGGACACTTCTGTAACCAAGTAAGACCGGCACTATTCATATCTGAATGGAACAGTCTCTTGCCACATTGTTACTTTAAGTAAATTGGCTTTTACAATAATTTGGGAAACTGTATTCGTCAAGGCCATAGATGAACATTATGTTTACCAGCTTTTGAAATTATTAGCTATACAATATATTTATTCAAATCATAGTATATCAACATGTACTCTTTCATAATGTTTGTGATATCCTGGTGTGTATATTTCTAAGCTCTTTTTAGTTTTATACGTTTTTTTTATTAGTTTCCTATTAAAATTATAGTACTCTGTATCCTTACATGGTTTGAGATTCTCTGCTTTATCCCATGCTATCTTTTTTGATCTTTTAAATAGAGATTAATTGTACTTGTGTGTGCCAGCGCAGTCTTTGATTTATTCTCTCTTTCATTAGTTTGCAGATTAACCATAATGATGCATGATGGGGGTCACTCATATCAGACCTGTTTTTTGCCAGTTTAACCGGGATTGTGTACATTTTCCTCAACCCATACAAAAAAACGAAACAAATATTAAAACTACAGTGTTATATAATTTAAAACAAAAGAATTAAGTACAATTGGGCTACACAATCACTAACAATATTGAGAACGTGCAGAAAATTATATGACCTAGGGGCAGTGTCCCACAGCAGTATTGTGGTTATGATACAGAACATAATGAAATACTCACCGGTCACACAAAAACATTGCAGACCACCACATTTGATTATGGCCCCAAGGAGAAAGCTTATATTTCATACATACAGAAACATAACATTACCTTTAGGACGTCTGTGGGGTTGGCGATACATGAAGAAACTACTCCAGATAGGACACCGCAAAATACATTAAGGACCAATGTCTCATCTATGGGAGAGAAAGCAAATACATTCATATCTGAATAGTGTAAGACATTGCTAGATAAGTATGAAACCAACACACTGAAGACATTTCTATTACCTAACAGGAATTGTGGCATACATTATAGAAGAGAAGAGGTTTCTTTATCTTCCCACATGCATGTCTACCAGCATAAAAACAAATGTAAACAGTACACTACATTATCGAATGCATATTAGATATGGTGGAGAATAGGACCATAGAGCTCTGCAGTGATTGGTGTAGGGGAGAAGTGTCCAGCAGTTACCTGGAATTGCCTATATAATAGTTATGTTTGGTATGAGTGCTCCTTACAATGCAGCCTGGCAATGCCTGAGAGTCTCTTCCCCCATCATGATTATGTTGGCCAGGTTCTAGCGTTGCATGATCTACTATTGCCGGTACAGTCTCAACCCGCGGGTCACAGTGTCCTGCGGGAGGGGGGGGGGGGTAATTGCGGTGCAGCACTCACCGACTGAATAGATGCCGTGTGCATGTGCAAGGTACCCATTCAAAGCAATGGAAGAGCTTGGGGGCAGCCAAGCAGGTCCTTAAGTGTGATAAACAAAATGGGGCGTGTCTTAAGATACACCCCCCTTTTCGAATGCGCACACAACAGTACCTTTTATACGGTCCGGTGCCTTGCCCAGCGCCGGACCTAGAATTAACACTAACTTGTATAGAATATATACATGCTCTTGGTATAAATTAAATGGTGTGCTTTTATTTCAAGTTTCTGTGGTTTTGAAATACTGTTTAATATTGTCACGGTTACATATATGCGAAGATGAATTTGTAAGAAGACTCCTAGAACCACATTGTACATTGGCTCACTGATAAGTATGACACCAAGAGGTGCAGGGTTAGCTAACTTTAGGTATCCGCAACATACACACCTTCTGGGCGATCAACAAATAACCTCTTCAAGCTTTGGTAAGTGCCGATTTTAATAGTGCCATATGATGCCTGGCGAAGCATTGCTGGTGCGATCCTACAAACGTAAGCACAAGGAAAACCATCAAACTAGAAGTAAGATTTTCAGCTCAAGCTATTTCTGTAGACGTTTCCATCAGACATAGAACATGAATACAGACAACTTACTCAAGTGGCCTCCTGATGCCAACAACATACACTTGGTTCCTCACGGTCATATTTTACACACATAGAAAAATAAGAGGCATCTATATATAGGGGTATTCAATATGGGAGCGAAAAGTAAGTGCTGGTCTTTTCGCTCCACATTGGAGATTTTCCTGGGATAAAGTATCGGGCGAGCGCCCACTTTATCCCCGTATTCAATTTAAAAGCTACGAAAACAGGACCCGGTGAAGTAGGATCGGCGAAAAAAAATGAAATTTTCCTGGAATAAATTGTAGCCGCGGCAGTTGCTTTCTTCCCGACATTGAAGAAGTGATGCAGAAGAGCACTTAGGTTTTTTTTTTTTCATTTTTTTAAGTGGTCCCATCAAATTTGGGGTACATGAAAATGGGTACTAGCATATTTTTAAGTCCCTAAAGTCTTTATTTCAAAATTCTGCAAATATGCACCTGCCGCTAATAACCTATTCTAGAAAACACCAGCCGCATACTTGCAGAATAGCCCTGAACCTATTTCCGTATTTTTAAACACTTTTTTCCCCCATTTTTTTTTTTTCCCACCCCAAATTTTCAATAATTTTTTGGGATGTCCCTATTTTTTTTTTCAACTTTTTTTTGACATTTTAAAATGACATTCCCATGGGTGCAGGCTATTTTTTTTTTAAGCCTGCACCCCTAAACCCCAATTCTGCACTTTTTTTCGTCACCTATTCAGTGGTGAAAAGTTATCCCCATTTTTTTCAAAGACTTTTCGAACCTGCGAAAAGTCTTTGAAATTGAATACGGTGTAAAACCAAAACCAGCTAAAATGACGTCATCGGTGCGAAATTATCGCAAAAACTGACTTTTCTCTCCAAATTGAATTGCCCTGATAGTGTGTTGACATTAGGTTGTCTCAGATAACACACACTAATAAATATATATATATATATATATATATATATATATACACACATATACACACACACACATATGCACAACTTTATATTACAGTATAATAATTTGGCCCATCTGTAGCCAGTATAGATATTGCACAGATCCACTTTGCTGCATGTATACACTGAGCGAGGAGCATGGAAAAAGCAAAGTGTTACAAATAGTGCAATCACATGAAATAAAAACCCAGAGCCTCAAAATCTCTTTTCCACACAAATAAAAACAAGATACACAGGACAACAAATAATAATAAATGTCTAATCTCTCATATGAGCAGTGCCACAATCCTGATTCAGTCTTTTCGCAGTGGTGTGGAATCATATCTTTTGCTGCTCAATAACTCTTCCACAATCAGCCCAGCTGATATACTCTTCAAAGTTCATTTATCATGTACAATGAGCCCGATTCAGCATGGATTGTTTTTCTGCAAATACTCATGCAACGCAGTTGCTAATATCAGCGGTGATATGTAAATTATTGCATTTGCATTGCGATCGCAGCCTAACAGAAGGACGCCCGCTTTCCCTTACTCACATCCGTATACTTTAGCAACATAGTGAAATAATCGGTAACATCGGACCCATATGCACAACTGAACAAGCCCAGACCTTACTCAGAAATTGCTAACTCCCACGCTATGAGACCTCAGACTGGTTATGGCATTGCAGTGTCTAATTTGTGCGCGGCCCTGTTATGGCGTGCAAACGCACTGGCACACCTGCATTTCCCCGACCCCCCCCGTCACCACCCACAAATGGCACTTCCTGTCACTGCAAAGAATCTGCGTAGCCGTTGCGATCGCAGCCCCGATCGCAGCGGCCGGTTCGCGCACGAGCACATATGCATGCACAGTGCAAAACAATTGTCATATTGCGTGCATATTCGCAGTTGCGTACAGTAGTGAATCAGGCCCAATGTTCGCTGCCCCATCCATCCATCCCAATATATTTCACAAGACTGACCACCCTCCAGATTAGTATAAGGGGTACATTTACTAAGATGGGAGTTCTATTAAGAAGTGACATTGCCCATAGCAACCAATCAGATTTCAGGTGTCTTCTAGAAGGTGCTAGATAAATGAGAAATAGAATCTGATTGGTTACTATGGGCAACATCACTTCTTAATAGAACTCCTATCTTAGTAAATTTACCCCCAAGAGAAACAGATATTACTGGAAAGGCAAAGGCCCTTATCAGAAAAACAGACCTGGGAAAAGTCTGGTCAACTCTGTAGGGATTGAATCTGGGCTCTTTAACATTGCTACATGCAATCATTTATGAAAATGTAGTAATACAAGTTCAAACAATAAAAGAGACAAAATACATTTGAAATGATTGAAGGTGGTGGGGTGTTGATTTATGAATTTAAAAATGCCACACAAATTGCATGAGGATGGGGGGTGGTTGTCTATTTTATTGCTCAGTTTGTAATAAATGCAACCATTATATTTTGTGCAATCTGGACGGTGTCAGAAAATCTAATAAACTTTCTAAAAAAAAAAAATAAAAAAAAAAAAAGATCAAAAATTAAGAAGACTGATTCAATAAATTGATTCACTAACTGGGCTGGATTTAGGTGAAAAGTCTGTTTGAGGTCTGGATGTAATCCAGAGTATTTTGTAATAAGTACAAACACAAGATACAATATAAATGAGATGGTATCTCCTGACAATCCACCTGCTGTCTCCCCATTTACAACAAGTATTATAAATAGAAATAAATATCTCACAAGCACTGTTTACAAGACAAAACCCACGACAGACAAGGAAGAGGCTGGCACAGGATCCCCAAGCTTGTGACCTCCCTGTCCTAGTGGAAATCATAAAGTCCAGGCTGTCTGCCATCCGGGATAAACTGCAATATTTTAGTGGTAATACTATGTACACAATGAAATCAAAATTTACATGAATGGAAAACAGGTCTGACTAATAGAGTTTACGATTAGTAATAACCTTTAAAATAGCTATAAAAACTATACCTATAAAACTACTTATCGTGGAGCCAAACATCCCCATCAACTATCTATCTGAATCCTAAATTTAGCAACTACTGTAGTAGTTTTAGGAAACTGAAAGAGGAAAAACCACAACCAACCAAAAAAAGTACTTTAACTCAATATTGCACTAAAATAAACAGAACATAGGTCATCAAGGAAAATGACTTGGGTATGAAATGTAAGATTTTAGTAGTTTAAGCATTTCGGTTTGGCACTAGTATATAATCTCACATGTGACTACATATTAAAATTCTGCATTCACAATGAATTTCTAATTCAAATTAAGCACATGTAAACCTAAAAATCATTGTAACAATCGTAACATATAAAACAACTACATAACGTGCAAATAAAGCAGCAAACACACGAAGAAGCTTATTGGTAAATCCCTTTCTCCCTTGGTTTGTCTCTTCAAACTGCTATAATGATGGCCTTTTCTTCTGATTTTCTATAGTGCCATGACCGACCATAGCAATAATAGTCATAGGGTAGATGATTTAGCCAATAGACAGGCTTAAGGATGCCCATCTGAGCCCTACGTGCACTGTGATATTTTCTGCCTACTTCTTTACAAACAAAAACTTTCTGTTCCATGTCAGACACATTTAAAAATCCAGATTGAACACATTTGTAATTGTATATTAATACAGAAACCCCCCAACTTAAGTTGGGTACACACCTGAAAGATATCTGCAGATGAGTGATCTGCAGATATAGCTTTAGATGGACGTTCATACACACTGAACGGTCGTCATCTATCCGGCAGCAGCGGGTCCCGCTGACAGGGAGGAGAGGCAGAGCCGCCCCCCTCCCTGCGGCTGCCGCTGTGTGTGTGTGTGTGTGTGTGTGTGTGGGAGGTCTGCAGATATATCTGTCCATGGGTTGTGCGGCACAGCCAATGCAATAGGTCTGAACGACGTGGCTTACAGACATATCGTCTGTACACACTGGCCGACGGCCAGCAGATATATTGGATGATCAATTGATCGGCCAGTGTGTACCTAGCATTATATAGCTTTCTACATGCAATAAAAGCATTGCAAATGCCAGTGTGTCTTTAGTGAATTGTAAAACATAGATAAGAGTGGGTCAAACTACACTACTTACCCAGAATACAGTGCTTTCAAACCTTCTTCTTTGCATATTCTAACAAGTGCATGGAGCATTCCTCTGTAGCGGATTTCTTTGTACTTTGCATCATTAGCCTGACCCTGCACTTGGAGACGTGTCTTAGTCAAGTCTATAGGAAACGTGCCTTTCAGTGGGGGAGAAAAAAGAAAATTACAATTTTGTTCCGATTTATAGACTGCATGCAAATCTAGCCAACGCTAGCTGCACAAATGCTAATTTTGGTCAACCCAAGTGTCTCACTAGTGAAACAAGTTTGACAATGACCACTATCAGCATGACTGCATGGTCACCAAGCAACACAAAACAATATTTGCATTGGGATTTGGTCATAGTGAGTCTTAGCATCTATGCAGTTAAGTCTTCTACACAATCTCTTCTAGCCACATTTTTCAGAGATTATCATTGAAGCTGGGCTAAAGGACTGGAATACTCATACTACATAATCTTGTTTTATCAGGTGTATTCCATACTGTGAAAAACTGAAGTTAAGATATTGAGGTATTAAAGTAGTTACTAGTCTATATGTGGTTTGGCTCTAAGCAAAGCAGTCATTTGATCTTCAAATCATATGCATACAACATATTAAATTACCCAGAAAGCAGGACATTCCTTTTCCATTATTCTGTGACTCAAACTTTCAGAAAGTGAGATTTACATATGGCGTTATACACTTTCCTTTCTTCATCTAAACAACCTTCCCACCACAGCAAAATTCACCAGACAGCAACAGAATTGTACAAGCATATCACTATATCCTCAAGGGACAAAGCTTTTCTCTTTATAAAAAATGGTCTATATTAAGAAGGTGCTGGCTCCTCTGGACCTAACTGCTCTTCAGCATCTGCAGACGAATCCAAACCAAACCGAAAAGATAAAATGCATTTGTGCAACAAATAGCTAGAGGAGTACAGAAGCCATTAAGACAGGTTAGTGCACATTTGTGCCTTTAAGCAGTGTTTGTAAGCAAAAGTGGCAAAATTCTAAAATCAACTAAGTTTTTCCACAAGTATTTTCACATTACTTATACTGAACAAATCAAACAAACTTCAGAGCTGAAAGTACAAATGAATCGGGTAACTATGGTACAGCACCTTATCAAACTAACAGGAGGCTCCAAGGGCAACTAACATGACACAAACATGTGACAGATGCTGAATATACAGATTGTGATCCATGTCCACCCTATACGTACAGTTAAGGCCATGCAAAAGCCAGCCTTTTATAGGCACATGTGGCATTTTCATGGGGAATCAAACCTGTTCATTCTCTACCTTTTATGTACACATGTATAGTTGCACTAATCCCCATGCCTAATAATAAATCATAATGGGACATAATAAGTGTGTGGAGTCATCTCTAAAGCACACAAATAATCCATCGATATTGAAAGAAATCTGGTTGCTCAGTCTGGCCAGACAGATCCTGCCCAGTTTGGCATACAGGAAGATCACACTGTGCATGTCCACTGATCGACAAATAACTGCTGACAACCAGAGTATAATTGTGCAATCTCGCCCTCATCTGCATCATCCATCTGATGTCACCAGACTTAAAAGTCCCAGCCAGGTAAACTACTAGTGCCAAGACTTTTAAATCCAGTCTGTCAATGGGATGGTGCTGGAAGGAAGTGCAGTTGTCAAACCAGTTACATGCCAGTTTTCTAGGAGAGAAAGCAGTTAAAGTCTGTACTACGATCTACTGCTCATATGGAGCCTCAGCAAGTAGATCTGCATGGACATTGGGCAGAATGGGACACCTTTTGCCTGTCTTACTTTTATGTCCACAGAATTGGCTTCAAATACAGCTCTAACTAGATTTTCTTGCAAAACATTACAGGAACAATATGCTTTCAGTGACATGAGCAATACCACAACATAAAGAATATATTCATGTTAAAACACAACAAAAGTGAATATGGGCATTGAAAATGATAAGCTGTTTGAGAATGCATTAATAAAACTGATTTATGTAAATCAAATGATGAAATCCCCATCAGAATGGAGTGACTAAGAAACCAAACACCCTAAAACTAGAAGTGCTTAGGTTTGGCAGCCACCCTTATTTGCAGCTGCTTCTATAGCTCTGTAGGCATTACACCAATTAGAACAAGGTTTGTTTGGGATGCAGTTACCTTGCCGATGGACGGGGATGCCGGCTGTTGAAATCCCGGCGTCGGAATCCCGACTCGGGACTAAACAGAGGCGCCTAAAGCCTAACACCGGAATAGATACCGATGCCGGGGGTGGGGGGGAGGGGAGACCTAGGTTCAGGCATGACAGGGGAGTTAGGGTAAGGCTCCAGTGTGGGGAGGAGGATTAGGTTTAGGCACCAAAGGGGGAGGGTTAGGTTTAGGCACCTGTTGGGATACTGAGCATCGGGAAGCTGCTGTTGGTATATTGACAACTGCTATCCCGACTGCCGGTATTTAGTACCCATCCCTGTTTGTTTATGTGCATTATCTGGGCTAAGTCACAATCTCCCACGGGTGAGTGCACTAACTCCCCATCCAGCTATTCCTCACCGTTGGGTTGCTTGGTTTAAATATTTGGGTGTCTGGATTACAAATCATATGTCCGAATACGTGGGCTTGAAGCCTTGAATGTTATGTTGTTTCTCCACAATTAGCCTACCGTAAGTCCAAGATGCAAGTTTAGCAACTGTTATGCTGGGTACACACTGGCAGATACTGTATATTATCCGATCAATTGATCGGCCAATATATCTGCTGTCCGTCGGGCAGTATGTACCCGCAACATGTCGGTGAACGTCGTTCACGACATATCGCATTGGCTGTGCTGCACAGCCGACGGACAGATATGTCTGCAGACCGCGCGCGCGCGCACACACACCACCCCCCCCCCCCCCGCAACAATGTACAGGCGATCTGCGCATCTGGATGTGCAGATATATTGCCCATAGTCTGTGCTACACAGCTGACGCCATATGTCTGAATGACATAGTTCGCGGACATATCAGGGGTACACATCTGCCGACTCGCGATATATTGTCCATTCCATTGAACGGCCGATGTATTGCCCAGTGTAAGACACTACACAGATAAATGGATCAAACTTTAAAAGCTCTATGGAGAGTTAGGGGTAAATTTACTAAAGCAGACAAGTAGTGATGCTGCCCATAGCAGCCAATCAGATTCTGCCTATCACTTTCTAGAATGCAATAGAGAAATGATAGCTGGAATCTACTGCTATGGGCAGCACCACCACTTGTCAGTTTTAGAAGCTTCTAGTAAATCTACCCCTTAACATCTATCCTCTCCACTCGGGTGCGTTTTTTCAGTCCCATATAATAGAATGCGCAGCCATGGCTGCCCACTGATTAGCCATGTTGGCGAGAGGTACAGGCAGGGGCATAACTAGGTATTTGAAGGCCCCATAACAGAAGTTGGTACCACCCAATGCTAAAAAATCTATATAACACATGTAACTTTGAGAAGGAAGATGGGCCCCATAGCAGCTGCATCCCTTGCACCTCTGGGCAGTGATCGTGAAATACGCTCTATAGTGTTTTTATGCGATATAGGAAGTGAGGGATTCGGTTTTAAAAATGACTGGGTACCATAGGACCCGGTCGCAAGTCCCTCACTTGAGTACTCGCCGCAGAGTTGGAGAGATGCTGCTGGCAGTGACTGGCTGCTGAAGCACACACACAGCGAGCATAGCAGCCAATCACCTCCGGCGGCGCCTGGTCCAATCACTGCCGGCAGCATTCACCAATCATTCACCGCCGGAGGAGTCTCATGATCAAATCGCCGTCGGCTGTGCATTCCACCTGACGTTCGCACTGCTCCTGGTGTACGGATGCCGGATCATGGTTCCTCCTTACTTATCACGGGTAGTGGATAGATCAACTTCAGTAGAAGGACCCTGATGTCATCCTTCGCCAGTGTGACTGCTGTGTAGGCAGTATCACTTTTACTGGCAGCAGGTAAATGGTATTTATTTTATTTATTATAGTACAGGAGGAAATACAGCTGCTACAGCCCCCTGTTCCCCTCTCCAGTGTACTCTGCCCTCCCCTCCCCTTTCCCCCTCTCCCCATGTCTGTACCCCGTTCCCCTCTACACGTCTGTACCTCTTCTGCTCTCCTGTGTATTCTCCCCTCCCCCCGTTCCCTTCTCCCCATGTCATTCTCAGTGCAACAAACAGGGAGAAATATATTGCAATAGGACCCAGAAACTGTGGAGTAGTACCCCAATTATGGAAAGTGAGGGGTCCTTGGGACCCACATTTTTATTTGATCAGCATGATAACTGATGGTAGTTACGCCCATGGGTACAGGGTTTAGAAAATGACTACAAATATGTAAACAAACACAACTTACCACACTCAGCAGTAATGGAGGCCAGACCTCCATATATAAATGGTTTCCAGTTAAGGGCAGACATGTTGATTTCAGAAGTCTCTATTTTTCCTGCAAGACACATTTACAGTAAAATTACTGACAATAATAAGCCAAAATGATTTGGTTGCTTTGCTATTTTTTTTTTTTTTTTTAAATTTATAAAAAGATTATGGGGTATATTTACTAAAGTGCGGGTTTTTAGAAGTTGAGATGTTGCCCATAGCGAACCAATTAGATTCTACTTAACATTTATCTAGCACCTCATAGAAGATAATAGCAAGAATGATTGGTTGCTATGGGCAACATCTCTACCAAAAACCAGCACTTTAGTAAACATAGCCCTTTATACTTTGTTGTAAGGATAACAATATACATAGTTTCATAATTATTACTATTACTGGTATTTTGGACCCGTCATTCGCTGGGTTGCTAACAATTGTGCAGGATTTTTTCCCATCTCTCCATACATTTCTTCGCTCCCCTCCCCCCATAACCCCTATTCATTCTCCAAATTATTCCTGAAACCTATTCCTCCCATCTCCCTCCTACGCCTGGTTTTTCCCTATTCTATCCTCCATTTCTCCTGTCTCCCCTTTTCAAAATCTCTCTCAATGTTTCCCTGAAAAGTTAATCTTCTGTTAGGTTCTTGTACTGTGACAAAGCAATGACTAATGAAAGAGAAGAGTAGATATTGAAGTTATTTACCTGACTAATTAGCCAGTTCATTGATGAACAGACATTTCTGCATGACAAGCCTGCATAAAACAACTTTTCAGCAAGGAACCAGGTGTGTCCTAAAATACAGAAGAAGATACTATCTCGGCTTCAAAATACAATTTTGTTTAAAAGAAAATGCTGCATTATTAATGTACTGCAACACTGCACAGTTTATCTGTATGTTGAAAACTTGTAGAGACCATCCAAAACTAGCGTGCAGAGAATGCCAGGCACAGACAGCTTCCTATTGTACTGCAGCATACTTGCCTGTACTGTAAACACCTCCTGTGTCTGCACCTAGTATATTATATAACTGATTGATGTATGGCAACTGTTCTCAAATGTCAAATTATTTTGGTCTCTAGGAAACCATTTCACTGCTCTGCAAATATTGTTTCTTTGTTTATTGTTATTTTATTGCAAAACAAAACATTTATGCATTTCAGCAGTTTATTGCTGGGCATACACAGCCAGATAAAATGTCTGTCGGTCTGACAGACATTTTATCTGGCCGGCTGCCAGCCGCAGATGTCGCCGGCATACACTGTGAGAGAAATCTCACAGTGTATAGCCCGACATCCGCGCTCCGCCCCCAGGGGCGGAGACATTTCCCTGTTCCTTCTGTCGGCTGCGCTGGGCATACACTGCCAGATGCAGCCGACAGTTTACCGGGTAATATCGCATCGGACGGGCATGCTGGACAATCCAGCATGCCCGAGCAATATTTAACCCTTGGTCGCCCCCCCACACGCTACAATTATCGCGGCGATCCGCCGATATCGGGCGGATCGTCCCAATAATTGTAGCGTGTATGGCCAGTATATGGCATAGAGTCCCAAAGTGTGTGCCATGGTCCTGGCACTTATGCAGGGGTGCTGTGGGTGGATGGTCCAACTACAAGTCAGCTGCAGGGGCTGCGCGCTGCATCTCTATGCAGCCTGCTTCTATTTACACAGCACGGTGCCAGACACCATGCTATGCTATGGACAACTCACTGATTGGCGGAAGTGCAGCCATGCCCCCTCCTCCACTTCCCATCTTTTCTCCCTGAGCTACACCTCACAGTGTGCGAGTCCTGGACGCCTGATTGAACCTCTATAACTGTTCCGCATATTTAGAGGTAGTACTCCAAAATGTTTGCAAAGTTTAAATATACAGGGATTTCGGAAAGTCGCTCCGCAGTGACTGTGTGCGACAATCCAAATAGGGTAGCCACACCAACTGCCAGTGTGTCCCGAACGGCAACGTTTGGGGCGGCAGTTGGTGTGGCTCCCCTATTTGAATTTTGGACTACACTGCAGCCCAACACTATATGTCACACGCTTAGGAAAGTCCCTCCGCAGTGACTGTGTGCCAACTCCCTGTACTGTAAGACAAAGTTTACATGGTTAACCCCTTTAGAATAAGTAATACAATTGACAGTTACTCCAATACCCCTACTGAAATTTCCCCAACTGCTACTGCAGCAAATAGTATATGTAAGACTGTTACCTTGACTTTCTCATACATTTATTACCACCAGGATTCACCTTACTTTCACCCCCAACATTAGGATTAGTCTAGTTGTGAAGATTCAGAGTTGTATGGTATGGCGATGTTCGCGCAGTTGAGCGATTAGTCAGACAGCGCATGTGTCACAGCTGCAATGCGCATGCACAGCAATAGAATTGCGAATACGCTAGCCCAGAAGATTTTTTCACAAATGATTGACAGGGGCCATTTTGTGGGAAGTAACAGGGAGTGGGGAGAAAATCATGGGGGTGTCACAACCGTTTTCGGGGAGTCTACCAACCTCTGACTGCAATCCAAACATGGCTCCGTCGCTCAGTTACAGCGGCTATTCTGAGTTACGATAAACTGACTCAGGAAGTCGATGTTTGCATGATCTGCGTCCGATGTACAGTTGCAGACAGCTGCGATGGCTCAGGTGGGCATCTCAGTATAAGTCCCGGGCACTGTTGCATTAGCATGTTTTTGCACGTCACTGCTGTGCAAATTGCAACTGTGCCAGCATTAGCTTACAACCCTGAATCAGGCCCTATACCTTCCAATACCACTAGCATCTGTGCACAGAGTACGGTTTGTTTTCCAATTTATTTATTTATGTTATTCTTTCTAAATCCTACTTAAGCTGGGTACACAATTGTCATCCAATCCAACCTCAGACCAACCAGTTGGTTAGACATTGGTAGAATGTGTACACTCACAAGGCCTCTGGTTTCATCCAATCTTGATTGAATGGTCTTGTCAAAAGATATTTAAACCTGCTGAAAAACAAGGAGACCAAATCACCAATCAGACCAATTTAGAAGTGAGTACGCTCCTGAGATTGGTTTGTCCAATTCATCCCAGTGAGTGGTAGCCGGTCTGCCAAAGACTGGAAGAGTGTGTACGGCGATACAACCCTTTCAGCAGATTGTTACAGCAGATGCAGATTGGAGATCTGCTGCAAATTTGTACAAGTGCGTACGTATAGATTGGATGTAGAATCTGCTACCAGGATTGCAGTAGGATTGTATAAACAGTCTGATCTGTAGTTGGATCCCTGAAGGTTTGGAAAAGTGTGTACCTAGCTTTAGTTGTTAGGATATAAAGTTTAGGTATAATTTTTTGGCCTAGAGGTGCCTTGAAAAAAGAAAAAAAAACATATACCGCATACACACGATCAGATATGTCAGATGAACAATTTGAACGATTTGAGACTATTAAAATGAATGGAATCGTCCAAATCTGACTGCAAGCACATCAGAGGTCAGAGATCGTTATCCGACAAGCGGGAACTCGCATCGTTCATCATTGCAGGCTCACGTGTCAGATTTTCTGTCAGATATGAACAGTGTTTTGTTCTTGAGGCCGATACGGTATAATGACGCCAGGAGCCATGCAACAAATGTGTGTATACACATAAAAAATTATATATCATTGGTGCCATGTAGACATGTGCATATATCTTTACTGAGACTTATGTCATTAATAACTGATCGCACAAGAAAAGACTGTAAATCGATACAAAGTTTGATTCCCTTCCTAAGTGCATAACCCCAAACTAAAAAGTAACAACTATAATAGCTAGCTAATATTCACTACTATGTGTAGTCTAACCAACACCCTGCAGGCACATTCTGTTCTTGAGAACAGAATTAACTGGATTAAGGCAGAGAAAACACCCAGAATAGGAATTCTGAGTTAAGATAGGTACACTCTGACAGATATATTGGCCGATCAATTGATCAGCCAATATATCTGGCACCCGTTCGCCAGTGTGTACAAACGATATGTCTGAACGACATCGTTCACAAACATATCGCATTAGCTGTGCTGCATAGCCGATGGACAAATATATCTACAGACATATCTGTCAATCAACAAGTGAGTACAGGCGATCAGCCGATAGCCCGTACACATGCAGCGGCAGCCGTGGGGAGGGGGGCAGACTCGCCCCCCGCCAGCGAGACCCGCAGCTGCCTGGAAGATGATGGTCGTTCAATGTGTATGAATGACCATCATCTACAGTTACCCCCTGCTAGGTGTGTTCCCAGAGAAAATTACAGTATAATGCAATCAAAACATTTAACTCTCATGCTGGCAATTTATTTGAACAGTAAGCCAGTATCAATGATTCCTCCACACACCAGACTAAGGGGCCTATTTGTCAAGCCTATTTTTAATAAAATCATGCCGGAACTGCAGTTTCTGCATTATGTTATGTATCCTGGCTATGTAACAGCCTAATGCAGGAGATTTCAGAGAAATTTCCTGCAAAAGGCTAATTGTCACAGCACACCGCAGTTAATATTAATGTCAATGAGGACTGCAGTCTGACCCCTACGTACCAAAATCTGAAAAGCAAAGAGTTTGATCCCTCTGGTTTATGCCATCCCCAGATGACGTAAACCGCTTTATGCCTATGGAGGCATAATCGCAGGAGAGGGATCTTCCTCAGTCTGGCACCCACATCTGAGACTGTGTGCACATGTGAAAGACTCCTCCGATACTCGGGGATGTAACTCGCAGGAACAGCGGTTAGCGGTACTGCAAACTACATTTAGTACATAGCAGGGATAGCCATGTGAAAAAAAAAAAGAAGGATTATCCCCACTGCAATGCACAATGAAAGAAGTCGCGGCACTTGCGATTTTTAATACAAAGTCCCCTAAGGGAGATTTATTTAATCTTATGGAGGGTACGCACGGTCAGATTTTCTGGAAGATATGAACGATAACTATTGTAAAAATCGTTACATCGTTCATATCGTTGACATGTTTGACATGCATAGACGAACGATGCGCGTGCCCGCATGTCAGATAACAATATCTGAAATCAACTGTATGCAGTCAGATTTGGACGATTTCATTCATTTGAATACTGTCAGAAATCGTTCATCATTAATGAGATCTTTGGTAAAATCATTCATCGTTGATCTAGCAAGTCTGCCCGTGTGTATGCACCATTAGAGAGAGTTAAAGCATCAACCAATCAGCTGCCAACTGACATTTTATAGGCTGTGCTAGAAAAGAGTCTCCAATATTTGATAAATCTCACCTTGAGTGGAACAAAGTTAAATTGACAATTCAGAACAGAAGACAAATGCAACAACTTAGGTAGGATAGGTACAAGCCTATGGGTACATGGGAATAATGTACCCTTTACTACAAAATATAGGGATAATAGAAGTCACCAAAACATTAACCATATGTACAGGTCAATCAACCCACAAAGAATACATTTGTTAAATAATTATTGCAGTACGACTGCTCCACAACTATAAGTGAGATAGATAGATAGATAGATATAGATATAGATATATATTTATTATTTGCTCAGCTATAATAGGAACATAAATCCTTTTCATCTAACCCAGTGGTCTCCAACCTGTAGCTCGGGGGCTACTGATAGCTCGCTGTCTTGATTTTGGTAGCTCGCCTAGATGCACTACTGCCAAGTAAACCAGGAGGAAGTGACCTCTGACGTGTTCCCCCATGATTTCTACGCCTTGGGTGGAGCCACAGGGAAGCATGTCAGGAGATTGCCGCAGCTGTGCTTCTGCTAACGGCGTCTATGCTACGGCAAAGCGAGTGACTCCTGCCCAGCCCTGCCGGAAAATCACACAGCAGCCCTACCGGTACACCATCTTTTGCTCTTCTACTGCATGTACATGCCTGGAGCCGGTAATTAACAATGAAAGGTGACTGTGCTTACATTTTACTTACAAACTACAAAAATATCACTGTAATAATTAAACGCATTGTTGTTTTCTATGAAGCATTTTTTTTATTTTTCCTTAAATGATCTTCAATTGTTCGGTTATTAGCCAGATTTTTTTCTACAATTATAGTAGCTCTTCAGGAGGTTTAATTTTACTAAAGTAGCTCACACCTCAATTAAGATCGGCAACCACTGATCTAACCCATAAAAGAGGAAACATTTACAACTGTTTTTTTTTTTTTTTTTTAAAACACAAAAAGTTGTGTTTAGAAAAATGTGACTTTACTTATTAAAAAACAGCAGTTTGAGGGAGATTTGGTTGATATTATTCCAAGATAGTATAACCTGCTGGGCATGAGCTGACACAGGCACTAGAGTGGAATGTCACTGTCCTTCAGCAAGGTCAGTAATGCAGCCAGGATTCTGCTTAATGTCTTATTTGTTCTCATGATCTGGCCATTGTAGTCTAACCAGTTATAATGATGGGAGAGGGGATATTCCTGAAGATCAAGGAAACCTAATAATCCCCAATGTTCCCCTATACAGTATGTAAGATAACATATTGCCTGCAAAGTCCTTAATAGCAGATTCTCAAACTGAAAAAGTAGATTTCCAGCTACAGCTGTAAGGGATGACTTGTGGCTATATAGACTTACATTCCCCAAACAAAATGTATATTTCACACTTCAATACTATACTGGAAACTGACAGAATAATGCCTCTAGAAGCCAACCATGTTACACGGATTGATCCCTTTACAAAAGTTGATATTAGAATTAAACAAATGAAAGTGGTTTTCTAGAATGAAGAACATGAATGTAATTTATTATAAATCTATATGGGTTTAGATCTAGGATAATCCTGGCAGTAGAGTAAAGCTGGCCACACACTAGACCAACTTACATCCAACCAGCCAACTTGTTGATTGGTTGGAATGAAAATCTGGTAAGGAATGGGAGTAAATGATGATCAGCAATTTGCTCCTAAATGCCAGAAAACAGATGAAAATGGTCGTCAGACAAGTTTGTTAAATGTTTGATCTAAACAATTTGTTCAAACAGTTTTTGTTCATTTTCCGGCATTTGGGAGCAAATTGCTGATTGTCATTTGCTTTCATTCCTTACCAGATTTTCATTCCAACCAATCAACAAGTTGGCTGGTTGGATGTAAGTTGGTCTAGTGTGTGACCAGCTTAAATCTAGCATGATGAACCCACTCTGCTTTTAATCTCCTCTTCCACCTTCCTTAACTTTCTGAGGTAGTGCTGAACTCCATTGGAGACTGACCTTCACCTACAGTACACATCTAGCTCTGACATATACATTCCATGAAGTACCAGCATTCTACTTATTTATTATTGTACATGTAATAAGGGCAGCAAATGTATAAGTACAGACCTCTGTTGTTCATGTGAGTCTGTATTTGTACAGAACATGTGAAGTTACTGTACAACACTAAAGAATAGGTTGGAGGTTTAAAAAGTAGATGATGCTACTACTCCCTTACTATAAGTCGTCAGTATCACAATAATAAGGCATGTTAATGCATCACTTTTATATAGGAACTTGGAACATGATGTACTCGTTCGTAAATCCAATGCATTAATTATATTTACAGGTTCGCCTCATTTACTACACGCACAGCAGTGTCTGGCAGATGGTGACAGATACATAATAAGACGTCAGTTTGCCAGGACCTAGCAAGGGGCCATGCTTACCGGGACCGAGCATAGTTACCCGCAGCCACTATCACTCCATAAAGTGCTTTATAAACAAATGCATTTATATAACCGCATCAATACATACAAGGCTAAATAGTGGGTAAGGTGTAAATCGGTCTTTAGAGAGAATTCCACCTAGACCTAACTGCACCATGACCATCATACCAGGCACGGACGGGGGACAGGATGCCACTACGGAGCTGCCCATCTGCTGATCACAGACAGTCACCCGGCGGCTGCTGCTGCCATGCCCCTCAGAGCAGGTCCCCGGCACCGCCACGTGACGCACAGGGACGCCAGGGTCCAGCCTCGTGCCCGCCCGCCAGAATACCCGACCCACAAGCAAAAGATCTGCGTAATAAGCTGTCTGGCTCTCGGAGTGACCCGGCGCCGCCCTCTGGTACATGGCACATACCTCTAACGTTGGCAATCCTGACCCAGGGCCTGATCGAGCCGCTGCCCGACTGCTGCTGGGATAAAAAAAAGACGTTTCTTTCTTGGTCTGTACTGTAGTGGAGGAGACTGAGAACATGCCTCCGCCCACTGTCTTCATCGCCACGCCTACCCCTAACGGGAACCAGATACTAGGCTCATTGTCTCGCCCCGCCCACACAATGTGATCTGATTGGATGAGAAACCGGGGAACGGCTGGGAAGCGCACGTGAAGGCAGAGTGATCAATGTTAGAGGTGGAGCCATGTATATTTGTGGGCGGAGATTATGGGGCAGAACAATCACTGTCACGCTGTCTGTCTCTGGCACATAGACACACAGCAGTATTTCATCTGTGACTCGTGTCGTGTGTGTGCTATCTCTCTATACACTCAGGAGCCAAATTCCCAGTCACTGGCTGTCATTATCGTGTCAATGACAGAGCAGCAGAGAGACCGCGCTGTAACTACCACTAACAGGAATGTATACTGCAGGCCTACGTACCAGCTCCCTCGTCTTATTATACACAGCATAAGGCAGGGGTAGCCAACCTCAGTTCTCGAGCGCAGGTGCACAGGTGTAGTTATTACTCACTGAAACATTTGAAAAGATCCACAGGTGGAGCAAATTATTTCACTTGTGATTCTGTAAGGAAACCTGGAAAACATGCACTGTTGGTAGCTCTCGAGGACCAGGGTTGGCTACTCCTGGCATAAGGCATTCCAGGTCTCAGTAATTGTGGGGTAGATGTATCAAATCTTAAACATTGGAGAAGCAACTAATCAGTTTGTACCTATTGTTTGACACATTTGGTCACATTTCTCATGTGTCCATTCCATGCTTGTTCATACCCTGGGCCTGGAGGACAGAGCTGCCAAACCTAGCAACAGGCTGTCCTGCAGTGCTGAGCCTGTGCTGTTTTCCAACTTTGCCCCAATACAAGGATAAGTAACCGGTGTGTCTCTTTTGGGAAGCTACAAATCCCAGAATGCCAACCTTACCATGGAGAGCAAATGATTGTCCTACAGATGAAGAACTACACTTACAAAGTGAAATGATTTTACATATAACGTGGGAGAAAAATTCTTATATCAGGCCTGTATTTAGGGAGAAAAGCTGGAAGACAGCAGCATGTTATCCCCAACGCACAGCCTGATTCAGAGATGGATGTAATGGCAATGTTTAGGCTGTTGAGCGATTATCGGTGGTTACTGTTGTCGCTCACAGTGTGGATTTATTCGCAAACTGATGGTCGGACCGGATATGGGCAGCAGCGGGGGAAGGCGACTCAACACAGACGTGTCGCAACCGTTTTCGAGGCTTGTATCAGCCTGCAACTGCAATCCTGTATGTGGTAAAAATGCCTCCGTCATCTCAGTTCCTGCAACAACTCTGTGAAACTATAGGGTTACTCAAAAGTTTGTCAAATGACTGATCTGTAACTGATGCTGCGTCTTTGTACGTTATCACTTGGATTTAACAAGCTGCCTGTGAGCGTCTCAATACAAATCCCGGTGACATTTGCATATTTTTTGAATAAATAAGTAGGACGCACATTATGATCAATAAGAAATAAGATTTAAAACAAAGGGCCTGCTTCACTACCGATCGCAACTGCGATTACGCACGTAATCGGCTGATTGTTGCGTTCAGCGCATGCTTATGTATCGCAGTGCGCGAGTCGGCCACTGCAATCGGGACTGCAATTGCAGTGACTATGCAGACCCATCACAGAGTGATTGATAAGAAGTGCCATTTTTTTGACGGTGGCGGCGGGGGGGTGGTTGGAGAAACGCAGTCGTCCCAGTACGTTTGAATGCCATTGCAGGGGCGTGCATAAATTAGACACTGCGATGCCATACGTAGCTTGAGGACTCATAGCATGCGCTGAAGTTAGCAATTTCTGAGTAAAGTCAGACCTTGTGCAAGAGGCTGCGATGGTACTCGATTGTACCGATGGTTTTGCAGTCTTGCTAAACATTACGGATGTGTGTAAGGTAAAGTGGACATCCTTTTGAAGTGCTGCGATGGCATAGCGATCACAATGGATTAGCATACTATCGCAGTGAAACTGCATGCGTAATCGCTATTGCATTCGCAGTTGCGATCGGTAGTGAATCAGGCCCATAGTGTTCGAGGCCAGTGCTCTGTGATGGGTGATTACAGGTTAATAATTGGTTACATAAATGAAACTATGTAACCTAGCATAAGTAGTGTAAAAATATGTAAATTAAAATAACTAATTAATGAACACAAAAATAGTTCAATTTCAATAAAGAGTCATTCTGTAGTTAAACACTGAGGGCCTGTTTCAGAGTTGGGAATAGAGGGCCTGATTCAGACCCGGTTGCAAGCGATGAGCACTCGCAACCGGGTCGATGGTGGCTCAGAGCGCATGCGCACGATGGAGCCGGCTCCATCGTGCGCATGCGTGAGACCCGGATAGCGACGGGCAATCCGTCGCTCTGGGTCTCACACCAAAGGGGGCGTGCTGTCGATGTTGAGTGATAGCACGCCCCCTTTGGTGGGTGGGCCAGGGGGGGTGGCTGCCCAGACGGAGGCGTTCCCATGAGAACGCCTACCGTTTGGGGCGGCCCCACTGACATCACTTGTGATGTCAGTGGGAGAGCTTTCGGCTCTGTTTTAGCCGAAAGCTCTCTGGGGCTTGCGGTCACGAGACCCTACCACAAGGGTCTCGTCGCAAGTCTGATTACCATCGCGACCATCATCCTGGCCGCTCGCATTAGCTATGGGTGGCAATCCACAGCAATGCGAGAGACCAGGAGGCCGCTCCATTAAAAAAAAACACCTTGATTCAGAGCGAGCGCTCTGTCAGATCGTCCGGCTCTGAATCAGGCCCAGAGAGAGAGATAGCAAGTAACTGTATACCTGGACAAACCATGTTGCAATGCAAGCGGTGTAAATACATAATTATTTTTGCATGTAGTGTAAATACTGGCTGCTTTTGCATGTAGCTCACAAATACTGCACAGCTTTATTATTACACTGCACTTTAGATGTCAGTTTGGACACGGCCCTCCAAAATCTAAATCTCTCTGCACATTTTAAATCTGCCCCACCTGCAGTGCAGCATGGTGTTACCAAGATGATCAGTTGAGAGAGATATCGCTCTCTGGGCCTGATTCAGAGCCGAACGCTCTGACCAGAGCGCTCGCTCTGAATCAGTGCCCTCCTCCATGAAAATGGAGCGGCCTCCTGGCCGCTCGCATAGCTGTGGGTGACCACCCACAGCATATGCGAGCGTCCATGATGATGGTCTTGACCATCGCGACCATCGGGCTTGCAACGGAGACCCTGCGGTAGGGTCTAGCTGCCGCAAGCCCTGGAGTGATTTTGGCTCTATCGGAGCCAAAATCACTCCCACTGACATCACTAGTGATGTCAGTGGGGCCGGCTTCAGATGGTAGGCGTTCCCCTGGGAACGCCTCGGTCTCGCAGGCACGCCCACCAAAGGGGGCGTGCTGTCAATCAACATTGACAGCACGCCCCCTTTGGTGCGAGACCCGGAGCGATGGAGAGCCTGTCGCTCACCGGCTCTCGCGCATGCGCACGACGGAGCTCCCTCCGTCGTGTGCATGCGCAGTGGGGGAACATCGACCTGCTTGCGAGCGTCCTGCGCTCGCGAGCGCGTCTGAATGACCCACTCTATTCCCAACTCTGAATCAGGCCCTGAGTACAATCAAAGACATGAAATTGTCATAAAATAATAATATGTTGTTAAACACTATACTATTAGCCCTGTTATAGTAAGAGCTCTATTTATAAAGATTTCACATAATGACGTGAAATCTTTTCACAGAGCTCGCCACTGTTCGTGATGCTCTAGGTATATAGGACCTCATTCGTACGCTCGTAGCGGTCCGATGTTGTCAAACCACGCATGCGTCGGTGTAACAGTGCGCATGTGCGTACGGCTGATTGCGATAATTTTTTCAGTCGTTCGTCGAATAGCGAACAGGAAGTGACATGTCAAATGTGATTGACAGAACTGTCCGTTTTGGGGCGGTGACGGAGGTGGAGATGGGAACTCGCAGGCGTGGTGAGGCGTTTTTTGGGCGTGCATACATTATCTGATGCGAACGGCCAATGTGAATGGAAAAAGTGTTACGTCACTGTCTGATCAACTTTTCATTCAAACTGCTCGCTTAGCTTGTGGTCTGGTATTCTCTACCACAATGACGATAGTCTCTTCGTTCCTCCCGCGGCTCATCGATGGTTTCCCGATTGATCAATTGAGGCCTCAAAAACAATCAGTTTAGAATTGCAAAAATGCTTGTAAGGTGTTTAGCAAATAGCCTTTTGTTACTAGCAAAAAACCATACGCAGGTGAAACTAATTTCTGGGTTAGACAGTCAATTAGCTTACAAATTTAGTTTACCTTTGCGTGTTTTTGCCAACTTTTTTTTTTTTTTTTTTGGGCAACAATATTGTATGCAGGTTTGTTGTTTTTCTTCTTTTTTTAGGGGCCAAGAAAACAATCTTCCTTTTTTTTTTAGATAAGTGTTAATTAAAACTCCTACATGGTTTTTAACCCGTTTTTTTTTTTTTTTTTTAAATAATGTTTACATTTCCGTTGTATTGTTTGTAATTTTGTTAGTGGGATTACCTTTTAACCAGTTTTTGAATGAATTTCAGTTTTTCAAATTATTTTTATTTTGATACACAATTTTTTTTAAGTGTTTTATTTCAAAAATAAAATATGGATAACTCTAAAAAAAAAAAAAATTAGAGAAATGCACAAACAAAAAAAGAGGCATTTTCAAACCACAAACAAACAAAATTTAAAAACAATTCACAAGATGGGAGAGGGAGGTTTTGGCCATTAAGGAATATGGGGCAAACACAGAAGGAATGTGGGAAATTTAGCCAGTGCTGTCATGGCCTTTTGGCCCGTTTGGCCGGGGTAGGGAGGGAGCCTGAACGGGTCCGGGAGGTCCTTCGGCTGGCCTGCCAGAGGCAGATGTTGGGGCCTCTGGACTAGGCATAGGGATAGGCACATTTGGAGGGATGGCTGTTGTTGTGCCAGAGGTGGAGGATCCTGATGTTCCGGCAGGAAGGGAGGCCGGCTCCAACATCTGCTGGCGAACGACCTGCTCCAGGGCATTTGCAATCCGGATGCTGGCCCCAGTATTTGCCTCCAGGGCCTGAGCAATGGTCACGTTGGCCGCAGCACTTTGCTCCAGGGCCTGCGCCACCCGTAGCAGACTGGCATCCAGCTTCACCAGAATCTCAGTGTGCAGATCCGTTTTAATAGGAGGGCCACTGTCTGCGAGGGGGATTGCCCTGGACTGTCTTCCACAGGGTCCCCAGCCAGATCTACTGGTTCCTCCCCTGCAGAGCCAGCAGAAGTTCTGCGGCCAAAGCTCCCCTCTGGAGCAGACTCATCCACCTGTGTCTCTGTGAAAAAAAAGAGAAAACAATAACATTATAATCTAGATATTGTCCAAAACACATTTTGGAGTTATTAACATTACTACATTTACCTGAGGCAACATGAGGAGCCGCAAAGTCGGGCATGTCGGTATCCATGTTCGACACGCCAAACACCTCCTCATCCTGCACACACCCCTGTGCCATCTCCTCCAAACCAGTGAGTTCCAGTGCCACAGAGGTGGGACCCCCACCTGTCCCTCCTGCATGCCTAGCCCTATCAGCCAGTTTTTGCTTCAGCCGATATTTGAAATCGCTCCATCTGTGGGTTAAAAAGTTGGCATTATTCCTGCAGTATTTGGACCTGTAAACACTTTTTATTAAAATGTAGTTTGTACGTACCGGCGTTTGACTAACTGGGTTGCTCTTTCAAACTCACCAACCCTATTGACAGCACTGGCTATGTCATCCCACATTTTCCATTTCTGGCTTGCACCCATATTCCTTGCTGCCTGGGGCAGAGTGTCAACGCACATTTGGACCAAAACCTCCATCTCCGTTCTTGTGAATTGTGGCTGGCGGTTTTTTTTTTGTGGCTTTTCTTGGCCTGCTAGGGCCAGCAGCCTCTTCCATTACATCCTCAAAACCTTTTTGGTTTTTGGAAATAAAATTTTTACTGTAAAATGTGCCTAAAATGTTGGTTCTACAAAATCCTTTAGGGCCAAAAATACAAATACTTACCTGTTGGCCAGTGCTTTGCTGCTCTGTAGCCATTTTGGAGTTTCAGGTCTCACTACAGCAGACCGATTGGGATTTTCAGTGACGCATCATTGATTGTGCGCTCCTATTGTCCATCCGTAATTTGAGCGGGAAAATAGACTATGGCTTGGTGTGACTCGAGTCGAGGTGGCGGGTGAGGAATGTTGGAGGTTTGACGGAGGAGGTGTTTGTGTGTGGTTTTTGTAGTGCGGAGTTTGGAGTTTTCGATTGTGATTTTTTTTTTATTTTTCTTACTTATTTTTTTTACGGTCGCTTTTTTTTTATTGTTTACCTTTTTATTTTGGAGTTTTTGAATAAGTCTTTTTCAAAACCACCGTAAACAATAATAGTAAATATTTAAAAAATGTTAGTCCTTATGTTTTTTTTTACAGTTAGTTTGGCCTTGCCCCCTTGACGTTTTTGGACTTTGGGTTATTTGTCTGTTTTTGGTAAGTGTTTTTAGTTTCATGAAGTTACAATTTCAATGTGTTGGTCATCGCCTATGTTTCACTAAGTTTTTTTTTTTGGGTTGGAGGACCAATCATGTCTTCCCACTAAATATAGCGTACTCTTTTGCGAAATATTGTTTGAGTTGTTTTTATTTTTAACTGAACGTACTATTTAGCGCACTAATGTCTCCTTATTGAACTGTAAAAGTAGCGTAATATTTAACGAACTCATGTGTCTTGTTTTAACTGTAAAAAATGCGTACTATTTAGCGCACTAATGTCTCCTTATTGAACTGTAAAAGTAGCGTAATATTTAACGAACTCTTGTCTTGTTTTAACTGTAAAAAATGCATACTATTTAGCGCACTAATGTCTCCTTATTGAACTGTAAAAGTAGCGTAATATTTAACGAACTCTTGTGTCTTGTTTTAACTGTAAAAAATGCATACTATTTAGCGCACTAATGTCTCCTTATTGAACTGTAAAAGTAGCGTAATATTTAACGAACTCATGTGTCTTGTTTTAACTGTAAAAAATGCGTACTATTTTGCGCACTAATGTGTTTTTATTATTTGAGTGTAAAATCATGTTTGACCACTAAATGTAGCGTGTGTTTTCCCAAACTAATGTGTGCTCCCTTCTCTTTTTTTTAGGCCTAAAAAATGTGATCACAATCCAAGTTTGCCCAATAATAACTAAATATATTTTCAACTTTTGAAATGTAGGTTGTTCTACTCATGACAAGACCCCGGCCTGTAAGCATCTTTGGATTTCTTAAAAAAGATAAGTATATTTTTCTTTTCAAATTTTTGGAAAATAACTACCTGGCTTACCATTTCAGGTTGATGTTGGTCATATTATCTTGGCCATGGTTCCAGAACCTGACCAACCTCAACTTCGTCCCGGGCGTAGGCCTCGTAGGCGTGCAAGGCCCCAGATATATAGAACACGTGTCACCCTTTTTGGAATGCCTGATGATGAGGTTTTACGACGATACCGTCTTCCTCCACAAATTATCCTAGACACTCTCTCATTAATAGAGAGTGATCTTGAACGGCAAATTAACAGTCCTACAGCAATACCACCACTTACGCAATTAATGTCGGTGTTACATTTCTGTGCCTCAGGATCCTTTCAAACCACAGTGGGAATAGTTTCCGGAATCTCCCAATCCTCCTTTTCAAGGATCCTGAGGGCAGTGATGGAGGCCATTTTCAAACACCTCCATCATTTTATTAATATGCCATTGGATATGGGTTCCCTTAGTGTGGCGAAGGCCAATTTTTACCAAATAGCTGGCTTCCCACACATCATAGGGGTTGTGGATGGCACTCACATACCACTTCAGCCTCCAGCAAGGCTGGAGGCTATTTATAGGAACCGAAAACACTTTCATTCCCTGAATGTAATGGTGGTATGTGATGCCTCCCTCCAGATCCTGTCCCTGAATGCCAAATTCCCCGGGAGTGCACATGATTCCTTTGTCATCCGGCAATCAGGGATTTGGCCCAAATTAGACAACCTACAAGCTGGTGAAGCGTGGCTTCTGGGTAAGTTGACACCTTCAGTTGAAACCAATGCAAAGCTTGTTACACAATGGTCCTGATTGTTGTATTTGTCTTTTCACAGGAGATAGTGGTTACCCTTGCACGCCCTGGCTGCTCACTCCTTATTTGGCTCCCACACCAGGGCCACAAAGTGAGTTTAATTCTGCACTTACAGGCACCAGGCAGGTAGTGGAGCGCTGTATCGGCCTTTTAAAAGGCCGATTCAGATGCCTCCACCGCTCTGGTGGCGAACTCATGTATTTGCCGGCTATGGTTTCTAAAATTGTGGTCCTGTGTGGGATATTTCACAACATCGCCATAAGGAGTGGTGTCCCAATGCAGCCAGAGGAGGCCTTGCCTGAGGAGGGCCCCCCCGAGGTTGGTCGGAGGTCAGTATGTGGGGGGGCCATATGCGATGATGTGGTGGTCAGATATTTTAGGTAATTATTGTTCAAAATTTAGTTAATTGACACAATGTAGACATGTAAGATTGTAATGTGCAATTGTAATTTTTTTTTCATTGTTTTTTCTTGTATTCCCTTAAATTCCACGGAAAAACGATGCCTACTACCTGATCCACAAAATTGTCTTCATGTGGCCACATTGGATATAACTTCGGGAACAATTAATTCCTCGCCTCATTTGTGGATTCATGTTGGCCTGCTACTTCTTCCACCAGTTCTTGATTGTTGTTTTTTTTTTTGGGTGTAGGTTTTTTTGGTAGTGTGTTTTCACTGTGTGAATTGGTTGTCACAATTCACTTTTGGTGTATTATTTGTGTGTAATAAATTTTTGCTTGACGTTAAAAAGACTTTTCCTTGGTAAATTACAAGCACGTGTAACTTGGGCCAAAACAAACAAATTTTTCGTAATGGCTAATCCTGTAATGGTTTAAATTGTTAAGTATTTTAACAGGCTTTGTGGCTAAAAACAAACACCAAAGGTATTATGGTGAAACAGTATGTCTTCTAAACTAGGCCTAAGCAGGTTTGAATTTATATTTACATTACCCACCCAAAGGTAGCAAAAAAAATGCTGGTATTTCTACAAACCTATTGGTATTGTTAGGTGTTTAATGTGCCAGCTTTCATACTTACTAGCGCTTTGTCAAATCTAATTTACCTTACTTTAAAAAACATGCTCAAATAGTCGACTTAGGGAAGGTTAAACAATGTAATATTTACAGACAAGGAATGAGACGTTAAAATACAACGCAATTTTAATTGAACACACATTATTTGTGGGTGAAAACAAAAAAAACAATTAACGACGAAGGTCCGCCGACATGTGGTCAAGGACCACAAGCATAGCAATTAGATGAGCCCGCAAGGCTTGCAATCCTGCCTGCATTGATTGCAGCTGCCTCTGGTCCTCTGTGGGAAATAAAAAATGTGTGGATTAATAAAATGACACCTTATATTAGATGTTTAAAAAAAAAAAAAAAAAAAATAAGACTATAGTTTAAACAAAGATACAGTTTATTTGACAAAAACAAAGTACTGGCAAATGCAAAGATGGGAGAAATACAAACTTAAAAATTTACACAGAAAAAGCCAACCCAAAAAAGGGCGAAGTACGCCAAAAAAAACAAGAGATATGGTAAGAACTTACCTTTGTTATCTCTGTTTCTATGAAGTCCATAGGGTCCACAGGGTTGACCTTGGGGTATAGCTGGATCTGGATCCACGGGCACCACGCAGTTAAAGCTTTGCTGCTCCCAGGATGCACTTGGGTCCGTCCTCCTCTATACCCCGCCCTCGGCCACAGGCACCTCAGTTGGTAAGCAGCCAAGGCCGGAGGAGGAGACTAAACAGAGAGAAGGAAGACTGGAACACTCAAGAAACCATACTCACAGAAATGGGAGACAGAAAACCGGTGACCAGCCACACAGCCCATTTGAAGCCAGGTGCGTCAGGGCGGGCGCCCTGTGGACCCTATGGACTTCGTAGAAACAGAGATAACAAAGGTAAGTTCTTACCATATCTCTTGTTTTCTACTTCAGGGTCCATAGGGGGTCCACAGGGTTGACCTTGGGGATGTCCCAAAGCAGTTCAACTAAGGGCGGGGACGCTCCTGTGCTGAAAGGAGTACCCGGCGCCCAAAGGATGCATCCTGAGAGGCGAAGGTGTCAAACGCATAGAACCTCAAAAACGTTTGAATTGAAGACCAAGTGGCCGCCTTACACAGCTGAACAGCGGAGGCGCCACGTCTAGCAGCCCAAGAGGGACCCACAGAACAAGTGGAATGAGCCTTAACAGAGGCTGGCACAGGTAAACCCTCCTGTGCATAAGCCTCACAAATAACGGAACAAAGCCAACGGGCTAACGTTTGCTTGTTGGCAGGCCAACCCCTCTTGTGAAAACCGAAGAGGACAAACAAAGAATCCGACTTCCTAACCGAAGCAGTCCGGTCCACATAGATTCTAAGTGCCCGGACTACATCTAAGGAAGCCTCACCAGCTGAAAGATCAGGTGACTGAAAAGCTGGCACAACAAGTTCCTGATTAATGTGGAACTTTGAGACCACTTTGGGCAAAAACTCAGGACGAGTGCGGAGCACCGCTCTGTCCTGATGAATAATCAGAAAAGGGGGGCGACAGGAAAGCGCCCCCAACTCTGACACCCTCCTGGCAGAAGCAATTGCTAGGAGAAAAACGGTCTTGAACGTCAGCCACTTGAGGTCCACCATCTCAAGAGGCTCAAAAGGAGGAACCTGCAAGACCCGTAGCACCACCGCCAAGTCCCAAGGAGCCACAGGAGGCACGAAGGGAGGCTGTATCCTGAGAACACCCTGGAAAAAGGTGTGAACATCCGGTAGTGTAGCAATCCGTCGCTGAAACCACACGGACAAAGCAGACACATGAACCTTCAGAGAGGCCAGGCGTAAGCCGAGGTCCAAACCTGATTGAAGGAACTCCAAGATTCTGGAAACCCGGAACACCTGAGGATCATAGTTTCTGGATTCACACCACTGAAAGTAAGTGCACCACACCCTGTGGTAAATCCGTGTGGAGGCAGGCTTGCGTGCCCTAAGCATGGTACCAATGACCGAACTGGAGAAACCCCTAGACCTCAAGATGGCTGTCTCAAGAGCCACGCCGTCAAAGACAGCCGACCCAGATCCGGGTAAAGGCAGGGCCCTTGAGACAACAGGTCCCGATGCTGAGGAAGAAGGTACGGAGCATCGATGGAGAGACACCTCAGATCGGAGTACCAAGGACGTCTGGGCCACACTGGAGCAACCAGCATGAGCGTGCCGCCGTCCTGCTTGAATTTCCGCAGAACCCGAGGAAGTAAGGATATCGGAGGAAACAGATACGCCAGGTGAAATGTCCATTTCACCGACAGCGCGTCTACCAGACTGGCGCCTGCGTCTCTTGTCCTTAACCCGTAAACGGGCAACTTGTGATTGTGACGGGAGGCCATCAAGTCCAGCTCCGGCAGCCCCCACCTGTCCACGAGTAGCTGAAACACCTCTGGGTGAAGCGACCATTCCCCTGGATGCACGTCGTGACGGCTGAGGAAGTCCGCCTCCCAGTTGAGGACTCTGGGAATGAAGACTGCCGAGATCGCTGGAATGTGACACTCCGCCCAAGCAAGGATGCGAGACACCTCCGACATCGCTGCCCGACTGCGAGTTCCTCCTTGGTGGTTGATATATGCCACCGTGGTGGCGTTGTCGGACTGCACTTGAACCGCCCTTCCGTGAAGAGCGGGACCGGACGACTGCAGGGCCCGATAAACTGCCCGCAGTTCCAGAATGTTGATGGGAAGAAGAGCTTCTTCCGCAGACCAACGACCCTGAAGTGACAACGAGCCGGTCACTGCCCCCCAACCCCGAAGACTGGAATCCGTTGTGAGCAGGACCCAGTCCGGGATCCAAAAGGGGCGCCCCTCGACCAGATAAGCTGTCTGAAGCCACCAAGCCTGCCGAACCTCCGGGGACAACACCAGCAAGTGAGAGCGGATCTGGTGAGGTAACCCGTTCCATTCCGATAGAATCAGCCCCTGCAGGGGCCGGGAATGGAACTGGGCAAATTCCACCATGTGGAATGTTGACACCATGGAGCCCAAAACCCTCATAGCCGAATGGACCGACAGGCGGCAACTGCTCAGGCAACTGTGTATCCTCAGCTGCAGGGAGGAGACCTTCTCCGGGGTCAGGAAGATCCTTTGCTGATGAGAATCCAGCAGGGCTCCCAAATGAACCATCCGCTGAGATGGAATCAGGGAGGACTTTTTCCAATTTATCAGCCACCCGTGCGCTTGCAGGCAAGCGACCGTCAAGTGGAGATGTTGAAGCAGTACCTCCGGGGAACTCGCCAGCAACAGGAGGTCGTCCAGATACGGTAGTAGCCGCACATTCTGGTTCCGAAGATGTGCGGCCATGACTGCCATAATCTTCGTGAACACCCTCGGTGCCGTGGAGAGACCAAAGGGTAGCGCCCGGAACTGGTAATGGTGTTGAAGGATAGCGAAACCTCAGATACCGCTGGTGCGAAAGTGCTATCGGAACATGGAGGTAGGCGTCCTGGATATCCAGGGACACCATGTAATCCCCGGGTTCCATCGCCAGAATGATGGAACGTAACGTTTCCATCCTGAACTTGGGAACTCTGAGGAATTTGTTCAGAGACTTCAAGTTGAGGATAGGGCGATGAGAACCATTGGGTTTCCGCACCAGAAACAGAGAAGAATAGTACCCCGTCCCTCGTTGTAATTGAGGAACGGGAACAATGACCCCTGCTGTCAGCAAGGACTCTATAGCTTCCTGAATCTGTAAAGACTTGGTCGTATCCTGAGAAGGACTCGTGCAGAAAAACTGGTGGGGCGGTCTGTGCCGAAAAGATAGGGCGTACCCCTGGGAGACCACTTCTCGAACCCAGGCATCCGTGGTGGTATTGTGCCAGCACTGGGCAAATAGAAGAAGTCGGCCTCCCACTCTGGGGTTCCCCAGAGGGAGGCCCGTCCCTTCAGGCAGGTTTATCTTCCTGCTTGGAAGAAGGGCGCCTGGCCCTCTAGGCCTGCTTCTTGGGCTTAGAAGCGGCCTTGGTCGTCGACTGCCTCGGGAAGGACTGACATTTGGCCTTGCCCTGAACCCGAAAGGACCGAAAAGCAGAGCTCCGTACCTTGGTAGGAGCAGAAGCCGATGGGAGGAAGGCTGATTTAGACTTAGCCAGAGTGTCCACAATTTTGTCCAAGTCTGGACCAAAAAGCAACTCCCCATTAAAAGGTAAGGCCTCCAGCCCCTTTTTGGAGTCAGCGTCAGCTCTCCAAGACCTCAGCCAGAAGGACTGACGCGCCGACACAGCTGCAGCCGACTCCCGAGAGGTTAGCAGGCTTGCATCTAACGATGCTTCCCCAATGTAGGAAGCCGCATCCCTCATTTGACCGATCAACGCTCTCTGGATCTCCGGAGCATCTTCCGGAAAGGTATCCTCCAAAGCATTGGCCCAGCTCTCGATGGCCTTAGCCACCCAAGAGATGGCCATGGACGGACGGGCCACCGCCCCCGAGAGAGAGTAGATAGACTTCAAACAAGTCTCCACCTTCCTGTCCGTGGGATCTTTCAGGGAGATCGACGGCAAAGGCAGCGTAGCGCTTTTAATTAAGCGGGTAACGTGGGAATCCACCGCTGGAGGAGTTTCCCACTTCCTGCAATGAGCCTCCGGAAACGGATAGTTCGAAGCCAACCGCTTCTGCGGTTGGAACCTCTTGCTGGGCAACTGCCAGGCCCCTGCCATATGATCCGTCAATTGATCGGACAGGGGAAAAACCATCGAAGCTACCTTGGCCTTTTTAAAATTTGGGTATTTTGACCTGGGGGCAGGCACATCCTCCTCAATGTGAAGGATGGCCCGCACCACCCTAACCAATGCCGGCACATTAATGGAAGACTTAGCCTCCATCTCCTGGGCCCCGGCATCCGAGCCAGAGTCTTCATGGATCTCCCCGTCATCCGAAGACACGTCCGTGTCCGTGAACTGAGCTGCCAGTGAAGCCGGACGCCCGTGGGGGCAAATCACTGTGCAACATATTTTGAAAAGCCGATGACAAAGCCGCCAGACTCTGAACAGAGCTGGAGAGGACGTCCACCCAAGGCGGGGGTACTGCCTGAGGATACCCCTGAAAAGGTACCATCGACTGCTGCGGCACCATGGGGGATTGCACGTATACCGGCAAACTCGCATAAGGACCCACAGTCTGAGACCCGGGAGGAGACTGTACCAGATGAGTCACACCCGGGGAACGGGGGATGGTAGGCTGGGGCAATGCCCTAGAAGGGGCCGCAGTCGGGACCGCAAGTCGGTCCGCGATTGACGCCAGCACTTGCGTAAACATCGCCCATGGAGGATCCTGCGCCACCGGGGGTTTAGAGGGTCCAGGTACCAACTGGCACCACCCGCACAGACCGTCCTGAGACAAATCTGCCCCGTCAACCCCTGCCAAACAGCGTCGGCAGGAAAACACCACAGGAGCCTCGGAGCGCTCATTCCCCTCATCGGACATGACACAAACTTTTTTGCAATAAAAGTGTCTCACCGAAACGAGGTAAGGCGTATAACACCCACGCACTCCCAAGTATGCAACCCAAACAGCCCACAATATGGTACTGAGGAGCACACCGCAGTATGTGATGGACCTCGCAAATACGTAGATTTATATAAGTGAGGTACACGGAAAGAACACCCGTCCCCCACGCACCTGCGGGCCGTAGGAGAAGCAAAGGGATAGGTAAATAGCTGACAGTAAGTAGAAAATAAGCACAGACAGCAGCACTAGCAAAAGTCACATACCATGCAGAGAAGTATTACTCACTGCACCTTCCGCTACAATCAACCTCCCAGATTCAGTGTCTGGGAGGGCTATAGCACTGCGAACACCGTCCTGATCAGGGGAGAGGTACGCAGGGGGACTGGTCCACTGTAAGCCTGCCTGGGAGCTCTGCGATGCTGCCTGAAGATGGCCACCGGAGAGCACAGAGGAGGAGTGGCCAGGAGATAACAGCCCAGCGACGCCAGCACGCTTGGGAGAAGGCGCACTGGGCTGAGGAGGAGCACTGAAGCAGGGAAGGCTGCCTCCCCTGCTAGCATGAAACCCCCAGGGAAGCCGGTTCCCCGCCGGTCTTACACCCTGGAGGTCAGCAGACACGCGGGGTATTCCACATCGTGGGGGAGCCCACCGCCGCTACTAGCGCCGCCGGTCTGTCCCCAGAGACCGGCGGCATGAAGACTGCATTATCCCGCGTGCAGCGCTGCACGCGGCTTACCTGGCCCCTTCAGTCCGGCAGCAGTCCTTGGGAGGTCCCGGAGCCACGCTAGTACTGACTCCGGGGTCCCGCTGCGACTCGGATCAGTACCGGCGTCGCAGCGCCAGTGGGGCTGTTGGAGCGGCAGCGTAGTCGTCCAGATGGACAGTCTGATGCTGCCGCTCTGAAGACAGTAAAAATAAAATAATAAAATCTTCTTTTTAAAAATAAAAAATAAAGCTTAGGAGCTGCTTATGCAGCCCCACTGCGCAGGGTGACCCGACTCCGGCCGGGCACCAACTAAAACTGAGGTGCCTGTGACCGGGGGCGGGGTATAGAGGAGGACGGACCCAAGTGCATCCTGGGAGCAGCAAAGCTTTAACTGCGTGGTGCCCGTGGATCCAGATCCAGCTATACCCCAAGGTCAACCCTGTGGACCCCCTATGGACCCTGAAGTAGAAATACATTTGTTGGTATGGTAAACAAGAAATACACAAGTATGAGTGTTTTGATATGTGTCAGTGGTAAACATCCAAGACATTGTCTAGAAAAAAAATTTTGTCCCAAAATTTGAAATAATGAAACATTTAGAAATGCACAGGCAAAAGGACAACATCACCCAAAAAAGCCAAAACAACCATAGTTTAAAAGGGAAACATACCGGTCATCTGTATTCCGGCTCTTGGAGCCCCCACATCCTCCTCCTCTGAAGTGGGCCAGTGCTGGTCCAAAGAAGGAGGGGAGCTTTGGCTCATGGAGGAGGGTGAAAAAAGAGAGGGGGGGGGAGGGGAGGGTGAAGAAAAGAGAGGGGGGGAGGTTGAATTTTGCGGATTTGGAAATTTGGGAGAGGGAGGGGCTTCAGGTACTGGCCGGTCTGGGGTGGAGGGGGAGTTGGAGGAAGGTTGGGGAGAGGTGTTTTGGCTGGGAGAGGGTGATAGGGGACGAGCCCGTCGTCTCCTTCGAAGTCTATGCCGGAGTCTGCGCTCAGCCCCTAAATGATGGATGAAAAATGTTTAGTTTTTTTGGGGGGGGGGTTTGGGAACAAATGTACCACACCAAAAATGTAAAAACAGTAGAACTGGAAACATGCACACGCAGGTAGGGACGCAAAAAAAGACCACAAAATTAAAAAAAAACACACTTGCTTCTATCTGCATCCGCAAACATGCCAGCAGGTGTGGCGTGCGGCAGTGCAGATCCGACCACCGCTCTAACTGCCAGATATTTCGGCAACAGCCGAAGGAGCGCAGGCAGTGGCGAACCTCTGCGTAGGCCATACGCTTCAGGCGGTTGTTGATGGGGGGAGGCTGGCTTGTAACCCGCCGGTCCATCACCTCGGTGAGGACCAATAGCTCCCGCCTAGTAAATGCGGAGGCTCTCATGATGGCAATGATTTTTTTTACACAAAACAGTTTTAATAAAGGCCATAGAAAAAATTTGATTGGCTAATGTACTTTGTAAATTAACAGGAACCATTCTATTGGTTATTGTATGAGTCATGTGTCCTACAGGCTCAAAAATATAATGTGAGTTATGATAGGCTTCATGCAGTGACATGCGTAAGCTAATTTAAATAAACAAATTAAAACAATAAAATATGCCTATCACAAACACAGGAAAACAATAGTATCCATCGTAAAAATAAGTCATTTTGATAAAGTAAACCATTGGTGAAACCGTACATATTCTGCGGGAAAAATGACACACACTGACAAGAATAAAGTTTATTGAAATTGAAAAAAACAAAAAGATTGAAAACGTGAAGAGCAATTAAGCTAATTAATATATTGATTGGCATGAAACGATTCAGCTATGTTTGCAGAAAGAAAGAGCAGGTAATCGAAATCTGACAGGCCCACTTCCGGAATTGACTTGTGCGAGCGTCCAAAGCAACCAAAGAGGAGACGAATGGTCGCTATTTTGAATGGTCGCAAGCTAGAGGAGGGGTTGGGAGAATATGGGTCGGAAGGTTAGCTACGAGCGAACATACAAGCGAGCACTTAAATGTAAATTTTTTCGCTCGTACGGCGGACGAGCGAACGGCCACTTGCGTCCGAGTCTGAATCAGGCCCATAATGCCTCCAGCAATCCAGAGTGGTCAAGCTGTTCCCAGCAATCTGCCGATCCCTGCGAATGAATCATTTGCGATCCATAATCGCAATTGTGCAGAGCAGTAGAATTCCTAGAGGTCAGAGACAAAGCCCCGACACAGTGATTGTCCACGCCATCTACTGACCTCCTGGACTAGCCCGTTGGCTGCCCATCATATGCTGACAGACCACAACAGACACATCCTGCCGCCTCTGCCCTCTCTTCATTCAGCCCCATAGAGGTAAATGGAATTTGGGAATAGAACTAAAATGCTCCAGCTCGGTGCTCAAATTTCACTTACCACTATGAGGTTGACAGGGGTAGAGGGAAGAGACTGCAGGATGTGTCTACTGCGGGCTGTCAACATGGGAATCCGGCCGGCCTGACACAGGAGGTCAGTGGACGATATCATCCTATGCGGCACCTCTGTTTGGCCCGTAGACAGAGCCGGAATAAAGCTTGCGGGGGCCCCATGGCAATTAAGTTGTGGGAGCCCTTACCAATAAAATTTCTGCAGCCCCCACAGCCACTACTATGCCCTTTACCTAAGGAGAGAGAGGAATAGAGAGAGAGAGAGGGGGGGGGAGGGAAAAGAAAGAGGGGGAGGGAGATGGAGTGTGGGGGAGAGAGGGAGACAAAGAAAGGGAGAGAGACAGCGGGAGAGAGAGCGACAGATGTCAAAAGTGATAGGTAGGGAGAAAGGTGAAAGGAAGATAGAGACAGGAAGGTGAAGAGATTGAAAGAGAGGGAGAGAGAGAGGGGGACAGAGAGAGGAGGAAGACAAAGGAGGGAGACAAAGAGAGGAGAGAGACAGAGGGAGGGATGGAGACCGTGAGCACACACACTACACTGGGTGGCTGGGCAATGATTGACGATATCTAAGCCCCGCACCCCGTGCTGATAATCCCGCGATTCGTGGGTGTATGGATAGGGGGCAGGGCCTAATGTTGTGCCATTCCCACCTGGTGGGTGGGGCTTAGATATCGCCTTGCCTATAATCCGCCTCTGCCCGCAGTCACTGAAGGGGATGGAGAGGAGGCAGGAAGACACCAGTCTTCCACTGCTCTTCTCCAAAGTTGCATTACGCCATCCAAAGATGTAAATTATGTAGCTCTCATCTGAATCGCTTTCCCTATACTTGTGTAATCAGGAGCACCGCTGGAGAAATATGAGATCTCTTTACAGCACAGGTTCTCAAACTCGGTCCTCAGAACCCCCAACAGTGCATATTTTCCAGGTCTCCTCCCAGAATCGCAAGTGAAATAATTAGCTGCACCTGTGGATCTTTCAAAATGTGTCAGTGAATAATGACTACGCCTGTGCACCTGCTAGGTGACCTGGAAAACATGAACTATGGGCCTGATTCAGAGCCAATCAGTGCCCTCCTACCTGAAAATGGAGCGGCCTCCTGGCCGCTCGCATAGCTGTCGGTGACCACCCACAGCATATGCGAGCGGCCAAAAAGATGGTCGCGATGGTGAAGACCATCACGACCATCGGGCTTGCGACGAGACCCTGCGGTAGGGTCTCTCTGCCGCAAGCCCAGGAGTGATTTTGGCTCTATCAGAGCCAAAATCACTCCCACTGACATCATTACTGATGTCAGTTGGGCCGGTTTGAGACGGTAGGCGTTCCCATGGGAACGCCTCCGTCTGGCAGCCACGCCCCCGGCACGCCCACCAAAGGGGGCATGCTGTCACTCACCATCAACAGCACGCCCCCTTTGGTGCGAGCTCCCTCCGTCGTGCGCATTCACACCGACCCGCTTGCGAGCGTCCTTTGCTCGCGAGCGGGTCTGAATGACCCCCTATGTGTGGTTCTGAGGACCGAGTTTGAGAACCACTGCTCTACTGTGACATTTTCTCTGACTGATTTCCAGAGACAGCCTCCAACGAGTACAAGATGCCCCTGATGCAAACTCACAGCAGCCAGGAAGGAGCCAGGGCCAGTGCAGCTTCTAACTGTCCTATATCCGGGACCCCTCAGGAGTTTGATGGTACTGTTCTACCGACTTACGAAAAAGTAGTACTTCAATTCCATGTCATTCGACATGACATTCTGTGAGATACACGTCGTAACCCGTCAACTGCAGAGGTTACTAGGGCTATTGCTAACAATTATAGCTGTATGGACTAAAGCATCATTACCTACTGTCACCCTGCAAACCATAGACGAAAGTGTTCAGACGTAGTACAAGAAATATCGAGATTTGGGCCCGATTCAGACCCGCTCGCTAGGCTGCGTTCGCTTGTAGCTGCCAATGGTTTGCAATCTGAACATGCATACGCATCGCAATGCGCGTGCGCGAACTAGTCCAAGCAATCGGGAAGTGTTCGCTCGCTGCTCATAGAATGCTCGCTAGACTGAGCGACAGGAAAAGCCGTTTGTGGGTGGTAACAGGGGTTGGTCGATTGAAATGGGGGAGTGGTGGTACGAACGCAGGCATGTCTGAGTATCTTAACGCCGTTACAGAGGGTCATAGTACACATCACTTGGTTGTATTTCACACTGAAGCACTCGTAGCGCTTACGGCAGGGTATGGTCAACCACAAGCTTTGCGATCGCATCCGATGGTACTCGATGTTACCGATGGCTGCATACACTTTCTGGAGATGACGTGTATTAGTGAGCGTCTTAAGGCAGGCTAGTGGGCGTCTGCATACACATAGACATAGTGGGGCATGCTAATGTCATGCCGTGCAATCGCCTGCCTTTGCTGAATTTGCATACGCTGGGTGCGTGCGAATGCATCTAGCGAGCGGGTCTGAATGGAGCACATTGCTCGATACTCCTAAAAATAAGAGAGGCCCTACTTTCCATAGTGGTGAGTCCTGAGTTGTTGCATGTATTTGTACGCAACAAGCTGAGAGCTGCAGGCAGAGGGCAGCAGTTACCCTACTACTGCAATTTAGATGGTACGGCTATGTTGAGCGCACTTACTATATGACACTATACGGTGAACAGGGCGTGTATTACGAGTCAAAACTGTGGTATTCTGCTACTTAGCAACAAACAGTATGAAAAAAAGCGCTGCCAGAGCGCTTTGCGGTGGTGTTCTGCGGGCATGCCTATAGGGTGTAAATACGAAATCTTTAGGTGCCGGTTGGCCGACTAAAATTTTATCCGATTTTGAAAAACTAAACGGCAATAAACTTCTCGAGTGGTCCCACAACTTTTTTTGACCCTCGCAATCGATGTAGAATTTTTTTCCTTTTTGACCCACTTTTCAACCCACCCTACTGCACACAAAATATTTTCAATACACTTTAGCGAATTACAAAAACAGATTAGGTTATGAATTATTATGATTAATACCAAAATCTCATTAGCAGAATAATACAATACAGAGGGGATTAAAATAATATTGGGCTTGATTCATTGTACGCTATACCGATGTTTTTGCAAATAGAGCATTTTTTTTGCCATTGCGTATATGTGTCTGAGTCACACTGCGCATGCATCAAGGTACTTTACCGCAGTCGTACACTGCAAATCTTTAATCGCAGTGTGATTGACAGGCAGGGAGCGTTTGGGAGTGGCAACGGGGAGTGTCAGCAATAAAAGCAGGAGCGTCGACCTTTTCGAGGGCATGTCACATCCTTCATCTGTGATCCCATACTCAGTAAACATGGCTCCGGCGTCTCAGTTACAGTCGCCATTCTGTGTGACCATAGATATGCTCAAGGAGTCGATGTTTGCCTGATGCTGTGTATGTGTACGCAGTTGTAGACAGCTGCAATGTCTCAGGTTGACTCAATAGATACACTAGTTACGCGGCCGAGTAGGCCGCCACATAGAGGAGCCCGCCCTGGCTGTGGCCAATGACATACAATTAGCTTGGGCCGGTGGGTGGCAGACTGTGTCACTGTGACACAGCTGCCTGCACCACACCATTATGTTAGGGGTTGGCTGCAGCTTCTTTGCTTACGTCGCACTGGCAGTACACTGCGGCAGGCAATTTGTGAGGAGTCCTCGAAGGAGATTGCTGCACCTGCATGCATCTGCTAGCTGCGGCGGGCGGCCAACTTCGGGAGGCCAGGCTCCCAATCTCTCATAGTAAAGTAAGTGCTTGTGAGGTGGGGCGAGGGGACCAGTGCTAAGATGGGAGAGGGGAGCTGTGATGGGAGAGGGGAGCTGTGATGGGAGAAAGGAGCTGTGATGGAAAAGGCTGCTGTATTGGAAGAGAGGAGCTGTGATGGGAGAGGAAAGCTGTGATGGGAAAAGGCTGCTGTGTTAGGAGAGGGGAGCTGTGATGGGAGTCAGAAGCTGGAGATGAGAGGAGCTGTGATGAGAGAAAGGCTGCTGTGTTGGAAGAGAGGAGCTGTGATGGGAGAGGGGAGCTCTGATGGGAAAAGGCTGCTGTGTTCGGAGAGGGGAGTTGTGATGGGAGAGGGGAGCTGTGATGGGAGAGTTGTGTTGGGAGAGGGGAGCTGTGTTGGGAGAGAGGAACTGTGATGGGGAGGGGATCTGTGTTGGGAGAGGGGAGCTGTGATGGGAGAAAGAAGCTGTGATGGGAAAAGGCTGCTGTGTTGGGAGAGAGGAGCTGTGATGGGAGAGGAGAGGAGCTGTGATGGGGAGGAGTGGAGCTCTGTTGGGAGAGGAGCTGTGATGGGAGAGGGGAGCTGTGATGGGAAAAAGTTGCTGTGTTTGGATAGAGGAGCTGTGTTGGGTGAGAGGAGTTGTGATGGGAGAGGTGAGCTGTGTTGGGAAAAGACTGCTGTGACGGGAGAGGGGAGCTCTGATAGGAAAAGGCTGCTGTGTTGGGAGAGAGGAGGAGCTGTGATAGGGAGGAGTGGAGCTCTGTTGGGAGAGGAGCTGTGATGGGGAGGAGTGGAGCTCTGTTGGGAGAGGAGAGGAGCTGTGATGGGGAGGAGTGGAGCTCTGTTGGGAGAGGAGAGGAGCTGTGATGGGAGAGGGGAGCTGTGATGGGAAAAAGTTGCTGTGTTTGGATAGAGGAGCTGTGTTGGGTGAGAGGAGTTGTGATGGGAGAGGTGAGCTGTGTTGGGAAAAGACTGCTGTGATGGGAGAAAGGAGCTGTGATGGGAGAGGGGAGCTGTGATGGGAGAGGTGAGCTCTGATGGGGAAAGACTGCTGTGTTTGGAGAGAAGAGCTGTGATGGAAGAGGGGAGCTGTGATGGGAGAGAGAAGCTGTGATAGGAGAGAGAAGCTGTGTTGGGAGAGGAGCTGTGATGGGAGAGGGGAGCTGTGATGGGAGAGGGGAGCTATGATGGAAAAGGCTGCTGTATTGGAAGAGAGGAGCTGTAATGGTAGTAAGGAGCTGTGATGGGAAAGGAAAGCTGTGACGGGAAATGGCTGCTGTGTTAGGAGAGGGGAGCTGTGATGGGAGTCAGAAGCTGTGATTGGAGAGGAGAGGAGCTGTGATGAGAGAAAGGCTGCTGTGTTGGAAGAGAGGAGCTGTGATGGGAGAGGGGAGCTCTGATGGGAAAAGGCTGCTGTGTTTGGAGAGGGGAGTTGTGATGGGAGAGGGGAGCTGTGATAGGAGAGAAGTTGTGTTGGGAGAGGGGAGCTGTGTTGGGAGAGAGGAACTGTGATGGGGAGGGGATGTGTTGGGAGAGGGTAGCTGTGATGGGAGAAAGAAGCTGTGATGGGAAAAGGCTGCTATGTTGGGAGAGAGGAACTGTGATGGGAGAGAGGAGCTCTGTTGGGAGAGGAGAGGAGCTGTGATGGGGAGGAGTGGAGCTCTGTTGGGAGAGGAGAGGAGCTGTGATGGGAAAAAGTTGCTGTGTTTGGATAGAGGAGCTGTGATGGGAGAGGGGAGCTGTGATGGGAAAAGGCTGCTGTAATGGGAAAAGACTGCTGTGATGGGAGAAAGGAGCTGTGATAGAAAAGGCTGTTGTGTTTGGTGAGAGGAGCTGTGATGGGAGAGAGGAGCTGTGATGGGAGAGGGGAGCTGTGATGGGAAAAGACTGCTGTGTTGGGAGAGAGGAGCTGTGATGGAAGAGGGGAGCTGTGATGGGAGAGAGAAGATGTGATAGGAGAGAGAAGCTGTGTTGGGAGAGAGGAGCTGTGATGGGAGAGGGGAGCTGTGATGGGAGAGGGGAGCTATGATGGGAGAGGGGAATTGTAATGGGGAGAGGAGCTGTGTTGGGAAAGAGGAATTGTGATGGGGAGAGGAGCTGTGTTGGGAGAGGGGAGCTGTGATGGGAGAGGGGAGCTATGATGGGAGAGGGGAACTGTGTTGGGAGAGAGGAGCTGTGATGGGAAAGGGGAGATGTGATGGGAGAGGGGAGCTATGATGGGAGAGGGGATCTGTGTTGGGAGGAACTGTGATGGGGAGGGGAGCTGTGTTGGGAGAGGGGAGCTGTGATGGGAGAGAAAAGCTGTGATGGCAGAGAGCTGTTATGAGAGAAATAAGCTGTGATGGGAAAAGGGAGCTGTGATCAGAGAGAGGAGCTGTATTGGGAGAGGAGCTGTATTGGGAGAGAGGGGAGCTGTGATGGGGAGGGGAGCTCTGATGGGAAAAGGCTACTGTGTTGGGAGAGAGGAGCTGTGATGGGAGAGGGGAGCTGTTATGGGAGAGGTGAGCTATGATGGGAGAGGGGATCTGTGTTGGGAGAGAGGAACTGTGATGGGGGAGGGGAGCTGTGTTGGGAGAGGGGAGCTGTGATGGGAGAGGGGAGCTGTGATGATCGAAATAAGCTGTGATGGGAAAAGGCTGCTGTATTGGGAGAGGAGCTGTGATGGGAGTGAGGAGCTGTGATGGTAGAAAGGAGCTGTGATGCGAAAAGGCTGTTGTGTTTGGTGAGAGGAGCTGTGATGGGAGAGGGGAGCTGTGATGTGACAGAGAAGCTGTGAAGGATGAAAGGAGCTGTGATGGAAAAAGGCTGCTGTGATGGGAGAGGGGAGCTGTATTGGGAAAGAGGAGCTGTGATGGGAGAGGGGAGCTCTGATGGGAGAGGGGAGCTCTGATGGGAAAAAGGCTACTGTGTTGGGAGAGAGGAGCTGTGATGGGAAAGGGGAGCTGTGATGGGAGAGGGGAACTGTGATGGGAGAGGGGAGCTCTGATGGGAAAAGGCTACTGTGTTGGGAGAGAGGAACTGTGATGTGGAGGGAGCTGTGTTGGGAGAGGAGAGTTGTGATGGGAGAGGGGAGCTGTGATGGGAGAAAGGAGCTGTGATGGAAAAGGCGTCTGTGTTGGGAGAGAGGAGCTGTGATGGGAAAGGGGAGCTGTGATGGGAGAGGGGAACTGTGATGGGAGAGGGGAGCTCTGATGGGAAAAGGCTACTGTGTTGGGAGAGAGGAACTGTGATGGGGAGGGAGCTGTGTTGGGAGAGGAAAGTCGTGATGGGAGAGGGGAGCTGTGATGGGAGAGGGGAGCTGTGATGGAAAAGGCGTCTGTGATGGGAGTGAGGAGCTGTGATGGGAGATGGGAGCTGTGATGGGAAAAGGCTGCTGTGTTAGGAGAGGGGAGCTGTGATGGGAGTGAGGAGCTGTTAAGGGAGAGGAGATGAGCTGTGATAAGAGAAGCTGTGTTCGGGGAAAGGCTAATGTGTTGGAAGAGAGGAGCTGTGATGGGAAAAGGCTGCTGTGTTCGGAGAGGGGAGTTGTGATGGGAGAGGGGAGCTCTGATGGGAGAGGAGCTTTGTTGGGAGAGTGGAGCTCCTCAAACAGGCAGAAACCTTAATGCTATTCATTTTCAACAACTTTCCACCTCTCTGCAATAACTGCTCTCACCAATTTCTACATGCACTTCTCCTGAGATTGCTGTATCACATCTTAATCAAACTCTAGAAAAAGCCCTTGATGAAGTGCCTCCAGCTACCCATCACATTTCAAAGTAGACCTAGGCGTCAACCATGGAAATCTAAAGTAACAAGATACCTACAAAAGCTCACATAAAGTAGAACATCACATATAATACTATCTATCACACCTATCGAAAGGTTATGGATACTACCAAACAAACATACAGTATTCCAATCTTTCATGTCTCCTCAAGCTTCTAACACCAAGCAAATTATGTATACATTTAAATCAATACTAACCCCTCCTCCACGCAACCCACCAGCTACTATCAGTACACAAGACCTTGCTTCCTATTTCAAGGACAAAATTGATTAGATTAATGCTCTTCCTCAGCCAGCAACCTGCTCAATTTCCTCCCTGAACTCTCTAGCACCTTCTGTTTACTTAACCCCATAAATGAAAATTAAGTTTCTACACCTTCTCATCTACCTACTCTACTACCTCTCCTCTTCCTCCTGTACCCATACTGATGGAAATATACCAGTAGAGAAAGAGAGAGATTACAGATTTTAGTTAAGGTTGGGATAAGCACAAGAGACAATGCTCTACTGATTTCTGAAGGTATAGGATCAAGAGGAGCGGAAGTAGAGTAGGAGGATGAGAAGAGTGTTATGTAGGTCATGTAGTGTCACATCAAATGAATAATATGCTTTATCTATTGTTTCTAAATTAAAAACTGTCGATAAAACGTAATGACTATTTAATAAATTTTGGCCTGTCACCCTTACCCCTTCAGACACCTCCCATTGTTTTATCGACAGCTCCCCTCTCCCATCACAGCTCCTCTCTCGCAACACAGAAGCCTGAGATTGCTGTATCACATCTTAATCAAACTCTAGAAAAAGCCCTTGATGAAGTGCCTCCAGCTACCCATCACATTCCAAAGTAGACCTAGGCGTCAACCAAGGAAATCTAAAGTAACAAGATACCTACAAAAGCTCACGTAAAGTAGAACATCACATATAAGACTATCTACCATGCCTATCGAAAATAGAGGATTGTCTCTTGTGCTCATCCCAACCTTAACTAAAATCTGTAATCTCTCTCTTTCTCTACTGGTATATTTCCATCAGTATTCAAGCCTGCAATGATTACTCCTATTCTAAAAAGAAAAAAATATAGTCTAAGACAGGCATGTCAAACTCAAAATCCCAATTTGGACAAATAATCAAGGTCTAAGCTTGTGTGGGCCACAAGAAAAAGTCTTATATGCAATTTGTAAGGTTAATATTAGGAAAAAAACAATAAAGTTTAATGTTTTCTTCCTGATACTTGACATTTATTTTCTGCCATCAATTTTCTTATTTCATGAGAAATCTTATTGGATGTGATAACTTTTAAAACTGAACCAAGATGAAAGTCTGTCAATCTGGACCTAGCAAGAGACTTGTTCTCTCCTATATAATAATAATACCACATATTCAGTGTGAGCTGAGAGCTGTATTATTCCTCCTCATAGTGTATATCATTGTATAATAATATATACAGTGATATACATATAATAATAATACAGGTTGAGTCTCCCGTCTCCAAATTTTCTGAAATTCAGAATATTTCGAAAATATGGATTTTTTTTAGCATGATTGTGTCAAAGTCAAATAATTGGTTATGATCATTGTGCAATCATGATCTGACGACTTAGTTGTCTATGGTCTGATGTGTTTTCCACGACGCTGCTTTGCGTCGCACAATCTGATGCGCTAAACTGCGTATTCATAACACACATACACTGATGCACATAACGCACACATATAAATGTATATATATTTATATACACGGACGCTCATATGCACATACTTACACGTGGATGCTCATTTGTATATAGTCACATACATGCCGACACATGCTTGCTATTTCAACACACAGATGCACATATGCGGACACATATGTGCAAGATGGTTCCCATACATTATAGTTAATAACCAGTGTTATTAAAGGTATTTTGAGCTAATAATTATGATGTAATATGTGTCACGACCAGGGTTTCTCGGCATGGTAGTCGACGGGTAATACCTGTGAGGACGCTATGGCGAGGGGCATCTGGCGGTGGCACTGGTGCCTGGCGGGGAGCATTGGCTGTGCGTGGTTCCGTGTGGGCATACTGTCACTCTGGTCTGGTTAGGCCTGGTGGTGCTTCTGTTCCGTTCTGGCATGGGCGCCGCCATCTTGTCTCCGGTCAGGTGACCTAGTTGTCCTTACCTGTTGTGTCACATGCTCCTCTCAGACCAGTCACGGCTGAGCACTGGGGATTTAAGGGAGTTCAGAGCTCCCTTGCATTGCCAGTGCAACGCATTTCTCAGTGAGATCTGAGAGAGTGAGTTCCTGTGCTTTCACCTGGTTTCATTTCCTAAGCCTGCTTCACCTGACCTGCTCCAACCCTGCTGGATTCCCCTGCCTCCTCCAATTTCCTTTCCTATTGCGTGAGCACCTGTGTCGGCTAGACTTACCCTGCACCCTCCATTTACCTTTTCCCCTGCCTGAGAACCTGAACCTGCTGTTTCCCTGCACCTTACCTCCATTTACACCCAGCTGGACTTCGTTACCTCTACCTGCATTTTGTTACAGCCCACCATACCTGCATACTGGACTGTCCCTGCCGGTTACTTTCTGGACATTCTCCCATTTACTCCACTACAGTTATTAAGTGCACTTTAGTGCTATACCTGGACTATTTCTTGCCATTCCCATGTCTGTTAAGCCAATCATTAAAAGTTCCACATTTACCTTTAAATCTGCTCCTGTGATCGCTCCTGCTACCACCCCGGGTCCACAAACAACCCAGAACATAACAATATGTACTTAAATGAGATCTAAGGTTTAGAATATAGTGGACATGTCATGTTTGGTATCATACGAAATCCCTGTTTAATTGCAGACATCCATATCTATCGGCAAGGAAGTCGCATCATGCGTCCGCTAGTTATGGATGATAGGGAGTTATTGGATAGAAATGTTATAACATGCATGTAGTGTTGTAGCCAGTATTAACCAGTTGTTCGGCAGGAAGCTACACAAAGAGACCATTGGAGAACTGAGCCATGCCCCTGATGACAACGTACGAATCGACCAATGACCAGATTATCCAGAAGCAAGAACCAATGGAAACTTGTCAACTAGTCCTTTTTTTAACTCAGAACTCTGTAAGGTATATAAGCGGTGTCCTAATCCCAGTGTTTAGACATCCTCTTTGATGATTACAGGCTTCTGGACTGATGACTGTATTCTGGGACCAGTGCACATGCGTATGTATCGGCTTGTACTATTATTGATTGCTTTTTACTCTGTTAAATCTTTCACCATGTTACTTTTTCTTTACATAAATAACTTTTTGTGCTTTGGACTGGAAAGCAATTATTTCTTAAGCGACTTGCAACGCTAAATAGCGACTATTAGGAATCAATAAATGGGGGCTTGGCCTTGAGGTCATGCTACCGGAAATTACTCAAAGCGATGCCCGGATTTCGATTCCTCAACAAAGGGTGGACGCGTCACATACGGATAAGAACGCAATGTGTTTTAAACCTGTTTTGTACTCAGTGTTGTGAAATCGAATATCCGTTCTTTGGGTGATCTAAGGACCGCTGATTAGAATCCAGGGACAAGAGAGAAAAGTCTTTCTTTTATTGTCACATTTGCGCTGCAATAGGCAATTCGCAAATAGCGTATGTGTCTTCCCTGTATTACTGCCGTATGTTTAAACAATCATTGTAATAGATAGTCTTGTATCACTTGTTAAAATCCTCTGAATAGGTATTGCCATTAGGGAAAGCATTTTTCTGCGCAGAAAACAAAGGTATATGAATGTAAACTTATGCTTGTGATATGATAAAGGATAAAGGAAACACCAGGGAAAAGGTTTTTGATTGTTGAACTGTTGGTAATAGACAGGGCTGGCTAAGGTGTCCAAGAGGCAGATAGGGCAAGCCGGAGCAGTTATACACAGCGGGTATAACTGGGCGAGAAACCGGAGCGTATTTTTCGGTCAACTTCCAATTGTAATTCGCAAAAGTCCATTGATAAGTTGGTGTCTCTGGGCAATGCGATCAGACCGCATGGTTGTGTAAAAAAAACCTAGTGATTGTGGAATTGGTTGTGGTGGAGGAAATCACTGGCAAGGGTAAGGAATACTTAGATGCTACCAGTGGAAAGTAACTCAAAGTAGGAATCGGTAGACGAAGCTTGGTGTAATTCGTCTGGAAAGCAGAAGTATAGCATAGGCTAGATTTTGTTTCCTCATTGTGTAAAACTGATAAAACACGCTTAGCGGTCGTTTGTACACAGTGGGTTGAAGTGAGTGGACGCAGCTTGTTGTAATTCGTCCACCAGTCGAAATCTCTAGCGAAAGTAGCAAAGCGTTGTCCCAGATGGGTGCTAAGCAGTCGCTAGGGATGGTCGATGAGATGCTGCTTGTGAATGGGCCGACCGGGTCGGCAAGGTACATAATGAATGTGAAGTATGGCAAGTACGCTACTACATGTGGGTCAAAATGACCAAAGGATGTGTGAAACCCTTACCTAAAGTTGGCAGTTTCAATTCAGAGGTACTGAGTAATGTTAGAGATAACATATGTTTAGTTAAATCTTTGAAGAAAGGAGTAAAGTATAATGATTGTTTAAAGTTATGGCAGCACGAGGGGAACACATAGCATGATGGTGTATGTGCGTCGCAAAGCAGCGTACTCACACCACTAGGCAACGTGCACACGCCGCAAAGTAGCGTGTTCAAGACGCAAAATAGCGCACACACCTGGCAAAGTAGCACGCCGCAAAACAGCGTACTCATGCCGCAAAGCAACACGCCGTCAAGTAGCGTACCCACGCTGCAAGGTAGCGTTACTGTGCATAAAGGAGATAGCCCAAGCTCACCTCGGCCACCATCATCCTCATGTAAATTCCATCGTCTGCAACCCACTTCACTGTCATTGATCATATTCTGCAATCTTCTCTGTTCCTCTTCACCCTGTCAATATCAGTTTGCATTTTCCTACAGAGGGGTACAATACACATGGACACGATTTCCCCAGGGTTTCATAGATAGCCCCAGTATTTTCTCTCAGGCTTTACATGACTGTTTGTTTTCAACCAAGCAATGGGTCTGTCCTCATTCAATATGTACATGATTTGTTGTTGTGCTCTGATTCGTTTATGTCATGTTTAAGTGATACTAAACTATTGTTACTTCATCTCTCACAAACAGGGCACAAGGTTGCAAAGGACAAATTACAACCATGCCAGACTAAGGCTAAATACTTAGGACACTGTCTAACCCAGGGGCTATGACACTTGACAACTGACAGAATACAGGCCATACAGACAATGACACTGCCGCAAAAATAGCAGCAAATCCGTACCTTCTTGGGCATGTGTGGATGCTGCAGGACGTGGATCCCAGGTTTTTCTATTTTGGCATTACCATTGCAGGAATTAGTTTCATCCTCAAAACCCGACTGTGTCATACACACTGAGGAGACAGAGCAGACTTTCCTTAACCTTAAGGAGAGTCTGACAAGAGCACCTGTCCTGGGAATACCAGATTATGAAAAACCCTTTGAGTTATTTTGTACGGAAGCTGATGGCTGCACAGCAGGTGTTCTCACACAGAAACATGGTGATGCTAGCAGACCTGTAGCATACTACAGTGCACAATTGGACACTGTAGCAAGATCACTCCCAACATGTTTAAGAAGTGTAGCTGCAACTGCTCTTCTGGTAAATAAGAGCGAGGACTTAGTATTAGGGCATGATACAACTGTCTATACGCCGCATGCAGTATCTGCTTTGTCTCATTGGCAAGGTACACAAAATGGGAACTAGCTCTAATTTCACCTGCAAATATTACCATTAAAAGGTGCAATACGATAAATCCAGCAACGTACTTACAATATGTGCCTCGAGAGCACAAAGGGTGGAGGAAGGTGAGTCTCTGGTTGAAGGTGAGTTTTGCAGGTATACTGACACACGATTGTATGCAGTATTTGAATCAGACCTTTACTGCAAGACCAGACATACGTGATACACCATTAGAAAATGTAGATTTGACGTTTTACACGGATGGGAGTTGTCACAGGCAGACGGACACAGGAGAAATATGCACAGGTTATGCTGTTGTAAATGACGAGGATGTTGTAGAAGCCGAACCACTTGGTCCACCTCACTCAGCCCAGGTGGCATTAATGAGAGCGTGTGAGCTGGCAGAAGGTAAGTCAGCTAATATATACACTGACTCTAGGTAGGCCTTCGGGGTAGTACATGATTTTGGGGCTCTTTGGCATCTTAGGAATTTTATGACAGCAACAGACACACCAGTCGCACACTCACATAACATAAAAGGACTTCTGACAGCAATCCAGCTACCAAAGGCAGTAGCTGTCATCAAATGCAAAGCCCACACATGTGAAGAAGACCCGGTGTTAATGGGCAATAACAGAGCAGATGAAGCTGCCAAATGGGCAGCAGGGTTACACATAAATATAACAACTGATAAAATGATGGTTTTCCAGACAATAGACACGCAGAAATTAATTGAAATGCAAAATTTGTGTTCCCTACAGGAAAAGGCAGTCTGGGGATTGAAGGGATGTGTTCAGGAGTCCTCCAGACTCTGGAGAGATGGACAAGGTAGGCCCGTTGCCCCCAAGGAATACTACCCAAGCCTGGCTGAGGCAGCACATGGTCTGATTCACCTAGGAAAAGAAGGGATGTGCAAGTTCGTCAGAGCATATTGGTGTGCACCCGGCTTTTCTTCTCAGGCTGGAAAGATAGCAATGCCCTGTCTGACTTGTTTGAGGAAAAATGTCGGGAAGACAATCCCCACCGAGCCATCCCATATCCCTCGGACAGACGGTCCTTTTCAGGCAATACAAATTGACTTCATTCAATTGCCACCTTGCAGGAATCTCAAGTATGTTTATTAGTTTGTACTGATGTATTTTCTAATTGGGTAGAGGCATATCTGCCACTAATACTGCTGTTTTTACTGCTAAAAAGATTGTTCAGGAATTTGCATGCAGATACGGTATCCCTAGAATCATAGAAAGTGATAGGGGTACTCATTTCACTGGTGATGTTTTCCAGAACATGTGTAAGCTCATGGGTATCAATAGTAGACTTCACACCCCCTACCGACCGCAAGCCAGTGCCAAGATGGAGAGGGTAAACGGTACCATTAAGAACAAACTGAGTAAGATAATGGCTGAAACTGGATTAGGATGGCCAGAAGCCTTACTGCTAGTCCTCCATAGCATTAGAACCACTCCTATATCTCCTCTTTATCTGTCCCCCTTTGAGATACTGTTTGGGAGGCAACCTCATTTGATTACAAGTCCACAGGATGATTTGAAGAGTAATAATGAGGTTACTGTGAAATATCTTATAAAAATGAGTAGACAGCTGAAACAGCAGCAACAGAAATTGAAAATGTTGTCACAAACTGTCATGATGTTGAACCTGGAGAATATGTTATGATCCGAAATTTCTTACGCTCAGGTTGTTTGGCAGACCAGTGGGAAGGTCCATATCAGGTGTTGATTACAAGTACCACATCGTTGAAGGTAGCAGAAAGGGATACCTGGGTCCATTCCACTCACTGCAGAAAGGTCAATCACCCGAAGGAGATACAAGCCGGAGTCGAGACAGATAAAGTGAACCTGTCGATCGTGAGCTTGTTCCAGGAGAGCTAGAGACTGCAGTGAAACACCTGAGCCAGAGGCGTGTACAGACCACTATTCCAGCAATGGAGTGGCGGGCTATGTTTGTGTCTTTATTTCCTTCTAGGGTTCTCATCATCCTTATTTGTTTCAGGATTTCCTGTTTCTGTGACAGAGGACAGATGTTGGAGAGGGAGGTCGATAATGATGTCGATATAGTGGAGTTGGAGGAGAGTGATAAAACAATCAGGGTGGTATACGGTCAAACTCAGTACAGGAATTGTTAAGAGATCTGTTAGCCATGTATCTCGGAGGCAGTATGAGGGGTTATTGTCTGATGAATATTGTATTTGCGAGTACTGTGGGTCCCTAGTTGATGAGAAATGCATCCAATGATGCCAGTCCAAGAGTAATCTGTATTTGGGAGAGCATCCTGGGTAAGGTCTTAAACCAGACTGAATGTTGGGTGTGTTCACAAGTACCTCAAGGACAGAGTAAATCGGGATTAGTGCCATACCCATTAAAGTTAGCAGAGGTACTTGAATTACATGGGGGTAGACCGGTGGACAAGAAATTTAATATATCTAGACCCCTAGTCTTAAGCTCCACCAGTACCAGGTAGATAGATCCCTGGTATGCTTTAATATCACAAATTTCAGAAAACCAGGAAATTGGGAGGTGACCTGGAACAATCAGACAATGACTTATTCTCACCGAGCAGATAATGAGCCTATCGATTCTGAACTTATACGCGGAATTGTTGCAACTGGGAGATACTTCCGGTACAGGTACACACGTAGATACGATACAGTAATGGTTGGCAGAGTATCACAAGGCTACTGTGCAGATATTATACAAACAAAAACATGTACCAGTCAAATGGCGGAACTGGGAGCAGGATTCTTTGTAAGAATAATGTTCTGTTCCTTACGTTCTCCCAGATGATGTGTATTTTATATGTGGAAGGAAAGCGTACAAGTGGCTCTCTCCGAGTTCTGAAGGTTTATGTTATCTTGGAAGGGTATTACCAGAAATCATGACCCTTACACATGATGAAATGATTGGTATCCATAAAATCGCACCACCTCCATACATACACACACAGTATGAACATCGTGACAAAAGAAATATGATCCCTGGTGAAGAATGTATAGCCACACAGTTGATTAGTGAAACAAATGGCTTCCAAATTTTGTTAGAATTAGATCTTACCACGTTCACTCGGGGAACTTTAAATTATAGGTACATCCAAGACCTGGCTAAATTAATAGACCACATCACCAAGATATATGATGACACTTTCAAGTATGCGAGTAGGGAGCTACAGGCTTATAAAAAGGAATTGGTACAACATAGGTTATTGTTGAATTACCTGACAGCTGTTACTGATGGATATTGTGTGGCTTTGGCCACCCAATTTGGTGTCAAGTGTTGCACGTACATCACCAATAATACTGATGACACCAAAGAGGTGATAGACTGGAAAGTTGGATGAAATCCTACAACTGAAGTGGGAATTTCAGAAGGACCATAATACTTCCTTGTATGAGACTGAGGTAAAGGTAGAGAAATGGTTCTCATGGTTAAACCCTGTCAAATGGTTCGCCAGTCTGGGAGAGTGGGTACAGGAGATGATTGCTAGTGTAGGTAAGCTTCTTATTCTCATGCTTGTCATCTTAGTAATTGGTTTATGTGTCAGATGTGTTCTTACTGTGGTAAAATGTAGAAAATGTAACACCAAGGTAAATCGTGAAAATGAGATCATGATGGTGGTGAGTGGTGGTAGTATGGGTACTAAGATTAATGAAGAACTGCATTACAATCCTGACATTGAATATGCCATCAGATAAAGAACATGTGAATAGGCTTGGTTATGTATGATAAAATATTGTAAATGTTCCGTTAAACATCCTAGATAATGTAGTCTCAGTTCCCCCAAACTTCCTTTATAGGTTCGATGAGGTCCCACGTTACCAATGGTCCCCTATACATTCGCTGAGTGCGTATAAGGGTTGTTTTAACCTTTCTTGAAATGCATTATTATTGACGGTTCATTGACCAAATTATGTCACACCGGCTAGAACATTGAATAATCATTTTTTATGCATGACTAAGTAGGTTAAGAATAGAATGTGATAGTTTATGTTTGCTATCAAAGGGTGGACTGTCAAAGTCAAATAATTGGTTATGATCGTTGTGTAATTATTAGCTGACGACTTAGTCGTTTATGGTCTGATGAGTTTTCCACGACGCTACTTTGCATCGCGCACTCCAATGCGCTAAACTGCGTATTCATAACACACATACACTGATGCACATAACGCACACACATATAAATGTATTTATATTTATATACACGGACGCTCAATCATCTCAGCCAGGGGCTCTCTATATTACAAAATTTCACAATACTTGGATTATTACTTCAACCGGCAGTACAAACGGAGCCCACATTCCTACAGGACACTACCTCATTTATCAACAAATTACGGGACAGTATTCCAATCCCTCAGACCAGTTTCCTGTGTACGCTTCATGTGACAAGTTTGTACACTAACATACCTCACGATGCAGGTCTACAGGCCACACGCAGATTCCTTACTAACAACGTTAAATACCAGGGTCCAGATATCGCCTTGTTCATAGATCTGCTCGAATTGATGCTCAAACGGAAGTATTTCCTGTTTAACAACATTATTTTTTCCTTTTTTCTTTATTTTTTGGTAAGTTAGTACCTTTTACTGCACGGGGGGGATTCTTGATGAGAGACACTGTGGGGTAGCCTTGGCAACAGAGGCGGTGCCGGGGACGCTGATTCCAGATGCACACCGGATGTCCTGCGGGTGCTTGCCGACAGAGCTGGTGGTGATCCCGGCGTCTCATTTCACATTTGGGCTATTTAAGGTAAGATGCATTTATTGTTTATTATTCCTGAAGGGTTGAAATAAACCCGAAACGTTGAAAGACTGTTGTGAACCTGATTAATTTAAAGAAATCCGATGAGTGCCGCTGCAAGTGGGTGTATATATATATATAAAATTAACCAGTTTCCTGCACTCACATCCCAGATCAATGTGCATAAACAGGGTGCATCCCCAAAAATATAGATATGGTCAATTATAAATACAGTTTTTCCCAAATGTGGGTCAAATAGAGGGCACTCACCACAGTTAAAGTGTCACACTATTCAATCTTTCACCGTCATGATAAAGCCAGGTAATAACATGTTGACGTTTCAGTCCCGGAGGACCTTTCTCAAGACTCCAACATCACAGCAAAGCCACTTATATATGTACATACGACACTCCACAATCCTATTCAATATACATAAGTACAGAATCAAACCCTCATTTATACCCCCTTTGCAAAAAAAGGGCGCCAAACAACCTTATCTTGCTAATTGCAGGCACCGGTGCAGAAGCTGACAGGACAGGATGTCACGTCAGAAGGGCGTCCGGTTGGTAAGCATCCGAAACTGCTTATACACACATCATGTCACAGCCAGTCAGCGTGAGTCTGGAGCCCTGCACTATAGGTCACAACTATAGTACTTCTTCAGATCTATTTGTAATTGGATCTACAGTAAACCGGGGCATAAATGAGGGTAAACATATATATATAAAAAAAAAAACACAGCTATTAATAACATAATTACAAAAGTAAACAATCAATTGGCATATAACATGATGACCCATCCAATATATGATAAACAATATCCATACGCCAGTGTCATTTATTTTAGGAATAGATTCATAGGATTAGGCTCATTACTCCTCTAGGAGTCATCGTTCCAAGCTTATTAATCCACCAGCTCTCCAATCTTAGTAACTGTAATGCCCTGTCCCCACCACAAATCAGGGGAGGTAACCGATCGATGAGCCGACATCTTAAAGTGGCAACCTGATGATGACATTTTAAATAATATGGTGCCAGCCTGCCAGATCCTGTCCCGATCCCATATACATCCTGCAGATGCTGCAAGGTAAGTGTGTGTCTAATGTATTTGTGGTGTATATATATGAATATCTGAATGTATTGTGTATATCTATATGTATGTTTGTGTATGTATATATTTATGTATGCGTGCATGTGCATATAAATATATATGTGTGTGTGTATATATATATATATAAATATATATTAAAGGGCAGACTAGATGTGCCAAGTGGTTCTTATCTGCCGTCAAATTCTATGTTTCTATATACTCCAGTAAAACACGAAGTGACACTCGAAGGCTTCCAAACAATGAACCCAATGTGTGGGTATTTATTATGTGGTCACACATTGGGTTCATTGTTGAGAAGCCTCTGAGTGGCACCTTGTGTTTTACTGGATTAAATTTGGGGGTGCATACCCCCGAGGAGGGCACCAGAGCAAGTGATGGATGTACAATGAGCTGGAGTGCAGGGGCAAACATTGGAATATATATATATATATATATATATATATATATATATATATAGCATATTGATAATGGAGGCACTCAGGGATTGAAAAAAAAAAAAAAAGACACAACCATCACTTGGTATATATGGACCTGCCCCCCTCCCCATAAAAGTACTGTGTTTGCTCCATGTTGACCAATGCAATGCTGGGATAATTACCTATTCATGTAATGGTGTGCCAATTTCAAATGTTGGGTTGTGCTTTGCTACTTTTATACATCTTTATCCATGCCATACAAATGGCAAAGTAAACATACTGTTGCTGTGCCAGCCTGATGCCTTGCTCAGTGCCTTCATGTTTACATCCCAACAGCAGACCCTCCAACATGACCCGCTCCATTAGGTACAAAATGCTCTGCTCCTGGACTTTCCTTTTAATTTATGATTGCAGCCACCTGTGGTGACACACCTGTCTCATCAATTACCTCGTTCAACACAGGTGACTGCAATCATACATTGGGAAGTCCAGGAGCAGAGAATTTTGTATCTAATGGAACGGGTCATGTTGGAGGATAAGCAGCAGTATATGACCTGTGCCAGCTGTTTAGCCCAAATGCAGCACAAAATAATTTCATGTTCCATAACAAAACCAAATGAAAAGGTAAAATGTCACAGTAGCCGGCAGAGGGCGCTGCGGGCAGAGGAACCCCCCTCCCCGCCCAGCTGCAGTCGCGGCAATAGCGCAAAGGGGAGGCGACACCACCGCGTGCTCCCCCCTAGCCGCACGCGGGCCTTCCCCAACCCGCACTGCGCGTGCGCGGGGTGCGTCACCAGGGCCGGGCCGCCCCTATATGAAGCAAGTGAGGCGCTGACTCGTTCTTTTTACTCCCACCCTCCGCCGGCACTGAGCCTCCCGCAGTCTGCTCCGGGGACGTCAGCCACCAGCTCGCCGCCACCATGATCATCTACAAGGACGTGATCAGCGGTGAGTAGCCCGTCGTCGCCCGCTCTACGAACTCATTTACTCTCGCGGTTATTGTCACTATCGCGATATTGCCGGGGAGAGAGCCGGTGCTGCGGCCTATGTACTCTCTGTGTTTCTTCCTCGTCCGTCGGCACGTGTAGCCGGTGTCGCTGCCGGGCGGCGCGGTTAGGGCGGGTGTTACTGCGGGAAAACGGGGGGGCGCGTGGCAAATGTAGAGAGAAGAGCGCCCTGCCCCTCCTCACCCTTCCCGGGGAAGCTGCCGCCCGCTCTCCCTCCCCGTGTCCGGGCGGCACCACCAGCTGGCGGCGGTGATAGCGCTTTGCCAGCTGCAGGAGGCGCCATTGTGACGTCTCGCCCCTTGTTTAGTGCGTCACCATTGGCGGGCAATGGGCGGGAGAGGTGGGGGAGGGGTGTTGCCGGGCAGATTAGGGCATACGGGGGGGCAGTATCCGGTGTAAAACTTTCTGGCTGTACTTTTGTGTGTGGTCACTAACTGTGCTGCTTACACAACGTGTGCCGGCTCATGGGCAGCTCTGCCGCGTCTTACCCGGCCTCTATGCCTGTTACAGCGCCTGTGTACTGTGTGTGTGTGTACACAAGTCTTAGGGTTTGGTATATTACGTGCACATGTATGTTGAAATGATCGCCATGTCAACAATGTCTTTAAGGTGTGTAATGTCGACATCTCGTAACTTTTTTTTTATTTATTTTTTTAATAATGTAACCATGACACAACTGTTGGCACTGTGGTAGTGATGTTATGCCAGTCCCGGGTGAGTGTACAGTATGGATAGCAATCCCTGCCCCAGTATAGCGCAATATGTATTCACTATAACACTCATCCGGGTCTGTATTGTATACTGTACTAGTCAGTTTGGAGTGTATGAGGGAGCCCATGGAAGTACAGGGAGACATCAACACACGAATACACCTTTTTGCACACAACCAGCTATTATAGGAACATAAATTTTGTAATGCTGTTATAATTTGGAAAAGCTTTTGTACTAATAGTAATAAGCTGTAGCTTAATTAGGTATTTAAATTTCTTCCCTTACCAATGGCTATACAAGGTATAGAAACTCCTAATGGGAAGCCGATGGACGTAATTCCGACCGCCTATTTACCGACTGTCTAATCCCGGCAAGGCACTGACAAGCGTTGAAATTACGACGCCTGTCATCAGCCCGACACACCTTTTACCATTCAAAGGTAGGCCGGTTGCGGACAGCCGGGGGGGGGGGGGGGGTTGTTAGGGGCTCCTGGGGTTGCCTTGGGTTTAGGCTAGGGGAAGGGGGTGTGTTGGGTTAGGGGGTAGAATTAGGTTAGTTAGTACTTAGCTTAGGACTATCAGGACTTCCTCCTCTGTCGGTTAGCCGCTGTCAGGATTACTGATTCCCGCCTAATGCTAAGCATACACTTTTATATTCAAATGTCTGTCAGACTGATAGTCTAGTTATTAGAGATGCTGACGACAAATGTGTTGCCATGCAATGTCTATGGTAACAATATTTGGTGCTCTCAGCATGTCCAATAATTGAAATCTGAGCACCAATCGGTTTTTTTTTTTTTTGGACATACTGGACTATTTTGTCTGTCTGACAGACCAATAATTACTGCTCGGTTGCGGCAATACAATTATCTGGCTGACTAGCCAGATGTATAGTGTATGGCTGGCATTATTCTAGACCAGTGTTTCTCAACTCCAGTCCCTAAGTACCCCCCTAACAGCTTGTTTTGTGGAAGTCTTTGATCATACACAAGTGAGTTAATCTATTTTGCTGGTCTATTTTGCTGCTATCAAACAGGAGTACTCAAAACGTCCTGTCGGTGGTACTCAAGAGTTGGCGTTTAACGATTGTTTTAGGGCTGAGTCCCAAAGGTGATGTATTCCTCTCCCTGTACTAGAAGTGTACAGAAATCCATAGCTTACTCTAATAACCTATTACATTGTCACTGGTTGCTATACCTCAAACTTCTACACTGTTCTGAAGCGATTCAATTAGCCACGAAAAGCTGGTTAAGTTTTGCCTCCTGGACTTCCCGCCTACATTGCATGTTTTTGGCGATGAGTCTTTGCAAGCACGCGACTGCTTTTCGCCCGATTCAATTCCAAAGGATGCAAAAATGGGACCTGGTGAAACTCATAGATGAAAAGTGCTGTCAGTTTTGGGGAACTCTCCCTCTCTCCCAATAACCCTGCTGAAGGTATTTGGGTTAAATAAGTGATCTCAATAGCTGTTTTTTAGCGTCTTTGCATAAGTCGGGAAGAGTAGCATTTTGTATTTTTTTTTTTTCTCCCTCTTGGAGAAAATAAGTAGTCCCAGCAAACGAAGTTTTCTAAAATGTAAAAAATCTACCTGCTGCAAACCAAAAAATGCCTGGAGCATACTTGGGGACTCCCTGGAGTCTATTTTGCTAGGTTTTTAACTGTCCCGAACGTTTTTTTTATTGGCCCCAAAAATGAATTTTTTTTTGGGGTGTTATAAAGTATTTCATTTTTGATGCAGTTTACCTTTGGGGGGCTGTCCCATGGGTGCTGGGGGGTTTTCAGAAGTATGCACCCCAAAACTGCAATTCTGCACTTTATTCAACTCCTATTCATAGGTGAATCTTTTTCGCCTGGTTCATACCAATGACTTTCCCCGTAGGCAAATTCTTTGAAATTTAATATGGTTTTCGCCTGGCGAAATGACATCGCAGCTAATTGAATATGGCCCATAGTGGTTGATTCATTTGAGTTGAGTGGTGCTATTGCGATGATACATCAACTAGCCCAGGTCTTGCAGATTTTCATTTGCAGCCCCATATGCCTTGCAGCATTTGTGCGCACTTAGTTGCAGGGCGAGCTGCTTTGTGGCTAACTGGTTTGAGGCAGATCTGTTGAATTCAAACATGTTTCCCATAAACAGGATTTATGCCTTATTTTAATGCACTCAGATCAATGCTTATCTAACAATAATTTTTGGGACTGCACACTTGGTGTAGTAGTTAGCATTACGACATCACAGTACTGAAGTCTCTGGTTTGATTACTGCCAAGGCCTTAACTCGAGCTGTACTCACTGTATTTAGTAGTGTTCACTGTAGGTCCAGCTATGGACCTAGAAAGGGCACTCTTATCATGCACAGACAGTGGGCCTGGCCACGATAGAAGTGGCGTGTCTTTAAGACTATCCCCATTTTTATTACTCTTGGATGTGCTCAGCTCTTATGGACTTGCTGTGCTGCCCCCAAGCTCTCCTCTAAATAGATGCTATGTGCACTGCATCTATTCACTGGCAGTGATTGCTGAACTGCTGTTTCCCACCCGTGGAACACTGAGGCCCGCATGTGGGGACTGCATCCGCTATGTTTTAGTGGGGTGCCGCCAAAAGGGCAGGGCACATTCTGCCCTTTTGAAATCAGGTAGGGCACAGCTCCCTGTAAAACAGCTTTGTGGGAACACTATTTAGGTTCTATGGGTGCTTTGATTTTCCTCCCACAATCCAAAAACATAAGGTGCATACACGATTTTTTGAACAATTATCGTTCAATTGTTGAAAAAATCGTTCACTTACTGAGTTAAAACGATGAACGATTATCGTTTATGTGCGTTCACGTTTATTGTTTGTAGTTCAGTCAGACTGACTAACAACAATTTTCATATTTTAATATACAAAAATAGTTTGTAGTTCAAAAAAATTGTTCATTACATTTAGTTAAGACTATTTTAGTCAACTACTTTCGTTCATTTTTTTTTTTTTTTTTTCTCTTGAAAAAATGAACTAAAATCGTTCATTTACTAAATCGTTGTGTATGCATGCAGCTTTACTGTTGGTTAACTGGCTTTTGAAAAGATTAACCCTAGTGTGGGTTTTCATGTGGTAGGGAATATAGATTGTAAGCTCCACTGGGCCAGGGACTGATGTGAGTGACTGACTGTTATCCGTAAAGCAGTATATAATGTGTGCGCTATATAAATGTTAACAAATTGTGCTGTACCCATGAATAATCAACACAAATGTATAACACGCAATCCTTGTCCAATATGGATCTGGCTAATTCAGGGGTGGGGGGTGCTTATTGCCCACCCCTAGGCTAATTCCTTGTCTGTAAACTTATTATGGAGCTTATGTATATTTCTCCTTGTTAGAATAATTGAGATTGTTAAAACAAACTATAGCTTTCAATGCATCTATTGATGGACCATAAGCCACCTACTGTTGCTTTTTGGTTTGCACAGAGATGCTAAAGAAACTCTTCCTTGCGCTTTCTGTCTGTCAGACTTTGACTTATCAGATTGAATAGAGGAAAACATACAATTTAACATTAGTTGGATTAATTTTTGGATTCACTAAATCTAGTTTTAAATGAATCGTTTGACTTCTGAAGGTCACTGTAACCAACTGATACAATGAAGCACTGGGCAACTTGAAAGTCTAAGGGGCCTATTTAACAGATCAGTCCCCATTGTTAATGGGGGGGGGGGGGGGGGCTATGGTCTGACCCCATTGAACCAAATGCCAAAAAGCAAAGCTTTTTAGAATTTGGCCCTTCTTGATTATGCTATCTTAAAGAAACACTCCTGGTTTCATCAGGGATTCATGTTTATACTGTTCATTTATATGCATTGCACATCATAATGTTTTATTAAATGTTTCTGATACTATTTAAAATTGGTGCTCCACAATTTTTATTTATAAAGTAATACTTAAACTTTGCACTCCTTATACATCCCATAGAGTTCATGTTTTATGTAAGGCACATACATGGCTCCCTTTATTAGTGGGGTTGCATTTCTTCTAAACCAGACAGATCATTAAACAAAACTGTGTATGTATGTGTGTGTGTATGTATATATATATATATATATATAATTATATTTCGCCACAGACGTTATTGTCTCAATTTGGAAATGTAATGCTACTTTTTTTTTTTTTTATTAGGAGATGAAATGTTCTCTGACATCTACAAGATAATTGAAAGCAGTAATGGAATCTGTTTTGAGGTTGAGGGGAAGGTAAGTTGGATGGAAAGTTGTAAATGCATAGTAAACGGAGTATGAGCTAAATGTAACAAAAAAAACCTATCTTTCTAATTCTTGCTTTAGATGGTGACCAGAGAAGAAGGTGCAATTGATGATGCTTTGATTGGTGGAAATGCATCAGCAGAGATCGTTGACGAAGGATCAGAATCCACAAGAATCACTGGGGTCGATATAGTATTAAACCATAAGCTTCAGCAAACTACTTTCACCAAGGAGACATTCAAAATGTACATTAAGGATTATATGAAAGCGTAAGTGATCAGACCTGTATCCTAACAATATTGTATCTGACCTTCACTTAAGGAGCATGTAGAATTATCACTAAAGACATGTGGCTTATAAAGTTAAACAGGCTACACACCTAAAGGTTATTTTTCCAACTGCTTGGAATTAAATTCTGGTAATGTATGGGAGCAAATGACAATTTGCTCTCAAACACTGGGAGACAAAGGGCAGTATTCAACTGTATTGCGCCCCCCTACGTGCCTAACATTAGCTATTCAATTGTTGCTCCTGTTGGGCGTGATCAGCTACTGGCACAATTTCAGCTCGCAGCCCCAGGTGGGTGCCAGCTGAAATTGGCAAAAAAGTGACCTGTTTGGGCGCCCAAATGGCACTGATCATGACCAGCAATTGGGTTGGGGGTAGCTGTTCTAACAATTGAATAGCGGCCCGCGACCTCCCTCACTTTAGACTGACAGCTTGGCCCATATTCAGATAGTGTGCCCGATCTCTAGATAAATTGGTTAAATCTGTTTTCTTTAACCTATTTGTCTGGACTAAAGGTGCGATGCACCAAGTAGGATGACTGCGAATCCGTCAGCAGACAGATCGTGTTGTCACCACCGGCAATCGTGTGGTTCCCGCTGACAGCTGGCTACTCCATCTGAATAGGGATTGTAGATCGCATCCCAGATCAGATGAACCTGCGGGAAGATCTGGGGATACGATATACAATCGTGCGGGAGCACGCAGCATGAAATCAGGCAAGATATCGTGCCCATACACTGCACGCTATAGCACCTATATCGTGCCGATCCGTTGGATCTGCACGTATATAGTACAGTGTATGACCATCTTAACTTTTTGTTGTGCATATTCCAATGTTCGATGGCAAATGGTGTATATTGTCATTTTGCTCCCATACATGACTGATTTTAATTTCCAACTTGTTGGAAAGAATCTATAGGCGTGTGGCTTGCTTTAGGAGGCAGGTAGCTTGTAAACTGGAAATGAGCTGTTCGCATTTGGCTCGGATCTTCCCTACAAGTTAGGCTTTCAGAAAGATGGAGAACGCAATCTTTAATGGACAAAACTCTAATCTCTAGTAAAAATCTGGAAACAAGAGAACTTTGTTTAGTTAGCCAGTAACCACATTGTACCCTAAAATGATCACTTTATACATTTGCTTGTAACATCATGATAAATTACTTTTGGATTATATTCAGCACATCATGTAACATGAACCAGACTGTCCCCAACTTGTGATTGTCTACCTGCATGCATCTTGCACTTGTGGTTTTTTATGAATGGTCAGGTGGTATTGGTCCGCTTGTACCTGCTAGAAGGCAGGTGCAGAAACCTCATGATTTGTCTTAAACTAAATAGACATAGGCGTAAGCAGAGATGAGTGTTACTGCATAATTTTCTGTGTTGTATGGGAGTCTGGTGTTTGTGCAGTTCTAGCTTCTTTGCAAGCTACTTGTGTAACAAACCAAACTGGAATAAATCTAACTTGGATTTTTGGTTCTCACACTTTCTAGCGCTAGATAATCTTTTTACATAAAAAAAACAAAAACTTGCATGTCTGAAATGTTTATTTCTAGCCTCAAAGCCCGACTTGAGGAAGATTGCCCTGACAGAGTAAAACCATTCATGGCTGGTGCTCCAGTGCAAGTCAAAGAACTTCTTGCAAACTTCAAAGATTTTGAGGTAAATTCTATTGTTGGTCTATAAAATATTCCTATGTATTCCCAGTTGTGTGAACATGCAGGCACATGATGCAGCCTTCTCACCAGCCTCTTCTGGTTTAGTTTTTTACAGGAGAGACCATGAATCCAGAAGGCATGGTGGGACTGCTGAATTTCCGTGAGGATGGTGTAACCCCTTTCTTCACTTTCTTCAAAGATGGCCTGGAGATTGAGAAATGTGTAAGTTCCACAAATCCATTTGTCACAGAAGGGTATGTAGTAATAAGGATTTGACTACATTTATTTAAAATTGCTGTATCCATAGCACCAGGTTGGGTCACCTTTCATTTGCTGCACTAATTGAAGGCATGTAAACAAGGTTCTCACTGTCCAAAAGCAGAAAAGCAAAGCTGTAACTAGTGACTCCTATGGTGTCTAGGGAGACTGATAACTTGCTCTATGCAGTCGGGTTCAATGCATCTATTGATAGACCACAAGCCTCATACTGTTGCTTTTTGGTTTGCACTGAGATGCTAAAGAAATGTTTCCTTGCGCTTTCTGTCTGTCAGACTTTGACTTATCAGATTGAATAGAGGAATACACTTTGGAAATCTTATCTGGTTGCATCATTGCTTACATGGATATTCTCTATTTTACAGTAACGGAATCTGGATCATCTATCATAACCAACTGCTGCTGCTTTCCATCCATACAACACAAGGATTAAGCAAAGTCTTAAGACCAACTCAAACTGGACTGTTATCATTGAGCTTCATTTTTTCTGACCCTAAATTATTGGAGTGGAGACATTTTAAACTCTTGTCATTTAGTTCAAATAAAGTCATTGTTCTCCACTCTAGGTAAAGCCTGTCTGTGTGATACTTGCTCATTCTCTGGTACAGAATGAGTCTCCTTTGTGCATGTTAAAGAAGCTTCAGCATTTTAACACAAGATGCCGACTTCCTACTCTGGATAATCTGAGGAAATATTCTGCTGGTTCAAACTCCCAGCCATGAAGGTGTTGCTGAATCCTACCTGCCTGCAGTCTGCGCAAGCAGCTAAGTTATGACCCCTATGCGGACTGTCTACAATTCTATTAGGACACAATGTCCTGTTACTGTTTTGTAGAGGTTATTTGATGCAAAGACTCTGTGGTAGCTTGTTTACTACCCACTCATCTGCATTTTTTGTCGTGATGCATCTGATTGCTTTACTAATGCGATAACTGGCAGTATAATAAGAATATGGTGTGTTGCAAAAAGTTACTGCCTTCTACCCCATACTGGTCCCTCACTGCCACTATTATTCACTTTTCCTGTTTAACATTAAAAAGAAGAGTATTAAATAGTATGTGGATCAGAAGTTCATTCCATAAGGAAAAGCGATAGTTCTCTGTTGGTGCATGTGTATGCACCATCTGAGAGATGCTAGGTCATCAATACTGTAACAATGGAGAGTGCGGCATTAATTCCTAAAACGAGCACTCATTAAATTAATCTTCACCCAACTACTTTTTTTTTTTTTTTTTATAAAATACAAGGGGTTTGAAATCTCAGATTGTGCCATTTACAAGTGAAAGTTGTAAGATAAATATACGTATCTGATCATGTTCTAGATGGATTAAGTATCCATAACAAATGATGGCTGAACAGGTAAGTGAGTGGTACAAAAACATTGTAGCCAGGAAAACATCCATATTAGCAATTGATACTGTTGGTGAATGTCCAGGACTACCAAATACTAGTCACCATGAACTGTCCTGGACAAACTGCATATTGTCCAGTGCACTAGCGAGAAACCTTCCCATGTGTCCATGGTTACAGACGGGCACTTGGTGGCATCATAATAGTTCTCCATGGGAGTGTAATCTGTCTGCTGTATACCATATACACTAGTAATCAAATTAAAATATCTTTGGCTAAAGCAACAGGCAACACTCTGTATTGGGCAGTATGGGCACATAGCTGTATATTTAAATTGGAGACCATTATGTGGTTATGAAATCTATCCTATGTAATAGTGAACAGGCATATTTTTGCAAAGCCAAGACTTTCACGTGTTTGTAATTCCTTGTTGAATTACGTGTCCAGGCCTGAGACAAAGACTTTATTTGTGTTGTGTGGAAACAAAATTCCACCTCTGGTGACTAAAGTTGTAGGAGTTAGTGCTGTATTAATCTGAAAGTAGATTGATATGACCTTATATTCTGTAAACTTGTATTACACAGATTAGTATTAGCATTGCAGGCAGCGCAGTATGAAGAGTAGAATTGGATTTTATATGGTGCAAACATCTACACCCTAACACAATGGTTAAGTACGCTATGTATTATGCCCTGATTTCTGGGGTCTAAGCTGCCAGCAGTGGCTGGAAAGAATCTTCTGCTATAAACTGTATAAAAGATCAGGTTTGACAATGTACAGAACAAGTGTCTATAATGGTGCATACACACGATCAGATTTTTTCTTCAGATATGGACGATAACGATTTAAAAATCGTTCAGTTGTTCATATCTGACATGCCTGAACGATGGACGATCAACGATGCGCGTTCCCGTTTGTCAGATAACGATATCTGACATCTGATGGGTTTGCAGTCAGACTTGGACGATTCCATTCATTTTAATGCAGTCAAAAATCGTTCAATCGTTCAAATCTTTGGTCAAATTGTTCAGATCGTTTAATCGTTCATCTGACAAATCTGACCGTGTGTACGCTCCATAAGACTGGGTTTTGTCTGAGCTGTGGACATACTGGAAGATGTCAAAGATGGAAATGTGATTTGATATATTAAACTATCCAGTGGTTACAACCACATAAGACAAATGGTGGGCATTGAGGCTGTCCAGTTCCACCCAAATTAAGCGCTGTACATGTTTTGATAAGTGTCAATTTTGCAATCTGCCATAAATGACTTCAAATTTAAATGGAATTAAAAAATAAAAAAAAATCACCACCTCCAAATAAAGAGATGGGTGATGTAACTTTTAGTATGCAAACATTAATCTGAATTGGTGATCAATAGAAAATTGATCTGAATGTAGGAAGTGCAGTGTGAGGGATAGATTCAGACCTATTTGAGTACAAGAACTCCTATGTATTAAACAAAATAGTAACTAGTCACTGATGCCCTGAACATGTGCTACATAGAGGGTATTATGTGCATGGCTTGAAAAGGCTTTTTATATTTGGAACACAGCCTCATTGTATGCTGTTCTGTGGTTTCTCTGAGCATACACATTCTACTTCTGTCATCTGTATAAGCTCACCTGTATGTGTAGGAATACAAGGTCATATGAGGAAAAAAGACTGAAACTAGGTTGATATGCTTTTACCAAGCCTAAAACAAGGAAATCACCTGAAATGTTAGAATCTAAGGGTAAGAAGTTTAGCAACTAGCTTTAATTAAATCTTACATTAAGGCCCTTATTTACGATAATCCCCATGTCAAATGCGGTTGTGATACATTCTTATTGCAAATTTAGAAACTATTACCATTCTCAAGGAGCACAGACAGTATAATGGTTAGCATTACTGCCACATAGCACTGAGGTTGTGGGTTCAATTCCCACTATGGCCTTAACTGTGGAGTCTGTATATTCTCCCTGTGCTTGCATGGGTTTACGCCCACCCTCCAAAAATATATACGTGTAGGTTAATTGGCATACCAGTATATATTTTTGGCCTACAAAAATTAACCTGTGTGTGTGTGATAGGGAATATAGATTGTAAACTCCTCTGGGTTAGGGACAGATGTGAATGGACAAATATATTCTCTGGAAAGCACTGTGGAATATGTGTGCGCTATATAAGTAATAATGAGGGATAGAGCTTGCATGAAAACTCCCTGATGAGCTCTTGCCTCAGGTCAGCTGGTGTACTGTAAACTGACATACAGTTTACAGGAGCCTGATGACTGACTGAAAAAGAGAGCTCACTGGACTTTTTTCTACATCAGGGTTCATAGGGTATCCACAGGATACCTTGGGGTATAGGTGATGGCATCGGGCACCATAGAGTTAAGTTTTCAGCCTCCCAGGATGCACTAGGGTCCCCATCCCATACCCTGTCCCCGAGCCAAGGCATCTCAGTTTCGTTTGGTGCCCGGCCGGAGTCGGATGCACCTGTTAGAGGGGGGCTAAGAATAGCCCCTGAAGTTTCTTCAATGCAGCTGTGGCTGCACATCTGGAAGTAAAGCATGGACAGTCAGTGCTGTCTTCCCTACACCCACGCCGCTACCGATCCGGGGATGGTGGTAAGCATCTGGGGTCACGGCTGGATCCAAGGGGGCAGCAGGTAAGCAGCGGGGTCCCGCAGAAACATGGTCCAGAGTCCCCAGGCTCTGGCTGCAGCGTGGAGCCAGGTATCTAACCTGCGCTTCCACTACCCTCCTGGGACCGCGGCTGAGCGGTAGCGCTGCCGCGTCCCAGGGGAGCGCGCCTCCCCCGCTGCACAGAGCTCTCTCTGCACTGTGCTGGCTCTGTGGCAGCGCTCCTCCCCCAGGCCGGGCGCCTCTATGCTCCTCGGTGGCCATCTTTACAAGCGCATGGTGAACGCTGCTGGAAGCAGTGGCATCGCGGTCTGGGTCCCCTGGCATACCTCTCCTCCGTTTGGTTCAGGTCTGTGTATGCAGCGCTGTGTCCTACCAGGCTCTGTGCGTAGTTGATTATCAGCGCTGTTTAGTGCAGGAATTGATTTTCTTTGCATTGTATGTGACCTGCTAGTGCTGCTGCCTGTACTTTCATTTTCTACTGTCAGCCTTTTCACTGTCCCTGATCTTTTTCTGCTAAAGCCCTTGCGGTGCGGTGATTGCAGGATGGTCTCACACTATACTACGACTATCAGTGAGAGGGGTCACATACTTACCATCATGTCTGAGAGTGACTTTCCGCTCCAGCTTTTGTGTACTACGTGCAAGGTACCTATAGCGGAGGGGGAAGGTATTGCGGAGGGGCTATGTCGGCAGTGTTATTTATTGGCGCGGCCAATTACTGTCACGGCCCCGGTGCAGGAGCCGCCCTGGGCTTGTTTCGCCAAAACGCTTACAATCCTCTTGGGCCAGTTAGCTCCGCAGCCTGCGTTCTCCCAGATGGGTTTGTCCCAGCAGTCGGTGTTGTCGTCACCCATGCAGGGTTTCCCAAGACAATTGATGGTACCACACAGTCTCCCTATTTCCCCTCCCCAAGTCTCTCAGGAGCCTGCTTGGGTTAATTCTCTGACAAGTTCTGTACAGCACTTGTCGGACGTGTTACAAGGGGAGTCTGTGTTGAGGCCGCATAAGCGGTCGGTGGCGTCTCTGTCCGCTCCTTATGAGGATGACGACGTGACGTCTGATGGTGGGGAGATTCTGGATCTTTCGGACCAGGAACCTCTCCGTACTAAAGAGTCAGACGCTAGGTCCAAGGTTTATATTCCTGGACTTATTTGGGCAGTCCGTTCAGCTTTAGTGATTGAGGATGAAAATCCTCCGGTGTCAAAATCTAAATATGCCTTTTTTTTAAGGATATTAAGGGTGACGCCAGTGTTTCCTCTTTCGGGTCAGTTAGTGGACCATTTAGAGGAAGCGTGGAAACATCCGGGCAAACGGTATCAGCCTCAGAGGCGTTTGGCGGTAGCTTATCCGTTTGCAGACAATTATTTTTCTAAGTGGGAATCCCCTCCACGGGGGGGGCAGCTAGGCCGACTATGGCCACTTGTTGGGTAGCCAGAGCTATGGAGCGCTGGGCTGATAATTTGGAGGCGTCTTTCGATTCCGACTGTTCGACTGAACAGTCCGAGTTGGTAGGCAATCTCCGGGACTCGGCCACTTATATCAATGAGGCGGCCTTGGATATCAGTACCCTGGCGTCTCGGATTTCTTCGGCAGCTGTTGCTGCTCGTCGCACCTTATGGTTGCGATCTTGGAAGGCGGATGCTGATTCCAAGAAGGGCTTGGAAGCTTTGCCTTTCAATGGAGAAGTCCTCTTTGGTCCGGATCTGGACAAAATCGTAGCCACGCTGGCGGCAGGCAAATCGGCATGTCTTCCGTCTGCTGCGGTTCCTTTCGGTTTAGGTACGACGTCCTTTCGGCCTTACAGGGCCCAGGGTAGGCCTAAGACGCAGTCTTTTCCCAGACAGGCTGGCCCCAAAAAATCGGCCAAGCCCCGGAAACAGGCCTGGAGTACCAGACGTCCGGCCCCTAAGCCCGATGACAAGCCTGCGGCCTGACAGTCCAGGCCTCCCTTTGGGGGATCCCAAAGTGGGAGGCCGCCTGCTGCAGTTCGCCCAGTGTTGGTCGGTTACCACGACAGACACTTGGGTTCTTGAGGTGGTTTCTCACGGGTACCGGCCAGTAGCTACGCTGGCGGTGAGTCTTCTCGGGGGCTGCCGCCGCCAAGAGGGTAGGAGCTGCTGCTGAATAGGATTGCTTAATCTGTAAATCTCTCACCAAAACTAACTTCAACACTGTGGTCTAGTATCACCTTCAAGATTAATTTGGCAGTCAAACAAAAAGGCTGCAGTCCTGGCCATGAGCTCTTATGTGGGTCTTTGCTCCCTGAGACCTCCAAGCGATTTTGTTCCTTTGGTTCTACCAGATGGGGCTCTGTCACTTACATGTAGAGAATCGCCTTGCAGTAGCACAAACACAGCAAGATCAGGTTTAGGCAACCCTTGGCACTAGTGCAACTCCAGGCTGTTCTCAATGGAAAATGTTGTGATGTCCCCCTCACAGAGACCTTTTTGATGCGCTATACACTCTCCAAACCTGCGCCTTCCATGAATGAACCCTGCCTCAGTTCTTCCTCTCTGTGTTAAATAACCAGACAAAATTCGGAAGCAAGTATGTATCTCCATTCTAGAAATTACTAACATAACCAGAGAAAACTAGCTTCTAAGAAGGAAGGGCAGGGAAGCCACTTACATTTTTTAGTACCCATCTATTTATTACTTATGTTGTAAGTGGTGGCAGTCCCAAATTTATTTTGCACTTGAACGTCTGGCACTCAAAAGAAAAATGTTGTCTAACCGTACTCTGGGCAAACGCTACTGAAGCTTGTGAGGGTCCCAGAGCTTTTGCCTGCACTGGAGTAGGAGAGCTGCCACCTGGAGAAGACCAGTGTAAGTATTGTGTTTAAGTATGATAATCATATGTACAACATTACTTGGACTTACAAATTCCACAAAGTGCAGTGCGACAATCTATACTGTCCTCATAAGGCAATGGCAAATACACCACACACCAACTTTAACATGACAACAACATTCAGAACTTGTTTATTGAAATAGTTTGGGGCTGCATAAATTATAACACTTTATTCAGAACCCAAGACACGAAAAACAACAAACCATTCATAAAATGTATCTATGTAAAAAAAAATAATAATAATTATATTTATATATTTTTTTAAATTTATATAATACAAATATTTCCTTCTTTAAGTTTATCTAAAAAAAAATCCCAACATAAATTATTATTTTTTTTTAAATAAAAGCATTGAGGGTAGCCTTACATTCCATTTGTTTATCCAGCAGCCTCATATTCACAAGTAAATGACCAAGGATTTCTGGAACACAGAATCAATTCTTCAAACTCTATAATCTTGCTGTTAACTTTTGCAAAAACATAAATTAAAAAGTTACTATTAAACAATCGAGCTTTTTTTTTTACTATAAAATGCAGTATTAAACTTTATTTAAATAGTTTGAAATGAAAACCAACCAGAAGAAATTGCTGTAAGGGCTATAAGTAACACACAGGTGTTACCATTTGACACTCCATGCAAATTCTTAAATGTGCTTTAATGCTGACAAACCAAAAAAGAACTATTGAGGAAAAAGGTTTGATGCTGTTAACCGCAGGGATAGAGGACAATTTTGACAGTTACCTTTTCAATGCTTTGTGTATGACCCACAATAACTTACTATGACACTGCCTTCTTGTGGCACAAATAAAGAAGCCCAATCAACTGGCAAAAGAACACACATAAAAACAAAGACAAAAATGTATACTACAGACAAAATTTTAAATATATATTAGCATCCTCGGCTAGAGATACTGTTGGTGAACATAATCACTAACTTATACCCCTTTTCCACCAAAATTCCAGGTCTGACCCGGAGTTGGAACAGGATTCCTATCCGGATCAGACCCGGAATTTAGCCGGCGCTGACTCTGGATATTCCAAAGTCGGCGCCGCTCACACCGCAGTCGGGTCTGCATAGACTTGGCTTTTCCGGCGTGAAAGTGGACGCTTGGAGATGACGTCATCTCCAAGCGCCACTGAAGTCAGGCCAATCGGCCGGCTTGCGGCGCACTGCAAGTCATCAAGACCCGGAGTGCGCCGTACACACAGCAGGTTTTCATGGGCTACGCCCATGTTAAACCCTGCTATTTACCTGGGTTGGATTGCTGATGAGGTGGTATGTTTTGGATCATGAGCAGTTCCTTTCCTTCTCCATACTCTTCTCTTCCCATCACTCTGGTACAAGTTGATCTTTGTCTCATCTGTCCATAGGATGTAGTTCCAGAACTGTAATGGCTTTTTTAGATGTTGTTTGGCAAACTCTAATCTGGTGTTCCTGTTTTTAAGGCTCACCAATGGTTTACATCTTGTGGTGAACCCTCTATATTCACTCTTGTGAAGTCTTCTCTTGATTGTTGACTTTGACACATATACACCTACCACCTGGATAGTGTTCTTGATTTGGCCAACTGTTGTGAAGGTGTTTTTCTTCACCAGGGAAATAATTCTTCTGTCATCCACCATAGTTGTTTTCTGTGATCTTCCGGGTCTTTTGGTGTTGCTGAGCTCTCCAATGTGTTCTTTCTTTTTAAGACTGTTCCAAACAGTTGATTTGGCCACACCTAATGTTTTTGCTATCTCTCTGATGGGTTTGTTTTGATTTTTCAGCCTAATGATGGCTTGCTTCACTGATAGTGACAGCTTTTTGGATCTCATATTGAGAGTCGACAGCAACTGTTTCCAAATGCAAATGTCACACCTAGAATCAACTCCAGACCTTTTACCTGCTTAATTGATAATGAAATAACGAGGGAATAGCCCACACCTGTCCATGAAATAGCTTTTGAGTTGATAGTCCCATTACTTTTGGCTCCTTGGTGTGGGAGTCGCATATAAAAACAGTTGTAATTCCTACACCGTTCACCTGATTTGGATGTAATTACCCTCAAATTAAATCTGAAAGTCTGCAGTTAAAGCACATCTTGTTTGTTTCATTTCAAAGCCATTGTGGTGGTGAATAGAGGCCAAAATATGAAAATTCTGTCAATGTCCCAATATTTATGCACCTGACTGTATATCTGTCTGGTGGAAAGGAAAATCTGGTCTGTCTTCCAGGGTTTTGGAGCAAATTTCTATTGGTATTTCCTCCCATACATTACCAGATTTTCTTTCCCACCAGACAGATTGGACAGATATACAGTATCGGTCAGTGTGTACCCAGCTTTAACAAACTTGTCTAAACGACCATTTTCATCTGTTTTCTGGCATATAGGAGCAAATTGCTGATCATCATTTACTCCCATACGTTGCCAGATTTTCATTCCAACCAATCAACTAGTTGGATGGTTGGACAGAAAATCTTTAGGTGTGTACCCATCTTAACCATCCCTCTAGTGACCATAACAGTCACTCTGCAAGTGCCTAAGCCTAACCACAAAAATCATGAAAAACTACAAGGTGACTATGTCAACCAATTGACATGGGCAACATAAGTCCACGTTGACCTTTTGACCGTGTTGGCCTATTGCCTGTCAGCCATCTGGTGTCAACCTTTTGACGTTCTATCTAGACAATGTAGATCTACCAGCCAACATGACATTAATACCCTCCCTCCCATATTATATTAATCCTCCACTACCACACTTACATGATTTAAAGCACCGCTTCTCAAACTCGATCTTCAAGGCATACCAACAGCCCAGGTGTGAAGGATATCCCTTGAGCACAGGTGACAATTAGTACCGCAGTCATTTTGTTTTAACCATGTGTGCTTAAGTATTGATATCCTTAAAACCTGAACTGTTAAGCAGGCCATACATCAAGACGATATCGTTCCAACTAACCAACTAGATGGCTAGTTGGAACGATAGTTGGGCAGTGGGTGGGAGCAAACGATAATCATTCATTTTCTCCCACACACCTAAAAATTTCCAAAACGCTTGTTCCAACTAGTTGGGAAATTCAAACTGATTTTTTATTTTTCCCAACTAATCAATCTAGTATAGGGGCAAAGTTACCAACTTCCCCCCCAACTGAACGATAAGTAGGCAGTCACTGGCCAGCAGTGTCCGCCTAATCTGTCACCATCCTCATGCCATTCACTGTCGGGCTGCTGCTCCTCTCATCCTGGGATTGGCGCAGCGGTGGTGCGGGAGCTGGTTCAGCAGCAGCAGTCTATCTCTGCCAGGCTGCTGCCCCTCTCATCCCGGGATTGGCAGCAGTGGTGGAGCGGGAAGAAGATCTACAGCTGCAGCAGTCCATCACTGCCAGGCTGCCCCTGTCACTAGCAGCGGAGCGGGACAATCGGTGCTGATGCACATCCCGTCTCTCTAGCACCTGTCCCCAAATACAGTTGGCACTGTTCACCGTTTCACCCCCACCTGCTGCCTGCTCCATATTGTGCTGCTCTCTCTCTCTCTATATATATATAAAACTAAAGTAGAAAAAAGTGCACTTCCTGATTTAGGTAAGTATAAGGACATTGTGATCTGCCCTGCGGATAAAGGGGGTGCGATAGTGATTCAAGATCTGATACACTATAAGCAAGAAATGGAGCACCAATTGGCCGATGATAAAACATATAAATTACTCCTGAAGGACCCCACAAGTTCATTCAAAGTCGGATCAGATACAATTCTTTTACAAGCTAAACAAATGGGCAATATTACAGAAAAAGTATGGAAGGCATTAACTCAAGATCAACCTGTGGTGCCTGTGTTATACACGGTGCCCAAAATCCATGAGTCTTGTAACACCCCCTGTTCGACCTATGATCTCGGCCAGGATTCCCTGTATCAACCCATCTCCATGTTCTTAGATTAAATTTTACAGCCCCTGGAGATAAAACAACCTACCGTCATAAAAGATACAACCAGTGTTTTGCATTCACTACAGACAATCCGGACGGTACCTACTGACACAATCTGTGTCATGGATGTTAATAGTCTGTATACGTCTATCCCTCAGCAAAGGGGTTTGGAGGCAATGTGGTCCTTTTTAACGGAAGAACAAGTGACAACCATTGACATTGCGCTATTTATGATACTTCTACAGCTTACGCTTACCAGGAACTATTTCCTCTATAATGGAGCATTCTTAACAACTTACCGGATGCGCGATGGGCAGCAATGTCACACCGGTATGTAGTCAGGAAGCCGGCGGTTGAAATTTCCGACTGCCAGGTTCCCTACAATGAAATCCCGGCATGTGACTAATGATAGGCGTATAAATACTGACACCTATCATTAACCCCACGCCAAAATCCCGATGCCCGGCATACCGATCATAGGTAAGCCGGGTGTCGGGAGCGGATAGCGGCGCAGGGGGGGGGGGTTTAGGTTTAGGGTCACCCGGGGGACTTAGGGTTAGGCACCCCCCTGGGAGTGTTAGGCTAGGGGAAGGCACACCCCTGGAGGGTTATTTTTAGGGTACGGGGAGGATGGTGTTTAGGTACCCCTATGGGGAAGTTAGGGTTAGGCACCCCTAAGGGGAAGTTAGAGTTAGACACCTAAGGGAGGGTTAGCCTTAGCCTTTATTCTTGCCGTTGGGATCTCCATATGCCGGCCTTCCCGTGTCTGTATTTCATCTGCTGTGCTGATATTCGACGGAATCGGTATGTTATACCGCCGCACCCTCTTATGCGAACATCTACATGTTTAGAGAGGAACGACACATGTTTTTCGGCGATCCATCTATCTTCCAACATATCCTGGTGTACAACAAATATATAGACGATCAAGTGTCACTACAGGATGGCAAATTCAAACGGGTTTATCATAAACCAACTGATAGAAATACATTACTCTTGGCCAGTAGCCATCATCCGAAATTGCTGAAAAAGGGCCTCCCAAAGTCCCAGATGATGAGGGTAGTGCGTATTTCCAGAAAACTGAGGGAAGCAAATAAAGAGATAAGATTATTGATAAATTTGTGACACAAGGTTATGATCTTTCTTCACTGAGGCAACAAAAGAATGAGGTCCTACAAATACCGAGGGGAAACCTTTTAAATCCAGTAACCAAAGTGAAGAAGGACCATGGAGAATGCAGTTTCAAACTTGAAGTCCTGTGGTAGAACTAGCTAGTAAAGCACTGTGGCCTATTGTCGCCACGGACAGGGACCTTCCAGGCCTCAGAAATAAAACACCAATGGCATGTTTCAATAGAGGCTGCAAGATCAGAAATATATTGGCCCGCACAGACATTTCCAGATCGCAGGACTTTCATTCCCCTAGCAAAACAATAATAGCTTCTCACATCTAAGGCACATTATCCCCTTGAAGAAGTCCACTAGGAGACGAAACGCGTTGGTGGCCTGTACATCACTGATATACTCCTACAAAAAAAACAAGATAAGATAGTTATTGGTTTTTCAGCACTTATTTTATATTCTTTTATGTTTTTATCCATGCTTTTATTATTTTCTTGTCCGATTTCGTTATTTGTTTTTACATTGTATGATATTTGTGTTCCCACTGTATTCATTAAATTATATTCTTATCCTTACTCACCTATCTGTGCGACAGGTTTTTTACAATGGGTTATTTATCATATATAATATTGCTATATCTATATATACGTATCTGTGCAATACAGCTTTTTATAAACAGGTCTTTTATCACACACGCACCATTTGCACTTGCACTTTACACCTGTATGCACTATTTTCTACTGCATGACACTTTAGGAGCTCTAACCCAGTTCTATTGTTTCTATATTATTCTCCTAAGGGGCCAACCACCCCTCGCTTATTACTGGATTGAGCTGACACCCCGTGTACTCTGGGGGTGCCCCTTCACCTGTTTCATCGTGTATACACACATATAAGTGTATCCATATGCATTTGTATTTCCTGGTAATGACAAGGATGAACCACTGATCAACTTAATGTATTTGTACACACTTTTTCGGTAAACCACATTTTCTGGCGCTCCAAGAATCCACTAGCTACATATATATATATATATATTTTCGGTACCTAATCAATATGTAGGTTCATATATAACCTTCTTGGTTGGTCGTTATGGCTCCAGTTAGGATACACTCAACTAATGATAATTAACTTTAGTATCACTTCTTCTATGTTGGGTCTAGCGTTGTGACATTGTATATTCATATTAGATATCCATGTTATATGTATTACTACACAGGTTCTCAAACTCGGCCCTCAGGACCCCAAACAGTGCATGTTTTGCAGGTGTCCTCAGAAGCACAAGTGAAATAATTAGCTCCACCTGTGGATGTTTTAAAATGTGTCAGTGAGTAATGAGTACACCTGTGCTCCTGCTGGGTGACCTGCAAAACGTGCACTGTGTGGGGTCCTGAGGAACGAGTTTGAGAACCTCTGTATTACTACATTCTATTGTTTACCTGTCATATTTGCTACAGCTGAGATCTATTTCACTAACGGTCTGTATTGTTTATTTGACACTTTGAAAGTGTAACATGATTACAGCATGTTATTACAGTGTGGTGTATATTATAGCTAAGTTGATCTACTTTGTTCTGCAGTGCAGACCAGGAAGACGTTTCCGGCATCAAGCTTGTTGTCTTGACAACCTAGCCACATGGTGCTGACGTCAGCGCGACCGAGGTCCATCCCCAGTTCCGGCGGGACCTGCGTGCACCCGGTCTGCGGCAGTTCAGTGGTTTGGACTACCTATTTAAGGTAAGACTTGCTATATTTATCTGTTTGTTCTATGTAAAATGTACGACTTGTATCTTGGCTACCTTGAAAAAAAGAGTACATGTTGCTCTGAAACATCGGTGTTTATTGCCAATACAAGATATTCATCTACTTACAAAATTCTTGGAGTGCTACAGTTTTTCTTCTATGGTATATATACAAAATATATATATAACAAAGTATGCCGGCACTCCACATTCAAGCTGCAATTATCTGCCCTGGTGCCTTCCTAGATGCTCCCAAAGAAACAACCAATTGCACAATAAAGGTAAATGGCGGCACTCACGGGTCTTGTACATAAAGAATCAAACTGACAACTCTGTCTGACACGTTCGACGTTTCAGTCCAAATTACTTCTGTCAAGAACACCAAAAGTCATTTGGACTGAAACGTCAAACAAGACAAAGAACCGCGAGTGCCGCCATTTACCTTTATATAATATTTTATTATATATATATATATATATATATATATATATATTTATTGTGATAGAAGCACTGGTAAAGTGGTCAATGGCAGGTACGTTTAGCATAGGTTTTTGACCTGTGTGTTCTAAAAAACCCCAGGAGAAGTCCGTTTTGTAAGCAGGCCAGAATATCGGCTTTTGGAAAAGCCGGTTTGGGTCCTGGGGGTGTGGATGTGAGGAGAGGGAGGGCTCGATCCACAGGCCAGTCCAGGTTTTGGGCCTTTCAGCCTGGTAGCAGGCTCATTAGGGCTTACACCTGGAACTGGCTGATATAAGCTGTGTTTGTTTGTGGCTGAGTGTCTCACACCTGGGAGAGCAGGCAGACTAGCCTGTTCAGAGACACTTGGTTCTAACCCTTGTAAGTATTGTGCCCGTGTTTTGTTGATGGTGAGGGCAATAGGCCCTACCATTATGATAGAGAGGGAATCTGCTGTGTAGCTAGTGCCCAGCCAGGCTAGGACTTATGTTTATATTTTGTGTTTCTGTACATTGGCATAATAAAGACTGGTACCGACCAGATTGCACGAGAACCCCAGACTGGTGTGCTGTTTCCCAGCTGCTGTATGTGGAAAAGAGGGAGTCCATCTACCCCAGGAGAGGGACCCCTACCCCGGCCGTATCACATTTGGTGGAAAATGCAGGCAACCACACACTGAAATTGCAGCAAGGAAAAAATTTCATTTAAAATTTAAAGGGACAGACACCAATTCGTCAGTGAAGATATAAAATTGTGTCCTTTGAAGTCCATAGAGGTGGCGTCCGCAGATGCTTAGGGAAGCCAGATTCTGCTTCCAACCTACACCCCAGGACAAAATGGAGGACATTATTAAAGCCTTGCTCCAAGCTACGGCAGCTCAGCAGGAAACAAACAAACTGCAGCAGGAAGCTACCAGAGCTCAGCAGGAATCCACCAATGTGCAACTGTTGGCCTTGGAGACAGCCCAGAGGCAACAGCAAGTCACCCTCGAGGAAACCCACCAATGTACTTAAGATTGTGGGTTTGGAACATGGAGATAGGCCCGCCAGGCCAGGAAGGTTCCTACCCCGTAAAAGAGTAGATTATAATGTGATTCAGTGTTTCCGATGTGGTGGCTTCGGCCATATTGCAGCTAATTGTTCACTTACCTCTGAACCTATGCTATGTGATACTGCTCATGTTTACCGCAGGGGGTCTTTTCTTTGCACTTGTGTGTACTCACTGTAGAAGGCAACCATGTAAAGGCTCTGTTAGATTCTGGTAGCCTGGTTACACTTATGAAAGCGGAGCTAGTGAACCCCTTAAAGCGTAAGGGAAAAACTGTTGGAGTGACCTGCATACATGGGGATACTCGGTATTATGTTACTGCAGAAATGAACATAGTAACACAATATGGTTCCTTGATAGTCTCTGTGGGTTTGGTGCATGGTCTGATGTATGATGCAATATTAGGGAGAGACTTTGCTCACTTCTGGAAGTTGTGGGAAAGCCAATTTGTTCCAGAAGTAAACAACCCCGACCCATTTGAGGTTACTGATGCAGCAGAAGGGGGAGTTTCTTCAGAGTCTGTGATGTTCCCTTTCTCTAGCATGGTTGGCAAACCTGAGAGTGATGGTGGCTCACCAGCCGGTGTGCCTCCAACTGAGGTGGGGAGTGTTGTTGAGCCCATAGATCGCCTGTCTGATCTTGAGGTCGGGAGAGAGGCCTTTGCTGTGGAGCCGTTGTCGTATCCTCACATGGCAGTCTGCCAGGATTTTTTGTATCAAGTGACTAAGAAAGGGGAAGACATTGTGGAACAATTAATAGTTCCCAAGGCATACAGAAGAACAGTGTTAGATCTGGCTCATGGTCATATAACGGCAGGTCACCTAGGGGTAGAAAAAACCACTGAGCGGATCTTGCAGAGGTTTTTCTGGCCCGGGGTACATAAAGAGGTGTCTGACTATTGTGCATCCTGTCCTGAATGTCAATATCATGCTCCGAGGCCACATTTTAAAAGTCCACTTGTCCCGTTGCCTACTATTGAGGTTCCCTTCGAAAGAATATCTATGGACTTGGTTGGACCATTAATGAAGTCTGCCCGGGGACATCAATATATCCTAGTGATAATGGACTACGCTACCCAGTACCCGGAAGTAATACCATTTCGCAATACGTAGACAAAGACCAATGCTAGGGAATTAGTCCATGTCTTTATCACGTTGGGAATACCTAAGGAAATTCTGACTGACCAAGGTACCCTATTTATGTCAAAAGTTAAGAAAGAGTTGTGCCGCCTGTTTAAAATTGATCAATTAAGAACCTCTGTGTACCATTCCCAGACCGATGGGTTAGTGGAGAGGTTTAATAAAACTTAAAGCACATGTTAAGGAAAGTAGTGGACAAAGATGGTAGAGATTGGGATCACTTGTTACCTTATTTGCTGTTGGCCATGAGAGAGGTTCCCCAATCCTCCACAGGGTTTTCCCCTTTTGATTTATTGTATGGGAGACATCCAAGTGGATTACTGGACATTGCCAAAGAGACATGTGAGGGGCAGTCCAGTCCATATAAAACAGTTATTGAGCATGTTTCCCAAATGCAAGAAAGAATTGCTGCTGTGGTGCCGATAGTAACAGAGCACTTGGAACAGGCCCAACAGGCACAGCAGAGGGTGTACAACCGCAATGCTCGCTTACGCAAGTTTACTCCTAGGGACAGAGTGTTGGTATTGGTTCCCACAGCAGAAAGTAAACTTCTGGCTAAATGGTAAGGAGCCTTTTAAATCTTCGAAAAAGTGGGGCAGGTCAATTATAAAGTTTACCAGCCAGGGAAAAGAAAGCCAGAACAGATATACCATGTCAACCTTATAAAACCCTGGCAGGATAGAGCAGCCCTGTCAGCCGTCCGGGCCCCTCCAGTAAATCCAGGACCCCTGGTTCCCGAAGTGACAGTGGCAAAAACCCTGTCAGCAGTTCAACAGCAGGAAGTTAAGGAATTTCTTATCAGATATAGGGTGCTGTTTTCTGACATACCAGGAAAAACCACGGTTATTAAACATGACATAATCACTGACCCAGGGGTTAAGGTTAACCTAAATCCCTACAGGTTACCAGAAGCCCAAAAAGAATCAGTAGCGAAGGAAATGAAAAAAATGTTAGAGTTGGATGTAATTGAAGAATCGCATAGTGAGTGGTCAAGTCCCATTGTGCTTATTCCAAAGCCCGACGGGAGTGTGCGTTTCTGCAATCACTTCTGAAAATTGAACAGTGTGCCTAAGTTCGATGCCTACCCAATGCCAAGGGTGTATGAACTAATTGAAAGGCTAGGGACAGCCAGATATTTAACCACTCTTGACTTAACCAAAGGGTATTGGCAAGTCCCGTTAACTGAGAAAAGACAGCTTTTTCAGCACCAGAAGAGTTGTTTCAATACAAGATGTTGCCCTTTGGGTTACATGGGGCACCTGCGACCTTTCAAAGAATGATGGAATGTATTCTAAAGCCCCATAGACAGTATGCTGCAGGTTATCTGGATGATGTAGTCATTCATAGCCCTGATTGGCAGGCTCACTTGTCTAAAGTACAAGCAGTATTGGGCTCCATTTATAGGGCAGGTTTGACAGTCAACCCAAAAAAGTGTTGTCTAGGGATGGAAGAAGTAAAGTATCTTGGATACACCATTGGCAGAGGTCTGATAAAGCCACAGCTTCATAAAATTGAAGCAATACAAAACTGGCCAAGAC